>OX424486.1:1200000-2400000 GCA_949152455.1 Lithophane leautieri
CTTACACCCGTATAAGGGTGTAGTACTGACATATACCTACTCGACCCAAATGCATGGGAAAGCTGATCACACCCTATATGATCTCAAAAAGGGTGAAGGAAAAGATCCTGAAACAAATCCAAGAAATGTGACATTCCCAACACGCACTGTGTATTACAGTCAGCTCCCTCTCACAGAGAGATAGAGAAGGCCTGTGTCCCAGCAGTGGGAACGTTACAAGCTGATTATGCTTAGGTACTAGTTGGACGGTACTATTTATTTTTGCATTATATCACAATGTTAATCTGATTTTTCTTATCATTTTCAGGGCACGGTAATTAAATAATTTTGCATCATTTTCTACAATGTTGATGGATGATCATCAGTCAGTTGTTATATATCTATGGAGATGCTGAAAGTAGTGATGTTATGTTTACAAGAGAAGCCCCCCAGCTAGATCGTCTGCGGCCTGTGTCCAGCTGTGGACTGCGACAGGTTGATTTGATGTAATTTCCTACAATAAGTGGAAGATGTATTAACGAGGCAGATGTGAGTAGAAATACCGGGATGGGGCGCTACAGGAGGACATACAGCATGTATAGAATTGTGTGGTCATAGTATATGGGTGTGGTACATACCAATACCATTCGACCCAGATGCATGGGATAGCTGATCTGTAATCAGCTATCCCATGCATTTCTTACGATCTTTTCCTTCTTTTCGGTGAAGGAAAAGTTCGTGAGAAATTTTTAGGGAATGTGACATTCCCAACATGTATTGTGCCCGCGTGGTGGATTATAGTCCACTCCATCTCACAAAAAGATAGAGAAGGCCTGTCTGTGTCCCAGCAGTGGATTGATGTAGGCTGATTATGCTTAGGTACTAGTTGGACGGTACTATTTATTTTTGCATTATATCACAATATTAATCTGATTTTTCTTTTCATTTTCAGGGCACGGTAATTAAATAATTTTGCATCATTTTCTACAATTTTGATGGATGATCATCAGTCAGTTGTTATATATCTATGGAGATGCATGGGATAGCTGATCTGTAATCAGCTATCCCATGCATTTCTCACGATCTTTTCCTTCACCATTTTAAGGTCATATAGGGCACACCCTATATGACCTCAAAACGGTGAAGGAAAAGTTCGTGAGAAATTTTTAAGGAATGTGACATTCCCAACATTTGTTGTGCCCGCGTGGTGGATTATAGTCCACTCCATCTTACAAAAAGATAGAGAAAGCCTATCTGTGTCCCAGCAGTGGGATTGATGTAGGCTGATTATGCAAAGGTACTAGTTGGACGGTACTATTTATTTTTGCATTATATCACAATGTTAATCTAATTTTTCTTATCATTTTCAGGGCACGGTAATTAAATAATTTTGCATCATTTTCTACAATGTTGATGGATGATCATCAGTCAGTTGTAATATCTATGGACAGGTTTACAGTAGTGATGTTATGTTTACAAGAGAAACCCCCCAGCTAGATCGTCTGCGGCCTGTATCCAGCTGTGGACTGCGACAGGTTGATTTGATGTAATTTCCTACAATAAGTGGAAGATGTATTTACAAGGCAGATGTGAGTAAACATACCGGTCTGGGGTGCCACAAGAGGACATACAGCGTGTATTAGAATTGTGTGGTCATATATATGGGTGTGGTACATACCAATACCATTCGACCCAGATGCATGGGATAGCTGATCTGTAATCAGCTATCCCATGCATTTCTCACGATCTTTTCCTTCACCATTTTAAGGTCATGTAGGGCACACCCTATATGACCTCAATACGGTGAAGGAAAAGTTTTAAAAAATGTGACATTCCCAACATGTATTGTGCCCGCGTGGTGGATTATAGTCCGCTCCCTCACAAAAAGATAGAGAAGGCCTGTCTGTGTCCCAGCAGTGGGATTGATATAGGCTGATTATGCTTAGGTACTAGTTGGACGGTACTATTTATTTTTGCATTATATCACAATTTTAATCTGATTTTTCTTATCATTTTCAGGGCACGGTAATTAAATAATTTTGCATCATTTTCTACAATTTTGATGGATGATCATCAGTCAGTTGTTATATATCTATGGAGATGCATGGGATAGCTGATCTGTAATCAGCTATCCCATGCATTTCTCACGATCTTTTCCTTCACCATTTTAAGGTCATATAGGGCACACCCTATATGACCTCAAAACGGTGAAGGAAAAGTTCGTGAGAAATTTTTAAGGAATGTGACATTCCCAACATGTGTTGTGCCCGCGTGGTGGATTATAGTCCACTCCATCTTACAAAAAGATAGAGAAAGCCTATCTGTGTCCCAGCAGTGGGATTGATGTAGGCTGATTATGCAAAGGTACTAGTTGGACGGTACTATTTATTTTTGCATTATATCACAATGTTAATCTAATTTTTCTTATCATTTTCAGGGCACGGTAATTAAATAATTTTGCATCATTTTCTACAATGTTGATGGATGATCATCAGTCAGTTGTAATATCTATGGACAGGTTTACAGTAGTGATGTTATGTTTACAAGAGAAGCCCCCCAGCTAGATCGTCTGCGGCCTGTATCCAGCTGTGGACTGCGACAGGTTGATTTGATGTAATTTCCTACAATAAGTGGAAGATGTATTTACAAGGCAGATGTGAGTAAACATACCGGTCTGGGGTGCCACAAGAGGACATACAGCGTGTATTAGAATTGTGTGGTCATATATATGGGTGTGGTACATACCAATACCATTCGACCCAGATGCATGGGATAGCTGATCTGTAATCAGCTATCCCATGCATTTCTCACGATCTTTTCCTTCACCATTTTAAGGTCATATAGGGCACACCCTATATGACCTCAAAACGGTGAAGGAAAAGTTCGTGAGAAATTTTTAAGGAATGTGACATTCCCAACATGTATTGTGCCCGCGTGGTGGATTATAGTCCACTCCATCTCACAAAAAGATAGAGAAAGCCTATCTGTGTCCCAGCAGTGGGATTGATGTAGGCTGATTATGCTTAGGTACTAGTTGGACGGTACTATTTATTTTTGCATTATATCACAATGTTAATCTGATTTTTCTTATCATTTTCAGGGCACGGTAATTAAATAATTTTGCATCATTTTCTACAATGTTTAATGTTGATGGATGATCATCAGTCAGTTGGAATTTATAAGGAAGCTTACAGCAATAGTAGGGATGTTATGTTTCATTGAAGAGAGTTTCCAATCTAACCAGAATAACATAGAATTTGAATAAAAGTTAGACCCGTCCCCCTAATAGAACGCGATTGTCATGGAAATAAGCGATCGTCGGTTTAATGTGTTCGGTGAACCCGGACGCGTCCGGGAACCCGGACGCATCGTTGCGAACAAATCAGTGGCAAATGATCGCGATGTTTCGCGTTTTGGCACGACGATTAGGACGGACGGTAGTATTTATTTTTGCATATCACAATGTTAATCTGATGTTTCTTATCATTTTCAGGACGCTGTAATTAAATACTTTTTGCATCATTTGCTACGCTAGTCGTGGATGTGGATGGATGATCATCAGTCAGTTGGAATATCTAATGAGGCTTACAGTAACAGTGGGGATGTTATGTTTACATGAGACGCCCCTCAAATAGATGGACCGACGACCTTAAATAGATGGCTGGGTTAAAACTAGATGTGGAAGGCGGAGGACAGGATGCTGTGGCACAATTTGGAACAGGCCTATGCCCAACCGTGGGCTTATTCCGATCGGATCCCACAGTCTGATCTCTTTTTGTGAGAATTGTTAGGAATGTGGATAAAATGAATATTTTGTTCCGTGCCGATCCCAGTACAAACTGATCTGTGAAAATGATGCTGTGAAAAGATAAATACACAGCTTATTATTTGAATTATTATTTTAACTTAAAATCAATGTTTTTTACAATAATCAAAACTTTCAGAAATATGTTTAACAAATAAAAAAACAATTATTAAAAAACAGAATCAACCACTATTATTAGGATAAGTCAACACGGGCGTTGCGTGTGTTACCCATAAGGAATCTCGCACATTAGTGGTCGCATGAACCAGGTCAACTATAGAAACCGATACGAATCGCGCACTACACTAGGTCGCAACGGGCCACTAGCCGCAGGCCACGGGCTACGGACCACGACTGGCCGGAGTCGTGGCCGTCTAGTGCGCGCGATCGCTACGGTTAGTTTACGACAATATTATGTCGAACATCTGTACCTAACTCTTAATTTTAATTTATCATTACGTACTGGGATCGGTTCGGAACAAAATATTAATTTTATCCACATTCCTAACGAATCCCACAAAGTGGGATCGGATTGTGGGATCCGTTCGGAATTAGCCTCTATCGTTCCCTTGCCTTTCGACTCTCCTACAATATCTGTCGCTGCACTCCTGATCATTCCGCCATCTCATTCCAGCATTTATTTACACTTCGATCATTCATATCCCCTATATCTATCATTTTATCAACCATTCGCTTTAAATTTCTTCGCACAATCAATCTGCTCCAGCATAATTATGCCATTTTATTTTAGGTGGCGATCGCTCTTTGTTTTTATTGAGCCTTATTTCTACGACCATTTCCAGGATAAGGAGTCTGTGCTGTAAAACTAACTCTTCTCTCGGTTGCACTTTGCAGTCTTTGATGTTCCTTTAACTTGTTACGTCGTACCAGAAAGTAATCAAGTTGCGTCTTGTGATTGCCACTTCTGTGTGTAATTAGGTGTTCATCGTTCTTCTGGAACCAAGTGTTGGTTACTACCAGTTCAAAGGTGGTAGCGGATTGCAGCAATGTGTCTCCCTCGTTATTTGGGTTACTGAATCCCCATCCTCCATGCACTCTTTCATACACCCATTCATTCTTCCCACAGGTCCATTAAATCACCTCCAACTATCAACCCTTATACACCGGGACATTCATCAAAACTGTGACAATGTCCTCCCAAAACTTCTCTTTCACCCTTTCATCACATCCTACCTACAGTGCATACACACTAATTACATTAATTAGCATTACATTTTCTAACATAATTTTTACAACGATCAATCTATCATTAATTCTTTTTACCTCCCCCACGCCTTATTTTAAATTGAAAACGAAAATATGCTACTATGATTATATATTTATTATTATTTACTATTATATATTTCTTTATTTCTATACAAAAACTGATTCAAATGCACAATAAAACTAAGACACGGTGAAAATAAATGCACAGAACAGCAGATTTTTTTTTCGCTATTTCATGGTTGCTCCCATAGTGAAAGTTGTTCATAATGACGAGTACAATGATCTCTTAGCTACACCTATTCCCTATAAGTTGGGATAGCATCCGTTTTCTTCTTCTTGGCTTCCCGCCCAGGTATGCTCTAGCAAAAAAACATGATATCAATAACGGGAAGAACAAGATTGACTCTCGGTATCGATGAAACTATAATAATTACTTCTTCTCTTATTATTTTTAGGCAGCAGTAAGTACTCAATTAATAAGTTATTGTGACAGTGTGACCGTTAGTGTGAAACACGATACATGACGTAAGTCAGGGTTATTCCAAAAATCCCCATTGAAAATCCCCATAAACGGGGATTCGTTGACACAAAGTTCACAAAGCCCCATTCATAGGGATTTTCAATGGGTATTACTGGAATAACCCGTAGTTACGTCACATATCGCGTTTTACACATCGAAATAAACCCGTCTCCTCAATATATTTGGTATTAATCAGATTTTGCTCAACATTTTCAGGCTGTAAGTAACAAACGTAATTTGTGGCTAAATAATATCAAAGGCAAAATCAAATAATTTATTTCAATTAGGCACATAAAAGGCACTTTTGAACGTCAAATGATTTGAACGTCATCGGACGCACTAGTCGATCGAAGGTAAAGCTAATCTAGCCGCGGTCGGGTCGTGGTGGGACCATTCATTAATATCGAAACCTCTCTCTGCCTCTGAAAGCACGAAAAGCCGTTGGTGCCAGCTGTCATTCATAGAACTTAGATAGTCGTTAAGGGTAGTCAGAACCAGTCTTACCAAGGGTATCGTGTAACCAGTAACTGGGCTGTGGAGGCCAGATAGGTAGTCGCTGCATGTAAAATACTGGTATTCAGCTGCTTCCGGTCAGACTGGAAGCTGACCCCAACATAGTTAGGAAAAGGCTAAATGAGTTATTTATTAAGTTAAAAATAAGTCTGTGTTAGATAGTAAAACACTGCTTCAGTAGGGACACTTATTTCGGTCGTTATTTTTTTGGTGTTAAAATTTTAATCTGATTTTACTTTATGTTTTCAGAAAGTAAGTACTAATTAGTCACGTTGGTCTAGTAGTCGCAAGCGCTACTGGGGAGCATGAGGTCCCGGGTGCTATTTCCGGGTCGTGCAAAGTGTTGTTGGGTTTTTCCATCTGGAATTTCTCAGTAGCAGTCTGAAGTCTGGATTTCTGCCCAGTTGACTGCAATAGGCTCACCCTGTATTACATGGGACTTGAACATAACTGGCGAAATGTAGGTGTACCCTACCTAGCCTAACCCGTCGGGTAATTCTTCCTTTTTCGTGTGGTAAGTAACTAACCTGGTGTCAGAGTTTGAATTAAAGCTGCTAGGCAGATTGATTGAAATAACACCAGATAAAGTGGGCAGTAATATTGAAAGATGATCATATTATTGGTAGATACAGTATTTCATGTATCATAAGATGACGGTTTCATATTTACATTGACAATATTATAATGCATTTTCGTTTAATCTTAATCCGTTCTCTCCTAATATTTTCAGATCGTAAGTGAAATGAGTTATTTAATAAGTTCAAACCCACAAAAAAAAGAAGTCGGTGTTAGATAGTAAAACACTGCTTACAAATCTTAGTAGGTACACTTATTTCGGCCGTTATTTATGGTGTTAAAATTCTGAAAGTAAGTACCAGTGGTCGCAAGCGCCGGTCGTAAATTCCTGGGTCGTGCAAAGAGTTATTGGGTTTTGGGTATTTCCATCTGGACTTTTGCAATAAGTCTGGAGTCTGGATTTCTGCCCGGTTGATGGCCATAGACTCGCCTTCTATAACTTGGGACTTGAACATAACTGGCGAAATGTGAGTGTGTTATAACCTAACCCTTTGTGGCGTACACGCATGATGTTATGTTATGTAAAGTACCATATTATAACAAATTAAGTGTGAGAATAGGCAATAATATTGTAAGGATGATCAAAAAATGGCAGATAAAGTATGATATGTGTCATAAGATGACGGTTTCTTATTACAATGACAATAATAAAATGTATTTTCGGTTATTAAATAAATGGTTATCTAATTTCTCTTATTATTTTCAGGCCGTAAGTAAAAATGAGAATTTTAATAAGTTAAAAAGGAAACTCAAAAAAAAAAAAATTATAAAAAAGAAGTCGTTGTTAGATATTAAAACACTGCTTACAAATCCTAGTAGGTACACTTATTCCAGCCGCTAGTTTTGGTGTTAAAATTTTAATGTGATTTCCCTTTATATTTTCAGGATGTAAGTACCTACCAATAAGTCTCGTTAGTCTAATGGTCGCAAGCGCGGGTTGGGTTAAGAAACGTGCTGCCTCGTTTGAAGTATTTAAGGTTATTTAGTAGGTCTCCTGAACCCTCCACACCATTTGCCACCATTTCCTTTTTTGCCGTTGATGCATATTTAAAAAAAAATAAGACTTGTTTATGGAAGTTTCAAAAACGTCTACTTATTTACGAATGCAAGAGCGAGCCTAACGAGCTTGAAACTTGGGGCACCCCGGGTTGGACAGGATACCTGTCTGAGTCAGGGTGCTCCAAGTCCTGACACACTTCTACTTAGTAAAAAGGCAATAATAACTCAGAATGCAAGAGCGAGCCTAGCGAGCTTGAGACTTGGGGCACCCCGACTCGGACAGGTTAGGTTCGAAGGGGATGATGGAGGCTCAAGTGAGCGAGGAAGGCAAGTGAACGAGTCCCCGTCATCTCCTTCATGTTAGGTTCCTTTACACCCTGTAGATAGAAACAGGAGCCCCGCGAAGCGTGGTTCCGTTGAATACGACTTACTTTAAAAAAAATATATTAATCACATAACATTCTTTTTTTATATTTTTACCTTGAACCTGAATATGTGTCTGCTGTAAATTGGTGGCTGGGGGATGACTTGCCCTCTTCCTCTGTCCTCCCTTTACATTTTATTTATTAACCTTTATAATAATGAACTAGCGAAATGTGGGTGTACTATAGGTACACCACTGCCTAACCCTTCGGGGATTAACAGGTGTGATGTTATGTAATGCTTTTTATGAGATTTACGTCATGTTAAAAAAAAAAACAGCACCTCGGGTGGAACGATGACTGTTTCTTCATAAATTGACAAATAATAAAATGCATTTTCGTTTTTAAATATTAATCCGATTTCTCTCAATATTTACAGTTGGTAAGTAAAAATGATTATTTTATTAATTTAAAAAGGATACACGGAGCCACTAAAATCCTTACTTCCATACTTACTAATATTATAAATGGGAAAGTGAGTTTGTTTGTTTATTGTTTGTTACGCTTTCGCGCTAAAATGGCTGAACGGATTTAGATGACCTTGAAAAGGACATAGGATACTTTTTATCCCGATATTCGTACGGGATCGAGACTTACGCGGGTGAAACCGCGGGGCGCAGCTAGTAATTAATAAACAAGAGGTCGGTGTAAGATAGTAAAACACTGGTTACGAATATAAGTAGGTACGTACAATTACGTCGACCGTAATTTTTAGTGTTAAAATTTTAATCTGATTTTATTTTATGTTTTCAGAAAGTAAGTACTAATAAGTCACGTTGGGCTAGTAGTCGCAAGCGCTACTGGGGAGCATGAGGTCCCGGGTGCTATTTCCGGGTCGTGCAAAGTGTTGTTGGGTTTTTCCATCTGGAATTTCTCAGTAGCAGTCTGAAGTCTGGATTTCTGCCCTGTTGATGGCAATAGGCTCACCCCCTATTACATGGGACTTGAACTTATCTGGAGAAATATGGGTGTACTATACTACTATATACTAGCCTAACCCTTCGGATATTACATGCATGATGTTATGTTAAGTACAAATATGTAATTAAATAGGTGTGAGAATAGGAAGAGAAGGGGTACCGCGTTACCCAGTAACTGGGTTGTAGAGGTCAGATAGGCAGTCGCTATATGTAAAATACTGGTATTCAGCTTCATCCGATTAGATTGGAAGGTGACCCCCAACATAGTTGGGAAAAGGCTAGGCAGATTGATTGATATAACAAAAGTTACTACTTAAGAGCGAGATAGAATGGGCAGTAATATTGAAAGATGATCATAAAATGGCAGAGACAATATGTCATACATGACACAAATAAGACGAGTTCTTATTACATTGAAAATAATAACATTAATTTTCGTTTTTTAAATGTTAATCCGATTTCTTTAAATATTTTCAGGAAGTAAGTGAAAATGAGTAATTTAATAAATTAAAAAGGATACCCACTAAAATAAAATAAAAAGTTAGTGTTAGAAAACACTGCTTACAAATCTAAGTAGGTACCTACAATTATTTGTTGGTGTTAAAATTTTAATCTGATTTTGCTTTATGTTTTCAGAAAGTAAGTACCAATTAGTCACATTAGTCTTGTAGTGGCTAGCGCTAGTGGGGAGCATAAGGTCCCGGATGCTATTCCCGGGTCGGGCGAAGTGCTATTGGGTTTTTGTACTTGTAATTTCTGCCCAGTTGATGGCAATAAGCTATAACATGGGACTTGAACATAACAGGCGAAATGTAGGTGTACTATAATAGCGTAATCCTTCGAGGAATACACGCGTGATGATAAGTTATGTTATGTAACTAAATAATGTGTAGTTTCATTCAGTGACATATTTTCATATCCGTTTGGTGCTGATAGGGAGGCCAGAATGCAAAAAATGTAACCCCCTATCATGTATGGCCGAATTTCAATAGTTTTCGAGGTATTTAAATTTTAAGGGTTTTTCGAGATTTAACCAAAATTTTACATTTAATTCCAAATGAAAAATAATTAAAAACGTATTGGTGGGTACTTCAATTAAATTAATGTGGTATTCTGAAAGCTTACCAAAAAGGTATACAAAAAAAATTTAAAGATACGTAATTCATGGCATGGCTACTTACTCACTTACTTTTATGAGACATTGAAAATAAAAAAATGCATTTTCGTTTTTAAAATATTCATTTATTTTATTATTTACAAGCTGCCCGCCCCGGCTTCGCATGGGTAGCACTAAGTACTTATCTATGGCGCACCTA
Source organism: Lithophane leautieri (assembly GCA_949152455.1). Taxonomy (NCBI): domain Eukaryota; kingdom Metazoa; phylum Arthropoda; class Insecta; order Lepidoptera; family Noctuidae; genus Lithophane; species Lithophane leautieri. The sequence goes on from OX424486.1 coordinate 1,210,278, forward strand.
CCCTACCTACCCTACCTACCCTACCTACCCTACCTACCCTACCCATCCTACCTAAGTTTATATTTGAACATTTTAAATTGATATTTTTTCGATGTTTTAATAGTTATTCTGCTATTCTGGGCGGAGACAAACCAAAGATCATCCAAATCGGTCCAGCAGTTCTCGAGTTATAAGTGTTTGAACAAACCCGACTTTGTTTTGTATATACATACGTACATATACACTGGCCTTCAAAACTTAGTACCACACTTTTAAAATTGCAATTTCTCCTAAACTGTAGAAGCCAGAGTTTTGAAATGAAAAACGTTTTATAGCGATGTCATCAACTTTCCTGGAAATTATAGTTTATTATACATAAGTGACGTTTTTAACTTAAACCAAAAAATAGCCATTTTTAACTTACAGGCAAAAAACTCAAATAACTACAGTTTTACGCCTTATTTACATTTTCAAGTCTTTTAAATTAAAATTCATCGATCAAGAAATAAATGTGAAAACAAAAACAGAAACAAAAAGAGCCAAAAGTTGCAATATAAAAAATTCAATTCTTTTTGTAATCCTTTTTATTTCGAAAATGTAGCTTGTGTAATTTAAAAGTTATTGCAATTTAGTGTTCGAGTTTCTAAGTGTGGTACTAAGTTTTGAAGGCCAGTGTATATAAGAATTACACACAGCACAATACTTAAAGATGCCACATAATTAATGTTAATCCGATTTCACTTAATATTTTCAGGCCGTAAGTAAAAATTTGTCATTAGTCATTAAGTTAAAAAGGATACCCACTAAAATAAATAAATACCGGCCATGGGCGTGTCGGACCACGCACAGTGAAGGGTTCCATAGTTGAGATGAATTTATCCCAAGAACAAAACAACATTGATATACACACACACACACAAAATGTGGCACGAACACTTCGATAAGATGTCTCTGAGCAAGGGAATCTGGTATCAGACAATCCAGCCAGCACTTTCTCGTTGTTCATGGTTCGACCAGGCAAACATGAGTCGTGCGGAAATTGTAATGGCTCATCGGCTTCGATCAGGACACATTCCAATGAATAGTTTCGCATTCCTCTTGCTTTACCGAACTGTCGGGAGTGTAATATAGTGAAAGACACTTGAATCACATTGTTATCAAAGTCACTGGATGTTGGAAGGAGTGACAGCATGCTTGCGTCCCCATTGTCAAAGGATGCAAGATACTTGTATAAATTGGTAAAAATAGGATTTAGAGTATTTAAGGAACAATTGTTTGTACCGATAAGGGTAGCCAAATAAGTTTTTGATTAAACCCTCTATGAATTAAATTGAATAACAAAAGAAAAAAAAATATGCGCGAAAATAGACAATAATATTCAAGGATGACCATAAAATGGCACGTTAAACAGTTGGCCCCGACTGTCATTCATAGATCTTTGCCAGTCGTTACGGATAGTCAGAAGTCCAAAAGTCTAAAAACCAATCTTCCCACAGGTGTATCATGTTACCCAGGAACTGGGTTGTGGAAGTCAGATAGTCAGTCGATCCATTTAAAAAACTGGTATTCAGCTGCATTCGGTTAGACTGGAAGCCGACCCCAACATAGTTGGGAAAAGGCTAGGCAGATTAATTGAAACAACAAAAGTTACTAATTACGAGTAAGTGTGAGATAAAATGAGCAAGTAATATTGAAAGTTGATAATAAAATCGCAGACACAGTACGTCATACATGACACATTAATATGACGAGTTCTTTATACATTGAAAAAAAAAAAGTTTCGTATTTGAAATGTTAATCCGATTTCTCTAATTTTTTTCAGGAAGTAAGTGAAAATGAGTAATTTAATAAATTAAAAGGGATACCCAATAAAATAATAAAAAAGTCAGGGTTGAATATTAAAACAGCTTACAAATCTAAGTAGGCACCTACAAATTATTTCGGCGTTATTTCTGGTGTTAAAATTTTAAACTGATTTCGCTTTATATTTTCAGGCAGTAAGTACCAATAAGTCTCGCTAATCTAGTGGTCACAAGCGCTAATGCTGAGCATGAGGTCCTGGGTCAATTCCCGGGTCAGGCAAACTGTTATTGGGTTTTTTTCGTTTGTAATTACACAGTAACAGTCTGGATTTCAGCCAGGTTAATGGCAAAAGGGTCCCCCCCTTTTACATGAGACTTGAGCATAACTGACAAAATGTAGGTTAACTATAGTCGACGCCTTCGGAAAATACACGACTGATATAATATCAGTCGTTACGTTGAGTACCAATAAGTTACTAAATAGGTGTGACAATAGGCAATAATATTGAAAGATGATCATAAAATGGCACGTTAAGCTGTTGGTTCCAGCTGTTCATTCATAGATCTTTGCCAGTCGTTACGGTTAGTGAGAAGTTCAAAAGTCTGACAGTCTTACCAAGAGGTATCGTGTTACCCAGTCACTGAGTTGTGGTGATCAGATAGGTAGTCGCTCCATGTAAAATACTGGTATTCAGCTGCATCCGATTAGACTGGAAGCCGACCCCAATATAGTTGGCAAAAGGTTAGGCAGATGGTTGAAATAACAAAAGTTATTAATTAAGCACGACATAAAATGGGCAGTCATATTTAAAGATGATCATAAAATGGCATATACTGTAGGTCGTGTGTCAGAAGATGACGGTTTATTAATAAATTGACAATAATAAAATGCACTTACGTTTTTTAAATGTTAATCCGGTTTCTCTTAATATTTTCAGGCCGTAAGTCAAAATTAGTAATTTAATAAGTAAAAAAAAAAAATGCCCACTAAAATAAATAAAAAGTTAGTGTTAGACAGTAAAACACTGCTTAAAAAGAGTAGATACACTTATTGCAGCCTGCATTATTTTTGGTGTTCTTTTAATCTGATTTCGCTTTGTATTTTCAGAAAGTAAGTACCAATAAGTTTGGTTGGTTTAGAAGTCACAAGCACTGCTGCTGAGTATGAGGTCCCGGGTTCAATTCTCGGGTCGGGCAAAGTGTTATTGGATTTTACCATCTGAAATTTTTCAGTAGCAGTCTGGAGTCTTGATTTCTGCCCATTTTTTGATGGCAATCTGCTCGGAACCTATTACATGGGCCTTGAAAATAACTAGCGAAATGTGGCTGTACTATAGCCCAACCCTTCGGGGAGTACCCACATGATTTTTTATGTTATGTTAAGTACCAAAAGGTAACTAAATAGGTGTGAAAATTGGCAAAAATATTGAAGGATGATCATAAAATGGCAGATACAGTATGTCATGTGTAATCAAATGACGGTTTCGTATTATACTGGCAATAATGAAGTGCATTTTCAGTTTTAAATGTTAATTTATCCGATTTCTCTTAATATTTTCAGACCGTAAGTAAAAATAAGTAATTAAATAAGACAAGAAGGTTGCCCACTAAAATAAATACACTTATATCAGCCGTTATTTTTGGTGTTAAATTTTTTATCTGATTTTGCTTAATATTTTCAGAAAGTAAGTACCAATAAGTTTCGTTGGTTTAGAGGTCACAAGCACTGCTCCTGAGTATGAGGTCCCGGGTTCAATTCTCGGGTCGGGCAAAGTGTTATTGGATTTTACCATCGGTAATTTCTCAGTAGCAGTCTGGAGTCTTGATTTCTGCCCATTTGATGGCAATAAGCTCGGCATGGGCCTTGAATATATCTAGCGAAATGTGGGTGTAATATAGTCCAACCTTTCGGGGAGTACCCACATGATTTTATGTAAAGTACCAAAAGGTAACTAACTAAATAGGTGTGAGAATAGGCAAAAATATTAAAGGATGATCATAAAATGTGCAAAATGCACGTTAAGTAGTTGGTTCCTGCTGTCATTCATAGATCTTTGCCACTCGTTACGGGTAGTCAGAAGTTCAAAAGTTTGACAAATAGTCTTACCAAGGGGTTTCATATTACCCAGTCACTGAATTGTGGAGGTAAGATAGGCAGTCGTTTTATATAAAATACAGGTATTCAGCTGCATCCGGTAAGACTGGAAGCAGGCCCCAAAATAGTTGAGAAAATGCTGGGCAGATTGATTGAAATAACAGATACAGTATGTCATGTGTAATATAGAATGACGGTTTCATAATATTATATTGGCATTAACAAAATGCATTCTCGTTTTTAAATGTTACTATACGATTTCCCTTAACATTTTCAGTCCGTAAGTAAAAATTAGTATTAAATAAGAGATAAAAAAGGATGCCCACTAAAATAAATAAAAAAGATGTCGGTGTTAGATACTAAAATACTGTTTACAAATCTAAGAAGGTACACTTATTTTGGCCGGTAGGTTTAGTGTTAACATTTTAATCTGATTTCGCTAATTTCCTGGAAGTAATTACCTACCAATAAAACTAGTTGGTCTAGTGGTCGCAAGCGCTACTACTGAGCTAAAGTCCCGGATTCAATTCCCGGGTCTGGCAAAGTGTTATTGCATTTTTTCATCTGGAATTTCTCATTCGCTGTCTAGACCCTGGATTTCTGCCCAGTTGATGGCAAATGGCAGACCCCCTCTTACATGAGACTTGAGCATAACTGGCGACATGTAGGTGTACTGCATTACCCTTCGGGGAATACCAAGAAGTAACTACTGACAAGTGCGTTGAAAATTCGTTGCGTTAGAAGAAATTACTGACAAATGCGTGCACCGACTGGACAGGTCCACTCAAATTTGTATGGTTCTTTCCGCGAAAGACCATTTTAGACACAAATCTACATGGTCCTCAAATTATCTTACCAAGATTATTTCCAGATTTTTAAATACACTTGACATTAATGAATTGTATATATACAATGACGTGAAGATTTACTTTGTAAAGTATTATAATTATTATTTTAATAATTGTGAATGCAAAAAGTTACTAATTAAGTGTGAGATAAAATGGGTAGTAATATTGAAAGCTGATCAAATGGAAGATACACTAAGTCATGTGTATGACATTAGTACATTGACAATAATAAAAAACATTTCCGTATTTAAAATGTTAATCCGATTGCTCTTAATATTTTCAGGAAGTAAGTAACAATGAGTAATTTTATAAGTTATTTTGTTTTAACCGGCTACGTGCGTGTCGATCCACGCACAATGAAGGGTTCCGTAGTTGGGATGAATTTATCCCAAGCACAAACTTAACATTGTTGTTGACAAAAAAAATCTCCCATAAGAAATGTATGGGAAAACATGTTTTTGCAACTGAAAATGTAAATTGGTCGATTATTACTCGGTAGCTTGTAGAGCCTACTTAGCTGTGACAGTTTTCCTTTTAATTTCCATACTACTGCATGTGCGTTTTTTCACATATCCAAAACCAACCATTTCGCTGGCAAGGACACTTGCCTCTAACAAAAATTTGCAGTTTAAAGCTTAATATTTCGCAAACGGATCCCTGAATCCAAAAATGGTTTGAAACAACTCACAATATTTTTGTATGACCTTTCCAACAACACCCCACACCATGGGACAGGCGAGAAAAAATAAAAGTATCCAATTCAAGTGCAGGGGTAGGGTAACCTAAAAAAATTTTTTTTCTTGGTTTTTTTTACCACTGTTGGCGTAATTTATATGTTCACTCATACCAAATTACGGCTCTCATAGTACCGGAGCTGAGCTAAGCCGCGGACAGACGGACAGACAGACAGACGGACGGACATGGCGAAACTATAAGTGTTCCTTTTTGACTACGTAACCCTAAAAAAGATACTCATAAATTAAATAAAAAAAGAAGTCAGTATTAATTTAACTAATACCGACTTCTCTTTTATTTAATTTATGCACTGCTACACTGCCTATAAATCTAAGTAGGTACACTTGTTTTGGCCGTTATTTTTACATTTTAATGTTATTTCGCTTTATTTTTTCAGGAAGTAAGTAACAGTACGTCCCATTGGCCTAGTGGTCGCAAGCGCTACTGCTGAGTATGAAGTCCCGGGTTCAATTCTCGGGTCAGGCAAAGTGTTATTGGGTTTTTGCATATGGAATTTCTCAGTAGCAGTCTGGAGTCTGGACATAACTGGCGAGATGGGGGTATACTATAGCTTAATCCTTCGGGCAATACACTATGATGTTATGATGTTATGTTAAATACCAAAAAGTAACTAAATAGGTGTGAGAATAAGCAATATTATTGAAGGATGATCATAAAATGGTACGTTAAGCAGTTGGTCTCGGCTGTCATTCACAGATCTTTGCCAGTCGTTACGGGTAGTCAGAAGTCCAAACGTTTGACAAATAAGCAAGGTATTTCGTATTACCCAGTAACTGGGTTGTGGAGGTCAGATAGGCAGTCGCTCCATATAAAATACTGGTATTCAGCTGCATCCGGTTAGACTGGAAGCCAACCCCAACTTAGTTGGGAAAAGGCTAGGCAGATTGATTGAAATACAAAGTTACTAATTAAGTGCAAGATAAAATGGCCAGTAATATTGAAAGATGATCCTATAATGGCAGATACAGTATGTCATGTGCCATAAGATGACCGTTTCTTATTACATTGACAATAAGAAAATGCATTTTCGTTTTTTAAATATTAATCCGATCTTTCTTAATATTTTCAGGCCGTAAGTACAAATGAGTAATTTATTAAGTTAAAATGGATAACCACCAAAATAATGTAAAAAGAAGTCAGTGTTAGATAATAAAACACTGCTATAAAATTAAGTCCATACACTTCTTTCGGCCGTTATTTTTGGTGTTAAAATTCTGGAAGTAAATCTCGCTGGTCTAGTGGTCGCAAGCGCTTCTGCTGAGCATGAGGTCCCGGGCTCAATTCCCGGGTCGGACAAACAGTTATTGGGTTTTCCATCTGGAATTTCTCGGTAGCAGTCATAATATGGCACGTTATGCAGTTGGTTCCGGCTGTCATTTATAGATATATGCCAGTCGTTAAGGGTAGTCAGAAATACGAAAGCCTAACCAGTCTTACCAAGAGGTATCGTGTTACCCAGTAACTGGGTTGTGAAGGCTAGATAGGCAGTCACTCCATGTAAAATACTGGTATTCAGCTGCATCCATTTAGACTGGGAGCCCACTCTAACATATTTGGCAAAAGATTATGCAGATTGATTGAAATACAAAGTTACTAATTAAGTGCGAGATAAAATGGGCAGTAATATTGAAAGATCATCCTATAATGGCAGATACAGTATGTCATGTGTCATACGATGACGGTTTCTTATTACAATAAGAAAATACATTTTAATTTTTAAATGTTCCATTTCTCTTAATAATTTCAGGCCGTAAGTAAAAATGAGTAATTTAATAAAGTTAATAAGGATACCCACATAAATAAAAAAAAAGAAGAAGACTGAAAAAACTAAAACACTGTTTACAAATCTAAGTAGGTACAATTATTTCGGCCGTTATTTAGGGTGTTAAAATTTTAATTAGATTTCGCTTTATATTTTCAGACAGTAAGTACCAATAAGTCTAGCTGGTATATTGATTGCAATCGCTACTGCTGAGCATGAGGTTTTGGGTTCAATTCCTGGATCAGACAAAGTATTATTCGGATTTTCTACTGTTGCTGTTGGTCCCAGCTTTTTTTCATAGATCTTTGCCAGTCGTTACGGGTAGTTTGAAGCCCAGAAGTCTGACAACCAGTCTTAGCAAGGGGGTCGTGTTACCCAGTTCCCGGGTTGTAGAAATCAGATAGGCAGTCGCTCTGTTTACATAAATGTAATACTGGTATTAAGCTGTATCCGGTTTGACTGGAAGACAACCCCCAAACGTAGTTGTGAAAAAGCTAGATAGATTGATTGAAATAACAAAAGTTACTTATCAAGTTCAAGATAAAATGGACAGTAATATTTAAAGGTTTTCATTAAATAGCAAATACAGTATGTCATGTGTCGTATGATAACGGTTTATTTTAACCTATACAACAATAAGTTGAATGTTCGTTTTATAGTGTTAATCCGATTTCTTTTAATAATTTCAGGCAGTAAGTAACAATGAGTCATGTTATGAGTTAAAAAATATATCCAATCAAATAAATAAAAAGAAACGGTCGTTACTTATTAAACTGCTAACAAATTTAAGTAGGTACATATACTTATTTCGGCCACAATTTATTTTTGTTAAAATTTCTCATTATATTTTCTGGAAATAAGTAGCAATAAGTCTCGTTGGTCTAGTGGTTAAGTAGTAAAAATAAGTAATTGAATAAGTTAAAAAGGATACCCACTAAAATAAATAAACAAGAACTCGGTGTTAGATAGAAAAACACTACTTACAAGTGTTAGTAGATCTTACATTTATTTCGGCCGTTCTTTTGGCTGTAAAAGCTATAATCTAATTTCGCCTTGTATTATCTGGAAGTAAGTACTAATAAGTCTCATGGTCTAGTGGTCTCAAGCGTTACTGCTGAGCATTAGGTCCCGGGTTTATTTACCGTCTGTATTTCTGCCCGGTTGATAGCAATAGGCTCGCCCCTTCTTAAATGGGACTTGAGCATAACTTGCGAAAAGTAGGTGGCCTAACGCTTCGGTAAATACACGCATCATGTTATGTTCCCAATAAAATGGCCAGTAATATTAATAGATGATCATAAAACAGGAGATACAGTATGTCAGGTGTCATAAGATGACGGTTTCTTATTACATTGACAACAATGAAATGCATTTTGGTTTATTAAATGTTAATGCGATTTCTTTTAATACTTTCAGGCAGTAAGTAAAAATGAGTCATGTAATGAGTTAAAAAATATATCCAGTCAAATTAATAAAAAGAAACGGTCGTTACTTATTAAAACACTGCTAACAAATTTTAGTAGGTACATATACTTATTTCGGCCACAATTTATGTTGTTAATTTTTTTTACTAATTTCGCTTTATATTTTCTGGAAATAAGTAGCAATCATTCTGGTTTGTCTAGTGCTAGCGCTACTTCTGAGCATGAGGTCCCGGGTTCAATTCCCGGGTCGGGCAAGTGGTATTTGGTTTTTCCATCTGGGATTTCTCAGTAACAGTCTGAAGTCTGGACTTCTGCCCGGTTGAAGGCAATAGGCTTACCGCCTCATATATATGGGACTTGAGCATAACTGGCGAAATGCAGGTGTACTTTAGCTTAACCCTTTGGGGAATACACGCCTGATATTATGTTATGGTAGATATCGATAAGTAACTAACTAGGTTTTACAATAGACAATAAAATTGAAGGATGCTCATAAAAAGATCTTTGCCAGGCATTACACGTAGTCAGAAATTGGAAAATTCTGACAACCAGTCTCACCAAGGGGTTTCGGTTGCCCAGTAACTGGGTTGTGGAGGTGTGATAGGCAGTCGCTCCATGTAAAGTATTGGTATTCAGCTACATCCGGTTCGACTGGAAGCCGACCCCAACATAGTTGGGAAAAGGCTAGGCAGATTGGTTGTAATAACAAAAGTTACAAATAAGTGCGAGATAAAATGAGCAGTTATATTTGAAGAATGATCATAAAATGGCAGATATACTATGTTGAGGATATAAATCAAAATCTGACTCGTTTGGATTTCACTTGATTTAATACATATCAGTCGGTGCCAAAAATATAATTTTGGATCGCACAGTACGTCTGCCGATGCCCGTATCTATCGTCGAGTAGTTGTAGTGGGGGCGCGGCCGAGGCAAGATCAGCTGTGTGACCCTCAACCCGCGCGTCCCCCGCCGCTCCTGGTACACGCGTATGATGCGTGAAGAACTATGTCATGTGTATGTCACATAATGTGACGTTTTCTTATTACATTGACAATAATAAAATACATTTTTGTATTTTTTAATGTTTATCCGATTTCTCTTAATATTTTCAGGAAGTAAGTAGATATGAGCAATTTAATAGGTTAAAAAGCATTCCCAATAAAATAAACAAAAATAAAGTCGGTGTCAGATACTGAAACACTGCTTACAAATCTAAGTAGGTAGGTAGTTAGGTTTATTTCTACCGTTATTTTTGGTGTCAAAATTTTAATCCGATTTCGCTATTTATTTTCAGAAAGTAAGTACCAATAAATCTCGTACGTCTAGTGGTTGCAAGCGCGCGTAAGTCTACTGCTCAGCATGAGTTCCGACCGTGCGACCCGGGTATTATTGGGTTTTTCCATCTGGAATTTGTCAGTAACAGTCTGGAGTCTGGATTTCTGCCCGGTTGATGGCATAAGGTCACTCCCATAACATGGGCATGACAACCAGTCTTACCAAGGCGCATCGTGTTACCCAGTAACTGGGTTGTGGAGGTCAGATAAGTAGTCGCTCCATGTATATTACTGGTATTCAGCTGCATCCGGTTAGAGTGGAATCCGACTCCAACAGATTAATTGAAATAACAAAAGTTATTAAGTGCGAGATAAAATGGGCAGCAATATTGAAAGATGATCATAAAATGGCAAATTCAGTGTCATAAGATGACTGTTTCTTTACATTGACATTAATAAAATTTATTTTTATCACATCTATTCAAAAAGAGTTAGTTTATCCTTCGTAAACAGGGGCTGACATAGATCTTTAATCCCTAGGTACTTAAACTGATTTGAATTTGGAATGTGCATGTTGCTAGTAAAATTTCCAATCACCAAAGAGATCAATCACGAAAATTGTATGAACGTGTAACAGGCGGTCATACTTTGTGACTTTGATTCCGTCTTTTAATACATCATATAATAATTGTTTGCTCCCTAGGCAAACAATCTACTAAGTATTTCCTTTTTTAAATGTTAATCCGATATCTCTTCATATTTTCAGCATGTAAGTAAAATTGAATAATTTAATCAGTTAAAAAACGGATACCCACACATAAATAAAATGGAAGTCAGTGTCTAAATATACAAACACAAAAAAATAGGGTATTGCTTGAGATAATGAAATGATACGAGTTTTGTTTTTTATTCGCGTTTAATAACAAAGTATTTAAAGTTAGAAAACAAGCAGTGTAGTGTAGCCTGTTCTTTCCACTTGACGAAACAGTCAACAATTAGTATACAATCACTTCAAGGAAACTTTTTATTTACAAGATTTGTTTCTTTGATACTTGGGTCAGTAATATAATAAAATAATAAAAAATAAAAATGTTTATTTCATCAACCGTGCAAACATTACAATTTTTAAATTTGGAGACACCTTTTAAGCAAAGATTTGCTTGTGTTAGGTGGTTCCGCTCCTCGAGTTTACAGTAACTTTACATTGTGTGAGAAACAAACAGTAATTAAATTTATAATATGCATGCAAAGTTCTATATAATTTCAAAAATGTTATCAATTTATTAAAATTAAAATTTATTAAAATGGAAACGACATTAATAAAGATAGTTTATAATTCATTAAGTGTGCGCACAGTATAATGTGAGTGTAAGTGTGTGTAGTGTTGAAGAGTGTGATGATTGGGTGTGTGTGTGTATGTGAGTGTGTGAGTGTGTGTGTATATGATAGAGTGTGTGTGTGCGTGGGTTGTGTGTGTGTGTGTGTAGTATAGTACCAATCCTAATGATTATGTGGTCGTGTGTAACAGAGCCTCAGTTTGTTCGTAATTTATAGTCATTAACCATTCAGTCAGTGTTCTTTTGCAGTCATGATGTGTCATGGAGTATATGGCAAGCACCTTGTTAAGGGCATTGTACATGCGAGAGGATTGTTTTGTATATTGCTTAGAAGCAAATGTAGTTTTGACTGGAGATTCTGGTGCTACCTTGTTTGTTCTCCGCGATTGTGTCCTGGAAGTGACGAATGGGAGGGATTTGTGCTTTTTTAAAACAGTCTGAAGGACGTACAGCTTTCTGACGGACAAAACGCTCGCTGTTAAGTATAAGCTATCAGTGGGGAATCTTAAGGGTTTAAAGTACATGACCTTAAGTAAAGCCCTCTGAGCCCGCTCAAGTTCTAAAAACTTTGTCTTTGATGCTCCACCCCAAATTGGTAAACAATACATCAGTATAGACTGCCCCAGAGAGATATAAATTTGCTGGATAAGGTCTTTAGTGGCAACGTGACGAAGAGATTTAAATGTCCAAATTAATTTTCTAATTCTGTTCATTATGAGTTCTAGATGTAAGTGCCAAGAAAGTCGTTGATCGAGCATTACTCCAAGATATTTTGTGTTATTTACTTTGTGTATTTTAAGGCAGGAGCAGTTAGTGTCTTGGGGGTTGGAGCAAGTATGAATTTTAATTTGGAGATCTTTTGTTGGCTGGGTACTATTGTATATAGAGAAACAGATGTAGTTAGTCTTTGAGACATTCAGGGTTAAAAGGTTATAATCGAGCCAGGCAGCTATTTTAGTCAAACCACGTTCAGCGATGCGACCGACGCTGTCCCATGTCTTTCCCGAGAAAACAATTGCCGTATCATCTGCATAGGAGAATATGTGAGCACCTTCGATACTCATGTTACATAGGGTATTTATATAAATGAGAAACAGCGTCGGTCCGAGCACACTTCCTTGCCCCACTCCGTATGTGACTGTTTCTTTGGAGCTTGTGACTGAACCTATTTTTACTACGTACTTGCGCTCACTTAGGTATTCTTGAAAAAGTTTAAGTGGTAATCCACGTATGCCAATGTCTTCTAGCCTGTGTAAGAGAGTGGGGACAGAAACTGTGTCGAAGGCTTTTTTCAGATCTAGAAAGACAGCCATGCACTTGTCACGACTGTCTACTTTTTTAGTGACTGTAGACGTAAGCGCCAGTACAGCGTCTTCGGTAGACTTTCCTTGCCTGAAGCCAAACTGTGAGGGTGAGATTACATTAAGTTTTGTTAAGTAAGTATTCAAGCGTCGATTTACTAACCGTTCGATAATTTTGGACAGGGACGGAAGCACGGATATCGGTCTGTAATTAGATGGATCAGCTCTGTCACCACTCTTGTACACAGGTGTAATTACAGCTTGTTTCAGAGCGGTAGGAAATGTGCCTTGTACAAAGCAGAGGTTGGTAAGGTGTGAAATGATTGGCGAGATGATGAATTTGGCAGCTTTTAAGAAACTTATAGGGATTTTGTCCCAGCCAGTAGCGCTATCAGATTTTAAACTCATAATTACGGCAGCTACTTCGTCAGGGTCTGAATCAATAAATACGAAGGACGAGACCGGCGGATTCGGGATGGTCGAAGGTGTGTTAGGGTCTTTGTTGGTCTGTCTTTCAGGGTTATTTATTATACTGTCAGCAAGACACTTGCCTATAGTGGAGAAGTATTTATTTATTTTGTTTACTGCCTCTAATGGGGTAGGGGCTGATTCCAGTAGATCTGTGTTTTGCGTTTTAGGTGGCTTTCGTTGGGAAATATTATTAATTGTATTCCATAGCTTTTTAGGGTCTTTGGTTGCCTTAAATAGCCGTTCACGATCGTATTTACGTTTTTGCTTTTTAATGATGGTGTTGCAGTAATTACGGTATCTTCTATAGGTTATTTTCAATATCTCGTTATATGGTTCTTGTTTTAACTTTCTTTGCATATTGTTGCGATTATGTATACAGCGCAGTAAGCCTAAAGTCATCCAAGGTTTTATCAATCTATGTTTAAGGGGGATTCTCGTAATAATAGTTCCGGCAGTAAGACAGTTTTGTAGTAAGGTTATTAGGCTGTTTATTAAAATGTTGGGATTATTAAGATTTAATAGATCGTGAATGCCGCCAGTTTTTAAGTGTTCGAGGGAGACTTCCATATTTAATGTTGTTTTAGTTTTAATTATTTTATCTTTGTTTATCAGTTCAGTTAATTTTAGGAAAATCATAGAATGATCGGTGATAGTGGTGTCGATAACTGCTATAAATGCTGATTTTTTGTTCGGTTTTAGTTTAAGTATAAAGTGGTCGAGACAACTTTTATCTCTGGTGGGGAGGGAGTGTCCGGAAAGCAGCCCGTGCATTGCTAACATATTTAAGTAATTAAGTCTATTTGATCTCTCGTTTGTTTGTTCATTTTGTTTGTGTATTAAATTAATATTGATGTCGCCAGTAATTATTATATTTTTATTTGAAGAAACGGTAGTTAGGTGAATATTTAAAGAGTTTATGAAATCATCTGCATTTGTCTTTGATGGGTAGCGATATATACCGAGAACTATGAGATCAGGCCTAATATTAACTTGTATACATGAAGCATGTGTCAGTTCAATCTCTTTTATATGAAACTTGTGCGCGTCCTTAACAAATACGACGACACCGTCAGCGATATTTAAGTGTTTAGTAGTGTGGTCCGATGAGTAATTATGTAATTGTGGAATATTTTTGCTACTGTTCACCCTGCATTCACTCAAAACTATAATGTCGGGGTTAAAATGAAGATTAGCCAGGTTCAGTTGTAAGTCGTTAAAATTAGAGTAAATACTTCTGATATTCTGTGAGATAATTGTAAAATCAGTGTTATTAATTTTCATTGTTGTGTTGAGACTAAGAATAGAATGGTTTGATACTTGGGCTATTTCTGTATTATCTATTTGCGTTATTGTTTCTAGAGTTCTATCCATACTTGACTGTTGCGGGACTAGGGTACAGAAAATTGTGGTCTTTAGATTGGGACAGGTGTGTTCGTGCATGTGATATGTATAGGAAGTATGGTAGGGTGGTAGGGTATATAATGAAGGTATTTACGTATGTTTTTAGTGTGTATGTGCGCATTACAATTATACTACTTAATTTAATTAATAATAATATGCTGCTATCTATTAATTTAAACTTATTACTTCTAATCTTAAGGTTAAAGGATATTAACATAGAACAATAACAAAAACCTTTAGTAAAGTGACAAATTACGGCTAGTCATTTTTGTTGCATAAGCTTATTTACTTGCAATTCACTTTTAATTATAATTTTTGGCGAGTCATCATCTTTTTTTACGTATACTTGGCCGAAGGAAGTCCAGCAGTATTTATAGGTTTTGGACTTAGCAAGGTCGCGGGCGAGAAAGAATAAACGCGCCCCCTTTGTGGTCAACTGCTCCGATACAAATATGGGGGTATATTCATTAGTGGTGAAGCCTAGATTTTTCGCACATAGTTTATTTTTGTTTGCTCTGTTGTAGCTTCGGGCCGATTTTAAAAGGTCAGTTTTCAGGATGCTTGATGATAGTTCGACCACAATTGGTCCGTTTTTCGCTTCATTATGTTTGTTTGGTACTTGATAGATGTCCTTTATGTCATTTTGTAGAATAGGACATTTAGTCTCGTTTGATAAATGTGTAACCATTTTTATCAAGTCGCTCCTGGATTCGTTTTGCATTTTTGGTACGTTTTTTACTTCTATCGCAGTTTTCCTGCTTCCTCGCTGTAGGTCTTCAATTTTGTCTTCGAGTAGAATTATGTACTCACTATCCTGTTTCGATTTTATCTCAATTTGTTCGATTTTCTTCTTTAGTTCTTCGTTTTGTAAGGTAAGTGATGCTATTGAGTTTTCTATGTTAGTATTTGTTGTTTTGATCTCCATTAATGTGGAAGAGATCTTTTTTATTTCCTCACTTTGATTGTTAAACAACGATGATATTAAAGTTTTGACTTCTTCTTTAAAGTTGCCAAAATCCGAGTCGTAGTCATGTTCTCGCGCCCGTTTGTTCCGTTGCGATACAAAGTTGGGTGGAGTATGTTGAGTGTCAGTACAAACAGAGATGTTTGACTCAGATGATGTTTTATTTAATGAGCTCATTTCCAAATTTCCAGGAAGACAAAGCGTTTATTAATTATTGTAAACAAAACACTTTACTTACTCTGAATTCGATATTTATGAGTAGATAGTGGGTATTCTGTTATTTGTTTTGAATCGCATTCAGTACACAACTCAGGGTCACTAATTCAGCGGAGGTGAAGTATGAGGCGGTCGCAACGGGGAGTCTCTGTGCGAGCGGGATAAATAACGGCCGTCTTTGTCTCGCAGAGGTGAAACCCGGTGAGCGCGGGGTGCGCGGACGCCGCTGCAGCCACGAGCGGTATAGTACTCAGTGGCGTAACACCGTAATTGACAAGTACAGTTTTAAAGAGATTTTACTCTATTCCAAGGGCACTATGAGTTAGTTTTGTAAGACACTGCTTTTAATATTTTTGACACAAATTGTTAACACGACTGATCTGTACGAAGGTTCGAGAGAGGATGAATATGGACTTATCACGTATTCTAAAGCCTAGTTTTGAATCGGTTGATAAACCAAAGCATTGTTATTACATACATAATTTAAAATCAATATGCTGTAGGTCTCTAAATGCACAATATTCTGATTTTTACTGCGTGTACACGGACGGTTCTAGACGTGAGAACTACCGTGGCGCAGCCTTTGTATTTCGCAAGGTGGAACCTTTTTCAAATTCCGTATTTCATCAAAAATTTCAATAATGCACTTGGAGTTGATCGCTATCGCTGAAGCTTTGGCATACCTATATCAAATCTTTGGACGGTGATCGGTTTGTCATTTTCACTGAATCGAAAAGTACTCTCCGTCATCTGATGAGATGTACGAGTACTTCACCTTACAGGAGGCTTCCACTGGCGGATAATATCTTAAGAACCATCACTGAATTTGTTACCAATCATAAAACTGTAGTCCTTCTCACGTTGGACTGATCGGTAATGAGATTGTTGATCGTTGGCTCCACCATGACCAGTTATCAGTTTATCCACCGTTATAGGTTTTGGTGCTCGTCGGCCCTTATCAAACCGTGTCTTCATGGCAAATGAATGATGCTCAATTCTCTTAGCGGCATGCTCTCGTAAACTTTTCAAATCTGATGTATGTTGTGCACCTTGTAAATCACCTGCCAGACGAGGTCTTAAGCCACAGTTCAAGAGGGGAATTTCCAGTACCCTGGCTTAACGTAGAATTGATACCCAACTGAACTCTCGGTAAGTAAGCGTCCCACCCTTTTTGCTCTTCGCCCATATGAGCCGTCAAGGAACTTAATATTATGCGGTTCAGTCTTTCAACTTGGCCATTAGCTCTTGGCGAAGCCAATTCTTAATTTTTATTTCTTTCACCTCGTAACGTCTATCTGATGCTAATCATCTTTAACAAAAAGCGTTCTTTTTAATCTTAAACATACAAAAGCGTCTTCTTTCACTACAATACTTATGATACACTGATAGTTCACTTATCATAGGTATATGGTTTTTAACACTTTACTAGGCGTTGAGTCAGACCAAATAAAAAACCAAGACGGAGCGCTGCGAATAATACAGTGAAACATGCTAAAACTACACCACCGCTCTGTGCATACACGCTCACAAACACATATTTACAACTATTTACAATGACACAACAATCAAACTACACCAAACTAAGTGCACAAATGTTTACGAAACCGGCCCACTGTGGGAAAGCCCCATACAAAGCCGTCTCAAAACCGTTTTACGTGAAAGTCGTTGTAATGGAATAAAATATATAAATTAATATAGTCCAATAAATAAGCTTTCTTGCTGTAATTTTTTTTATTTTTTTATTTAATCATAATGTATATAAATAGGCATCAAAGTTAACTCATGTTCAATAACGTAATTTAAACGCAAAACGTTACTACAATTCAATGCCACATTACTCAAAAGTTTTTGATGTAAATATACAAGTATTAGACAGTTTTGGAATGCTTATAATGTCCTCATAACGTTTAGTAATTAATATTATATACATT
The DNA here is from genome assembly GCA_949152455.1 of Lithophane leautieri. NCBI lineage: Eukaryota > Metazoa > Arthropoda > Insecta > Lepidoptera > Noctuidae > Lithophane > Lithophane leautieri. The sequence continues at coordinate 1,227,842 of OX424486.1, forward strand.
GGTTTAATAAAATAAAATTAACCAATATAGTTTAAGATGGTATATTTTTAGTGTATTTTTTTTTAACGAGACTTTTTCCCTTTACCGCTGCTTACCGCTGTCGAGATATTTGTTGTGATCTTTATGCATTAGTATATGCAAGGAGAAAATAAAAATTTGCGCATACTTGCGCTTTTTCTTACACGGGATCAAAACATATTGCGAGATAAAATTTTTTTTTTTTTTACAATTTTCTTTTATTTCCCATAAAATTATTTTCTATCTATTAAGGTCAAATTGATAAAAATTTAATTACTGTAATAAGTATTATTAATAGTTTTTTTGTGGTTTTGATACAGTTTTGATCACCTTACTTGATAAAATATGGTCAATTATCTATTAGGGTCGAATTCAAAACAGGTTGGTTATGGGAAGAGTGCAAATGATCAGTTTCTTATCTTTCTGCACATAGCACTATTTCATTGGCCAATAAAAGGAAGGCGAACCCTGAAACATTCACAGTTGTTGGTCAGATATTCAGTTGCCCTAAGAAGCAGTTACTACTTATTTTCAAATATTCGCAGAAATTGACTGATTTGAAAAATGGGTGAATTTGTTTGTAGCAAACGAGAGTTGTGCAATTTGTTGATAAATGGGCATAATGTAGAAAACTACTTACAAGAAAATTTCTATTTATCACCAGAAGATATGTCTACTGTGATCTCCTACATTCAAAGAAACTTGGTGTCTAAATGTAACGAACGCTGGAGAAATGCATCTCGAAGAAAAGAACGCTTTGAAATTAAGAATGTCAACTGGTTAGACGGTCAATTTCGTGTTCCACTGGAGTGTCGAGTAACGGTTAATGAGCCTAACACGTCTGGAAGTAGTGGTGGCAGACCTTCGAAACCATACGAAGCATCTTCAGAAAAAACAAAGAAACGAAAAAACATGGAATTGATACAAGAGTACGGATTGGACTGTGTGCTCAATGCATATGCTCAGGAATTACGGTCTATGGGTGAGACGGAGGAGGCCTCAATCGTTAATATTATACGAATTGAATCAAGAAATGCTAAGAAAAAAATTCTTAAATACGTAACTGAGAACCCTGAAGACGTTACACCTTTTACAAAGGAAGAAGCACTACGGACATTTATTGACTTAGACCTTAACAAAGAACAGTATGGAAAACTTCGACTTTGTTTGGCGGATAAAAACTGCTCAGTGTTTCCTTCTTATCCAACTTTACTCGAAGCGAAGAAGATGTGTTACCCACCAGATTCGAGCATAACCATTACAAACATAAGTGCAAAAGTCAATCTGCAAGACTTGTTGGATCATACTGTGGCACGTATTACAAATTAGTAGTAGTATCACTAATTGGTTCAGTTTACAAAAGTTGTTTAAGAAAGTTGAAACTATTCTGTAAATGGGGTTGTGACGGGTCATCTGGGCAGAGTGAATACAAGCAAGTTTTGCCCGAAGAAAGCGATTTTATATCAGATGCAAACCTTTTTATAGCTTCACTTGTACCCATTAGACTCATAGATGAGACAACTAATACTGTTGTTTGGAAGAATGAAACTTGCTCATCTGTAAGATATTGCAGACCTATATTGTTAGAATTTGCCAAAGAAACTCCCGAAAAAACCACGTCTGTTGTGGCTGATATCAACAATCAAAAACAAAATCTGTCTCCTTCCCTGATAAATAAGAATGATGAGGTTATCGAAATTACTCATGACCTATTTTTAACCATGATTGATGGTAAAGTGGCACAAGTTTTAACTGAAACTCGTTCAAGCGCTTCTTGTACAGTTTGTGGTGCTACTCCTCGGGAAATGAATAACTTAGAGGCAGTTAGGACACGAGATGTGAACGAAAATTCATTTCAATACGGACTGTCAACATTACATGCTTGGATTAGAAGTATGGAGATGATCTTACACATTTCCTATAACTTGTCTTTTGAAAAGTGGTCAGCTACTACACCCGAAAATAAAAAAAACAAAGACGAAAAGAAAAAACTGGTGCAAAAGCGGTTTAGGGAAGAAATTGGACTGCATGTCGATAAACCTCGACAAGGGACTGGAAATAGTAATGACGGAAACACAGCTCGGACATTTTTTCAGAATTACTCATGCTCTGCAGACATTACAGGAGTAGACGTAGAACTTATAAAACGAATGTACATAATACTACAAACTATGTCATCTGGATTGGCTATTGATTCGAAAAAGTTCGGTGAATAGGCATATAGTACAGCCCAACTGTACGTAAATAATTATAATTGGTATTATATGCCTTCCTCCGTGCATAAAATACTTATTCACGGCGAAAAAATAATTGAGTACTATGCTATTTTACCTATCGGACAATTGTCCGAAGACGCGCAAGAATCCCGAAATAAGGATTACAAAAAATTTAGGCTTCATCATTCTAGAAAGTGTTCAAGAGAGGCTACCAATGAAGATGTGTTCCATACCTTATTGTACACTTCTGATCCATATATATCAAGTTTGAGAAATACCTCAGAAACAATATCGAAAGAACTTTTTGATGAACCTAAGGCCCTTCTTGCCGTCAATGAAAATCTGTAGGAGCTTGCTGAATTGTGTACATATTTTATTTTTTTTGTTTTCTCATTTGGTACTATATATATTCCGTTTTATGTAAATTAAAGAAACATGTTTTGTATTTTTTTCTTATAAAATGCATGTATTTTTTTAATGTTTAATTTTATAATTAATTGTTAAATAAAATTTTCAAAATCAAAATTATTTCTATTAAACTTTATACATCCAAGTATATGTGTGCAAAATTACAGCTCATTTAGTTTTGAAACAACTGAGATACAGAGTTTTGAGAGGAAACATACGCGATTTTCCCACTGTGCGGCCTCACGTCACTGATGACTGCGCTCTGTCTTGGTTTTTTATATGGTCTGAGGGCGTTGGTAGAATCTGAATTCTGTTAGGTCTTGAAATTAAACTAGGATTGACTTTGTATTAATAATATTATATGCAAAAGAACAACATGGTTCTCTCCCGCGCACTCCCGAATATAAGTATAGTCTATTGACCACTTCGTGCCGATCGCTAATGCGGCCCGGCCTGGTACGCATAGGGTTGGAACAATCATGGGATTATCGTTATCAGTACCAATAAGTAATGGGAGTTTTTTTTTATTTTTATTATTTATATATACATACATTAAAAAAATTTAACACTATAAGCTATTTACAGATCTACCAAAAATATAATACATTCGAGTTTGCTAAATAAAAATAACAAAATACAGATTATATACATAAAGAAAGGGCTCATAGGGCGTCAAAAAACTCTTCCGCATCGCTGTCAGTGGGAAAAGTGCCCAAAAGGCTGGCAGCATTGCCACGTTGGATGGCAATGCTGATTCTTTGACCTAGAAATTGGCCAGCCCTCTGGTCACGTGAAGAGTCATAAATAAGTAGATAAGTAATTAATTAAATAGGTGTGAGAATAGGCAATAATATTGAAGGATGATCATAAATGGCACGTTAAAGAGTTGGTCCCGGCTGTCATTCATAGATCTTTGCCAGTCGTAGTCAGAAGTTCAAAAGTCTGACAACCAGTCTTACCAAGGGGTATCGTGCTACCCAATAACTGGGTTGTGGAGGTCAGATATCAAATGAAATCAAACGTTTTTTTACTAGAAATATATTGTTTTGGTACAGGTGTTAAACTAAGTATCATTGTGTTCTGCCTGCAAGCACGTGTGTACATTTTTATCAAGGTAGATTTTTAAGTTTAGTTTCTTTATATTTTTATTTTATTACCCTTCCCACGGATTTTTGTGCAGTACGGACGTGTTTTAAGTTAGCTAGCTATATTGTCAAAATTAAAAAATAATTAAAATCAAATTTGTGCAAGTACCAGGCGCGCATAAGTTTTAGAAGCTAAGAGTAACCAGTGTTCGACGAGCATCACCTATATGAGCTATCTCTACAAAAACTGCGTGAGGAATAAACTAGTTAGCCAATGCAGTCAAAACCACACCGCTAGTCGTTAATTACCAGCACAATTGCGCGCACGCTACGCGACGATCACCGTCCTCCGACCGTACCGATGCGCACGCACTGGGAGCGTAGATGTCGCCTAGTACCAGGAGTACTCGTCCAAATTTGTGGGGCTCACATGAATCTAAATAAAAATGCCGCTTCGACTTACTCCTCCGCAAGTAGCGACCTCCACTCTTCGTTTACAACTTCACCTCCAATACGCGTAAAGGTTGCATATTAGAAAATCAAAACTTTCCTGAGCAAATTTCAAAAGAACAACGTACAAATCAACAAAGTTTAAAATAACGATGGTCATTTGATCAAAAGTTCAGCTGAGCAAAGTCAGGAATATCAATGTTTAAATTATCTATTACACTATTGACCAAATCGTTTAAAGGTCAAAATGGATTACTGGATTTATTATTAACGAGCGTGACAGAAATGAATCGCTGCAAAACCGACTCCACGTAGTCTTGTCTGCCCTATCCCTAGAGTGTTATTTAAAATCGCGTAGGCGCGGAGGGGCGAGGCGGCCCGCGAGCTGAGAAGCAGATGGTTGTAACGCTCGCCGCGGTGGCTGAGGATGGCCGGCTTGGCCGGCCAGCAAGCCGAAGGCGGGTGGTGAGTGTGAAACACATCTGCGACGATAAGCTCGCATGGGACCGCCAGAGCCCCGCAGCGCCGGAGCCGTGACAGAAACCATGCCTGCTGCATGTTGCATGCTTGCTTGCATGCTGCATGCTGCATGCTTGCAAGACAAGCCAATAAAATCTGCCGAAGAAATGTCTTTACCATTGTCTAATTATCCACTCGCAGGCAAATTAAAATTACATCTAGCAACTTTTGATCAGTCGTTTATTTGATGTCACATACATTGGGATTCTAAAATTTTCCTAAATAAAACATTTAGTAACTATAATTTTGTTATTTCGTTTACTGTTCTTTTGAAATTTGCTCGAGAAAGTTTTGATTTTCTAATATGCAACCCGCGTAAAAGAAGACAGGTAGATTACTTTCGACCTATGTCCTCAAAAGTGCTTCAAAATTATAGCACTGCTCTTTTGTTGCTAAGATTTGTTTTAATATTATATCAATATCCACATATTTATATGTTTCTGTCTGAATCGAGATCCGATCCGTCAAGTAATTTAAAAGAATGTCAAGCTTATGAAGAAAGATTTTTATTTGCGCCTTCAGGTATTGTGTATTATAATTATGAATATTAATAATGAACTGAAAATATAACACTGAATTAATGTAACCAGAGGACAAAGAAGGTTTAGTAGACGAGTTTTGTTTTACAAGTGTGATAATATTTAGAAATAGATAGATCACTATTTGAGCCTGTTTTGTTTTCTATCTCTCATTTCTGTTTTGCTTCGATGTTCTTTATGCGATATCTTGATTCTTAATAGCCCAAACAATCAAATTCGTATCTTTTTTTTGCAAACTGAACATTGCAGCAACAGCAACAGAGCAGTGCTTTATAATGTCAAATATATTTAACAAAAATTACAAGTGAATTTTGCTAATATCATGTGGTCACCACTCACTTTTTTCGAAAACAGAATGACGTTTTTCAAATTAATTAAATTCTCAATAACGGTATGTGTTGCTTGGTGGATAAGCAATCGCTCCATGTAAAATACTGGTATTCAGCTGCACTGCATCCGGATAGACTGGAAGCAAACCCCAACGTATTTGGGAAAAAGCTAGACTGATGATGGAAACAATAAGTTACTAATAATGTGCAAAATAAAAATGGGCAGTAATATTGAAAGATGATCATAAAATGGCAGATACTGTATGTCATATGGCGGTTTCTTATTACATTGACATTAATAAAATGCATTTTCGTTATTGAAATGTTAATCCGATATCTCTTGATATTTTCAGGCTGTAAGTAGATATGAGTAATTTAATAAGTTAAAACCGGCCAAGTGTGTGTTGGACCACGTACAATGAAGGGTTCCGTAGTTGGGATGAATTTATGCCAAGAACAAACTTAACATTGTAGTTGGAAAACATGTTCTCCCATAAGAAATGCATGGGGAAAAAAAAAACCCACTTTACGTGTAGGGGAGGACCTTAAAACAATTCATGATTTTATTGGACCACTTTGTTGGCGTGGTTAATATATATACACCCATGTCAAGTTACAGCTTTCTAGTACTAAGAGTCTCTGAGTTAAGCCGCGGACAGACAGACGGGCATGGCAAAACTATAAGGGTTCCTTTGTTGACTACGGAACCCTAAAAAGGATACCCTCTAAAACAAATAAAATAGAAGTCGGTGTTACTAAAACACCGCTTACAAATCTTAGTAGGTACAGTTACTTCGGCCGTTATTTTTATTGTTAAAATTGTAATCTGATTTTACTTTATATTTTCAGGAAGTAAGTACCAATAAGAGTGGTCACAAGAGCTACTGCTGAGCATGAGACCCAGGGATAAATTCACGGGTCGGGCAAAGAGATATTGAGTTTTTGCAACTGGAATTTCTCAATAGCAGCCTGGAGTCTGGATTCCTGCCCGGTTGATAGCAATAGGCTCAGCCCCTATTACATGGGACTTGAACATAACTGACGGAATATGGGTGTACTATAGCCTAACCCTTCGGATATTACACGCATAATGTTATGTTATGTTAAGTACAAATATGTAATAAAATAGGTGTGAGAATAGGCAGTATTTATGGAGAATGATCATAAAATGGCACGTTAATAGATCTTTGTCAATCGTTACGAGTAGTCAGAAGTCCAAAAGTCTGACAACCAGTCTTACCAAGGGGTATCGTGTTACCCATTAACTGGGTGTTGGAGATTGAGATAAGCTCTCGCGCTATATACAATACTGGTATTCAGCTGCATCCGGTTAGACTGGAAGCCGACCCCAACATAGTTGGGAAAAGGCTAGGCCGATTGATTGAAATAACAAAAGTTATTATTGAAAGATGATTATAAAAATGGCAGGTATCATGTGTCATAAGATGACGGTTTCTTATTATATTGATAATAATAAATTACAATTTCTATATTTAAATGTTAATCAGATTCCTCTTAATATTTTCAGGCCGTAAGTAAAAATGAGTAATTTCATAGAACCAATATTCGAAGACATGCAACATCCGCCAACCCGCACTGGGCCCGCCGCGTGATGGATTAATTATGGCCCACTCCCTCTCACAGAGAGAAGGCCTGTGTCCCAGCAGTGGGAACATTATAGGCTGATTATGTAAAAGTCTGACTGCAAAAAGACATAATTGAAAAGAGAATAGGCAATAACATTGAAGGATGATCATAAAAAGGCACTTTAAGCAATTAGTCCTGGCTGTCATTCATAGATCTTTGCCTGTCGTTACGGGTAGTCAGAAGTCCAAAATCTGACATGCAATCTTACCAAGGGGTATCATATTACCCAGTTACTGGATGTGGAGATCAAAATGGCAGTTGCTTCATATAAAATACTGGCATTCAGCTGCATCCGGATAGACTGGCAGCAGACCCCAACGTAGTTGGGAAAAAGCTAGGCAGATGATTGAAACAACAAGTTATTAATTATGTGCGAAATAAAAATGGGCAGAAATATTGAAAGATGATCAAAAAATGGCAGATACTGTATTTCATGTGTCATAAGATGACGGTGCCTTATTAATCAATCTGCCTAGACTTTTCCCAACTATGTTGGGGTCGGCTGCCAGTCTAACCGGGTGCAGCTGAATACCAGTATTTTACAGGGAGTGAGTGCCTATCTGACGTCCATAATAACCCTGTATCTGGGCAATACGATACCCTTGACGGTTTCTTATTACATTGACAATAAAAAAAATGCATTTTCGTTTTTCAAAAACATTTATCCGATATCTCTTGATATTTTCAGGCTGTAAGTAAAAATGAGTAATTTAATAAATTCAAAACCGACCAAGTGCATATCGAACCACGCACAATGAAGGGTTCCGTAGTTCGGATGAATTTATCAAGAATGTAGTTGGAACACTCAATTAAAAGAATGGTAAAATTGTAGTTGCAACTACAAATGTAAGTTTGTCGATTATTACTCGGTAACTTGTAGAGCCTACTTAGCTGTGATAATTTTCCTTTTAATTTCGTTATATAAACTACTGCCGTGAATTTTTCCATACATCCAAAACTAAGTGTTTACCCCGTAGGGGGGGGGGGGACACTGGATTCTAACAAAAATTTGTACTTTAAAGCTTAATATTTCACAAACAGATCCCAAAATCCAAAACTGGGTAATTCTCTAGAACCAAAAATTCAAAAACATGCGACATACGCCAATCCGCACTAGCCCGCGTGGTAGATTAGTTAAGGCCACTCCCTCTCACAGAGAGGAGGCAGTGGGAACATTATAAGCTGATTATGTGAAAGTCTGATTGCTAAAAGACTTCTGACTGCAGAAATTACTTTGACAATAATAAAATGTCTTTTCGTTTTTCAAACATTAATCCGATATCTTTTCATATTTACAGGTTGTAAGTAGATATATGAGTAATTTGATAAGTTCAAAACCGGCCAAATGTGTGTCCGAACTACGTACAATGAAGGGTTCCATAATAGGGATGAATTTATCCCAAGAAAAAACTTAACATTGTAGTTGGAAAACTGGATTGTGGAGAACAGAAAGGCAGTAGCTCCATGTAAAATACTAGTATTCAGCTGCATCCGGATAGACTAGAAGCAGACTCCAACGTATTTGGGAAAAAGCTAGGCAGATGTTGGAAACAACAAGTTACTAATAATGAGCGAAATAAAAATGGGCAGTAAGTAATATTGAAAGATCATCACAAAATGGCAAATAAAAAATTCAAACTCAACTCAAACTCAATTTTTTTATTGCTAATACTGTATGTCATATGACGGTTTCTTATTACATTGACAATAATAAAATGCAGTTTCGTTTTTCAAATGTTAATCCGATATCTCTTCATATTTTCAGGCTGTAAGTAGATATATGAGTGTGGGATTATAAGGCAAAACAAACGATTACTCGTAAAATGTTTATTTTAAAAAACAAAAATATCAAGCAGCGTTACACCGTAAGTCGTCGTGGATCTAGTTCTCGCCATTTCTCTTCCTTTCTCACTCTCACACATACATCCCTTTCTTTCATCCGGTGCGTTCCTTTTTACAATTATAAGCTGCGTTCATACTACAACGTAATACAATATTTTTATCCCACAGTCGGCCATCCTGATACATGTCTGTCCTCAGACATCCACACAAACATTCATCACTACCTTTCAACTTAAATCTAGCTTAACCACTAGTACAGCATTACAACATTAAAGTAACAACATAACATAACATCACTTACTTTCTAAGTTCTATTTTAAAAGAGAAGATACAACATAGCATTATCATTCAATATAAAAATACTTCAAAAACATGTTTACACATTAACCAGAAACAAGACAAAGTTAACAACTCTCACTTTTTAGGTTGTGGAATTATCACCTGGCCACACCTTCATATAATCTGCTGAAGTACAGGTTACCCCAGGGCCTTCAGTATTAGGGTCGAGCTTTTTCACATCATATCTGTTGTTCCTCTTTACTTTTACAACTTGATAGGGCCCTAGATATTTGGCTTTCAGCTTCATTCCCGTGCCAAACTGCGTGCGTTTTATTGCCACTAAGTCTCCTTCTTTGTACTTCATACTTTCTTTTCTCTTCCTATTGAAATTCATTATGTTTTCTTCTTGAACTTGCAGAATTTGTTCTTTAGCTTTCTCTCTTAGTTTTTCTCTCTCCTGTGAATAGCTTTCTCTTTCTTCTTCTAAAAGCAAGTCGTAAATCTCTATGTCTTCCTTCATTCTCATCTTAGTCCCAATCAGTAGTTGATAGGGTGTAGTATTTATGCTTCGCTGAAAAGTACTATTTAGAGAACGCTGTAATCTACTTACATGCCTGTACCACAGAGCAGGGTTTTCTATACACATCTGTGTAAGTACAGAGATTATAGTACGATGTACCCTTTCCACTTGCCCATTTCCTCTAGACACTCCCGTCGTAATTTTGATGTGTTATATGTTTTCGTCTTTACAATACTCTTGAAACTCATTGCTTGTGTAAGCTGTTCCTCGTACAGTTATAAATCTGGTTGGATTTCCAAAATGTTGTTGGAGAATTTTCAACTTTTCAATTGTTTCTTTACTTGTGGTACTTTTAGTGGGAAATATCCAAGTAAACTTCGTGAATGCGTCTACAATCGTGAGAATATGGTTATACTGCTTCTTCGTCTCAGTCATTGGACCGATGTGATCCAAATGAAGTGTATGCAGCGGTGACTCTTCCTTTTCAATCGGAGTTAGGAATCCTTCTTGTTTTCCCTTTTTACGCGTAGCTAATAAACATGGAATACAACCTGTAATAAATTCTTCAATTTTCTTATCAAGGTTCTTGATAAAATAGTCTTTACTTATTAATTCAATCATCTTTCTTTTTGAAAAATGCCCATTTGCATGAGCCCTTTTTATGATTTCATTTTCCATAAACTTTGGGATCACTAAATGCTTTTCCATTCCTTTGTACAGCAATCCATTATCAATATAATAATCTCCATAAGTTCTCTCCTGTAAAATCTCAAATATAGCTTTCAGACCATCATCCAACTGTTGTGCTCGTCAGATCTCATCGTGCAGAGTTACTACTGCTACATATGGGTTTCGGCTTAATGCATGAGTATGCTTCATCCTCTTTCCTGGTCGATGTTCCACCACAAAGTTAAACTCCTGCAGAAGCAATGCCCATCTTGCAACCCTCGTACTCAAATCTTTTTTCTTAAGTGTCATCTGAAATGCTTGACAATCAGTTACAATTTTAAATCTTATACCATACAAGTAGTGTCAAATTTACCCCTTCTATAATAGCCAGACTTTCCAGTTCATAACTTGTGTACTTTTTTTCCGCATCATTCGTTTTACGACTCATGTAGTACACTGGATGTAGTCCACCGTCATCATCAGATCGTTGCATGAGTATAGCAGCATAAGCGAGACATGATGCGTCTGTATGCATTTCTGTCCCCAATCTTGGATTAAATATTCGTAAAACTGGTTTAGAAGTCAAACGTTCCTTTAAGCATTTGAATGCACACCGTTGCTCATCATTGAATTCGTAATTGACATTTTTCTTAAGTAAACCTGTAAGCGGACGTGCTATAGATGCAAAATCCTGGATATACTTCCTAAAATATGATGCCAATCCAATAAAACTTTGCAATTGCTTCACTGTTTTGGGTTCTGGAAACTTTGTAGCAGCGTCAATCTTTTCACTGGCAGGTCTTACTTGTCCATTCTCAATTGTATGACCTACATAAGTTATGCTTCGACATATCAGCTGTGCTTTCTTCCAATTAATTTTCAAGCCATATTCAGATGCCAGTCTTAAAACTTCTCTTAATCTTTCAACGGCTTCCTTTTCATCTTTTGCTGGAATAACAATATCATCGACAAATATTAGAACAATTCCTTTAGACATTAATTCTCTGAAGATTATGGTCACAAATCTCATGAAGTAGTTTGGGCAAACAGACAACCCAAATGGAGCTTTCAAAAACTCAAACTGACCGTGGTGTGTGACAAATGCAGTGTAATTTACCGACTCACTGCTGACACTCAGATGGAAAAATCCATTTTTTTAATCCAGTACACTAAATACTTTTGCCTCAGCTAACTTGTCAATGTGATCCACAATGATCGGTATTGGAAACTCGTCTTTCATAATCTTACTATTTAATTTTCTGTAGTCAACACACACCCTTATAGCACCACTGCACCATCTTTTTTGCGAACAACAACTAATGGACTAGCATATTCAGAATAACTTACGCGTACAATTCCTTGCTTAAGCCACTCAGCAACTTGTTCTTCAACTACCACCTGCTCTTTCAGTGATATACATCGTGGACGTTGCGCCACCGGCACGTCGTCTTTCATAATTATTTTCAGCTGGATAGGAGCATCTTTTAATTTGGCATGGTTGATAACTTTCAACCATCTGAACAACTTCTTCTTTAAAATACTTATTACTCACATGACCAACCTCGACACTGCAACTAAAACAATTGATTTCATTCAACCCATTCCACAGGTTTCAACCACACAGTACTACCATTCATTACGAAATTCACATCACGAAATTTGTGACCTATGGTTACATCAAAAGGCATAGTACAGTCTTTAGGTACCACGTAGAATAACACATCGTCGTATTTCGTACTGTCGATCACAACATTTGTTGATAAACAACCTAATGACTCCACTTTAGCAAAACCAAGTCCAGACAAAGTTTCGATTTGACTTTGACGTTTACTGTCTTTGTCGTCTTCTGTCATCTTGTCATTTTATGAGTGTGACGTAACATCCGCGTCGTTGAACGACGATTGACCGAACATTGCTTGCTTCACACGTTCGCCACTCCCGCTCCCACTCGTCGATGCGCCGTTGTGATCTTTTCTATCACCGAAAGTGTCGGAACTACGCCATTTTAATGAACTTCCCTTCGAATCTTCCTTGCGGAAACATGTAGGCTGTGCTACCGCCATGTTTTTTCTATGCGGGCACTTCGGTGAAATATGACCATATTCATTGCAGTTAAAGCACTTTGGACCTTGTGTCTTCTGCGGACAGTCTTCCGACACATGATCGCCGTCACCACAATTATAGCACCTTTTCAACGTTTTTTCGTGACGTACCATGCCGCGTCTTTCGTTTTTGTAGGTACTTCTAGAATGTTCCAGCTTCATCTTTTCCTTAATAGTCTCGTAGATTTTAAACTTCTCTTTCAGATCAGGATACGTAGTTACACCGTAGAGCATGATTTTATTGGTCTCATGGTCGATTATGCCATCAACGATGTATTTAATGGCCACGTAATCGGGTATTCTTCCTCTTTTCCCCAATTCTTTCATAACCATCATATAGTCGATGCAACTCTCATCACGTCTTTTCTTTCGTTGGCTCAAAAGCTCGTGTATTGCTTTGATGTCGACGGTGTCAGGGAACTCTTTACTCAGTGCCGCCCTAAGTTCTTCCCATGTTTTGTGAGGGCGTTCAACTTGTATCCAAAGCTGTGCGGTGCCCGCTAGGGATCTCCGTGCCATCAGCAGCTGTTGCAGCGGTGTCCAACCACATATTTCTCCATTTTCTTCCACGTCTTGTATCCATCGCACCACTGGATACGTTTTATCTTGACCGGTGAATTTAGGTATTAGATCCGAAGTTAGGTACAACATCGAATTTATGCCCGTACGTGATTCGTCTTTCGCCATTTTCGTAAAAATATTTCTTCGTTAGCGCCAGCTCACCGTTTGCCGATACCGTCGTAATTATTTTCGGCCGCCGTTGTTTTTTCAAATCGTTGGGCACGCTACGTGCCGGTCTCCGTCGTCCGTCGTTAGTCTACTTCTTCAATCGTCGTGTCGTTATGTTGCCAATCCCGGACGAGCCCCCAAATTTGTGGGATTGTAAGGCAAAACAAACGATTACTCGTAAAATGTTTATTTTAAAAAACAAAAATATCAAGCAGTGTTACACCGTAAGTCGTCGTGGATCTAGTTCTCGCCATTTCTCTTCCTTTCTCACTCTCACACATACATCCCCTTCTTTCATCCGGTGCGTTCCTTTTTACAATTATAAGCTGCGTTCATACTTCAACGTCATACATTATTTTTATCCCACATGAGTAATTTAATAAGTTCAAAACCGGCCAAATGTGTATCCGACTACGTACAATGAAGGGTTCCGTAATTGGGATGAATTTATCCCAAGAAAAAACTTAACATTGTATTGGAAAACTGGATTGTGGAGATCAGAAAGGCAGTTGCTCCATGTAAAATACTAGTATTCAGCTGCATCCGGATAGGCTGGAAGCAGACCCCAACGTATTTGAGTAAAAGCTAGGCAGATGTTGGAAACAACAAGTTACTAATAATGAGCGAAATAAAAATGGGCAGTAAGTAATATTGAAAGACATCACAAAATGGCAAATAAAAAATTCAAACTCAACTCAAACTCAATTTTTTTATTGCTAATACTGTATGTCATATGACGGTTTCTTATTACATTGACAATAATAAAATGTATTTTCGTTTTTCATATGTTAATCTGATATCTCTTCATATTTTCAGGCTGTAAGTAGATATATGAGTAATTTAATAAGTTCAAAACCGGCCAAATGTGTGTCCGACTACGTACAATGAAGGGTTCCGTAATTGGGATGAATTTATCCCAAGAAAAAACTTAACATTGTAGTTGGAAAACTGTATTGTGGAGATCAGAAAGGCAGTTGCTCCATGTAAAATACTGGTATTCAGCTGCATCCGGATAGGCTGGAAGCAGACCCCAACGTATTTGAGTAAAAGCTAGGCAGATGTTGGAAACAACAAGTTACTAATAATGAGCGAAATAAAAATGGGCAGTAAGTAATATTGAAAGATCATCACAAAATGGCAAATAAAAAATTCAAACTCAACTCAAACTCAATTTTTTTATTGCTACGAGTAATACTGTATGTCATATGACGGTTTCTTATTACATTGACAATAATAAAATGTATTTTCGTTTTTCATATGTTAATCTGATATCTCTTCATATTTTCAGGCTGTAAGTACATATATGAGTAATTTAATAAGTTCAAAACCGGCCAAATGTGTGTCCGACTACGTACAATGAAGGGTTCCGTAATTGGGATGAATTTATCCGTAGAAAAAACTTAACATTGTAGTTGGAAAACTCAATCAAAAGAATGTTAAAATTGTAGTTGCAACTGCAACGATAACCGTTGCTTATTATTTTCGTTTCTTAAATATTAATCCGACCTTACTTAATATTTTCAGACCGTAAGTAACAATTAGTAATTTATTCAGTTAAAATAGAAACCCACTAAAATAAATATAAAAGAAGTTGATGTTAGATAATAAAACACTGTTTATAAATCTAAGTTGTTACACTTATTTCGGCCGTTATTGTCGGTGTTAAAATTTTAATCTGATTTTACTTTTTATTTTCAGGACGTAAGTCCCAATAAATCTTTTTGGTCTAGTGGTAGCAAGCGCTACTGCTGAGCATAAGGTCCCGGGTTCAATAACCGGGTCGAGCAAAGTGTTATTAGGTTTTCCATCTGGAATTTCTCAGTAGCAGTCTTTTTTTTTTTTGTGGTTGGGAAATCATCCAATGACTTCTCCCGCTCTGGGCGGAGCGGAAGGGCGTGTCAGACTTTTACTGACTAAAACCCACCCGTGTTCCTTCATTTGCCTGTTGCCAAGGTCCCGGTATCCCTTTCGGACTTTCCCGCAACCCTGGCAGGCATCGGTCCTACCGGACCCCGTCCATTGTGCTGACATCTCTTTGAGGCGCGCGTAGAACACGACGCGCCATCGACCCGGGCCTGGTCCTTATCGGACGGCGAGCTGCCCGTTGCTCGCCGTCCACAAGCCCGCGCTTATGGTGGCCGGGAATCCGCCTGGGATTCCCGACGCCCAGGGCGTCTCCAACGGCGGCGGTTAGGGGCGTGAGGGCGCAAACTTTGCCTTTCCCTCACGCGTTCCGCCTCCTCCTTCGCGAGCATTACTGCTTCGCAGAAGGAGGTGACGGCTTCCCATGCCCTCTCGCTCCGTACCATGGCCTGGACCAGGGCCGGACGCGAGAGTTCATTGCCGCCAATCGCCTCCGCGAGGACACGGCGGTGCTCCGCCCAAGCCGGGCATACCTCCACCGTATGCTCCACCGTGTCCTCCGGGCGATCCGCACAGTGTTGACACCCGGGCGTTTCCTCCCGCCTAATCCTACACAGTTGATGGCAATAAGTTCGGCTTCTATTACACCGTGGGACTTGAAGATAACTAGTGAAATGTACTGCATAACTCTTTGGTTCCAATAAGTAGTAGGTGTGAGAATATGCAATAATATTGAAGGATTGATCATAAAATGGTCCCACCTGTCTGTCATTCCTGGATTACCAGTCGGTACAGCAGTCCAAAGTCAAATAATTTATTTCAATTAGGGCTGATTTAAGCAAAGCCAGATTTTATAATCGGGGAATAAAATTGACGTCTGACAGTTTTTGTATAGAAAACCTGTTAAAAATTTCATAATATTTATTCGCTGGATTAGACATAATATTTGGGATAAAAGTTTGGTTGAATTCGTCTTTAGGCACATACCTATTTAAGGCTCTTTTGAATGTCAAAACTTACAAAAATTAATATTAATTCTAGTCGCCCCTCCCAAAAGGTAGTTTTCGTCTGGAGAAGAATGGGCAAGAAAATCCACCGTTACTCTTTTTTTTTTATTTAAATACTTTCTGTACAATTATATTGTAATTATACTAAGTGAAGACGATGCACCTAGAATGAGATTACTATACCATAATAGGTAAAAATAATTATAAATGACTAATAAATTAACTATGTGATACATGGTGCTCACGTACAAACATTGTAAAAGTATTACCATATTCCTAAAATTTTTACAAGTACCTTTAACTAAAAAGTCAGTCCGTTAAAAATCTGACAACCAGTCTTACCATGGGGTATCGTGCTACCCAGTAGGTAACTGGGTTGGGGCAGTAATTGAATAAGTTACAATACTGTTGATAGATAATCTTCTTTATAATCTAACTACCCATGCTAAAACAAAGTGGCTTTTCGTGTCTATATTCTGTGTAACCGCTTGGATCTTCTGAACTACTCAATAGGATTTGATGCGGTTTTTAGGTAATAATTATCATAAATTAAGAGCATGTATTCCAGAAGTTTTATGTGTAATTAACAATATTATTTGGCTTAGATGTAGCTCATAATCCCTGTTCTGGTATATTGCCCTCGTGCAAAGCTAGGTCGGATCGCGTCGGGCCTGTTATTTTTTTTATTATTTGGTTATTAGTACGTATTACATTTGGTACGTATTTATTTACTTGATTGTTATTTTAGTACTCATACAATATATTAAAGGCAGTTTAATTAAAAAAAAAATATCGTAATTTTATATTTTGTTTTCGCAAACTAAATTGTTCTATTTACCAATTAATAAATATCAAAGAACATTTTTGAGGAATCAAAGTACAATAATAATGTTGGTTTTTTTTTTCGATGTTAAATGTTTGTACCGTAAAAGCTATAAGGCCAAAGCCGGCTTTCATTTGTGGATCTTTGAAAGTTGCTACGGGTCGTCAGAAGCCCGAAAGTCTGACAACCAGTCTTACCAAGGGGTATCGTATTACACAGTTACTGGGTTGTGGAGGTCAGATAGGCAGTCGCTCTATGTAAAATACTGGTATTCAGCTGCTCAAGTCGACCCCAACATAGTCGGAAAAAGGCTAGGCAGACAGATTTGAAGTACCATAAAAATAAAAAAAAGAAGTTTCGGAAAAGTTTGCAAAAAACATTAAGGATGATCATAAAATGACGGTAAAGGCTGGCACATTTGGCCAGGCCGCACTGCCAGGGAAAATTCATCTTCATCACTTTCGTATCGGTAGTAAAGGCGGACTACACTCCACTTTTTGTATCGGAGTGCGGTGCAGCACGATGAGACTGTTATTATGTGCTTCACTTAACAATAGGTATGTTATGTTTCATTGAAGGAAGGCTTCGGTCTAACCATGGATAATTGGTATAATTGTGAAAGAAAACTGAACAAATAATTAATATTACATATAAAATTTGAATAAAAATTAGTAGGTACCCGTCGCCTTAATAGAATACGATTTTCATCAAATAAGCAATCGTTGGGATAATTTGTTTGGAGAGGCCGAACTTGTCGTTGCGGCGACAGGACCGTGCGTTTAGGGTCTTCGAACAAATGATCGCGACGTTTTCGCGTTTTCACACGACGATTAGGATAAGGCCGAACGGTACCATTTATTTTTTATTAATACAATGTTAATCTGATTTTCCTTATCATTTTCAGCCCGTAAGTAATTTAATAATTTTTCATCAATTGCTATAATGTTGATGGATGATCATCAGTCAGTTGGAATATCTATGGAGGCTTACAGTAACAGTAGGGATGTTAGGTTTACATGAGTCGCCCACAAATAGATGGACCGACGACCTTAAACAGGCGGCTGGGATAGACAGGATGAAGAAGGCGGAGGACCGGGTGCTGTGGACGCTGTGGAACAATTTAATAATAATATAATTTATTTCATATAAAAGTGGTTAGTCTGTTTCAAAGTACAATGACAACTAAGGTATAGTTAACATCTGAGATGAGTAGGTAACAATACAATTTACGATCTGATGTCCTAGCTAGGTTACTTAGAAGCCTGTATTAAGGACAATTTGGAACAATTGGAAAATACAAACAATTTGGACTGCGATAGGATGAGTTAATTGATTGGTTGAAATAAAAAGCGATCGAAACGATTATTCTTTACAAAGACATGTTAAATAAATAAATAAAGTAATAAAATAAAACTAAAAAAGCAATTTATGCTCGTCGCAATGCATAATTATGGTGAAACAATTAACATCCCTGCGTCGGCAAATGCAATATTTTGTAAAAGGTGATGAGCAGTTTACATTAGGCTATTGTAACTTAGATAAATTACAAACTGACCCACTAAAAAGCGAGAAATAAAAACTGTCATCTAAAAACAAACAGTGAAAAATAACTTAAATTTCGCAATTCGACGTCTTTGATTTTGTACTTTTGTTTTTTGCCATTTGAGAACTGTGAAGCCAACGTGCTGTAAATCATGTCGACAGGTAAAACCAAACAAACAGTCTGTGAGCAAAGTCTATCAAAGTGTAAATCAATTATGTGACTGTCTGGCGCCCGCTTTGGATTCGTAATACGTAACAGCCAACTGTTCTATAACCCATTATACTTAAATTCAAATTCAAAGTCAAAGTCAAATAATTTATTTCAAATAGGCACTTAAAAGGCACTTTTGAACGTCAATGAAAAACAAAGAAATAGAATTGATTCTAGTTGCCCATTCCAAAAGGTAGCTTTCGTATGGAGAAGAATGGGCAAGAAACTCCACCGTTACTCTTTTTAAAAATGTTTACAATATTTTGTATACATGAATTATATAATTATATGTGAAGACCATACACCCACAACAAGATTACTGTCCCACAAAAGGCAAAAAAAAAATATAAATGGAGCAATGACAAACAAATCAGTTATGTGATAGGTACATGGTGCTCACATATTTACAAACATTGTAAAAGTATACGATATTACAATATTCCTAACATCTTTACAAGTAATACTAATAAGTCAGTGCGTGATTCCAAGCAATCACAGAGTATAAAAATCTATGACATACAAATAATAAAATATACAACTAAATTAGCAACCAGTTTGATTTTGTCCAGATTCAAATTCTTTATTGCGAACTAAGTGTACAGAATGTGGAGATGTTAACAATAGGTAGGTTCTTAGAACTTTGTTGCCTGTTAAGGCATCGCAATTTAAATAGTTATAAATATTATGTTAATAATTAAACATTAAACATACTCAATATTCCAGTTTTACAGTTCGCATTGTATTATCTATCTGTAGTATCTTATTTATCGTATATAGATTCCTTTCTATCTTGTGAATGTGAGAACGTCGTAGGCTTAGTGAACTGTAGACTTTTTTTTTTTTTTTTTTTTTTCTATGAACTTTATCTGAAACTTTTTGAAAGGCCTACACTGTCCTCCCATAACTATTAACACTGTAATTCGAAATTATTGTAAAAGCCAATTATCTTTTAAAAGAGTAACCATGGAGTTTCTTGCCGGCTCTTCTCCATAGGAAACGACCAATTGGAACCGTGCACCTAGCTTCTGACGTTTCATAAGTGCCCATGTAGGCTTATGTGAAATAAAATATTTTGATTTTGTTTTTTTTTTTGATTATTTTAAATAACATTATTCATACATTTTATATTATATTATTCTATTCTTATAATTTATATCACATTATAATAGTACCACAATTATTTTAAAATTAATTCAGTATTTAAAAACTTTATATTACTGTTCTGTTATGCACAGTGTTGTTAATGGCAACCTTTTTTTTAAGAAATATGCAGTATGTTAATTAAGAAAGGGCGTTCCTGTTAACCCGCAATGGTATAGCACCCATATCTACATGCTAAAAAAATATTACCAATCAAAAATATTTAAAAAAATATGTATGTATAAATAGGGAAATATTAACGAAACTGTTAATTGAATCAATCCAACGAACATTTATTAAGCCCCTAAATTACAAAACTTAAGATGATATCCCAAATTACCCGGACTCCTGATTATTCTATACCATCGGCCTCCACAAATTATCTAAAGATGTCACCATTCTTGCGTCTACCTGCATGTTAATGTTGTATATTCAGTTATGATGTGTGAACGGAGCCATAGCTGTGATTGGTTGGTATGTGGCACAACTGTCAGGACGACATAACAGCAATTCCCAACATTGGACCAAGGGGTCCTCGTGGGGTCTTGAAGGCAATACCACACGAAACCGATTTAAAAAAGAGATTATCCAAAACCTCAGACCAAGTAAAAAACCAAGACAGAGCGCTGTCAACAGTGACAAGACAAGATTATTAATAATCTGGTATTTTTACAATTTCAGGACGTAAGTTTAAATTAGTATAAAATAAAACAGTACTAGTCTAGTACAATGACATGATAATTATCACTAACGGGAAGAACATTTCGTCTATTGGCTTCGTTAAGCGATATTTATACTAAATCCATTTTTATCTTCTTGTTATAATAACATTTCGACTTTTCTTATTATTTTTAGGCAGTAGTAAGTACTTAAATAATATAATAAGTGTAACACGCAACGTCACGGATCACGTTTAAATAATTAAAATAAAATCTCGTCTGCATTTTTGGTGTTAAATATTAATCATAATTCTTTTTACAATTTCAGAAAGTAAGTAACAAAAGTTACTCGTGGCTAAATAATAACAGACGCACGGATCGATGGAGGTTAAGCAACGCTTGCAGCGTGGATCTGTGAACAATTATTAGATAATAATATTATTATCGAGACCTCTTCATACCTCTGAAAGCCCTTTGAGCCGTTGGTTCCAGATATCATTCATATGGGCTGTCAGAAGCCCAAAAGTCTGACAACAAGTCTTACCAAAAGGTATCCTGTACCCAGTAACTGGGTTCTGGATGTCAGATAGGCAGACGCTCCATGTAAAACAGGTATTCAGCTGCATCTGGTCAGACTGGAAGTCGACCCCAACTTATTTGGGAAAAGGCCAATAGAGAAAAATAAGTTAAAAGGATACCCACAAAAATAAATAAAAATAAGTCGGTGTTAGATAGTAAAGCGCGTCTTAAAAATATAAGTAGGTGGTACACTTAATCTTATTTTGGGTGCTAAAATTTTAATTTGAATTCGCTGTATATTTTCAGAAAGTAAGTACCAATTAGAATCGTTGATCTAGTGGTCCTCAGCGCTACTACTAAGCATGAGGTCCCGGGTTCAATTCTCGGGTCGGGAGAAGTGTTATTGGGCATTTGCAAAGCAGTTGGTGCCGGCTGTCATTCATAGATCTTTGCCCGTCATTACGGGTAGTCAGAAGACCAAAAGTCTGCCAACCAGTCTTACCTAGGGGTGTCGTGTTACCCAGTGAATGGGTTGTGGAGGTCAGATTGGTAGTCGCTCCATGTAAAATACTGATATTCAGCTGCATCCGGTTACACTGGAAGTCGACCCCAATATAGTTGGGAAAAGGCTAGGTAGATTGATTGAAATACCATAAGTTACTAATTAAGTTCCAGATAAAATGGGCAGAAATATTGAAAGATGATCATAAAATGGCAGATACATTATGTCATTGTGTTCTGTTATGTCATGTATCATAAGATGACGGGCTTCTTCTTACTTTGAGGATATTAAAATGCATTTGCGTTTTTAAAATATTAATACGATTTCTTTTAATATTTTCAGGAAGTAAGTAAAAATGAGTAATTTAATATGCTAAAAAGGCTACGCAGTAAAATAATTAAAAAAGATGTTGGTGTTAGATGGTAAAACACTTTAAAAATCTAAGTAGGTACACTTATTTCGGCCGTTGTTTTTGGTGTTAAAATTCTGGAAGTAAGTACCAATAAGTCTCGTTGGTCTAGTGGTCGCAAGCGTTACTGCTGTGCATAAGGTCCCAGGTTCAATTCCCGGGTCGGGCAAATTGTTATTGGGTTTTTGCATTTGGGATTTCTCAGTAGCAGTCTGAAGCCTAGATTTCTGCCCGGTTGATGGTAATAGGCTCACCCCCTATTACATGGGACTTGAAAATACCTGGTGAAATATGGATGTCCTAATTGCTAAACCCTTCGGAGAATACACGAATGATGTTACTTTAATTACCAATAAATAACTAAATAGGTGTGGGAATAGGCAATAATATTGAAGAATGATCATAAAATGGCACGTTAAGCAGTTGGTCCCAGCTGTCATTCATAGATCTTTGCACAGTCGTTACGAGTAGTCAGAAGTCCATAATATCTGTCAACCAATCTTACGAATGGGTATCGTGTTACCCATTATGGTGGTCAGATAGAGTGGACAGATTGTTCCATGAAAAATACTGGTATTCAGCTGCATCCGGTTAGACTGGAAGTTAACCCCAATATAGTTGTGGAAAGGCTACTAGATTGTTTGAAACAACGAAAGTGACTAATTAAGTGCAAGATAACACTGGGCAATAATATTAAAAGATGATCAAAAAAAAGCTGATACAGTATGTCATGTGTCATAAGATGACGGTTTCTTCCTACTTTGACAAAATTATAAAATGCATTTTCGTTTTTTAAATACATTATAATCAGATTTCTCTTGATAATTTCAGGCCGTAAGTAAAAATGAGTAATTTAATAAGTTACAAAAGGATACCAATATTACAAATTACTGCTAACTAATCTAAATAGGCACGTACACTTATTTTGGCTCTTAATTTTGATGTTAAAATTTTAATCCGTTTTCGCTTTATATTTTCAGGAAGTAAGTACGAATAAGTCTCGCTAATCTAGTGGTCGCCAGCGCTTCAACTGACCATGAGGTCCCGGGTTCAATTCTCGGGTCGCGCAGTGTTAAGTATTGGGTTTTTCCATCTAGAATTTCAGTAGCAGTCTTGAGTCTGGATTTCTGCCAAGTTAGTAGCAATAGGCTCGCCCTCTATAACTTGGGACTTGAACATAACTGGCGAAATGTGGGTGTACTTTTTAAGGCTCTTAGATACTAATGCGAATTGTCGCGCAACGCGACTTTTAACAAAACCATTTCTGAGAAAACTAAACGGCAAGCAATGCGGCGGCGCGGCGTCGCATCGCGCCTTTAGCCTAACACTTTTGGAAATACGTGCATGATGATATATGTGAAATACCAAAAAGTAAATAATTAGGCGTGAGAATAGGCAAGAATATTGAAGGATGATCATAAAATAGCACGTTAAGCAGTCGGTCCCGGCTGCCATTCTCATCTTATTACCAGTTGCTACGGGTAATTATACGTCCAAAAGTCTGACAGCCAGTCTCACCAAGGTGTTACCCATTAACTGGGTTGTGGATGTCAGATAAGTAGTAGCTCCATGTAAAATACTGGTGTTGAGCTGCATCCGGTTAGACTGGAAGCCGACTCCAACATAGTTGAGAAAAGGCTAGGCAATAACAAAATGTATTTGCGTTTTTTTAATTTTAATCCGATTTCTCTTAATATTTTCAGGACGTAAGTAAAAATTTGTAATTTAATAAGTTACAAAAGATACCTACTAAAATAAATAAAAAAGAATTCGGTGTCAGATGGTTAAACACTGTTTAAAAATCTAAGTAGGTGACTTATTTCGGCCGTTATTGTTGGTGTTAGAATTCTGTAAGTAAGTAACAATAAATCTCGGCGGTCTAGTGGCCACAAGCGCTACTGCTGTGAATGAGGTCCCGGGTTCAATTCCGTGGTTGGGCCCAGTGTTATAATTATGGTTTTTCTGTCTGGAATTTCTCATTGCCAAACCCACCGTGGAATACACGTGTTAGAAGGAGCGGTAAAATACTGGTATTCAGCTGCATCCGGTTAGGCTGGAAACCGACCCGAACATAGTTATGAGAAGGCTAGCCAGATTGTATGACAAAAATAAAATAAAAATTAACTGCGAGATAAAAATGGGCACTAGTGTTTAAAGATGATCATAAAAAGGCAGATAAAGTATATCAGGTGCCAAAACATGACGGTTTCTTCCTACTTTAACAATAATAAAATGCATTTTCGTTTTTTAAATACCTATTAATCCGATTTCTCATAAAATTTTCAGGCCGTAAGTAAAAATGAGTAATTTAATCAATTTAAAAGGATACCCACTATAATAAATAAAAATGGAGTCTATAATAGACATTATAACAGTGCTTACATTTATGTAAGTACACATTTTTTGGCTGTTATTTTTGGTACTACAACTTTAATTTGATTTCGATATACATTTTCAGAAAGTAAGTACCTACTAATAAGTTTCGTTGGTCTAGTGGCCACAAGCGCTACAACTGAGCATGAGATCCCCGGGGTCAGTTTTCGGGTCGGGAAAAGTGATATTGGGTTTTTTCATCTGGAATTTCTCAGTAGCAGCCTGGAGTCTGGATTTCTGAAATGTAGATGTACTAAAATAGCCTAACACTTTTGAGAATACATGCATGATGATATGTTATGTGAAATACCAATAAGTAAATAATTAGGTGTGAGAATAGGCAATAATATTGAAAGATAATCATAAAATGGCACGTTAAGTAGTTGGTCCCAACTGTCATTCATAGATCTTTGCCAGTCGATACGGTTAGTCAGAAGTCCAAAAGTCTGACAATCAGTGTGATCAAAGGGTATTGTGTTACCCAGTGTGGGATGTGGAGTTCAGATATAGTTACTCCATTTAAAATACTGGTATTCAGCTGCATGCGGTTAGACTGGAAGCTGATGCCAACATAGCTGGGAAAAGGCTGGCAGAATGATTGAAGCAACAAAAGTTACTAATCAATTGCGAGATAAAATGGGCAGTAATATTGAAAAGTGATCATAAAATGGCAGATACATTAGGTTGTGGGTCCTTTTTTTTTTTATGAGAGTTGGAAATCATCCAATGACTTCTCCCGCTCTGGGCGGAGCGGAAGGGCGTGTCAGACTTTTACTGACTAAAACCCACCCGTGTTCCTTCATTTGCCTGTTGCCAAGGTCCCGGTATCCCTTTCGGACTTTCCCGCAACCCTGGCAGGCATCGGTCCTAGCGGACCCCGCTAATTGTGCTGACATCTCTTTGAGGCGCGCGTGCAACACGACGCGCCATCGACCCGGGCCTGGTCCTTATCGGACGGCGAGCTGCCCGTTGCTCGCCGTCTACAAGCCCGCGCTTATGGTGGCCGGGAATCCGCCTGGGATTCCCGACGCCCAGGGCGTCTCCAACGGCGGCGGTTAGGGGCGTGAGGGCGCAAACTTTGCCTTTCCCTCACGCGTTCCGCCTCCTCCTTCGCGAGCATTACTGCTTCGCAGAAGGAGGTGACGGCTTCCCATGCCCTCTCGCTCCGTACCATGGCCTGGACCAGGGCTGGACGGGAGAGGTCATTGCCGCCAATCGCTTCCACGAGGACACGGCGGTGCTCCGCCCAAGCCGGGCATACCTCCACCGTATGCTCCACCGTGTCCTCCGGGCGATCCGCACAGTGTTGACACCCGGGCGTTTCCTCCCGAGGTTATGGTTATGGGTCCTAAGATGACTTTCTGATTACATTGACAATAATAAAAAGTGTGTGTGTCAGGTCCGACGCCTGACTGGAGTTTACTCCTTATTAATACGATTGTCTTTGAATTTGCAATAGGCAAAGAGGGTTAATCAACGCTTCTGTTAAAAAAAATAAAAAATAAAACCCTGCCACCCCGCCCCACTTTAACATAACTAAAATTAAACAATACCTAATTAGATTATAATTTAGACTTGTCTAAAAAAATTATAAACAAAAATCCTATCGCCCACTTAGATTTGACTTAACGAATTAATTGGTAGTTTACAAAAAAAAATAATTAAAGTCAAGTACGAACTGTGTAATGCACATCAAAGTGAAGCTAATCATATAAACTAACTGTGGCAGTGTTATCGATAGGTAAAGTGCACTAACAACTAATTAAATAGTGAAAATAGTTGACACATTCAGTGACTTGAATCTATAAGGAAATGGACGTTCGTAAGTTTTTTTACGTAATATAACATATAGTGACAATCTGACTCAATAGTCTGGACGTCGACTTGAATAACTTTAAAAAATACGCGGATTTAAGTGATAATTTGTAGCGTTAAAAACACAAATACTGTTGGATACAATGGAGTTTACCAAAGAACTAGTAGCACCTCCATTAGTTCATACAATTAACTTGTGCATAGTTGATGGCATTTTCCCGAACAAGCTCAAAAAAGTAATAATAAAACCTCTGCATAAAAAAGATGATAAAACAGATTAAAAAAATTATAGACCAATTGCAAAAAATTCAAATTATTTCTAATAATTTTGAGAAAGTAATCTGTAACTCTTTATAATATGCCTATTTCGAAAAGTAAACATTAATTTTCACAGAGCAAAAGGGTTTCCGTAAGAATACTACGATTAATATGGCACAATAAGACTTTCTAGCTAACATCGTGTCTTCTGTTGATAAAATAAATCCAGTCTGTGCAATTTATACTGACATGACAAAGGCTTTTGACTATGTGGACCATAAGATTCTATTACAAAAATTACATAGATATGGTATAAGAGGCAACATCCAACAACGAATAGAATCGTATTTGAGTAATAGGATTCAATTTACAGAAAGGAGAGTTTTTTGTTCGGCGATTAATAATAATAATAATATATTTTTTTAATTCTAATGTTTAAAAATATAATTTATATGATTATATAATAATTATTTTATTTCGGAAACAAACATCCATAATTTGTTAGTAAAACAATTAACCTTATACAACTATGTTAGTAAACATGCAGATTGGACAAATAATGGACGAGCGGGCAATCAAATTTCCCCGCAATGACACTCAAGAGACCTTTCGATTAGGCCCACCAAAAATTGTGGCATCTAGTAATGAAACGCATGTTGATTTGATCCTTTTGATCTCTAGATTACAGTGGTTGTAACAATTATGCTTTGTATACCGAGAATACTGAGAAATATGATCATAACCTAAAGAATCACTTAGTGAGTAGGTGTCCTCATCGGTATTATAATTCAGTAAAATAGTGCAATATTCAATATTATTTAGTATATTGGATGTTTTGAACGGTTATTGAAAGTAAAAATCACATTATGTAGCAATACATTTTTATTACTGTAAGTATATCAATTTCAACGTCAGACGACTTGGAAGTAGATAGTATTTCAGCTTAAAAAGATGCAGGTCGCTCCACCTCTCATATTGATACCGCCGCCGAGCCCTTGATACAAAAACGTTCACAAGTTACCGCACCGCACATCTGTAGCTTCGGCCAATGTCTTCGCACATTGCATTGAAATCCTACCGAAGAATTAACTCAACATACTTCTGGAGTAAATGCTGTAGGTGCCATCTTAAAGATTCCAAAATCATAATAATTCACACAGGAAAAATAGAAATATGAAATTCAAGAAATTCGAAACAAACTGAAAAAATAAAATAAGAAGTGTTGTTGTCTCTTGACAGTTGTCTTTCTGACAGTGTCAGATCGTGATGCGGCTCCGTTTTATTTAACACATTACTCGTACATAAAATAAAAGCTCGACTTCATTTTCTCTCGAGGTGCTACTCGATGTAGCCGCGATTACAAAAATATCATCAATACTACGTAGATAGGTAATAAACCAGGGAATATAGATATTTTTTTAATAATAAACCGTCAAATTATTGTGTTGTATAGAGTCACAATATTTTGTATACATGAATTATATAATTATATGTGAATACGATGCACCTACAATAAGATTACTACATGACGAACATAACAGGAATTGAATCAATTGAGTGCGGTATCAAAATATTATCTTTTTGTTACGATTTCGAGATTCCGGTTAGACTTTATTTAAAAAATTCTACCATTTAAAATGATAAATCAGCAACCGTTTTTTAGGCATAATGCGAACATCTATTACGTTACAATACAGAGGACCCAAAAAAAAACTATCTCCTTTGTAGAATAATTATGTCCAAAGAGTAAATTAGAAACCATTTATCTATTAAACCCAACACACGTAAGATATGGCGTCCCACAGGGCAGCGTACTAGGGCCGCCACTTTTTTAATATAGATAAATGATCTCCCGGAGGTAGCATTAAACAAAATGGTTCTTTTTGCAGATGACAGTACAGCTGTTATAAAGTGTACAAATACAAATTATGAGCATGACATAAATAAGTGTTTACGTGATATTATAAATTGGCCAGATAATAACAATTTAATTATAAACTTCGGTAAGACAAAAGTTATGCACTTTCATCAACGCTGCGAAAACCCAAACGTATGTATTACATACCAAGGCTGTGCTATTGAGGAAGCAAAAAAGCTAAGTTCTTAGATATACTGACCGACAACAAACTCACATGGAAACCTCATGTTGAAGAACTGTGCAAAAAATTAAGTAAATCCGCATATGCTCTCTTTCAATTTTCAAAGGCAACGGTCGGGCTCTTTTAACGGCATACCATGGACTAGTTGCCTCTGTTTTGCGGTATGGCGTAATTTTTTGGGGGCAGTCTACTGATAATGAACTTGTGTTGCAAAAGCGATGTATAAGGTCAACGTGTGGGCTTAAGACGATAGATAGCTGTGTTCCCTATTTCAAATCTTTGAAAATATTAACATTTCCGTCGTTATATATGTATATTGGAAACAGCTTTATGTGTGAAAAATAATCCACATTTATTTAAAAAATTGGTTTCTGTTCTATAATATTTTAATTTCTTAATAGTTATTTAAAATTAAAATGTCTTTTTAAATTAAGTACTTAAATTGAATATGTTTTGCATGCCCATGTGATGGTAGAACATGGAGCACAACTATATTTAAAAAAAAAAAAACAATATCTTTGTACTAATTACCCATGTATGCAAATGATTTGATTTGATTTGATGATTTGAACACCACCCTGTATACAATTATACACATACATGATTTCAAAGTGAAAAGTGCGCATGGTACGTAGTGCAAAAAAACGTAACACTTTTGAGTTAACGCTGGTATGAATTTCACTCCTCATAAAATAATCTTATCAGGGACCTTATAAGAAAATCGATTCTTAAGGAGTAAACTCCAAAATGCATTTTCGCTTTTACCCGACTACGGCGTAGCAAAAGTGCTTTTGACCGGTATGTATGTATGTATTTCATCCTGTCATCCCTCATAACTTCTAACTTCTCATCATAATTTCACAAATGCGGTATCGTTGAAAATTTCTTGATCTTCTGCTGGTTATAGGCTATGTGACGTCATTAAATTGAATATGGAGCCACTCTAGTGGTTACAAAGACATGAACAAAAAAAAAAATTGTGGTGCCATGTTGGTTATCAAATGAAATTGACTTGTTTGTCGTAGTTGGGTTTGATTTAAAATAATATGATAATCCGATTTCTCTTATTATTTTCAGGCTGTAAGTAAAAATGAGTAATTCAATAAGTTAAAAGGATATCCACTAAAATAAATAGAAAAGAATTCTGTATTACATATTAAAACAGTGCCTAGTAATCTAAATATGTACACTTATTTTGGCCGTTATTTTTGGTATTAAAATTTTAATCCGATTTCGCTATATATTTTCAGAAAGTAAGTACCTACCAATAAGTTTCGTTGGTCTAGTGGTCGCAGGTCCTACTGTAAGTAGGGTTCAATTGCCGGGTCGGACAAAGTGTTATTGGGTTTTTTCGTGCGGAATTTCTCAGCAGCAGTCTGTCTGAGTCTGGATTTCTGCACGTTTGATGGCAATAGGCTCGACCCCTATTACATGGAACTTGAACATAACTAGTTAAATAAGGGTATTCTAGCCTAACCCTTCAGGGATTACACGCATGATGTTATTTTATGTTTGTTATAAATAAATAAGTAATTAAATAGGTCTGAGAATAGGCAATAATATTGAAGGATAGTCATAAAATGGCAAGTTAAGCAGTTGGTCACGGCTGTCATTCATAGATCTTTGATGGTCGTTACGGGTAATCTGAAGTCCAAAAGTCTGACAACTAGTCTTACTAATGTTCAATGGAAACTTGAGCAGACACCGCGAATTTTTTTTTTTTTCGCTACACTTTGTGGTCCAGGAACCACAAACGTCTGCCACTACTTGACGTTTATGGTGACAGGATATGACAAATAATACAAAATGCCTTCTTGTGCGATGAAAAATTGTTTCCTTCACTCGAGAAAATGAAATATAACTCAAAGTGTGAGTTTCATCGGAAAGATAACTGGTTTTAAACTCATTTAAAAATAAATTATATTTGCAATAGCCATTCTGAAAATCAGAGATTATGAAAATTTGTAGGATCAGACACGGCATAATTTTATTATCTTACCTTTCAATGTACCTACATTATGATGTGAATTAAGTCTGCTAGCATCTTATGCAAAAAATTATAAGGTTTAACAAATTTATAAAATTCTTTCCGGATGATGGATTCTCTTCTTTGGATAACGTTAAATAATCATCATTTTATGAAAAACAGGCCGCGGAAATGCGACCGCAATAAAACTTTTCTTTCAATTGTCATACTTTTTAAATAAAATACGCTTTATTTGAAGGTTTAACTTTCTGAAATTCTGGGCGTTCAAACCGGGAACGATGGATAATATTTCGCCAAAAAAATTATAACGAGGAAACGTGGTAACCAAGTGAACAATCCCACATAATGTTCATCATTAATACAATAGAAATTAAAATAATGTTCTGCAGTTAAAACTGTGTTAGGTATCAAGTAGGCAGAAGGGGCAGACTGTGTCGCATCTGCGGGTACGTACGGATTACACTATGAGAACCGCCGCGCACCGCGCATACACCGCAATTATTTATAACACTTGACATCCACGGGACACATTTTTATTTGCGATGCCTGCTCTAGTTTACATTGAACTTCAATAGTTGTGGAGATCAGATAGGCAGTTGCTCCATGTAAAATACTGGTATTCACCTGCTTCCGGATAGACTGGAAGCCGACCCCAACATAGTTGTAAAAAAGCCTTGGCAGGTTGATTGAAATAACAAAAGTTACTTAATTAAGTGCGAGATGAAAATGGGCAGTAATCTATTATTGATCGAAGGCAGTAATATTGAAAGAGGATCACGAAATGGCAGACACAATGTGTCATGTGTCATAAAATGACGGTTTCTTAATATATTGATACGTAGTAATGAAATGGATTCTCGTTTTTAAAATTTCAATCCGATTTCTCTTAATATTTTCAGCATGTGAGTAAAAATGAGTAATTTAATAAGTTAAAAAGGATACCCACTCAAATAAAAAAGAAGTATGTTAGCAAATAATTATGTATTGTTATAATTTTAATCGAATTTTGCTTTATATTTTCTGGAAATAAGTACCATCAAGTCTCGTTGGTCTAGGGGTCGCAAGTACTTCTGCTGAGCATGAGGTCCCGTATTTAATTCCCGGGTGGGGCAAAGTGTTAGTGGGTTTCTCCATCTGGAATTTTTCAGAAGCAGTCTGGAGTCTGGATTTCTGCCCAGTTGATGGCAATAGGCTCGCCCCCTCTTACATGGGACATGAGCATAACTGGCAAAATGTAGATGTGCTATAGCGTAACACTTCAGGGAATACACGCATGATGTTATGTTAGTAACTAAATAGGTGTGAGAATAGGCAACTTATAAAATGGCATGTTAGGCAGTTAGTCTCGGCTGTCGTTCATAGATCTTCGCCAGTCGTTACGGGGTACCAGAAGTCTAAAAGTCTGACAACCAGTCTTACCAGGGGTTATCGTGTTACCCAGTGACTGGGTTGTGGCGGTCAGATAGGCAGTTGCTCCATGTAAAATACTGGTATTCACCTGCATCTGGATAGACTGGAAGCTGGCCCCAACTTAGCTGTGAAAAGAATAGGCAGATTGATTGAAATAACAAAAGTTACTAATTAAGTGCGAGATATAATGGGCAGTAATATTAAAAGATGATTATAGAATGGCAGATACAGTATGTCATGTGTCAGAAGATGACGGTTTCTTCTTGGTTTTACAATAATAAAATGTATTTTCGTTTTTTAAATGTTAATCTGATTTCTCTTAATATTTTCAGGATGTGAGTAAAAATAAGTAATTAAATAAGAAAAAAGGAGACCCACTGAAAAAAAAATCGGTGTTTGAAAATAAAACATTGCTTACGAATTTAAATAGGTACACTAATTTTTGCCAATATTTTTGATGTTAAAATTTTAATCTGATTTCGCTTTATATTTTCAGGAAGTAAGTACCAATAATACTCGTTTGTCTGGTGGTCGAAAGCGCTACTACTGGCCATAAGGTCCCGGGTTCAATTCGCTGTTCGGTCAAAGTATCATTGAGTTAGTCCATCTGGAATTTCCGAGTAGCAGTCTGGAGTCTGTATTTCTGCCTGGTTGATGGCAATAGGCTCGCCCCCTCTTACATGGAAATTGAGCATAACTGGCAAAATGAAGATGAACTATAAGCGTATCCCTTCGGAGAATACACGCATGATGTTATGTTATCATATGTTAAGTACGAATATGAAACTAAATAGGTGTGAGAATAGGCAATAATATAGAATGATCATAAAATAGCACGTTAAATGGCACCCATCCAACTGACACACTTCTTCCTTACTCGTATCAATCTAATCCAAGCTTGTTTTTTCTTGTCCACGCTCATCTGTGACCATTGTTAGGTATAATCCTGTTTCACCGATGAGCACGTATATATAATTATATTGCAATTTCTACACTACATTCGATAGTCGACCGATCGACCCGAGTGCCGTAATAGAACTGGACAACCAGTCTTACCAAAGATTGTTATTTTACCCAGTAACTAGGTTGTGGAGGTCAGATAGGCAGTCGCTCCTCCACATAAAATACTGATATGCAGCTGCATTTGGTTAGATTAAAGGCCGACCTTAACAAAGTTGAGAAAAGGCTAGGTAGACTAATTGAAATAACAAAAGTTACTAATTAAGAGCCTATTACTATTCACTTTTTATCTCGTTCGCACATACTACTCGCGGAGACTGAGTGTAGTTTGGGTAAATGCTCATTACGGTGAATTTTTTTTTTTTTTAATCTTTAGACCTGCTTTATAGTTAGTTCAGTTATTATGCAAAGTTTCATGATGTAATTTGAAGAATTTTTTAAATACAAGCGGTTTATAGTTCGGTTTTAGACGTAACTTGGATTTTTTTCTAGAGAGAATTTTTTTGTATCGTGTTTTCGTCAAAAATAGTACAGCATCAATCCTCAACTTTAATATATATTTTTTTCAAAATTAATGCTGCTTTAGTATCAACATAACGGAGGATCATGCTAAATATGCAATTTGTGGTGGTATAGGCTCTTAAGTGCGAGATAAATTGGGCAGCTATAAAGACAAATTATCAAAAAATGGCAGATACAGCATGTCACGGTGTCATAAGATGACGGTTTCTTCTTTAAATTAACAATAATCAAATAAATTTTCGTTTTTTAAATATTAATCTGATTTCTCTTGATACTTTCAGGCCGTAAGTAAAAATGAGTAATTTAATAGGTTAAAAAGGATACACACTAAAATAAATAAAAAAGAAGTCCGTGTTAGATAGTATGAAACGACTTAAAAATCTTAGTAGGTACACTTTTTCGGCCATTATTTTCTGCTTTTAAATATTAATCTGATACCGCTTTATATTTTCAGAAAGTAAGTTACCTACCAATAAGTCTCTTTAGTCTAGTAGCTGCAAGCGCTACTGCGGAGCATGAGGTCCCGGGTTCAATTCCCGACTTGGGTAAAGTGTTATTGGGTTTTTTCATCTATAATTTCTCAGGAGCATTCTGGAGTCTGGATTTCTGCCCGGTTGATGACAATAGGCTCGCATCCTATTACGTGGGACTTGAAAATAGCAGGCGAAATATGGGTATGATGAGCCTAACCCTTCGGGGAACACACGCATGTTGTTATTTCAAGTACCAACAGTTAGATGTGAGAATAGGCAATAATATTGAAGGCTGATCATAAAATGGCACATTAAGCAGTTGGTCCCGGCTGTCATTAATAGATCTTTGTCAGTCGTTTCGGGTAGTTAGAAGTTCAAAAGCCTGACAACCAGTCTTACCAACGGGTATCGTGTTACCCAACCGCGTAACCTGATTGTGAAGGTCAGATAAGCAGTCACTCCATTGAAAAACTTGTACTCAGCTGCATCTGGTTAGACTGGAAGCTGACCGCAACTTAGTTGAGATAAGGCTAGGCTAATTTAAATAACAAAAAATTCATACTACTACAAACTATTTACAAATTGTGCTAACAATCCCAAAAAAAAAATGGTCACTGATAAATAATTTAGCTAAAAACAAAATAAAACAAAGTAGTGCTCCTTCAAAGCTTTTAGTTGATGCTAACATAGTTACTAATACAAATGAAGTTTGCGAGGTTTTTAACAATTATTTTTCTACCATAGGATCCATACTGGCAGACAGAATACCGAAAAATATCATGAAACCTCAACCCAATGTGTTTTAAAATCCCAAAAAAATAATAAACAATAACTTTTAACATTAGACGCTAGATTAGTGCTGATGAAATAAATAAAATTATTAATGATCTTGACCCAAATTCGAGTAGCGGTATAGATAGAATAAACACAAAAGTCATAAAAAATTTACAAATTTTAATCTCAAAAAGTTTGGCAAACCGTTTTATTAAACTCATAACTGACGGGGAATTTCCAGACACCCTAAAGATTTCAAAGGTCACACCGATCTATAAATCCAGACCAAAAACCGACCCCGGAAACTATCGCCCGACCTCTGTGCTACCAAATCTGTGCTGTCAAAATTTTTGGAGAAAATAATACATAGTCGTCTGTTAAACTACCTGGACTCTTTTGATTTTATATCGGAACGCCAATATGGATTTAGAGCTAAAAATAATACCACTGCAGCCACTATTGACCTGATAACAAAAATTAGAGATAATATAGATAAGAAAAATATTGTATTGTTTAAAAAAGCCTTAGATACCGTAAGTCACAAACTGCCACAAGAAAAACTAGAAAACGTTGGTATCAAAGGCAATGCACTTAAAATGTTCAAATCTTACCTAACAAATAGATTCTAAGTAGTTAAAATAGATAATTTCGAAAGTAATGCTTTACCTATCACATATGGAGGATATCAAGGATCAATATTGGGACCGTTATTATTTTTAATATGCATTAATAATATAACAGAGCTGGGACTACATGGTCATTTAACTTTATTCGCAGATGACACGCGCTTGTTTTATTTTGGAATTAATGTTCATGACGCTATTTCTCGAGCCCAAGAAGATTTAAACACTCTGTTTGAATGTTTCCAACATAATTTGCTAACCGTTAACATCTCAAAGACATGTTACATTATCTTTAAAGCTAAAAATAAAAAAATCCGCTGCATGACTTAACTATAGACAACATTCCATTAGAGCAAAAAACCCACGAAAAATGCCTTGGCCTTAAAATCGAAAACTGTTTAACCTGGGACAAACAAATTGATTATATTAGAAATACAATTCTCAACTCACCTCAAAGCATTTATTTCAAATAAACCAATTACAGGCACTTTTGAATTGTCAAGGGGTCGGTCAGTCAGAAAGATGAAGCTAGTTGCCCATTCCAAAGCGTAGGTTCCTATGGAGAAGAACGGGCAAGAAACTCCACGGACACTCTTTTGAATCAGAATATTATAACAATATATTGGTTACATCATTCATGTTGAAATTATACATGTGAGTACAATGTCCGTCCGTAAAAAGATAAAAAAGAAACAAAACAATTCAAAAATTAAAATTAAAAAAAACTAAACAAAAAAGGACTACTGTACTAAAAACCAAAAGACAAAAGTACTTCTTTAATAATAAGAGAAAAATAAAAAAATAAAAAAATTACTTTAATTTCGGAAGTCGGTGTCTCTGCTTTTAATTTTAGTTTTTGGCCACCGACTTCCGAAATTAAAGTTATTTTTTTATTTTTTTATTTTTCTCTTATTATTAAAGAAGTACTTTTGTCTTTTGGTTTTTAGTACAGTAGTCCTTTTTTGTTTAGTTTTTTTTGAAGTCGGTCAATTTTTTTTTAAAGTTTTATTATTTTTCCATTTTTTGTGTAATTTGATTTTTGTAATCATGGGTAGACCAACTAAAGGAGCCACCCGCATGAAGAAAAACAGAATTAAAGAGACTAATACTGCTGAAAAAGAACGCCTATCTAAGAATCGCAAACGGAGTGCTATGTCCGGTTCCCAAGAATCACCGTTAGCTTGTCATGCTAGGTTATCTCAGATGAGAAATTACATGCATTCTCATTTGTCACAGGAGTCGCCAAATGATAAGATCTGCCGACTCAATCTTATTCAAAAACGATTAAGTGGCGAGTCGTCTGAACAGCGCAAGTATCGTTTCGATGTTATACGAAACCGGCTGGCTAATGAGACTCCCGTGCCTTCTCAAGAATATAAGGGTGAACACTATACATTTGCTTACACTGTATAGTTCCCCTCATCATCATATTATAAGGTGACCATAATCAGATCTGTAATGTCACTTACAACCTATATGGTTGCAAAGTTCTTATCAATATAAATGAATTAAGTCCAAACACAAGGTAATTACTGTGAACCGTTGAGGAGTTCCGTTAATCGTCCTTCGTCTTCATCATCAGACCCTTAACGACAGTCACAACCCATCCAAGTGTAAGGTTCTTATCAATACAAATTAATCAAGCCCAAACACAAGATATCTGCTGTAAACCACTGAGGAGTTCCCTCGACTGTCTTTCGTCTTCATCATCAGACCCCTAACGACAGTCAGAACCCATCAAAGTGTAAAGTTTTTATCAATACAAATTAATCAAGCCCAAACACGAGGTATCTGCTGTAAACCATTGAGGAGTTCCCTTGACTGTCTTTCGGCTCCATCATCAGATCGACTCCAGGCCTTCATAAAATTGTAGTGCTGTAAAATACTTAATGAATAAATTAAGGAATGCACTAGTTGCCCTTACGATTTTTGAAAGTTCCCCTCGATTTCTCTAGGATCCCATCATCAGATCCTGACTTGGTGACAATGGGACCACCTCAGAAGTATAAGCTTTTGAACAAAAAAAGAATTTTTTAAATCGGTTCACAAACGGCGGAGTAATCGGTGAACATACATAAAAAAAAAAAAAAAAACAATCATCCCGAACATAGTACCTCCTCCTTTTTTGAAGTCGGTAATAAGCCGTGGCAGCTAAGAAATGACCTGTCCCTACTGATGGCGCCCATTCACGAACATGACGCATGGATCAGCACCATTCAGCTCAACCATTTTGAAGGGAACTTAATGATCCAACACACACGCCACCACTAGCGAGACATTAAAGTGAGCATGACATACTCTCAGTCGCCAGGGCACATTCAAGTCAATGAAAGACGTACCTAGTAAATGGTAGCTTTAAAGTACTTAGGTAAGTACATAGTGCTCACACACATGTGCTATGCAGTTATACAATACTAGGAGATTGAATTTATACAATTTAAATATAGTTTTTATAATCTTCAGCAGCTCCAACAATTATTTCGAATGCTAATGAATTAGTTTATGCGCCCTGTGGAGCTGGACCAGCGCTGAGCCAAGCATTTTTATCTGTAATGTAATCTCCTAATTTATAATATGCTTGGCGGCATAGTGTGCGTTTTATACAAGATTTAAATTTTGTTTCATTCAGTTGGAGTATGTGGGGAGGTATTTTATTATAACATTTTAAACAGTACCCCATGAAGGATGAGTCTACTTTAGCCAGTCTGAAGCCCGGTTGAACTAATTGGTCCCTACTTCTAGTCCTATAATTGTGTCTTTCACCTCTTTTACTGAAAAGACTTAGATTTTTCCTTTCGTACATGATGTTTTCATAGATAATTATATTGACAAGGTACCTTCATGATGTTAATATCTTTAAACAGTTCCCTTAGAGAATCGCGCCTGCGGAGGCCATATATTGCTCTGATCGGTCTTTTCTGCAGAATAAAAATAGAATCGATATCAGCAGCCCGTCCCCTTAGTAAAATACCGTAAGACATGATACTATGAAAGTAACTGAAATAGACTAGCCTCGCGGTATCTACATCAGTGAATTGACGGATTTTCCTCACAGCGTATGCTGCTGAACTTAGCCGTCCTGCAAGAGATGTTAAATGAGGACCCCATTGCAGCCTTGAGTCGAGTGTGATCCCCAGGAAAATAGTTTTATCGACGAATTCTAGTTTCCCCCCATTCAATACTATGTCACAATCACTACTTTTAACATTCGGTAAAGGAAATCTTATGCATTTCGTTTTTTTTCCCATTTAATACTAAATTATTAGCAGTGAACCAATTTTGGACCTGCAGTAGGGCGTTATCTACGTCGTCAAGATTTAATGCACGTCTATGTATCATAAAAATTAAAGAAGTATAGTCAGCAAATAACACCATTTGTGGTTGGTTTTTTAATAAATGGAGTAGATCATTAATATATACTAAAAAGAGGAAAGGACCCAATATCGAGGCTTGTGGAACACCCATTTTTTACTTTTAAACCGAGTGAATTGACACCATTTATTTGAACTTGCTGTTGTCTATCATTTAAATAAGATTTTACTAAACTGAGCGCAAGTTTACCTAGTCCGTAATGCTCAAGTTTCAAGAGTAAGGTTTTGTGATTTACGCAGTCAAATGCCTTGGAGAGGTCACAAAAGATTCCTATGGCATCTTGGGCCCCGTCCCACGCTGTAAAAATGTGTTTCAGTAAGATGACACCGGCGTCAGTCGTACAACGTCCTTTGGTGAAACCATATTGCTGATCGTGTAAGATTTGGTTGGTGTTAAAATGATTAAGCATTTGATTGAGCATTACCTTTTCGAAGACCTTGCTGAACACCGCAAAATTTCTTCGCTTATTGGATTACTCCGCAATATAAGTCAATGTATACCCAAAAAACTGCTGTTAATATTTACAATTCACTTGTCAAATCACACTTATTATATCTCATAGAGATATGGGGTAGCGCCGGTAAAACAAAGCTACAGGAACTGCAAAGAATGCAGAACAGGATCATAAAGACACTGTTTCGCTATCCATACCTGACGCCAACGTACAAAATTTAACACCTGTATCTTGATTAGAAAGGTAATGGATGGAACCATTCACACAAACGTAACATTTACAAAAAAATCTCACATATGTAAACGCAGTCTTCGTCGTCCCAGCTTACTTGTCTTGCCAAGGACACGTACAAATTATGCTAAAAAGAATATAATCTATGAAGAAGTAGAATTTTATAATAACTTACCATCCTATTTAAAAAACATAAGCTTGTTCAGTGGTTTTAAAACAAAACTATCAAAT
Organism: Lithophane leautieri; assembly: GCA_949152455.1. Lineage (NCBI taxonomy): Eukaryota > Metazoa > Arthropoda > Insecta > Lepidoptera > Noctuidae > Lithophane > Lithophane leautieri. The sequence goes on from OX424486.1 coordinate 1,267,451, forward strand.
TATATAATTGAAACGACTCACTAACAATGTTACAAATTGAGAATAAAACGGTTTAACCTAACCTAACCCAACCAATATTAAAAACAAAAGAATGATTGTAGTAAGTAAGATTGTATTGTATCGGTGCCCGGTACCTAGAATAAGTTTATTACACTATGTTATCCTATGTTCTCATGTAAGTGGCTCTTTTGTCTTTTTGAGAATAAAGTATTTAAACCTAAACCTAAAGTAACTAATTAGGTGCGAGATATAATGGGCAGTATTATTGAAAGATGATTATAGAATGGCAAATACAGTATGTATGACGGTTTCTCCTAACATTGAAATAATAAAAACTTATTTGATTAGAATTCGCGTGGGGTAAGCAGTTACCACAACTAAAAAGTGAAAAATAAAATCTTTTTACAACAAAAAAAAACCGACTTGCAAAAAAAACACTAAAATCTTTTTTATTTTTCACGTTTTGTTGTGGTACCTAAAATACGTAATATTATTGAAGCTTATTCAAAAACTACGCAAGCCAAGTTAATAAAATTAAATAAAATTTATATGGGACCACCTCGGAAGCATGACCTACCAAACAAAAAAGAATAATCAAAATCGATTCATAAATTTAATTAGCGGAGTAATCGCGTAGTAAACAACAAAACAAAAAAACAAACAAAACACCTACAGACGAATTGAAAACCTCCTCCATTTTGGAGAAGTCGGTTAAAAATGCATTTTTGTTATATAAATGTTTATTCGATTTCTCTTATGTTTTCAGGCCGTAAGTAAAAATAAATAATTTAATAAGTTAAAAAGGATACCCACTAAATTAAATAAAAAAGAAGTTGGTTGGTATTAGATAGCACACTGTTAACAAATCTAAGTAGGTACACTAATTTCAGCCGTTATTTTATGGTGTTAAAACTTTAATCCGATTTCGCTTTATATTTTCAGGCAGTAAGTACCAATAATGCTCGTTTGTCTAGTGGTCGAAAACGCTACTGCTGGCTATAAGGTCCCGGGTTCAATTCGCGGTTCGCGCAAAGTGTCATTCGGTTAGTCCATCTGGAATTTCCGAGTAGCAGTCTGGAGTCTGTATTTTTGCACAAACTCAAACTCAAACTCAAAGCATTTATTTCAAATAAACCAATTACAGGCACTTTTGAATTGTCAAGGGGTCGGTCAGTCAGAAAGATGAAGCTAGTTGATGGCAATAGGCTTGCCCCTTATTACATGGTACTGGAGCATAACTGGCGATATAGGGGTGTACTATAGCCTAACCCTTCAGGAAATACATGCATGATGTTGTGCTATGTTAAGTACCAATTAGTAACTAAATAGTAGTGAGAATAAACAATGATATTGAAGAATGTTCATAAAATTGCACGTTTAGCAGTTGGTCCCGGGTCATTCATAGATATTTGCCAGTCGTTACGGGTAGACAGAATTCCAAAAGTCTGACAACCAATCTTACCGAAGGGGTATCGTGTTACCCAATGTAAGGGATGTGGAGTTCAGATAAGCAGTCGCTCCATGTAAAATACTGGTATTCAGCTGCATTTGGTTAGACTGGAAGCTGACCACAACATAGTTGGGATAAGGCTAGGCAAATTGGTTAAAATAATAAAAGTTACCTACTAATTAAGTGCGAAATAAAATGTGAAGTTATATTGAAAAATGATCATAAAACGGAAGATACAGTATGATTGTCATGTGTTGACGGTTCCATATTATGTTGACAATAATAAAATGCATTTTTTTTTAATAATCCGATTTGTCTTCATATTTTCAGGCCGTAAGTAAAAATGACTAATTTAATAAGTTTAAAAGGATATGTACTAAAATAAATAAAAAAGAAGTCTGTGTTAGATAATAAAACACTACTTAAAAATCTAATCTAACACTGGTTTGGCCGTTATTTTTGGTGTTAAATTTTTAATCTGATTTTGCTTTATATTTTCAGGAAGTAAGTACCAATTTTAAGTCTAATTCTAAGGCAAATTGTTATTGGGTTTTTGCATCTGGAATTTTTCAGCAGTAGTCTGGATTCTGGGTTTGTGCCCAATTGATGGCAATACGCTCGCCCATTGCATGGGACTTTAACATAACTGTCAAAATGTGTGTGTCCCTACTATTGGGGAAATTTAAGGTTTTATTTTTGCGATTATGGACGAAGTCATGATGACGAACAACTACCGGAAATATGTTGTGAAGGACGGCACGTTTGATGATATAAGTCGGGCATACCACCGTCCGGGGGACTCAATCCGACACATTATTTCTGGCTGTTCTCGTCTGAATAACGGATACTACTTGCATTGGCACAACCTTGCAGCTAGGATTATCCACCAGGAACTTGCTCTGAAATACAGTCTTGTGGAATTCGATGTACCCAGTCCTCGAAAAAGGCAATATCACGATGTATTGGGATCGATCTATCATCACTGACAGGACTACTGTTGCTAATAAGCCATAGTAGTGATTGATCGATAAGAGCGTTGCACAATGTTTATACGAGAACCTCGTGAAAGCTGAAAAAGATAAGCAGATTAAGTATCTTTACCTGACACGTGAGGTTATCGGCATGTGGGATGTGGATACAAAAACATTGTGCCTATAGTTGTGACGGCTAATGGTATAAAAGCCAAGAGCCTCGACCAACACCTGAGGACGCTCTCGTTAGGCGGCTGGATCAAGGACTTGATTCAGAAAGCGGTACTTCTGGACATGGCGCGTATCATTTGGAGGTTCCCCTCTCTGGAGCCATGAGTACCTACCGATAGCCTGTTCCCGATAGTGGTTGGATTTTTTTATATTTTAGAAAAATATGAATGAATTAAAGAAAAGTAATAATCAAAAATAATAAACCAGTAATATTGAAAGATGATCATAAAATGGCAGAAACGGTAGGCCACGTGTGTGATGCCGGTTTCTTATTAAGTTGACAATAATAAAATTAATTTTAATTTTTTTTTATGTTAATCTGGCCTCTCATTATATTTTCAGGAAGTAAGTAAAAATACGTAATTTAATCAATTATAAAAGATACCCACAAAAATAAAATTAAATGAGAAGATGTCGGTGGTAGATAGTAAAACACTGCTTAACTATCTAAGTAAGTATTATTTCGGCCGTTATTTTTGTTTGTAAAATTCTGGAAGTAAGTACCAATAAGTCTCGCTGGTCCAGTGGTCGCAAGCACTACTGCTGAGCATGAATTCCCCGGATTCAATTGCCGAGTCAGGCTGAAGTCTGGGTTTCTGCCCGGTTGATGGCAATAAGCTCGCCCTTTGCTTGGGACTTGAACATAACCGGAAACATGTGGGTGTACGATATCCTAAACCTTCGGGAAACACACGCATGATGTTATGTCATATACGAATAACTTATTAAATATATAGGTGTGAGAATAGGCAATAAATAATATTGAAGGATGATCATAAAATGGCAAGTTAAGCAGTTGATCCCGGCTGCCAGTCATAGATCTTTGGCAGTCGTAACGGGTAATGAGAAGTCCAAAAGTCTGACAACCAGTCTTGCCAAGGGGTATCGTGTTACCCAGTAAATGGGTTAAAAGAAAAGAAAGAAAGAAAAATATTTTATTTGGGACGCGCACAGGAAATAAAACAATAAAACCGGCCAAGTGCATGTCGAACCACGCACAATGAAGGGTTCCGTAGTTGGGATGAATTTATCCAACAAACTTAACATTGTAGTTGAAAAACTTGTTCTCCCATACAAAATGTATGGGAGAACATGTTTTTGCAACTGCAAATTAAAGTTTGTTTGATTATTACTCGGTAACTGGTAGAGCCTTCGTAGCGGTGATAGTTTTTCTTTTAATTTCGTTATACATATATACTACTGCCGTGAATTTTTTCACATTTCCAAACCCAACCATAAATCCACCTCAATGTTACCTCGGGTCTGCCCAATGTAATAGAGCACATAATATTCTGAGTGACCCACAACATGTTCCCCCATTCTCCTAACTTTACTCAAGCCGAGTATATCCCAGTAGACCATTTTAAGTGCATATTATGTCAGTTCCGTGAGGTTGTCTTCTGTTCTCAAAGTAAGGACATTTAGAGTAGCAATGTACATTTTAGAAGCCTGGCGGCTTTGTTTATTGGTAGCATTCTTGTTTTTATTTATATTGGTTGGAGGGTATTGGTCTATACTTTCCCCCACGGTGACCAGCCGGCTTGGGGGTGTTGGAGATATTGTTGCTGTTTGTTTGTATTTTGATTTTGATTAGTTTCTGATTTTTTTTTTGGACGTGGATTAGGATCGTTCCCGTATGAGCTGAAATGCAATCGTTTTTTGAGCCATTGGGTCGATTTACTTTTTGTGTTAGGGTTAAGGGCTCAATGTTTCGTTTCCAGACCTTTTCCTCTTTCCACTTTCTCGACACTTTTGTAATGTTTCTTTGCGTTCTTCAATTGTTTTTTTTTTGAGTAATCATGCGGTATGTATGAATTAGGTATCATCTTCTTTTTGTTTCTTAAAATTTGTATTCAATCACACACGTATTATAGTTTAAAGTCAGTCGAACAAGAAATACAGCATAATGAGATGTATGGATTTATAATGAGATCCACTCATGACTTTAGGCAGACCTGTTTAGTAGATCCCTGAAAGATTAATTGAAATTACTAAAGTAACTAATTAAGGCCCCTAGCACACGGAGTATTTTAAACGGACAAACGACGCACGTTTTAAGAACTTGACTTGAAACTTGACTTCGGACGGCGAAGAAAAACTTATGGGCAGGATTATTAAACTAGGATCATAAAATGCCAGATACAGTAGTATGTCATGTGTCATAAGATGATGCTTTCTTTTTATACTGACAATAATAAAATATACTTAAAAATCTTTTAAAAAACAAGCGTATAATGAACTAAAAAGTACTAAATAAAACTTACGTAAACATAGAACTTTAATATTTTCTTAAAAGCTTGAGGCTTATCTTTAATTAGTATATTAAAGACGATCACGTCTCAAGCTTTTAAGAAAATATTAAAGTTCTATGTATTGTACTTTTTAGCATTAGAATTTCTTTAAATAAGTGTTTTATCCTTACCTTCACAAATCCAATGGGCCCAACACTACGGGGCTATTTTTAAGGTCGAGGAGTTCCTATGGCCACCTTTTGGCTTCATCATCAGATCTTAGGCTGCACCTTTGGCTATAGTTTTTGTAAAGACTAAACACAAGGAGGCTATCTTGTTTAGTTGAGGAAATCCTATGGCGAGCTTCTACCTCCATCATCAGATCCTGGACTACACTGTGGGTTAACGTACTGTAAAGGCTCTTACATACTGGGGCGACTCGTCGCGCGACGCGACGCCGCCGCATTGTTCACCGTGAGAAATTATTTGTTAAAATTCGCGTCGCGCGACGAATCGCCCCAGTATGTAAGAGCCTTAACGCTTGAGAACGTTATCTTAGTGTGAGGGTGTGTGTGTGAAGGCAATTTCAAAGACACCGAGGGTTCAATAGGGTTTATTCTAATATTTAATTTTATAAGAGACGCGTACACTATTCGGTAGCTAAGATCGGACTGACGAACCAAAACAAAAAGCACTCCTAACATATTTTAAACCAAATTGTTGGACCGTTCGAAACGCGCAGCTGCCCTCTAGCCAGCCTGTACCACACGAGGTTGCGCATCGCATAAAACCTCCTCACATGTGAGCTGCGCCCACCCTTGAATAAAAGGATTGGCGTAGTCTGAAAAACAAGACTTTTATTCACAACGTTCAAACAATTAGACCCTTCCTACCTATGCCTATAGGAAAAGTTACCTAACGCCAGGAAAAACACAGGTGAGGTCTTTCTTTTGCTGAAGAAGACTTAACTCAGGACGAACGAAAGACATTCCGACATGTTTAAACTAAATTGAAAGTTAACATGTGCCACAATGCACCCATAATAGCAAACGTCGTCATGTTTAAACCTCGTCATACCAAAACTGGCGAAAAAGATTTGACAAAGCCTCAAGAAGGAAACACGATGTGATAATTCACATCAATTCACCCGGAAGGGGTTTATAAAAACATGAAAACGACATCAAAAACTTTTACACCATCAGATGCAAATGAGCCCAAGGGAATGAAAGGTTCAGATGTATGCCTTCAACAAATTACAGCAAATTCATGCTCGCACGCCAGAGAGACAAAAATATAAAAACCATACCATAACCCATTGACATATTAAAAACCAAACTGTGGGTCCTTAATCAAAAGTTGTACCATGAGTATCTATCAAATACTCTCTGCGAAGAGAGCCCATTCCAAAGCGTAGGTTCCTATGGAGAAGAACGGGCAAGAAACTCCACGGACCCTCTTTTGAATCAGAATATTATTACAATATATTGGTTACATCATTCATGTTGAAATTATACATGTGAGAATAATGTCCGTCCGTAAAAAGATAAAAAAGAAACAAAACAATTCAAAAATTAAAATAAATTTAAATAAGCCGTGGCAGCTAAGAGATGACCTGTCCCTACTGATGGCGCCCGTTCACGAACATGACGCATGGATCAGCACCATTCAGCTCAACCATTTTGAAGGGAACTTAATGATCCAACACACACGCCACCACCAGCGAGACATTGAAGTGAGCATGACATACTCTCAGTCGCCAGGGCACATTCAAGTCAATGGAAGACGTACCTAGTAAATGGTAGCTTTAAAGTACTTAGGTAAGTACATAATGCTCACACACATGTGCTATGCAGTTATACAATACTAGGAGATTGAATTTATACAATGTAAATATAGTTTTTACAATCTTCAGCAGCTCCAACATTATTTCGAATGCTAATGAATTAGTTTATGCGCCCTGTGGAGCTGGACCAGCGCTGAGCCAAGCATTTTTATCCGTAATGTAATCCCCCAATTTATAATATGCTTGGCGGCATAGTGTGCTTTTTATACAAGATTTAAATTTTGTTTCATTCAGTTGGAGTATGTGGGGAGGTATTTTATTATAACATTTTAAACAGTACCCCATGAAGGATGAGTCTACTTTAGCCAGTCTGAAACCCGGTTGAACTAATTGGTCCCTACTTCTAGTCCTATAATTGTATCTTTCACCTCTTTTACTGAAAAGACTTAGATTTTTCCTTACGTACATGATGTTTTCATAGATATATTGACAAGGTACCTTCATGATGTTAATATCTTTAAACAGTTCCCTTAGAGAATCGCGCCTGCGGAGGCCATATATTGCTGTGATCGCTCTTTTCTGCAGAATAAAAATAGAATCGATATCAGCAGCCCGTCCCCATAGTAAAATACCGTAAGACATGATACTATGAAAGTAACTGAAATAGACTAGCCTCGCGGTATCTACATCAGTGAATTGACGGATTTTCCTCACAGCATATGCTGCTGAACTTAGCCGTCCTGCAAGAGATGTTAAATGAGGACCCCATTGCAGCCTTGAGTCGACTGTGATCCCCAGGAAAACAGTTTTATCGACGAATTCTAGTTTCTCCCCATTCAATACTATGTCACAATCACTCAACTCGGACAGAGTGCCATCCCCCCCTTTCTATGAGGGACCCAGGTTGGTTTACCCCTTAAATTCTCTGGAGCATATTCATGCTTCAAAAGCCTAACAAAGATTTTTGAAGAAGAAGGCATTGGCTCATTCCCTCAAGCCATGCGGCGAAGTGGGAAGTGTCACCACACACGCTCCGAAGCGGCGTGCAGGTGACGCCCCATTCGCACCCGGCCGGCGCGGCGGCCGCGTCCGATGTTTATTCTCCGCAATATGAAATAAACACAAAGAAAAATCCATTTTCTCAAACATGCTTGGAAATTCGAGCATTATTTTGACAACCTTCTTCGAGATAAATCAAAATTGCTGTACTGGTAAAAAACAAGTGACGATGCGGCCAGAAAAGTTACTATGAAAATCCATATCTGGCGTGTTTAGCGGCCAAATAAATTACTATGAAAACTCATATCTGTCGTGTTATTTAAAAATGGAACGAACTTTTTACTTCAACACATGGCAACCAAGGAGGTAACTTATCAAAGATTTTATTTAAATTTCGAATTGGTTTGCAAATAGAACAAAGAAGAAACAAATTAACATATTGGCGCATGAAAAATATGTTCTTCGTCATTGATTCTGGAATTTCTATTTAATTTACTCAGTTTGAATTTCCGCGCGTTGTTTGAGAAAAGTACTATACAAGCCTTGGCCGCAATCAGGAATTGATGGACTCACGCATGAGTGCCTCGGCTTCGCCTCGGCCCTCATTTTTACGATCGTCCATCAATTCCCTTATTGCAGGCCGCGACAGTAATGTACTATAATATTACACCATATTCATCACTAATCTTTGTGATGTTTACATCAATGTGACATTGACATGACAATTAAATAAGTGACGTTAAAAAAAGACAAATAATTAATCTTAAGGAGAAAAGGTTTTAATAAAAAAAACATATACAAAATCCCTGAATTGCCTATTATTTAATTTCGAAAAATTTATATTTTAGAAATGAAAACTTTTTTATAAAATTCCTATTATATTTGGACCTTCTTTTAAATTTAAACATATTGGGTTCAAAGTTTATAAAATTTAGATTTTTTTCTCACGCGAGACCTTTTCCTTTATTGGTGCTTTTATTAAATTGTTTACAGCACGCTTTTGTCGTACTGTGAAATTAATACAATAGTGTAGAAAAGTTAAAAGTAAAAATAGAAAATTTGATTTTATGGGGAACCTATGAGAATAAATTTTATTATACTTATGTCACATTAACATTAAAAATATAATCTATAGCTTCGATAGCTTGTAGTTTGCTGATATATTCGTCCAGCACCACTTTTTTCTTAATGTCAATCTTTTGGTCTCCGACCACACATGACTCCACATCATTTTTACTTAAAACTTCATCACCTACATCTATAAATTTTTCACCTTCGTCTTTATCTAAAACGACTTTCGATTCAAAAAGTTCGACTGGAAACAAAGATGACTGGTCAACCTCCTTTGTTACGGACAAATGTTTACGAAAATCATTTTCAATAATTTGATTAACGACGATGTTATATTTATTAGTTTCATCATCGTGATCATCATTTTCCTCTGACAAGGACACAATCTGAACGTCTGAAACATAGCTGAAAGTCGTAATAAACGGACTGGACTGACCCGATTCAACTTCCTCGTGTTCATTCGCGAGCACATCAATCGGCTCGTCCTCAACTTGCGCAAGGCTGCGCTCGTCATCATCATCATCTCCGCTCTCCCGGCAGCTTTGCTCAACATCTAGCGGGTCATCCTGTCTTCCGCTAGAAAATAAATCAGCATGAACATCTAACTTCGCAGCGTTTTCTTGTCCGCCTTCATCAGACAATACTTGTGCAATATACTCTACTTGCACCTTATGAAAATCTCTGTGGCACTTGCATAGGAACTCTGCCCATAGCGCGTCACACATTGCCTAGAAACTCATACCCTCGTGGTATGTATTATTATGGAAAGATCTCGTAGGACCCACAAAATATGTACTAATAATAAGCGCCCAATCGCTCTCTTGCCATTCGTAGTAGGTGGCCAAGGTTCTGAATTCGTTTATAAAATGTTCTAGGCATTTGCCGTCTATCCCAGAGAAGGACTCCATCTCGCACTTTTTATGAAAAATAACAAAAACAACTTATTTTTTTATTCTTCAGGCGTCGTTTTCGCGCCTGATCCAACACTTTACCATGCACTAGGCTCGCTTTATTATTTCTTAGGGGCAGTTTTCTGCTCAATATAAAATCTGAAACATAACTTTTACGGGTGGGAGCGAAAGCCGCGGCGCCTCCACCACTGTAACGCTTGACAGCGTTATCTTAGTGTGAGGGTGTGTGTGAGGAGAAAATTTCAAAGACGCCGAGGGTTCAAGAGGGTTTATTCTTATATTTAATTTTATAAGAGACGCGTACACTATTTTGTAGCTAAGATTAGACTGACGAACCAAAACAAAAAGCACTCCTAACATATTTTAAACCAAATTGTTGGAACGTTCGAAACGCGCGGCTGCCCTCTAGCCAGCCTGTACCACACGAGGTTGCGCATCGCATAAAACCTCCTCACAGTACCTACCTACTTGTCAAAACAAATAAACAAACAAATCCAAATGGTCGAAACAAAACAGGGCTATCTCGTTTGGTTGAGGAGTGCCGTGACCATCTTGCAGCTCCATCATCAGACCATGGACACCACCTAGGGTAATAGCACCTGTCAATACATATTAAATGAGTATAAATACGATGGTGCTATCTTGTTTGGTTGAGGAGTTCCTATGGTACCTTCCGGCTCCATCAACAGACCCTGGATACTACCTTGGGCCATAGTCCTTGTCAAGACATAAACAATGAGTCCAAACACGATGATGATATCTGGTTTGATTGAGGTTTTCCCATGGCCACCTTCCGGCTCCATTATCAGACCCTGAATACCATCTAGTGTCGAAGCACTTGGTAATACGTAACCAATAAGTCCAAACACGATGGTGCTATCTTGTTTGATTGAGGAGTTCCTATAGCCAACTTCCGGCTCCATCATCAGTAAATGGTATCATTTTTTAAATATGTCTCGGTAGTTATTAAGTATGCCTAGTTTCAGCTCAATCGGATGTCAGGAAGTGCTTGAAAAATGGATGACAATTGGAGTAACCGGAAACATAATTAATTATACGAACAGAGCAAGCTATTATAAAGCTTGTAATAATAAAATGCTTTTTCGTTTTTAATATGTTAATACGATTTATCTAAATATTTTCAGGCCGTAAGTAAAAATAAGTAATTTAATATGTTAAAATGGATACCCACTAAATTGAACAAAAAACTGAAGTCGGCGTTAAATACTAAAATAATGCTTGAATCTAAGTAGGTAAACGTACTTATGTCGACCGTTGTTTTTGGTGCCAAAAACTTTAATATGGTTTTACTTTATATTTTCAGGGAGTAAGTACCAATAAGTCTCGTTGGTCTAGTGTTTGCTAGCACTTCTGCTGAGCATTTGATCCCGGATTCAATTCCCGGGTCAGGCAAAGTGTTATTGGGTTTTTCCATCTGGAATTTCATAGTAGCAGTCTGGAGTCTGGATTTCTGCCCGGTTGATGACAATAGGCTCGCCCCTTATTACATGGGACTTAAATATAACTGGTTAAATATGGGTGTACTATAAGCCTAACCCTTCGGCGAATACACGCAACATGTTATGATATGTTATGTTAAGAACCAATAAGTAATTAAAATTGGTGTGAGAATTAGCAATAATAATGAACATGATGGCACGCTAAGCAGTTGGTCCCGGCTGTCATTCAGAGATATTTGCTAGTCGTTACGGGTAGTTAGTCTGACAACTATTCTTACCAAGGGATATTGTGTTACCCATCATCTGGATTGTAAAGGTCAGAAAGGAGTCACTCCATGTAAAATATCATGCAGTATTTATCCAAAATAGTCGGAAAAGGCTAGGCAGATTCGCTGCAATAACAACATGTACTAATTAAGTGCGATATAAACTGAGCAGTAATATGGAAAGATCATAAAATGGCAGATACAGTATGTCATGTGTCATACGACGACGGTTACTCATTATATTTACAATAATAATAATATGCATTTTTCCATGTGCTCTTTTTGGCGCAGTATCTGGTCGGTGCCTGTCAGTCACACTGAAGGAGATTGAACTAGGGAAGTCGAGCGAGCTTTTTTTTTTTGAGTTTGGGAAATATCCAATGATTTCTCCCGCTCTGGGTGGAGCGGAAGGGCGTGTCAGACTTTTACTGACTAAAACCCACCCGTATTCCTTCAGTTGCCTGTTGCCAAGGTCCCGGTATCCCTTTCGGACTTTCCCGCAACCCTAGCAGGCATCGGTCCTAGCGGACCCCGCTAATTGTGCTGACATCTCTTTGAGGCGCGCGTGGAACATGACGCGCCAGCGACCCGGGCCTGGTCCTTATCGGACGGCGAGCTACGCGTTGCTCGCCGTCCGCAAGCCCGCGCCTATGGTGGCTGGGAATCCGCCTGGGATTCCCGACGCCCAGAGCGTCTCCAGCGGCGGCGGTTAGGGGCGTGAGGACGCAAACTTTGCCTCTCCCTCACGCGTTCCGCCTCCTCCTCGCGAGCATTACTGCTTCGCAGAAGGAGGTGACGGCTTCCCATGCCCTCTTGCTCCGTACCATGGCCTGGACCAGGGCCGGACGCGAGAGGTCATTGTCGCCAATTGCCTCCACGAGGACACGGCGGTGCTCCGCCCAAGAAGGGCATACCTCCACCGTATGCTCCACCGTATCCTCCGGGCGATCCGCACAGTGGTGACACCCGGGCGTTTCCTCCCGCCTAATCCTACACAGGAACCTCCCGAAACTGCCATGTCCGATGAGGACCTGTGTCAGGCGGAAAGTGAGGACGCCGTGGCGCCTCTCTAGCCACTCCTCAAAGAGGGGACTCATCGCCGCAAAGTCGAGCGAGCCTGCGATCCAATACCAGAAATGGGGGCTATTACCATCTACCCCCAAGATATAGCTCGGGCAGTCCGCCCGTTGCCTAACTGGAATTCTCCAGGGCCGGACGGGCTGCACAACTTTGGATTTTTAAAATGGTTTATAAGGTAGCACGCTCGCTTGGCGGCCCAGTACCAGACTGCAATGGAGTCTGGTTTGCAACCCCAATTCTTAACGACAGGAATTACCCACCTGCTCCTCAAATCTGGTAGCATCGCGGCACCCAAAAATTATAGGACGATCGCATGTTTCCCGACGGTCTATAAAGTTCTTACATCCATTTTGAGAGCTAAAATTAACAAACATATCGACACGAACCCCATCATGTCTGCCTCTCAAAATGGATGTAGGAACGGATCCAGCGGTACTGAGGAGCTACTCCTCATTGATATGGCCATTAGCCAGTAGTAATAGTTGCATGGTTATTGTATAACGTTCTGAAGAGTCAGTACATTGTTTTTGAGGCGGGGACCAAGTACCATCTTAATGTGCCTCCCAAATGGCTTAACGGTGTTCCTCTTGAGCGAGTGGAACAATATAAATACCTAGGTCACTTGGTCACCGATGACCTTAAAGACAATGCGGATATTGAAAAGGAACGTAGAGCTCTGTCCGTGCGTGCCAATATGATAGCCCGCAGGTTTGCACGTTATACTGCAGACGTTAAGATCTCTTTAGACGCTCTTTAGAGCATTTTGTACCACCTTCTATACATGCAGCTTGCGGGAGAAGTATTCGCGGGCATCATATGGAGCCCTTCGGCTCCAATTTAATAATGTGTTCAGAAAACTGATGGGGCTGCCATGGCGTTGCAGTGCATCAGGGATGTTTGTGGCGGCGCGGGTAGATTGTTTTTATACAATAATGCGCAAGCACGCTGCATCAATGGTGGCACGAGTCATGGCCAGCCCCAACGGGTTCTGAAAATGATAGCTGGCAGAGTGGATTGTCCCTATATAATTCATTGTTGTCAGTTACATGTGACACTGTGTCAGTTACAAAATGTTACTAAACCTTTATGAGTCTTGGCTCGAATTAAAAAATTAGTCAACAGGTTCGTCGTTCCCGAAAGGAGTTGTCGACATGTTGGATAGATTATAAGAAGGCCTATGACTCGGTGTCACATACATGGCATGAGGGTGCTGGTGTTGTATAAAGTAGATGCAATTCTGCGCACCTTTCTGATGTCGTGTCGGCAATGGAGGGCAGTCCCTCGCTATTCAGGATGTCGAAATATCCAGAGGAATAGCGGGCCGATAAGGATCGAGCGAGGCATATTTCAGGGCGATAGTTTGAGTCCACTTTGGTTCTGCTTGGCCCTAAATCCTCTAAACACACTCATCAGTAATGTCATCTCAATCATCGGTAATGAGGCTGTAAATCCCGCGAAAGTGTGGAGGTCGAGGTTTTTTAAACGCTAAGACCCTCCACAATTGCGAGATATGCAGTCTCAGGGAATATTTCCTAGAAGCCGATGTGAGGATGCATCGAGATGTAGTTGCGGTGGACAAGGGCCTTACCCCGCTCGCCTTGGCGAAAGAGAACTGGCGCAAGCTTGCTTGACATTCAAAACTCAAAAAACTCAAAGCATGAATTGTCAAGGAGTCGGTCAGTCAGAAATATGAAGCTAGTTGCCCATTCCAAAGCGTAGTAGGTACCTATGGAGAAGAACGGGCAAGAAACTCCACGGACACTCTTTTAAATCAAAATATTGTTACAATATATGGGTTACATCATTTATGTTGAAATTATACATGTGAGAACAATGTAGAAAGCACGTTAAAAGCGTCCGCAATTATTACATAAAACAATTCAAAAATTAAAATAAGCCATGGCAGCTAAGAGATGACCAGTCACAACTGACGGCGCCCGTTCACGAACATGACGCATGGATCAGCACCATATAGCTCAACCATTTTAAAGGGAGCTAAATGATCCAACACACGCGCCACCATCAGCGAGACATTTCAATGAGCATGTCATTACCAGTCGCCAGAGCACATTCAAGTCAATGAAAGACAAATTACCCGGTAAATGGTAGCTGAATAGTACATAGTACTCACACCTGTGCTATGCAATTATATAATACAAAGGAGATTGAGTTTATACAATGCAAAGATGGTCTTCCGATCTTCAGCAGCTCCAACAGTATTTTCGAATGTTAATTAGTTAGTTGTGATTGTGGAGCCGGACCAGCATTAAGCCAAGCATTTTTATCAGAAATGTAATCCTCCAACTTATAATATGCCTGCCCGCATAGTGTGCGTTTTATACAAGTTTTGAATTTCGACTCATTCAGTTGAAGTATGTGGGGAAGAATTTTATTGTAACATTTTAAACAGTACCCCAAACTCAAAACTCAAACTCTAAACTCATGATTTTTATATCCTTAAACAGTTCCCTTAAAGAATCGCGCCTGCGGAGATTATAAATAGCTCTGATCGCTCTTTTCTGCAGAATAAAGATAGACTCGATGTCTGCAGCCCGTACCCATAGTAAAATACCGTAAGACATGATGCTATGAAAGTAACTAAAATAGACTAGCCTCGCGGTATCTACATCAGTAATTTGACGGATTTTTCTGACAGCATATGCTGCTGAACTTAGCCGTCCTGCAAGAGATGTTAAATGAGGACCCCATTGTAGCCTTGAGTCGAGCGTGATCCCCAGGAAAACCGTTTTATCGACGAACTCTAGTTTCTCTTGATTCAATACAATCTCGCAATCCCTACTTTCGACATTTGGCAAAGAAAGTTTTATGCACTTAGTTTTTTTCTCATTTAATACTAAATTATTAGCAGTGAACCAATTTTGGACCTGCAGTAGGGCGTTATTTACTTCGTCAAAATTTGTAGCACATCTATCTACCTTAAAAAATAAGGAAGTATCATCAGCAAATAACACCATGTGTGGCTGATTTTTTAATAAATGGAGTAGATCATTAATGTATACTAAAAAGAGGAAAGGACCCAAAATCGAGCCTTGTGGAACACCCATTTTTACTTTTAAACCTAGTAAGTTGATACCGTTTATTTGAACTTGCTATTGTCTATCATTTAAATAAGATTTTACTAAACTGAGCGCAAGTTTTCTAAGTCCGTAATGCTCAAGTTTCATGAGTAAGGTTTCGTGATCGACGCAATCAAAAGCCTTGGAGAGGTCACAAAAGATTCCTATGGTGTCTTGGGCCTCTTCCCACGCGTTAAAAATGTGTCTTAATAAAGTAACACCGGCGTCGGTCGTACAACGTCCTTTGGTGAATCCATACTGTTGATCGTGAAGGATTTTATTTGTGTTAAAATGATTGAGCATTTGATTCAGCATCACCTTTTCAAACACCTTGCTGAAAACCGGCAGCACGGATACGGGTCTATAATTATTGGTGTCTTTACTGTCCCCGGATTTGAAAAGTGGTATTACCTTACTGTATTTAATTAAATCCGGGAAGACTCCTTGATCCACACACAAATTAAATATTAAGGCTAAGTAAGGCGCTATGGTCTCAATTATAGAGGTACAGACTTTAATGGACATTCCCCAAAGATCCTCGGTCAATTTGATCTTGATTTGCTTAAAAGCTTTTATTACTGTTACGGAGTTAATATGCTTAAAGTTAAATTCTATTGGGCTGGCTGAAACGTTCGACCTTACTAAATCAAAAGAGAGCGATGGCGAGGAGTTTAAGGTTTCAGTAGTTTTAAGTGGGATAAGTAGTTGATATTGCATTGACACAATCTTGTACCCAGGATTATACATCAGCAACTTGCTCTGAAACACAGTCTTGTGGAATCGAAAGTGCCGTACTACAGGTATGTGCCCGACCCAGTTCTCGAAAATGGAAATATCACATAGTACTGGGATCGATCCATTATCACTGACAGGACTATTGTTGCCAATAATCCTGATATAGTGGTCGTGGGTCGAACAGAGCGGCGCGCAATGATCATTGGAAAAACGGTCCCACATAACGGGAACCTCGTGAAGGCCGAGAAAGATAAACAATTCAAGTATCTTGACTTGGCTGATCTTGATTTAGAAAGCGGTACTCCTGGACACGGCACGCATTGTTAGGAGGTTCCTCTCTCTGAAGCCCTGACCGCCGGTAGCTTGGACCCTGTTCCCGATACGGGTGGGCTACTACATTTTATATTGCTAAATGATTTTATATTTTTGTATTCTAATGTTTAAAAATGTAATTTATAAGTGTATTACAGTACAGTACATTTTTGTTTTTTAAATACCGATTCATTTGATTTCTCTGAATATTTTCAGGGCGTAAGTAAAAATTTGTAGCTAATTTAATAAGTTAAAAGGATATCCAATTAAATAAATAAAAATAAAAAAACCGGCCAAGTGCATGTCGAACCACGCACAATGAAGGGTTTCGTAGTTGGGATGAATTTATCCAACAAACTTAACATTGTAGTTGAAAAACTTGTTGTCCCATACAGAATGCATGGGAGAACATGTTTTAGCAACTGCAAATTTAAGTTGATCGATTATTACTCGGTAACTTGTGGAGCCTACGTAGCGGTGATAGTTTTCATTTTAATTTCATTATAATATATACTACTGCCGTGAATTTTTTCACATATCCAAAACCAACCAGTTAGCTGGCAGGGAGGGGGGATATTTGCCTCTAACAAAAATTAGTAATTAAAGCTTAATATTTCGCAAACGGATCCCCGAATCCAAAAATGGCTTTTACAAACTTACATTATTTTTAAACGACCTTTCCAACGATACCTCTCACCATGAGATCGACGAGAAAAACAAAACCAACCACAATTTAAGCGTTGGGAGGTAACCTAAAAAAAAAAAAAAATTACTTACCACTTTTTTGGCGTGATTTATATGTCTACCCATACCAAATTACAGCTTTTTAGTACCAACATTCTCCGAGCTAAGCCGCGGACAGACGGACGGACAGACAGACAGACAGACGGACGGACATAGCCTTAGTAATAGGGTCCCGTTTTACCCTTTGAGAACGGAACCCTAAAAAGAAGTCAGTGTTACATAATAAAAAACTGCTTACAAAGCTAAGTAGGTACACTTACTCGTATTACAGCCGTTATTTTTTGGTTATAAATTTTAATCTGATATCGCTATACATTTTCAGCATGTAAGTACCAATAACTCCCGTTGGTCTAGTAGCAGCAAGCGCTACTGCCGAGCCTGAGATCACGGGTTCAATTCCCGGGTCGGTTACACTTTTATTGGGTTTTTCCATCTGTTATTTCTCAGTACCATTCCGGAGTCGGGATTTCTGCCCGTTTGATGACAATAGACTCGCCCCCTATTACATGGGACTTGTTAATAACTAGCGAAATATGGGCAAACTAGAGCCTAACCCTTCGGGGAATACACGCATGATGTTAGTTTAAGTACCAATAAGTTACTAAATACATAGGTGTGAGAATAGGCAATAATACTGAAAGATGATCATAAAATGGCACGTTAAGCAGTTGGTCCCGGCTGTCATTCATAGATCTATGGTGGCATCAAAGACCTGACGTCACATAAATCCTGCATCGCGCAATTAGAGTTTACCGCGCGATGGACACATCTACAAGAATCCAAAATCAATTGTTGGGCAGTTGCCCGCTAGACGCAACACCCGTCTGGTCGGAGGATCCTCCCTCTTCTATGGTGGATGAGTGAACTTTACACCCTGTTCCTCATACCCCTAAACATCTTTGCCAATCTTTACCGGTAGCCAGAAGTCCAGAAGTCTGACAACCAGGCTTATCGAGGGGTATGTGAAGGGTGGGCGTTTTGGGGGACTGTCTTATGTAATTTTGACGTTCGAAAAGTGCTGATTCTCAGCCTAGTTTGAATAAATGACTTTTGATTTTGATTTTGTATCGTGTTACCCAGTAACTGGGTCATGGAGGTCAGACTGGCAGCTCAAGTTAAATACTGGTATTCAGCTGCATCTGGTTAGACTGGAAACCGCCTCTGTCATAGTTGGGAAAAGGCTAGGCAGATTGACTGAAATAACAAAAATTTCTAAACAAATGCGAGACAAAATGGGCAGTAATATAAAATACAATAGACGTAGATATATTTAGTAACCTATTCCGCATAACTATTCATCAAGAGTCATAAAAAACCCTGCAAGAAATCGACGAGGCATCCTCAGGATGACGATTGACCAATTGCAAACCAGATCACGACGTCTTACCACACCGAACGCTGGACGAAGAGTGCATCAAATCGTTTATTTTTATTTTTTTAACTATTTCATCTCGAAGCTGATTTCTGAAATCATGACTTCTTAGCCGGACTTTTCTGTAGCTGCCTTAAGAACTACATTTAGGGCCTCCAGCCAGGGGCATAAAACTATTCTAAATTAATACTAAGTAACTGCTCGCTAAGGGCACCTCCTGTGGGGTACGAACCTCGGCTTAGGGCGTCACTGACGGGAGGACAGCAAGACGGACAGAGGATCTCGTTTCTAACGAACCAGGGGGCTCCCGTGACCTTACGGAGGAAACGGTTCTGGAGGGTTTGCATCCTATGGATATGATGGAGCTTTGCGTGTGCAAAGACATAACCCGCATAGGTTATGATGGGACAGATGCACGCCGCATAGGTACGCAATTGCTTCGTGCATGCAAAACGGAGTGGAGTCTACCTAGAGCGAAAGCGGCACACGAGTGAACCTGGTTTATGTGCTCTCGAAACGAAAGATGTTGGTCCAGTGTTACACCTAAATATTTGGTTTGCTTCTCCCAAGGGATCGGCTTACCGAACATGGTGATTGAACGGGGGGGAGGGGTTTGGCACCGCGCTTAATGGAGGAGAACCGCTTGATTTCTTTCGGGATTTACTTCTATGTGCCACTTTCGAAACCAGGTACCGAGCGTATCGACCGCTCGCTGGAGAGTGAGGCGCATGTTGTCAGTGCTTTTTCTCCTGAAATAAATGGCGGTATCGTCTGCGAACAGAGCCAACTGCGCATTTTTACTTTTAGGGATTAAGGGGAGTATGTACGTGACCTGCTTGGACCTGTGTCGCCTCGGTGAATCCCAGAAGGCTTGGTGGGTTGGCTCTAGTTCACCCAGCATCTTATCCCAGCCCGCATTACGCAGCTCCGATACAGATTTCCTTACGGATCTCTGTAAGTAGCGCATATGGGCTTTATTTGCGGAGCAGGGAAAGTTACTGTATGCACGGACAGACGCGTTCTTTTCAGTTTTGGTGGCAGGAGGTTGGGAGGGGTCTGAGAGACCTATGCGGGGGGCCAGACCTATGACAGTTGGACGGTGGTCAGAGTTGGAATAGTGGTATTTAATACAAAATAATAATTGCAGTAATATTGAAAGATGATCGTAAAATGGCAGAATGGTTTCTTGTTACATTGACAATAATAAAATGAATTTTCACATTTTTTTTTAATGGTTTGCTTGGTTTTGTATACTATTATCACAATAAAAAACCATTCTTAGGTAGCAAAAATTGCTATTTACAAGGTTCTACATGTATACATTATATGTCATTACAAGTACTTTGCGTTGACTAAATGTATGTTAACAGAGATTTACAAACCATAAGAAAAAAAAACTGGTCAAGAGTGTGTTGGACCACGCACAATGAAGGGTTCCGTAGTTGGGATGAATTTATCATATGGACAAACTTAACATTGTAGTTGAAAAACATGTTCTCCCATACATACTAACTGCAAATGTAAGTTTGTACGCACGATGTTAGGATTTACCATGTTATTTTAATATCATAGACTTCTTATAGGTTCTTTGTAATTTATAACGAAAGAACTATTTTCTGTATTTAGTTCAAAATTCTAGACTCAGTAGTTTCGAACATAAGGGAGGATGGTCAAGTTTCATCAATTTTTTTAAATATTTTCAAAAGTATTTATTTTAAAATTATAAAAAAAAAAATTGAAATCCTCACAACAGGCCCTTTCATATGATAGGTCACACGTATTTCCTTTTGAAGTAAGGAAACCTAAAAAGAAAAAGGGTAATACATAAAAATGCTAGTGGGGTCGTGTAACATCAATACAGTTAAATCCTACATAACACTACATCAAATAAAATATCACAAACCTAACAATTAGTAGTTATTCATGACTATCTGTAATTCCATAAGACATTTACAAAATAATCAAATCCCTAAAAACAATAAACGTACTGGATATAACGAAATTACAACCTCTTCAAACAAAGAGGTAGCGCATGATATCAGCCCAGTACTCAGTCATTTATCATCAATTTGTGTATAATTGAGCACGGTGTTTTCCCAAGCAAACTGATAAGATCTGTAGCAAAGCCGCTATTCAAGAAAAATAACAAGCTTGTATGAGTTAATAATTATTACCTAGATTTGCTTTATATGTTGTGATACCTAAGAAAAAAATGTATAGAAGAAAGAAAATACGTTTATTTGCGGTAAACATGACGCAAAAAAAAAGAAAATAAACACAAAAAAAAATACAAAAGGTTGGGGGAAACATGCGTCACATTCACGCAAAACGGCTATCGCTCAGCATTATGCTGCGACCCTATGCAGGACAGAGCCCCAGCGCTGGTTTTCAGCGACAGCCGGCGCTGACGTAATGACGTCGACCGGTGCGGCACGGGTGAACCATTATTATTACCCAATAGAATACACAAGTGACGAATATACTATACATAAACTATACATAAAAAAGATAAAAATAAAAATAAATAAAAGAAATTGGCAAACTTATCGGTTAAGATATGAGAATATCATCCTCCGTGTTACGTTTTATGTAGTGGCAACATTTCGAAGCGTCCTCTTTGACGTACACCCAACATGCACCAAAGAATTATGAAATTGATGTAATAATTACATTAGAATGTACTCTATGATAATTACAAAATGGCCAGTGACGCAATGTGTTATTGCAAAAGGTATGTGTCATTTATTTAAAATGCGTTTTTAAGTGAATATTAAATGAGATGAGATGGACATGCATGGATGGTATACTGCATGTTAACATAATTATTGTATGCCTATTAGGCAGGACATAATGAAACTGCAATTAATCTAACATCTGTATAATTATAAAACATATGCCTGTACTAAAAAGATTTGATTTGATTTGATATCTCCAAAATATTTCTTGTTTAGGTTCTTTCTGATTCTGTGTGCGCTGGTGCAAAATAGATCGTTCTCCAGGTGCGATGGTAAAATATTGAAGGTTTTAATACTACGAATGGAGATGTAATTACTCGATGCGCATGGTGCCTGCAACAGAGGTCGTCTGCGCAAATTATTTTAATTAGTGCGTAGAAGTATTTAACTGAGTAGTTCCGGACAATCAATCGTGCCATTTGCTATAACGGCCAAAAAACATTAAGAAATGATATCGCTTGCAACAGTGTTCGTAGTCCACTGATTGCTTTGCCTTACAAGTCTAAATAACGCAATTTTTTTGTCTCTTCTGAACGGATTCCAGACTTGGCAAACGTACTCGAGGTGGCTGCGCACGAGGGAACAGTAAAGGACTTTTACTGGTTTTAGGGACCGAAAACTAGAGCAAGCTCTAATAATAAAGCCAAGGGCCTTGAAAGCTTTCTTGAAAATGGTTTCTAGTGATCGTCAAAAAGTAATTTGCTGTCATGTACTACACCAAGATCTCTGATGCTGCTAGTCTTACTTATGTACGAACCATCTAGTGTATTCCCTGAAACGATAGTAGTATAGTAGTTCTCAGAAGCCTATATACTACGTGAAAAAAGGATACGTTAACTTGTAACATATTGGTTTTGCATTATGAAAAGAATCTGTTAAGGTCTAACTGAAATAGCACGGTATCGGATAATGTACGTACAGACCTAAGAACCTTCATATCATTTGCGAATAATAAAATTTGTGAATTATTAAAGCAGTTCTTTATGTCAGATATTAATATTATAAACAATAACAGTCCTAAGATCGACCCTCGAGCCACTCCAGACGGGACTGTTTTCCTACCTGGACGTGTATCCACGTAAGACAGCAGCCTGCGTTTGGTTGTCTATATATGACCAAAACCAGCGAAACAGGTCACCGTGTATTCCTGCAAATAAAAGTGTCTGAAGGAGCACACGGTGATCTATTCGGTCGAAACACTTGCTGTAGTCCGTATTTATATAACACCGACCTGGTATCGTTTCTCCATCCCAGTGATTAATTAATGTTTTAAATGTTAACCCGATTTCTCTTAATATTTTCAGGCCGTAAGTTAAACAAGTAATTTAATAAGTTGAAAAATTTATCTATTAAATTAAATAAAAAAAAGAATTCAGTATTCGTTAATTCTTCAAGGACTTTCTAATTAAACTACAATAGTTTTTGGTCCGCGCGCGGCCCGGCCGCGGTCATACAGTTAATAATGCTTAAATATAAGTAGGTACATGAATTTCGGCCGTTATTTTTGGTTTTAAAATGATGTTATGTTGAGTAACCAATAAGTCTAATCAGGAACTAAATAGGTGTGAGATTATGCAATAATATTGACGGATGATCATAAAATGTCACGTTGCAGTTGGTCCCAGCTGTCATTAATAGACCTTTGCCAGTCGTTACGGGTAGGAAGTCCGAAGTCGAAAAGCCTGAAAACCAATCTTACCAAGGGGTATCGTGATACCCAATAATTGGGTTGTGGAGGTCAGAAAGACAATCGGTCCATGTAGTAAAAATACTGATATTCAGCTGCATCCGGTTAGACTGGGCTGACCCCAACGTAGTTGGGAAAAGGCTAGGCAGATTAATTGAACTAACAGAAGTAACTAATTAAGGGCGAGATAAAATGGGCAGTAATATTGAAAGATGATCATAAAATGGCAGATACAGTGTGTCATAAGATAACGGTTACTTGTAACATTGATAATAATAAAATGCATTTTCCTTTTTTAAATGCTAATCCGATTTCTCTGAATATTTTCAGGCCGTAAGTACAAATGAGTAATAAAAAACGTTAAAAAGCATACCCACTAAAATAAATAAAAAAGAAGTCGGTGTTTGATAACAAAGCGCTGCTTACAAATCTAAGTAGGAACACTTATTTCGGCCGTTATTTTTGGTGTTAAAATTATGAAAGTAAGTACATACAAATCTCGTTGGTCAAGAGGTTGCAAGCGCTACTGATGAGCATGATGCCCCAGGTTTTTACATCTGGAACTTTTCAGCAGCATTCTGGAGTCTGGATTTCTGCCCGGTTAATGAAAATAGGCTCACTCCCTTTTACATGGGGCTTGAACATCTAGTGAAATACGGGTGTACTATAGCGTAACCCTTCGGGGAATACACGCACGAAGATGTTATGTTGAGTACCAATAAGTAACTAATTAGGTGTGCGAATAGGCAAAATTTATTCTACGATGATCATAAAATGGCACGTTAAGCAGTTAGTCCCGGCTGTCATTCGTTTATCTTTGTCAGTCGTTACGGGTAGTCAGAAGTCCAAAAGTCTGACAACCAGTCTTACCAAGGGGTATCGCGTTACCCAATAACTGGGTTGTGGAGGTCAAATATGCAGTCAAACCATTTAAAATACTGGTATTCGGCTGAATGTGGTTAGAATGGAAACCTACCCCAACATGGTCGGGAAAAGGCTAGGCAGATTTATTCAAATATCAAAAATTAAGTGCGAGATAAAATGGGCAGTAATAATCAAAAATAGAGTAATATTGATTGAAAACAGCAGATACCTACAGTATGTCATATGTCATAAGCTGACGGTTTCTTAATACATTGACAATAACATGCACTTTCGTTTTTTAAATGTTAATCCGTTTTCTCTGAATATTTTCAGGACGTAAGTAAAAAAATGTGTAATAAAAAAAGTTTAAATGCATACCCACTAAAATAATTAAAAAAGAAATCGGTGTTTGATACTAAAACGCTGCTTACGAATCTAAGCGTCGTAATCGTTACGGGTAGTCAGAAGTCTAAAAGTCTGGCAACCAGTCTTACCAAGGTCAAGGTTTATCGTGTTACCCAGTAACTGGGTTGTGTAGGTCATAAAGGCAATCGCTCCAGGTAAAATACTGGTATTCAGCTGCATCCCGTAAGACTGGAAGCCAACCCAAACATAGTTGTGAAAAGGCTAGAGGGATTGATAGAAATAACTAAAGTCAATAATTATGAGCGACATACAATGCGCAGTGTTTTTTAAATATGATCATAAAAGATACAGTGTATCATGTGCCATGTATGGTGACGGTTTTATAATTATATTGGGAATAATAAAATGCGTTTCTGTTTTTTATATAGTTAATAAAATTTATCTTAATATTTTCAGGCCGTAAGTAAAAATAAGAATATTAATAATTTGAAGAATATACCCATTCAATGAAATAAAAAAAGAATTCGGTGTTAGTTAATAATACTTACTTAAATCTAAGTAGGTACACGTCCAGGACCGCGGCTACAAAATCGAATAATTTACTACAAAATATTGGCAGTACCCGCGTTTAAATATGAGACAAGGCTCCTCAATCCATACGCAAACTTTTGCGGCCATTATTTTTGGTGTTAAAATTTTAATATGGTTTCCTTTTATATTTTCAGCGAGTAAGTACCAATAAGTCTGTTTGGTCTGGTGGTCGAAACAACATCAAATGAGCATGTGGTCCCCGGTTCAATTCCCGGGTT
Organism: Lithophane leautieri; assembly: GCA_949152455.1. NCBI lineage: Eukaryota > Metazoa > Arthropoda > Insecta > Lepidoptera > Noctuidae > Lithophane > Lithophane leautieri. The sequence continues at coordinate 1,292,605 of OX424486.1, forward strand.
GGGCAAAGTGTTATTTGGTTTTTCCATCTAGAATTTTTCAATTGCAGTATACCGTCTGTATTTCTGCCCGGTTGATGACAATAGGCGACCCCCTTTTACATAGGACTTGAACATCTGGTGAAATATGGGTGTACTATAGCGTATTTCTTCGGGGCATAAACGCATTCATCATGATGTTATGTTAAGTACCAATAAGTAATTAAATAAGTGTGAGATTAGGCAATCATATTGAAGGAAGATCATACATTTTATGATCACCGTTCAATATTATTACCTATTAAGCACGTTAAGCAGTTAATCCCGGCTGTCATTCATAGAACTTTGCCAGTTATTAAGGGTAGTCAGAAGTCCAAAGGTCTAACAACCAATCTTACCAAGGGGTATCGTGTTACCCAATACATGGGTTGTGGAGGTCAAATATGCAGTCAACATGTAAAATACTGGCATTCCGCTGCATGTGGTTAGACTGGAAGCCGACCCCAAAAAAGTCCGGAATAGGCTAGGCAGATTGATTGAAATATCAAAGTTGCTAATTAAGTGCGAGATAAAATGGACAGTCATATTGAAACATGATCATAAAATGGCTGATACAGTATTATTTATTTATTTATTTATATATACTGTATTGTACACCAGAAAATACATAGCGAAAATAACTATATTTAACACTACAAAACATACAATGGGCGGCCTTATCGCTTTCTGCGATCTCTTCCAGGCCAGTATGTCCTGTGTCATTGACAATAATAAAATGCATTTTCCTTTTTTAAATGCTAATCCGATTTCTCTTAATATTTTCAGGAAGTAAGTAAAAATGATTAATAAAAAATGTTAAAAGTGTACCCACTAAAATAATTTAAAAAAGTCGGTGCTTGATAATAAAACGCTGCTTACAAATCTAAGTAGGTACACTTATTTCAGCAGTTATTTTTGGTGTTAAAATTCTGGATATATGTACCAATCAATCTCATTGGTCAAGTAGACGCAAGCGCTACTGCTGAGCATGAGGGTCCTGGTTGAATTCCCGGGTCGGGCCAAGTGTTATTGGGGTTTTTTATCTCGAATTTCTCAGTAGCAGTCGGGAAACTGGCTTTCTGCCCGGTTGATGGTAATAGACTCGCCCCCTATTACATGAGACTTGAATATAACTGGCGAAATGTGGGTGTACTAAAGCCTAACCCTTCGTGAAATACATGCATGATATCATGTTATATTAATTACGAATAAGTAACTAAATAGTAGCATTACCATGTCTGTCTCTGCATCACCCTAAGGTTGACTGGTAGAAAATGCCTCAGGCATTAAGTCCGCCTTTGTACAGTAGTTTTTTTTTTTACTTGTGCATAATGTTTTAATAAATAAATAAATAGGTTTGAAAATAGGCAGTAACATTGATGGCTGATCAAAACATGGCACGTCAAGTAGTTGGTCCCAGCTGTTATTCATAGATCTATGCCAGCCGTAACGGGCAGTCAGAAGGCCAAAAGTCTGACAACCAATCTAAACAAGGGGTATCGTGTTACCCAATAACTTGGTTGTGGAGGTGAGATAGTCAGTCGCTCCATTAAAAATACCGGTAGTTAGTTGCATCTGGTAAGACTGGAAGCTAACCCCAACATAGTTGGGAAAAGGTTAGGCGGATTTATTGAAATAACAAAAGTTACTAATTAAGTGCAAAATAAAATGGGCATTAAGATTGAATGATCATAAAATGGCAGATACAGTATGTCATGTCACTTATGAAGACGGTTTCTTATTACATTGACAATAACATGCAATTTCGTTTTTTTAAATGTTAAATTGATATCTCTTATTATTTTTAGGAAGTAAGTAAAAATTTGGTAATTTGTGAATAAGCCAATCCACTAAATTAAATTAAAGAATTGTCGGTGTTTGATATTAGAACACTCCTTACAAATTTATGTAGGTACACTTATTTCTGCCGTTACTTACGGTGTTAAAATTCTGAAATAAGTACCAATATGTCTCGTTGGTCACGTGGTCCCAGTCACTTCATCTAAAACACTGGTATTCAGCTGCATCTACTTAGAATGGAAGCTGACCCCAACGAAATTGGGAAAAGGCTACACAGATTGATTGAAATAACAAAAGTTACTAATTAAGTGCGAGATCAAATGGGCAGTAATTCTGAAAGATGATTATAAAATGGCAGATTCAGTATGTCTTGTGTCATAAGATGACGGTTTCTTTTTACTTTTACAATAATAAATTGCATTTTAGTTTCTTAAATGTTAATTCGATTTTTCTTAATATTTCCAGTTTGTAAGAAAAAATATGATTATTTTAATATGTTAAAAAGGATACCCATTAAAATAAATAAAAAAAGAAGTAGGTGTTTGATAATAAAAGACTGCTTACAAATCTGAGTAGGTACACTTATATCAGCTGTTATTTTTAGTATTAAAATTTTAATCTGATTTCTCTTAATATTTCCAGAAGGTAATTAAAAATAAGTAATAAAAAAAGTGATAAAGCATAATTGTGAGATAAAACAGGCAGTAATAACGAAAGATGATCATGAAATAGCAAATACACTATGTCATGTCTTATGATGAGGGTATTTTTTATTACATTGACAATAATAAAATGCATTTTTCGTTTATTAAATCTTAATCCAATTTCTCTTAATATTTCAGGCCGTGAGTAAAAATGAGTAATTTAATTAGTAAAAAGGACATTACCCGCTAAAATAAATATAAAAGAAGTCGGTGTTAGATAACACAACGCTGCTTACAAATCTAAGTAGGTACACCTTATTTCATTCGTTATTTTTGGTATTACAATTCTGGAAGTAAATACTAATAAGTCTCGTTGGTCACGTGGTTGAAAGCGCTACTGCTAATTATGAGGGCCCGGGTTCAATTCCTGGGTCTGGGAAATTGTTATTGGGTTTTTCCATCTGGAATTTCTCAGTAGCAGTTTGTGGTCTGCATTTCTGCCCAGTTAATGGCAATAGTCTCGCCCTCTATTACAAGGTACTTGTACATATAACTGGCGAAATGAAAGTGTACTATAGCCTAACCCTTCGGGGAATACACGCATAAATAATATTAAGTAACTAAATAGGTGTGAGAATAGGCAATAATATTGAAGACTGATATCATTAAATGGCAGATACAGTATGTCATTTTAATGTGTCATAAGATGACGGTTTTCTTATAATATTGCCAATAAAAATGCATTTTCGTTTCTTAAATGTTCATCTGATTTCTTTACTTTTCAGTTTGTAAGTAAAACTGAGTATTTTAATAAGTTAAAAAGGATAAATCTTTTTTACAAAAAACAAGCGACTTCCAAAAAATGTGTTACCTTTTTACGCCTAAGCCACAACGGATTTGATAAGATGGCACCCTGGGGAATGGCATAGGCTACTTTAAGGCGGAAGCTAGTATAATATTATGGCATTCATCGACTACTTCAAAGCTTTTGACAATGTATACCACAAAGCGATATGGGAGAGCCTGGAACAAAAAGGGGTGTGATGATAATCAAAAAGTAGATACATTATGTCATGAGTCATAAGATGACGGTTTATTATCACATGGACAATAATATAATGCATTTTTGTTTTTTAAATGTTTATCCGATATTTCTTAATTTTTTTTCTAAAAGGATAACCACTCAAATAAGTAAAAAAAGAATTCGGTGTTAGATACTAAAACACTGCTTAAAAATCTAAGTAGGTATACTTATTTCAGACCTTTTTTTTTTTGAGATTTGGACATCGTCATAATTATTACTTCTCCCGCTCTGGGCGGAGCGGGAGGGCGAGTCAGACTTTTACTGACTTAAACCTACCCGTGTTCCTTCAGTTGCCTGTTGCCAAGCGTCCTGGTATCCCTTTCGGAATTTCCCGCAACTTATTTCAGACTTTATTTTTGGTGATTAAATTTTAATTTGATTTTACTTTATATTTTCAGGAAGTAAGTACCAATAAGTCTCGTTGGTCTAGTGGTCGCAAGCACTTCTGCTGAGCATCAGGTCCCGGGTTCAATTCTCGGGTCGAGTTAAGTGTTATTGGGTTTTCCATCTGGAATTTCTCAGTGGCAGTCTGAAGTGTGGATTCCTGCCCGATTGAGATATCAATAGGCTCGCCCCCTCTTACATGGAACTTGAACAAAACTGATAAAATATGGGTGTACATAAGCCTTACCCTTCGGGGAATACACACATGATGCTATGTTATGTTCAGTTCCAATAAGTAACTAAATAGGTGTGAGAATAGACAATAATACTGAAGTATGATCATAAAATGGCAGATACAGTATGTCATGTGTCATAAGATGACGGTTTCTTATTACATTGACAACAATAAATGCAATTCCGTTTTTTAAATTTTAATCGGATATTGCTTAATATTTTCAGACTGTAAGTAAATAATGAGTAATTTAATAAGTTAAAAAGGATGCTAATTAAAATTAAATTAAAAAAAAAAGAAGTCGTTGTTTGATGCTTAAATCTACGTAGGTACCGTTATTTTGAGTGTTAAAATTTTAAATGGTTTTGCTTTATATTTTCAGGATGTAAGTACCAATAAGTCTCGATAATCTAGTGGTCGCAAGCACTTCTGCTGAGCATGAGGTCCCTGTTTCAATTCCCGGGTCGGGCAAAGTGTTATTGGGTTTTTCCATCTGGAATTTATCAGCAGCAGTCTGCTAGTTTTGACTTCTACCCAGTTGATGGCAATAGGCTCGCCCCCTAATACATGATCATATCTGGTGATATGTGGGTGTACTAGGTATAACCTGACCCTTCGGGGAATACACGCAAGATTTTATGTTATATTGTTAAGTACCAATAAGTAACTAAATAGGTGTGAGAATAGGCAATATTATTGAAGGATGATAGTAAAATGGCACGTTAAGCAGTTGGTCCCGGCTGTCTTTCATGTGGTGTCAAGTCCGGTTGAAAACCAGCGTCAGGCACTTATAGTTGTCTGACATTTTTGCTGAACTGGGCCTCTTTGGCGCAGCCGTGAGGCACACTCCCCTGATAACTACTTACATCGCACAATTAATATCGATAATTATTGTATAACATATTGTGTTCCTTTTTATCTGTGGTCAATAAATGTATTTCTATTCTTTCTTCTTTCTTTCCAATCCAATTCTTTCTTGCCAATCGTTGAGAGTAGTCAGAAGTTCAAAAGTCTTACAACCATTCCTACCATGGGGTATTGTGTTACCCAGTAACTGGGTTGTGACGTCAAATAATTAAATAAGTTATAATAATGTTGATAGATAATCATCAATAATATATAACGTGTTTTTTATATCCCATAACTCTAGGGATTAATGAGACCATGTCAAAGAAACAAAACAAACAAACAAGCAAACTAACTCACTTTCACATTTATTACATTAGTTTGGATTGTTATTTTAGTATTCATAATTATACATTATAGGTTGTTTATAAAAAAAAATATTAGTTAGTGATTTTGATTATAAATTGTCGTATTTATTTATAATTACCAATCAATAAATATCAGAGAACATTTTTCAGGAATAAAAGGAACAACAATAATGAATTTTTTGGATGTAAAATGTTAATCTGTTTTTACCTATTTTTTTCAGGATGTAAGTACCATAAAAATACAAAATAAGTGTTTGCAAAAAAGTTGAAAGATGATCATAAAATGACAGATAGTCTGGCACATTTGGGCACGCCGCACCGCAAGAGGAAAATCCATCTGCATCACATTCGTATCGGTATTAAAGGCGGACTGCACTGCAGTTTTTTGTATCAGAATGAGATACGATGCAGCACGATGCGGCTGTTACATATATATGCTTACCTTAACAACTAAGTATGTTATGTTTCAATCAAGGAAGGCTTCAGTCTAACTACCGACTACTGGCATAATTGCGAAAGCAAACAATTTTTTTTAATTAGCCTATAGTGTATCCCACTGCTGGGCAAAGGCCTCCCCTTTGTCTTTCCAAATCTCTCTGTTTTGTGCGATTTCTGGCCATGTTGGCCCCGCAAACATGATAAGATCGTCACACCACCTTCGCCGCGGTCTACCTCGACGGTGATGTCCTCCTTCAAGCGTCAAGTGAGTGGCAAATGATAGCGACGTTTTCGCGTTTTCCCACGACGATTAGGACAAGGCCGGACGGTACTATGTTTTATTTTTCGATATAAATGTTAATCTGATTTTTTCTAATAATTTTCAGCCCAACGTAATTAAATAATTTTGCATCATTTGCTACAATGTTGATGGACGATCATGAGTCGGTTGGAATATCTATGGAGGCTTACGTAGGGATGTTATGTTTACGTGAGACGCCCCCCAGCTAGATGGATCGACGACCTTAAATAGGTTGCTGGGAAGTGGAAGGCGAAGGACCAGGTGCTGTGGCACAATTTGTCACAGGCCTATGCCCGACTGTGGAATGCGCTAAGCTGATTTGATTAATAAAAAGCGATCGATACGATTTTTCTTTACTAAGCTCGGTACTGGCTACCATTGAACACTCCCTACAAATCTAAGTACTTACACCCATTTCGTCCGCATTTGCGGCGCCAACATGTTAATGTGATTACTTTATTTATGTTTCCAGTATGTAAGTAACACTTATTTTTTTTACGTGTCAGATGTGAATAATTCGGCCGTATTCGTCATTTGCGTGATTGACTAAAAAACAAAAAATAAGTTACAAACTTACACATTTATAATATTAAGTAGGATAATAAAATAATATTAAAAAAATTAAGTGACGTTGTTACTAGCGAACAAAAACATATTCTATTTTGATAGGTACTAATAATTCAAACTATAGTGTATAGCGTAGTCGCTCCATGTAAAATACTGGTATTCATCTGCATCCGGTTAGACTGTTAGCCGACCACAACATAGTTGGGAAAAGGCTAGGCAGATTGATTGAGTGGGACGGACGTGATAGGTTCCGGGCATTTTCAATACTCATCGAGTGGCTATGCTCTAGATTCTTCAAAGAAAAGTTCTTTATTCTTGGTTTTGACGTGGGAATAATAACACAATTGCTCTGTTAACATGTATAGGAAGCGACTTTCGGGACTGTTGACCTAGCATCGTGGAATGACAGCTCATTTGAAGCTCACTTCACCTAGGTTTACAAAAAGTTTAAAAAACTTATAAGGTCAAAGTAGGTTTTCCTGAAGGGCTAGATTTGTAGAAGTTAGGTCTCCAGGATCTTCTCTTTGTGTTGCAATGCAATTTAAATACTATAATAATTTAGGGAAAAGGGGTATTACGTCCATTTACAATAATTTTTGGGGGAATTTTGACGGAGTTTTACCGTATTGCTGTCATGCCAAATAGAGTAAGCAAAAAGAACTAATTTTAGAGGAAATACCTTCAAATCCAGCATCCCATATAAACAGACTGAGGTGTTTTGTGGCCACATGCAAAAACACAACAAACTGGCTCAATCACAAGAAAAGTTAGTAAGTTTTTGTCTTTCTTGAAAAATAACGGTTTTCTGGATACGGCCCTATGGCTTGAGACCCGCGACATAGAATACAAGTCGTGCTTAACTATCTGCACTGTTTAGAAAGAAAGATAAGATGAATATTAATCTGATTTTTGTTTTACATTTGCAGGAAGTAAGTTTAAATTAGTATAAAATAAAGCAGTACTATTCCGTTTTTTTCTTTGTGGCTTCCCAGGTATGGTCTAGTACAAAAACATTATGATTATCAATAACGGGAAGAACAAGTGACTCTCGGCTTCGATAAGCGACTTTTTTACTTATCCATTTTTATCTTCTTGTTATACTATATAATTTACTATATAACTTGTTATACTATGTAATACTATATAAATTTTATTATTTTTAGGCAGCAGTAAGTACTCAATTAATAAGTGTGACACGTACGTTACGTAACGCATTTAAAAAACCTATAAATCCATCTCGTCTGTATTTTTGGTGAAAAAATATTAATTTGTATTAGATTTCTCTTCGCATTTTCTGAATGTAAGTAGTAATAGCTACTCGTGGCTAAATAATAACAGCCGCACGGGACGAGCGAAGTTAAAGCTACGTTTGCCGCGGTTGGTTCATAGATGGGTGACCATCCATTAGATATCTAGATCACTCCGTGCCTCTGAAAGAACGTAAGCCGTTAGTCCCGACTGTCATTTATAGAACTTTACAGTCGTTAGTCAGAAGTCAAAGAGTCTGACAAACGGTCTGACCAAGGGGTATGTATCCAGTAACTGGGTTGTGGAGGTCTTACAGGCAGGCGGTCCATGAAAAGTACTGGTATTTAGCTGCAACCGAGTAGACTAGAAGCCGCTCGCAAAGTTACTAATTAAGTGCGAGATAAAATGGGCAGTAATATGGAAAAATGATTATAGAATGGCAGATACAGTATGTCACGTGTCATAAGATGACGGTTTTTTATTACATTAAAAATAAAATACATTTTCGTTTTTTAAATGTTAATCCGATTTCTCTTAATATTTTCAGAAAGTAAGTAAAAATGAGTAATTCAATAAGTTAAAAAGGATCGACTAAAATAAATAAAAAAACCGGCCAAGTGCATGTCGAACCGAATTGTCTCTTTACAAACGAGACTTCAAAACTAAATTGAAGCGTTACCTACTGGAAGGCTGCTATTATTCAATTAATGGCATTTAAATAGTGAACATACATATTATACTAGAAATTTATCAGGATTATTATTGCTGCTACGATTGGTATATTTTTTTTATTTTTTTTTTAAGGTTATTTACATTCTTTACATTGAACATCTGACATAGCTATATTTTAATTATTTGTGACATTGATATCTGGATATTTAAATGACATTTATTTATTATTATTACTCTCCCTCATAGTTATTAAGTGGCATGTAATTTTTGTATTTTTTTTTTAAATTGTAAAATCTTTAATATTCGGCACAATATAAAATTGTTATGAATGAATAATAAAAAATAAAAACCACGCACATTGAACGGTTCCGTAGTTGAGATGAATTTATCCAACAAACTTAACATTTTGATGTATGACATTTTAGATTTTTGACATTTTGATTTTTGACATTTTGATCTTTGACATTTTGATTTCTGAAGTTTTGGTTAATAATAATAGTAATAGTAATGACATGGTAAATGATGTAATTATAATTTGTTTTTTCCTTTATATACAAAACACATATTTTTAATTAAGTTGATGATTTAAAATTTTATAATAGTCATTTATAAATTGATCTAAATAAGTGTAACAATAGTGTTATAAATAATTTCAAATGTTTGCATGCCGATTGGTAAAATGTGGCTGAGCTAAATGTAATCTTAAGACCCATATTTGTATTACCCATATTTGCAAAATAAAATTCTATTCTATTCTATTGTAGTTGAAAAACTTACTTACTTACTACTTTAACTTTCTCCCATACAAAATGTAAGAGAGAACATGTTTTTGCAACTGCAAATTAAAGTTGGTCGATTATTCTCGGTAACTGGTAGGGCCTTCGTAGCGGTGATAGTTTTCCTTATAATTTCGTTATATATGCTACTGCTATGAATTTTTTCACATTTCCAAACCCAACCATTTAGCTGGCAGGGGGGGGGACACTTGACTCTAACAAAAATTTGCACTTTAAAGCTTAATATTCCGCAAACGGAGCCCTGAATCCAAAAATGGTTTTCACAAACTCCCATTATTTTAAACGACCTTTCCAACGATACCCCACACCGTGGGATTGACGAGAAAAAAAAACAATCCCCACTTTAAATGTAGGGGCGGTACCCTAAAAAAAAATATTTTTTTTTACCACTTTTGTGGCGTGGTTTATATGTATATCCATACCAAATTACAGCTTTCTAGTAACAACGGTCTTTGAGCTAAGCCGCGGACAGACTATAAGGGATGGCGAAACTATAAGGGTTCCTTGTTGACTACGGACCCCTAAAAAATAAGTCAGTGTTAGAAAAAAAACACTTATTACAAATCTATGTAGGTACAGTTACATCGGCCGTTTCTTTTGGTGTTAAAATTGAGTTATTCCATTCTAATACCCAAAACTAATACCACTGGTATTTGTTGGAATTAATATTAATTTTCTATTCCAAACCGATACCACTCTTTAAATAATTAAATTTAATGTGCAAACGAATACCAACAACTGGAATTTGGTACAGTCAGCTCCGTCAAATCGAACCAAATTGAATTTGTTATCTAATCTTTTTTTGAGATCGTAATAAAATACTATTCAAATACCTACACTTCATTCCAACTCCACTTCAATGTCGTTAAATTGATATTATTAATTTTTGACTAAAAAATACACAATATGTTTTTTTTTTCTTTTTAACTTTTAATTTTTTTCGTTTTTGCATGTGCCTTATGAGGGGTAGACTTATAAATGGTCCAAATTTCTTACATTGACATTACAAAATGTATTTTATTTTTTAAATGTTAATCCCATTTCTGTTAACAATTTCAGGCCGTAAGTAAAAATAAGTAATTTATTCGTTGAAAAACATACCCACTAAAATTAAAAATGAAGCCGATGTTAGATACCAAAACCCTGCTTACAAATCTAAATACGTACACTTATTTCGGCCGTCATTTTTGGTGAAGAAATTTTTTATTAATTTGATTTCGCTTTAAACAGTATGTTATCTAACGAAGGTTACCGTTAACCTGCATTAGTACATAGCGTCCATACGTGCTAAAAAAATATTAACAATGAAAAAAAAGAGTTTTTTTTGTTTTTGTGAAATATTGTGTTTTGTAAAATATTGTCAAAAATATTAAATTGATACGGAAAAGAAACACTGTGTACACGCACACTTGTCACACATGTCTTTCAACGTTGAAATATAAGTGTGCGTGTACAGAGTTTCTTTGATGATGGCTATTGCCATCAAACCCAACATGGGATTTGAACATACAGGCGAAATGTGCGAGTACTATTTCATGTATTTAAGTATCTACCAATAAGGAACTAAATAGTTGTGAGAATAGGCAATAATATTGAAGGTTATTCATAAAATGGCACTTAAAGCAGTTGGCGGCTGTCATTCATAGATCTTTGCCAGTCGTTACGGGTAGTCAGAAGTCCAAAAGTCTGACAACCTCTCCTACCAAGGGGTTTCGTGTAACCCAGTAATTAAGTTGTGAAGGTCAGATAGGCAGTCGCTCCATGTAAAATACTGGTATTCAGCTGCATCCAGTTAGACTGGAAGCGGACCCCAACATACTTGAGAAAAAGGCAGGCAGATTGATTGGAATAAAAAAAGTTACTAATTAAGTGCTAGATAAAATGGGCAGTAATATTGAATCATGACCATAAAATGGCAGATACAGTACGTCATGTGTCATAAGATGACGGTTTCATAATACAATGACAATAATAAAATACATTTCTCTTAATATTTTCAGAACGTAAGTAAAAATTAGTTATTTATTAAGTTAAAAAGGATATCCAATAAAATAAATAAAAAAGAAGTCGGTGTAAGAAAATAAAACACTGCTTACAAATCTAAGTCGATAAACTTATTTTTGTTGTTCAAATTCTGAAAGTAAGTACCATTAAGTCTCGTTGGTCTAGTGGTCGCAAGCGCTACTACTGAGCATGAGGTCCCGGGTTCAATTCCCGGGTCGGTCAAAATGTTATTGGGTTTTTCCATCTGGAATTTTTCAGTAGCAGTCTAGAGTTTGGATTTCTGCCCAGTTGATGGCAAAAGGCTCGCCCCTCTTACATGGAACTTGAGCATAACTGGTGAAATGTGGATGTACTATAGCATAACCCTTCGATGGATACACGCATGATGTTATGGTATGTTAAGTACCAATAAGTAACTAAATAGGTGTGAGAATAGGCAATAAGATTGAAGGATGATCATAAAATGGCACGTTAAGCAGTTGGTCCGGCTGTCATTCATAGATCTATGCCAGTCGTCTGACAACCAGTCTTACAAAGTGGTATCGTGTCGCTCCATGTAAAATACTGGTATTAAGTTGCATCCGGTTAAAGTGGAAGCTGACCCCAACATAGTTGGTAAATGGCTAGGCCGATTGATTGAAATAACAAAAGTTGCTAATGGACGTAGTTAAGCAGAAAGGACTCAACCTACGCTATGGTCAAAAAATGAGTTGCATATAACAAAGAGGTCCTAAAGGTTGGTTCTTGCACTGAGCAAAAAGATCCGTGATACTACAAAGATAAGGTTGATTTTTATCGATGGAAATACACATCCAACGCACATAAATAGGTTTTTTTTTCACAAACCGCTGTAATAACCCAGACTGCTTGGACTACCCCAGCTACTTCTATTAACATAAAAAAGCAGGTAATATAACAAAATTGTCTCAAAACAATTGAATCGTTTCAGTCAAATTACCTTCATAGAAACTAGGATATTTTTTATTCAACTTAAACTACTCATACCGTGTTGATTGTTTCTGATAAATTGTTTTACGAGGAAACAAGCCGATTTGGTATTCGCCTAAAATGACCCAAACTATGTGAATCGCTGCAGTTAAATTACTTTCATAGAAAGTACTACTACCGTCATCTGAATATTTGGGCATGCATGCGATTTAAGTTCGTGTTTAATCATGTAATCTCCTGCATGAATAAAACTGCAAAATTAAAAGTTTGAAAGTGGCTCATCAATTAAAGTCCGTGACTGTACATAGGATACATTTTATCACGATATCGAGACTTATGCGGGTTAAACCGCGGGCGCAGCTAGTAAATACATATTTTGCAAAATAATAAATATTTTTTATTTAAATATCTGTTCATTCGCAATATTTTGTTACTTAGATTCTCTTTGAGAAATTAAAAGAAACATTCCATGGTTAAAATGAATCAAACAAAAACGACTGAAACCCTCATTATTGTCGACTAGCTGCACCCCGCAGTTTCACCCACATAAGTCTTGATTCCGTGATAATATCGGGATAAAAAGTATCCTATGTACTAGTCCAGGTGTACCCATGTGCCAAATTATATGTAAATCCGTTCAGCCGTTTAAGTGTGAACGCGTAACAAACAAACAAAGTCACTTTCGCATTTATATTATTAATGTATATAAAATATATAGTTAGGATAACTCGACAAATACGTCAGTCCGTGTTATAGAACTTGACTCATAAAGTAATTAGTATATTTGCCCATATTATGTATGTAATATTTCAAAATGTTCCAAATACAAAAGCAGCAATTCACATCCAAAATTAAAACATTGATAACTCATAAATGACGTTTTGTGGATTAGGTCGTTTCTGTTTAACAACTTAAGTCTGTTGAATTAGGCAGTACTATTGAAAGCTGATCATAAAACGGCAGAAACAGTACGTCATGCGTGACGGTTTCTTATTTTACATTGACAGTAATGAAATGCTATTTCATTTTCAAAGTTAATCCGATTTCGCTTCATATTTTCAGGTCGTAAGTAAAAATGAGTAATCTAGTAAGTAAAAACGGATACCCACTAAAATAAATGATAAAACACTGTCTAAGTAGGTACACTTATTTCAGCCGTTAGTTTTGGTGCTTAAATTTTAATCTGATTTCGCTTTATAATTTCAGGAAGTAAGTACCAATAAGTCTCGTTGGTCTAGTGGTCACAAGCGCTATTGCTGAGAATGAGGTCCCTGGTTCAATTCCCGGGTTGGACAAAGTGTTACCTATTGCGTTTTTTCATCAGTAATTTCTCAGTTGCAGTCTGGAGTGTGGACTGCCCGGTTGATGGCAATAGGCTCGCCCCCAATTACATATAAGGAAAGATAAAACGAAAGAAAATGCATTTATTTAGCACAAACAGAGCTCACAACACAGCGTGGCATGGCACTTGAACATAACTAGTGAGATGTAGGTAAGGTAGTACGTACTATGAAATTGAAAGAAATGAAATGGTTTTATGTCTGTAAATAGGTTTGTACAAATACTTTTACAAGTTCATAATATTTTAAAACTAAATGTGGTCGCTTTAGCCTTTCCCTTCGAGGAAAACACGCATTATGTTATGCTATGCTATGTTATGTACCAATAAGTAATTAATAGATGTGAAAATAGGATGGATGATCATAAAATGGCACGTTAAGCAGTTGGTTCCGGCTGTTTTTCATAGATCTTTGCAAGTCATTACGGATATGCAGAAGTCCGAAATCTGATAACTAGTTTTACCAAGGGGTATCGTGTTACACAGTAACTGGGTTCTGGAGGTCAGATAGGCAGTATCTCCCTGTAAAATACAGGTATTCAGCTACATCCATTCAGACTGGGAGCCAAGCTAAACATAGTTGGGAAAAGGCTAGGCGGATAGATTGAAATAACAAAGGTTAATAATTAGGAGCGAGACAAAATGGGCAGTAATATTAAAAGATGATCATAAAATGGCAGATACAGTCTATGATTATGCATGATGACAGTGACAATAATAAAATGCATTTTTGTTTTTTAAACTCCGAATTCTCTTATATTTTTAGGCCGTAAGTAAAAATTTGTAATTTCATAGGTTAAAAAGGTTATACAATAAAATAAATAAAAAGAAGTCGGTGTTAGATAGTAAAACACTAATCTAACTAGGTACACTTGTGCTGACCGTGATTTTTGGTGTTAATATTCTGGAAATAAGTACTAATAAGTCTCGTTTGTCTAGTCAGCGCAAGCGCTACTGCTGAGCATGAGATCCCGTGTTCAATTCCCGGGTCGAGCAAAGTGTTATTGGACTTTTTCCATCTTGAATTTCTCACTATCAGTCTGGATTACAGCCCGGTAGATGGCAATGGGCTCGCCCTTACATTCTTGCATGGGACTTGAGCTTAATGGGCGAAATGTAGGTATAATATTGCCTAACCCTTCTAGGAATACATGATTGATATGAAGAACCAATAAGTAACAAAAGAGTTGTGAGAGTAAGCAATAATATTGAAGGACGATCATAAAATGGCACATTAAGCAGTTGGTTCTGGCATTCTTTAATTGATCTTTGCCAGTCGTTACGGGTAGTAAGAAGTCCAAAACTCTAAAACCAGTCTTACCGGGGGTACCGTGTTATCCAGTAACTGGGTTGTGAAGTTCAGATATGCAGTCGTTCCTTATAAAATACTGGTATTCAGCAGCATTCGGTTAGACTGGAAGCTAAACCTAACAAAGTTGCGTAAAGGCTGGCAGATTGATTGAAATAACAAAGTTACTTAGTGCGACATAAAATTGGCAGTAATTTTGAAAGATGATCATAAAATGGCAGATACGGTATGTCATGAGACAATAGATGACGGTTTCTTATTATAATGCATTTTCGTTTTTTGAATTTTAATCCGAATTCTATTAACATTTTCAGGCAGTAAGTAAAAATTTGTAACTTAATAAGTTAAAAAAGATACCCACTACAATAAATATAAAACATGTCGGTGTTAGATAATTGCTTTCAAATCTTAATCTGATTTCGCTTTATAATTTCAGGAAGTAAGTACCAATAAGTCTCGTTGGTCTAATGGTCGCAGCGCTATTGCTGAGAATGAGGTCCCTGGTTCAATTCCTGGGTCGGGCAAAGTGTTATTGGTTTTTCTATCAGGAATTTCTCAGTAGCAGTCTGGAGTCCGGATTTCTGCCCGGTTGATGGCAATAAGCTCGCTTCCAATTACATGGAAAGAAAGAAAATACATTTATTTAGCACAGACAGGCCACACAATACAACATGGCGTGGCACTTAAACATAACTGGCGAGATGTAGGTGTGGAAAGTAGGTACTATGAAATTGAATAAAATGAATACTGATTTTATGTCTAAGGTTTGTACACACACTTTTATACGTATACAGTGTGATTCTTACAATATGCACATATCAAAATAAGGGAATCTATGCTTAATTTTATGTACGGAAAAAATATTTAAAAAAAATCTAAATATTTTATTATTTGTTTTATGGAATTTTTTAAAATGTTGTCCGCTTCTGTGATCCCGGTGTAAACAAAACGGTGTAACTTTTAAACTAAATGATTTATCACGATGGAACAAACTCCGTAATGATCGGAAGTAATGAGGCGTCCTCATAAAATGAAAGTTGTGGAAAAAAACTGCCCTCAATTGAAAATGAACATGTTTTTTTAGTGCAAATCGTCTTTTTTTATCAATTTTCACAATAATTTTTATTACTTTAAATTAATTTTCATCGTATTAGCTACCCAATAGTAAAAATTGCATGTTTATAACTCAATCCCAACATTTCTTATCAACTGTCAAAGAAAGACCCAGCGCATGGCTACGCACTTGTTTACCAGGTAGCTAACCTCTTTTTTGGGAATTTTGTTGTGAATGTGCGCGAGTTAGGGTGCGGGAAGGTAGGGCCAGCCGAAGGGGCCTTGAATTATAACAGAACCTGATTTTAACAGAAATTTTAAATTACATTTTTTATTTTTATTTATACAGATTTTTTAAAATATTTTTTCTATCCACAAAATTAAGCATAGATTCCCTCTATTCGATATGTGCGCATTATGAAGAATCACACTATAATATTTTAAAAACTAAATGAGGTCGCTTAGCCTTACACTTGGGGGAAAACACGCTATGATAAATTATGTACCAATAAGTAAAATAAAAAAGATAATTATAAAAATAGGCAATCATATTGACGGATAATCATAAAATGGCACGTTAAGCAGTTGGTCCCGGCTGTCATTCATAGATCTTTGCCGGTCGTCACGGGTAGGTAGTCAGAAGTCCAAATGTCTGACAACCAGTTCTACCTAGGGGTATCGTGTTACCAAGTAACTGGGTTGTGGAGGACAGATAGGCAGACGCTCCATGTAAATAACTGGTATTCAGCTGCATACGGTTAGACTGGAAGCTGACCCCAACATAGTTGGGAAAAGGCTAGGCTGAATGACAATCCCCATCAATGGGGAATGGCTGATACACTATAATATTGTGTCATAAAATGACGGTTTCTTATTACATTGACAATATTTAAATGAATTTTCGTTTTTTAAATGCCGATTTTTCTTAACATTTTCAGGCCGTAAGTAACAATTCGTAATTTAATACGCTAAAAAAGGATACCCACTAAAATAAATGAAAAAGAAGGTCCATTTTAGACAGTAAAATACTGCTTACAAATCTAACTAGGTACACATAAGTCAGCCGTTATTTTTGGCGTTGAAATTTTAATCTGAATTCGCTTTATACAGGGTGTAAAAAGACCCATCTTATAGCCGTCAACTACGCAATAAGTACATCAAATTAAGTAATATTTCTCAAATATAATTGCTGGGAAACTACTTTTATTTTTGGTGTGAAAAATCGCTGTTTACGGTTAGTAGTGCGCAATGTAACGCACGCAAAACATTGTGTTTATGTTGTTTATGTTGTGTTCATGCAACGGTTCAGGGTTTGTGATTATAATTATATATAAAGTGAGCTATAGCATTTAAAACCTGCTTTCTTAAAAAACGTCTGAAATAGCTGGAACTTTCACCTTCAATATCTCCGTAACCAGAAGGTTCCCAGGTATGGTCCATAGCAAAGAAATTATCACAATGACGGGATGATCAAGAAACTTTCGGCTTTGTTAAGCGTCTGTTTACACCCGTTATTTCCTGGAATTAATCACTAATAATTCTCGTTATTTTAATGGTTGATAGCGCTACTGCCGAGCATGAGGTCGCGGGTTCAACCCCCTGGTCGGGCAAAGCGTTATTGGGATTTCCCATTTGAATTTTTTCAGTAGCAGTCTGTAGTCTAGATTTCTGCCCGGTTTATGTCAATAAACTCGCTCCTGGATGTACTATATAGTGTATCGTATTACCCAGTAACTGGGTTGTGGAGGTCAGATACGCAGTCGCTCTATGTAAGACACTGGTATTCAGTTGCATCCGGTTAGATCGGAAGCCGACCCCAACATAGATGAAAAGGATTGGTAGATTGATTGAAATAACAAAAGTTGTTAACGTAGTGCGAGACAAAAATGGGCAGTAATTTAGAAAGATGATATTAAAATGGTAGATACGGTATGTCATTTGTGATATGATGACTGTTTCTTGACAACAATAAAATGAAATTTCGTTTTATAAATGTAAATTCGATTTCTCTTAATATTTTCAGGCCGTAAGTAAAAATGAGTAATTTAATAAGTTAGCCAGGATACCCACTACAATAATCTAGTAGTTCTGCGAACAGTAGACCTCGCGAGTACAAACTATTTTGCAACGATTTACCTTTAGCTAGTTGCGCCAAAATTATCACACTGTTAGTCACATAGGGTGGGTCTGTGCGGATTCCAAGTTTATTTGTGAATCGAGGTACCAAGGTGGGTAGAGCTTATTCTCTAAGTCCGTCAACGTAGGGATAAGTACGGGTCCGTTCAAAAGTAGTTCGAAACTTTGGAGTGATCCTACACCCGATGAATTAACTTTTTTGAACAGGCAAAAACACATTGGGTGTAAAGGCTTGTACATTGAGCGGCAATCGTGCGTGGCTGCCGCGCTGCGTAAGACGACTGCCATGCGCGAACGCTTCTGTTTACCTGCCTTCTGTTTAGTGCACAAAGATTTCTAGCAAATATTCGTCAGTAATTGTGTTTGGACGAATTATAAGCAGAGTTACGACACACGCAATCGCTTTCATGCCAACCGAAGTGCGTGGCGTGTCTCGGATATGCCACGCAGTACTGCCGCGCAAACTTTCGTCGGCTTCGTCCACACTAGAGCGCGGCAGAAAAGTGTCCTGCAAAAGCCGCGTGTTGCTGCCGCGGTGCGGTTTAGTCGTACGTATACGTTCGTAAACAAACAATCCGAACTTTTTGGGATTTTTCGTGCGTTTGCGTTCAATGCGATATCATCGGAACAGGTAGTGTTTAACAGAGAAGAACGTATTCAGTGATTATGTATTCAGTGTTACGTATTCAGTGCATACCAAGGTCGTTCGTTTCGTATTATACAAAAAAAAAAAAAAAAATTGTACCAACGCTCTTCATGATTTGACGTGTGTACTTTTTTCCTGTCAAAAATTATGACATCGATATCAATACGTCAAATTCGAATTTAATTAAACAGGCCAAGTGCGTGTCGAACCACGCACAGTGATGGGTTCCGTAGTTCGGACAAATTTATCCGAAGCACAAACTTTTAACGTTGTAGTTGAAAAATATGCTCTCCTATACATTCCAACTGCAAATATACTCGTTGACTTTTAAAGCATATTTAGCTGTGATAGTTTTCCTATTAACTTCGTTATACTGCCGTGATTTTTTTCACATATCCAAAAACAACCATTTGGCTGGCAGGGATACTTGACTCTAACAAAAATTAGCAGTTAGTTAGTTAGTTATTAGCAGTTTTCGCAAACATATCTTCGCAAATGGATCCCTGAAAAATCATCCCCACTTTACGTGTAGGGAGGGTAGGTACCCTATAAAAAAATATTTAGCATGATTTTATTTTACTTTGTATTTAATGTATAGGTACCCATGCCAAATTACAGCTTTCTAGTACTAAGATTCTCTGAGCTAAGCCGCGGATAGACATACAGACATGGCGAAACTATATCGGTTCCTTGTTGACTACAGAACCAGAAAATTTATGAGTAAAAATTTTGTAGGCCAGCTAGTAAAAATAAAAAATAGATTTTAATAAACGTGAGCCATTTACTGCATTTACTGCATTTTGAGAAGCTGTTCTGCTCATCATGCCGAAGGTCCACATCAGATCTTCATAAAAAAAAATTGAGACCTGCTTAAAGTTATCACCTTTCAAGTAAAAAAAGAACCATCGTTATCGGATCGCATAAGGCAGAGATATCCAGTAGCCTCCTGTTTGCCCCATTTTGGATGAAGCAGCCCTCCAATCAAAAATCCCCAACGACAAAAAAATATTTATACCTGTACACCAAATTTCGTCCAGATCGGTTGCAAAATACGACCTGTAGATGAGTACGTACATACAGAAAAACTCGCCAATTTTTCCAGACTTGATGCAGAGATGCTTCGCTCGCTACGCTCGCTCGGTCAATAAAAAGGAAGTCTGAATTAGATAATAACACTGCTCATTAATGTTAATAGGTACACTTATTGCAGCCGTTATTATTGGTGTACATTTTTGAATCTGATTTGGCTTTAAATTTTCTGGAAATAAGTAATACTATGTATCTTTGATCTAGCGTTATTGGGGTTTAGGGGTATGAGGAACAGGGTGTATAGTTCACTCATCCACCATAGAAAAGGGAGGATCCTCCTACCAGACGGGTGTTGTGTCTGGCGGGCAACAGCCCAATGATTGATATTGGATTTTTGTATATATGTTCACTGCACGGTAAACTCTAATTGCGCGATGCAGGATTTTTATGACGTCAGGATTTTTGTGTGACGTTAGGTCTTTGATGCGTAGTTCGAATGTGGCGATGTAGGTACCGCCACAGGGGTATTTTCATATGGGATTTCTCAATAGCATTCTGGACTCTAGAATTCAAGCCTGGTTGGTCGCAATAGGCTCGCCCCCTCTTAAATGCGACTTGAGCATAACTGGCGAAATGTGGATGTACTAAGAGCCTAACCCTTCGGGAAATCCACGCATGATATTGTCCTGTTAAGTACCAATAAGTAACTAAATAGGTTTGCAAATAGGCTGTCATGTGACATAGGTTGAAAGTTTCTTATTAAACGATCACTCGTGTGTCAGTCTGTTTGTCTGTCACAGCCAATTTGCTCCGAATTTACTGGACCAATTTAGATGAAATTAGGTACACATAATGAATATCTGGGACTTTTCAAGGACGGATTGTTGTTTTTGGTTTTTTAAGTTTGCAAATTGTTTCATGTGACCTATTGAATAGGAGGGCTTATTGTGAAGAATTCATTTTTGTTTAAATTAATTCTTTTAAAGATACATATTTATGAAAATGGATGACATTCGAAACTACTACGCCAAAAATTTTGAAAAAAGTACTGCGAATGGAAAACTTATAAGATGTCTATGGTGTGAAATGATAAATCTGTCAACATTGTGCGTACAGACTTACATTTCCAGTTGGAATGTATAGAAGAACATAATTTTCAACAAAAAATACGAACGAACAAACGAAACAAAAAACAAATTCATCCCAATTGCAGAAAACTTAATTGCGTGGTCCGACACGCCATTGGCCGGTTTTTTTACATGTTAATCCGATTTCTCTTCATGATATAAAATAAATAATATTAACTTAAATTAATCAAGATTTCTCTTAACATTTTCAGAAAGTAAGTAAAAATGAAAAATGTTTTGGTTTGAAAATGATATTCACTTAAACAAATAAAAAGGAAATCGGTGTTAGATAATAACACTACTCATTAATCTACTCGTAAGTAGGTACACTTACTTCGTCCGTGTTCTCACTATGTTATTAATCTGAATTCGCTTTTTTTATTTTCTGGAAATAAGTTGTAATAAGTCTGTAGGGTTTGTTTTTTTCCCGGCTGTCATTCATATATCTTTGCTAGTCTTTACAAGTCGAAAGTCCAAAAGTCTGACAAGCAGTCTTACCAAGGTGTATCGTGTTACCCAGTACCAGTAACTGGTTTGTGAATGTCTATATAGGCAGTCGCTCCATGTCAAATACTGGTATTCAGGTGCATCCGGTTAGACTGGAAGCCAACCCCAACATTGTTGCGAAAAGCCTAGGCAGATTGATTGAAATAACAAAAGTTACTAATTCAGTGCGAGATAAAATGGGCAGTAATTATTGAAAGATGATCATAAAATGGTAGATAATGTTGTAATGGTTTCTTATTACATTGACAACAATAAAATGCATTTTCATTTATTAAATGTAAATCCGATTTATCTTAATGTTTTCAGGTCGTAAGTAAAAATGAGTAATTTCATAAATTAAAAAGGATACCCACTCAAATAAATAAAAAAGAAGTCGGTGTTAGATTGTAAAATACTGCTTACAAATCTAAGAATGTCTAATTATTTCGGCCGTTATTTTTAAATTTTAATCTGATTTCGCTTTATTTTTTCAGGCAGTAAGTACCAATATGTCTCGATAGTGGTCACAAGCGCTTCTTCTGTACACCTGAATGCAATAAAAAAATTGAGTTTGAGTTTGAGTTCTTTTGAGCATGAGGTCCTGGGTTCGATTTCCGGATCGGGCAAAGTGTTTATTGGGTTTTCCATCAGTCTGACAACCAGTCTTACTAGGAGTATCGTGTTACCTAGTAACTGGGTCGTGGAGGTCAGATAGGCAGTCGCTCCATGTAAAAGACTGTTATTTAGCTGCTTTTGTTTAACCGGAAAAGGCTAGGTAGATTAGATTGATTTACATGATAAAAGTTACTAATTAAGTGCGAAATAAAATGGGCAGTAATATTGAAAGATGATCCTATAATGGCAGATACAGTATGTCATGTGTCATAAGATGACGGTTTCTTATTATATTGACAATAATAAAATCGTTTACGTTTTTTAGATCTTAATCCAATTTCTCTGAATATTTTCAGGCCGTAAGTAAAAATGTGTACCTTTATTATGGACTGTCTCGTTGGTCTAGTTTTCGCAAGCGCTACTGCTGAGCATGAGGTCCTGGGTTCGATTCCCGGGTCAGGCAAAGTGTTTATTGGGTTTTCCATCAGGAATTTCTCAGTAGCAGCCTGAAGTCTCGATCCGTGCATGTTTGATGGCAATTAGCTCACCCCCTATTACATGGGACTTAAACATAACTGGCGAAATGTGGGAGTTCTAATAGGTACAGCTGTGCCCAACCCTTCGGGGAATACAGGCGTTATGTTACGTATTTATGTAATAATATAAAAAGGAATCCCTATAAAATTAATACAAAACAAGTCGATGTTATATAATAAAACACTGCTAACAAACCTATGTAAGTAGGTATACTTATTTTACCCGTTATTTTTGGTGTTAAGATTTTAAACTGATTTTACTTTATATTTTTCAGGATGTAAGTACCCACGGTGGAGCATACGGTTGAGGTGTGCCCTGCTTGGGCGGAGCACCGCCGTGTCCTCGCGGAGGCGATTGGCGGCGGTGACCTCTCGCGTCCGGCCCTGGTTCAGGCCATGGTACGGAGCGAGAGGGCATGGGAAGCCGTCACCTCCTTCTGCGAAGCAGTAATGCTCGCGAAGGAGGAGGCGGAACGCGTGAGGGAAAGGCAAAGTTTGCGCCCTCACGCCCCTAACCGCCGCCGTTGGAGACGCCCTGGGCGTCGGGAATCCCAGGCGGATTTCCGGCCACCATAGGCGCGGGCTTGCGGACGGCGAGCAACGGGCAGCTCGCCGTCCGATAAAGACCAGGCCCGGGTCGATGGCGCGTCGTGTTCCACGCGCGCCTCAAAGAGATGTCAGCAAAAATGACGGGGTCCGCTAGGACCGATGCCTGCCAGGGTTGCGGGAAAGTCCGAAAGGGATACCGGGACCTTGGCAACAGGCAAATGAAGGAACACGGGTGGGTTTTAGTCAGTAAAAGTCTGACACGCCCTTCCGCTCCGCCCAGAGCGGGAGAAGTCATTGGATGATTTCCCACCCTCAAAAAAAAAAAAAAAAAAAAAAGGATGTAAGTACCAATAAGTCTCATAGGTCTAGTGGGCGCAAGCACTACTGCTGAGCATGAGATCCCGGGTTCAATTCTCGGGTCGAGCAAAGTGTTAAAGGGTTTTTCCATGTGGAATATCTCAGCTGCAGTCTGAATTCTGGATTTCTGCTCGTATGTTGGCTATATTTAGGTTAGGTGTACTATTGGCCTAACCCTTCGGGGAATACACGGATGACGTTATGTTAATAATTAAATAAATAGGTGTGAGAATAGGCAATAGTATTGAAAGATGATCATAATGAATGGCACGTTAAGCAGTTAGTCCCGGCTGTCATACATAGATTTTTGCCAGTCGTTACGGGTAGTCAGAAGTCCAAAAGTCAGGCAACCAGTCTACCAAGGGGTATCGTGTTACCTAGTAACTGGGTTTTGGAGGTCAGATAGGCAGTCTCTTCATGAAAAATACTGGCATTCAGCTTCATCGCGTTGGACTAGAAGCCGAGCCCAACATAGTTGGGATTGATAGAAACAACATACGAGTAAGTTACTAAATAAGTGCGAGATAAAATGGGCAGAAATATTGAAAGATGTTCATAATCATCCATGGAGTTTCTTGCCGGCTCTTCTCCTTAAGAAACGACCAATTGGAACCGTGCACCTAGCTTCTGACGTTTCATAAGTACCCATGTAGGTTTATGTGAAATAAAATATTTTGATATTGATAAAATTGCGGTTACAGTATGTCATGTGTCATAGGATGACGTTAGACACATGACGGATTTGTAGTTCATTGTAAAAATAATAAAATGCATTTTCGTTTCTTAAATGCTAATCCGATTTCCCTTATTATTTTCAGGCCGTAAGTAAAAATGAGTTATTTAATAAGGACTGCCTCGTTGACCCAGTGGTCGCAAGACCTACTGCTGAGGTCCTGGGTTCGATTCCGGTCGGTCGGGAAAAGTGGGTTTTTCCATCTGGAATTTCTCAGTAGCAGTCTGGAATCTGGTTTTCCGCCTGGTTGGGTGGTGGGACTTGAAAATAACTGGCGAAATGTGGGTGTACTATAGCATCACCCTTCGGAGAATACACGCGTGATGTTATGTTATGGTAAGTACCAATAAGTAACAAAATATTTCTGAGAATAGGCAATAATTCGATATTGCACATAATTGCGTTTTGATTGCCAGAAATAAAATACAGTGTGAACTCCATTTAACGCCACTCGATTTAACGCCAAACTCTCTAAAACGTCGAAATCGCTTGACTTTGGTTGGTTTACCTTATTGTCCATACAATGAGACAACTATGTAACATCACACCCACCCTAAATAACGACAACGTCCGTCATTATTAAGCAATATACAGTACTTTCTAAGCTGTCGAAAATATTAAGATCTGCAGCTGTGTACGTTCTTTTGTTTGTTGCTTTATTGTTTTTGTTGTCTAGCACCTATTTACCTCGACGCGATGGTCGGCATCATACGTACTGAAGGTTCTAAGCAGTTCGTTCTTTTGTTTGTTGTGATGACCGTCCACGTGTTTGTTTACCTTCATACATTTTACTTTAATAATCAATTTATTACATGATTATTATAATAGTAAAATGATATAATTATTGATTTTTCTTCTCTCCATTTAACGACAACACTCATTAATGCCATAAAATGTGCAGTCCCTTATGTAACCTGTGCCTTAAGTGTCGCTAAGTATACATTTACACTGTATTTGGATTTTCTTTTTTCTTTATGCAGCTTAATAAAAAAAGCGAATGCATGCAAAGTAAATCCCTGTAACTGTTTCTTACAATAATACATACTTTCATTCATGAACGCTTCTGAAATGAAGCTACACCAATCTAACATTCCGCACAGAAAGGCTACCTACACGCAGACGCAGTTTATACACCACCCAACAATTAAATAATTCCCCAACAATGCTGAACGACTTAAAAGACACTCTTCTACATTCCTACAATTTAAGACCCAATGATAGGTACCTACAAATGGGTCAGCGATTTTATCCAACCCTCCATAGCATGGTCTTCAGACGGATACTTTTGGAAAACTTAAACTAACTCTGATTTATTTGAAGTCGCAACTGAATTTGTTAATTCTTAAGATTTTATGAATATGTCTCATACAATCTGAAGCCAAATTGCTGTGATAATGTTCTTGACCTCGTCACCTTTAATGCATGTTTAGAGTAAATCTCAAGAGACGTATCGGTGGTGGATATAGACAAGTATCTCGGCCCACTGGAACTTTGCATTGACGATTGCTGTTATATACCTACTAGCTGTGCCACGCGGTTTCACCCGCGTAAGTCTCGATCCCGTTGGAATACGGCATAAAAAGTAACCTATGTCCTATTCCAGGTCATGGCCTACCCATGTGCTAAATTTCATCTTTATCCGTTCAGCCGTTTTAGCGTGAAAGTGTAACAAACAAACAAACTCACTTTTGCATTTATAATATTAGTTAGGACATACCTGAATTAAGATTCGATCTCAATCTGGATTAGAAGATAGCCTTATAAAAAACTTTTTATAAGGCTGATTTTGACAAAATTTATTAGGAGCTAGTTAGCGTAAACTGCAATACCCGTTTCGAACAGCGTAATCATTACGTTCCAATAGTAAAAGCATCAGGGCGTTTCCGGGGTAAAAGGGGTTAAAGCTGCTACCAGGGGTTGAGCCCTTATAACGCTACCAGTCTTATTAAAAATAAATATTGTTTCTAACCTCAAATCATAAAATACGAAAACGCTAACGTTCGACAGTTCTCACTCATCGAATGTACAAAAGCCAATGTTACTACAACCAACTTTATTTAGGAGAACTAAGGTTACAAGTGCGAGCGAAGCAAGCTTGGGACTTGGGGCACACCGACTCGGACAGGTTAGGTCCGAAGGGGATGGAGGGGTCTAGTGTGTGAACAAACACCCCGCTATCCCCTTCGTGGTTGCGCTGTCGACTACGCCGCCGTATTATTGATTGGAAACAAAAGACCCGCCACGAGATCTTCCCCAAGCTTAATATTTCCACCATTCCCACAAATCCCGAAAGAAACTTTGTCTCTATTATTCTCAGCATCTATAATTTTGCGCGCTTTGTGGTTTTCAAATATACTGTAAACTAAAAAGAGTCTATTCTATAAAAATAAAAGAACTATAAAAAAGCGACGGGTTATAAGGTTAGGTAACAATCATTTGATATTCTCAAGAACGGTGCGTTACCTTTTCATGGGAGTGTTGCCAGGGCAGACGGGGCACCATCACCAAGCATACCCAAGCATCCCATCCCCTTCCTCCAGCCGAACGATACTAAATATTTACCTTTTCTTATCTATTACATTAAAAATAATAAAATGCGTCTTCGTTTTTTTAAATGTTAATCCGATTGCTCTTAATATTTTCAGGCCGTAAGTAAAAATAAATAATGAAATAAGTTAAAAAGAGTACCCACTAAAATAAATAAAAGACAAGTCGGTTTTAGACCGAAAACACTGCTTAAAAATCTAAGTAGGTACACTTGATGCGGCCATTATTTCTGTTGTACAAACTCTGAAATTAAGTACCAATAAGTCTCTTGTGGTCGCAAGCGCTACGGCTGAGCATAAGGTCACGGGTTCAATTCCTGGGTCGAGCTAAAAGTTATTGGTTTTTGTAATAGGCTCGCCCCCTCTTACGTGAGACTTGAGCATAACTGGCGAAATGTGGGTATGACTATAGCCTAACCCTTCAGAGATTACACGCATAATGTTACGTTATCCATGTCATCATCTGCCTAGCCTTTTCCCAACTATGTTAGGGTCGGCTTCCAGTCTAACCGGATGCAGCTGAATACCAGTTTTTTACATGGAGCGACTGCCTATCTGACCTCCACAACCCAGTACCTGGGTAATACGATACCCCTTGGTAAGACTGGCTGTCAGACTTTCGGGCTTCTGACGACCCGTAACGACTGTCAAACATCCACAAATGACAGCCGGGACCAACGACTTAACGTGCTTTCCGAGGCACGGAGGAGGCTCGGTATGTAAAGATGGTCACCCATCCACGGACCAACCCTGGCAAGCGTAGCTTAACCTGATGGATCGACCCGTGCGGCTGTTATTACGTAGCCATGTAAAGCACCATTATGTTACTAAATAGGTGCGAGAATAGGCAATAATATTGAAGGATGATCATAAAACGGTACGTCAAGCAGTTGGTCCCGGCTGTCATTCATAGATATTTGCCAGTCATTACGGGTATTCAGAAGTCTAAAAGTCTGACAACAAATCATACCAAGGGGTATCGTGTTACCTAGTGAATGGTTTGTGGAGGTCAGATAGGCAGTCGCTCCTTGTGAAATATTGGTATTCAGCTGCATCCGATTAAACTGAAAGCCGACCCCAAAATAGTTGGGAAAATGCTGGGCAGATCAATTGACATAACATACATAATGTTCCCACTGCTGGGACACAGACCTCCTCTCTTCGAGACGGAGTGGGCTATAATCCACCACGAGGGCCCAGTGCGGGTTGGTAGATGTCACATGACTCCGAATGTTTGTCTCTAGGACATGCCGGTTTCCTCACGATGTTTTCCTTCACCGTTTTGAGAGCAGTGGTCATGAAATTATTTACACAAAGTAAAGCGCCTATATGGATTCGAACCCACGACCTACATCTCATAAGTTGGGGCCGTTACCAAATGGCCCATTAGCAACGGCCACTGTTCTCCTTGAAATAACAAAAGTTACTAATTAATAATTGTGAGATAAAATAGGCGGTAATAACGAAAGATGATCATAAAATAGCAGATACAGTATGTCATGTGTCATATGATGAGGGTTTTTTTTATTAAATTGACAATAATAAAATGCATTTTTCGTTTATTAAATCTTAATCCAATGTCTCTTAATATTTTCAGGCCGTGAGTAAAAATGAGTAATTTAATTAGTAATTAAAAAAAAAATTGACCGACTTCAAAAAAAACAAAACAAAAAAGGACTACTGTACTAAAAACCAAAAGACAAAAGTACTTCTTTAATAATAAGAGAAAAATAAAAAAATAACTTTAATTTCGGAAGTCGGTGTCTTTGCTTTTAATTTTAGTTTTTGGCCACCGACTTCCGAAATTAAAGTTATTTTTTTATTTTTCTCTTATTATTAAAGAAGTACTTTTGTCTTTTGGTTTTTAGTACAGTAGTCCTTTTTTGTTTTGTTTTTTTTGAAGTCGGTCAATTTTTTTTTTAAAGTTTTATTATTTTTCCATTTTTTGTGTAATTTGATTTTTGTAATCATGGGTAGACCAACTAAAGGAGCCACCCGCATGAAGAAAAACAGAATTAAAGAGACTAATACTGCTGAAAAAGAACGCCTATCTAAGAATCGCAAACGGAGTGCTATGTCCGGTTCCCAAGAATCACCGTTAGCTTGTCATGCTAGGTTATCTCAGATGAGAAATTACATGCATTCTCATTTGTCACAGGAGTCGCCAAATGATAAGATCTGCCGACTCAATCTTATTCAAAAACGATTAAGTGGCGAGTCGTCTGAACAGCGCAAGTATCGTTTAGATGTTATACGAAACCGGCTGGCTAATGAGACTCCCGTGCCTTCTCAAGAATATAAGGGTGAACACTATACATTTGCTTACACTGTATAGTTCCCCTCATCATCATATTATAAGGTGACCATAATCAGATCTGTAATGTCACTTACAACCTATATGGTTGCAAAGTTCTTATCAATATAAATGAATTAAGTCCAAACACAAGGTAATTACTGTGAACCGTTGAGGAGTTCCGTTAATCGTCCTTCGTCTTCATCATCAGACCCTTAACGACAGTCACAACCCATCCAAGTGTAAGGTTCTTATCAATACAAATTAATCAAGCCCAAACACAAGATATCTGCTGTAAACCACCGAGGAGTTCCCTCGACTGTCTTTCGTCTTCATCATCAGACCCCTAACGACAGTCACAACCCATCAAAGTGTAAAGTTTTTATCAATACAAATTAATCAAGCCCAAACACGAGGTATCTGCTGTAAACCATTGAGGAGTTCCCTTGACTGTCTTTCGGCTCCATCATCAGATCGACTCCAGGCCTTCATAAAATTGTAGTGCTGTAAAATACTTAATGAATAAATTAAGGAATGCACTAGTTGCCCTTACGATTTTTGAAAGTTCCCCTCGATTTCTCTAGGATCCCATCAACAGATCCTGACTTGGTGACAATGGGACCACCTCAGAAGTATAAGCTTTTGAACAAAAAAAGAATTTTTGAAATCGGTTCACAAACGGGGGAGAAATCGGTGAACATACATAAAAAAAAAAAAAAAAAAAAAAAAAACAATCATCCCGAACATAGTACCTCCTCCTTTTTTGAAGTCGGTAAAAAGGACATTACCTACTAAAAAAAATAAAAAAGAAGTCGTTGATAGATAATAAAACACAGCTAACAAATCTATGTAGGTGCTTCGGCCGTCATTTTTGGTTTTTAAATTCTGGAAGTAAGTACCAATAAGTCTCGTTGGTCTAGTGGTCGCAAGCATAAGGTCTCGGGTTCAATTTCCGGGTCGGAAAAAGTATTATTGGGTTTTTCTATCTGGAATTTTTCAGTAGCAGTCTGGAGTCTAAATTTCTACCCGGTTGATGGCAATAGGCTCGCCCCCAATATGGGACTTGACAATATCTTGAACGCTTTTTCTGAAGGTTTCGAATATCAGTATGTGAACCACTGATGAATGGTTCACGTACTGACTATTGTTAAAATACTATTTTAATTTAATCTAATTTTTTTTTTTGGTTGAACTTACTTAATTTGAAATTTTGTTTTAATTGTGTGATACAAAGTTGATTGAAATAAATAAATAACTGGTGAAACTTGGGAGTACTATTTTGTGTTATGTTAAGTACTTAACCATAAGGAACTAAATAGGTGTGATAATAGGCAATAATATTGAAAGATAATCATAAAATTACACTTAAAGCAGTTGGTCCCGGCTGACATTCATAGATCTTTGGCAGTCGTAACGGGTAGTCAGAAGTCCAAAAGTCTGACAGCCAATCTTACCAAGGGGTATCGTGTTACCGAGTAACTGGGTTGTGGAGGTTCAGATAGGCAGTCTGTCACTCCATGTAAAATACTGGTATTCAGCTGCATCCGCTTAGACTGGAAGCCGACCCCAACATAGTTGGGAAAAGTCTGGGCAGATCGATTGAAATAACAAAAGTTACTAATTATTTGCGAGATAAATACGTAAATGGGCAGTAACATTGAAAAATGATCATAAAATGGCAAATACAGTATGTCGTGTGTCAGTTTCTTAACACATTGACAATAATAAAATGCAATTTCGTTTTATAAATGCTAATCCGATTTGTCTTAATATTTTCAGGAAGTAAGTAAAATCGAGTAATTTACTAAGTTACAGTTATTGCATACCCAATTAATTAATTGAAAACGAAGTAGTTGTAAGACCAAGGACTTTTATTTTATAAATAACACAACTGACTATTAATAAATTATATTAATAAATCCTAAACACTTTTAATTTAATGCAGGTGTTAGATATACACTGCTTACACATCTAAGTAGGTACAATTTTTACGGTCCTTAAATTTGGTGTTAACATTTAATCAAATTTTGCTTTATATTTTCAGAGAGTAAGTACCTATAAGTATTGTTGGTCTAGTGAAGCACTACTGCTGAACATCAAATCCCGGGTTCAATTCCCGGGTCGAGCCAAGTGTTATAGGGTTTAACCATCTGGAATTTCTCAGTAACAGTCTGGAGTGTGGATTTTTGCTCGGTTGATGGCAATAGCATCACCGTCTTTTATATGGGACTTGAACATAACAGGAGAAATATGGGTACTAAAGCCTAACCTTCCGCGGAATACACGCATGATGTTATATTTTTAAGAAACTAAATCGTTGTGAGAATAGGCATCAGGCTGGCATCAAGATGATCAAAAATGGCTCATTTAGCAGTTGGTCCCAGCTGTCATCCTTAGAACTTTGCCAGTTATTACGGGTAGTCGGAAAACCTAAAGTCTGACAACCAGTCTTACCAAGGGGTATCGTGTTACCCGACACTGGGTTGTGGAGGTCAGATAGGCAGTCGCTTCATGTAAAATACTGGTATTCAGCTGCATACGGTTAGACTGGAAGCTGACCCTAACATACTTGGGAAAAAGCTAGGCCGATTGATTGAAATAACAAAACTAACTAATTAAGTGCGAGATAAAATGGGCAGTAATATTGAAAGATGATCCTAAAATGGGAGATACATTGTTTCATAAGATGACGGTTTCTTGTAACATCGTTATCAATAAAACGCATTTTCCTTTTTTAACTGCTAATCCTGTTTCTCTAAATATTTTCAGGCCGTAAGTATAAATGAGTACTTCAATAAGTTAAACAGGATACCCTCTTAAACAAATTAAAAAACCGGCCAAGTGCGTGTCGAACCACGCACAATGAAATGTTCCGTATTGGGATGAATTTGACCCAAGAACAAACTTAACATTGTAGATGCAAAAACTTGTTTTCCCATATAGAACATGTTTTTGCAACTGCAAATGTAAGTCGGTCAATTATTACTCGGTAACATGTAGAGCCTACTTGACTGTGACAGTTTTTATTTTAATTTCTTTATATTATGTACTACTGCCGTAAAGTTTTTCACATAACCAAAACCAACCATTTTCATTTTATACATGGTAATCCGATTTCTCTTAATATTTTCAGAAAGTAAGTCAAAAAGTAGAAATTTAATAAGTTATTATGTATACGTACACACGGCTACACATCAAGCTATAGATTTCCAGTATAAGCTGACCTCGCATTGCACGAAAATTCTATACATTGCGAGATCACTATAAACTGGAAATGTATAGCTTGATGTGTAGCCGTGTGTACGAGGAGCTCGTGGCTAAGTAATAACAGCCGCACGGGTCGATCCATCAGGTTAAGCTACTCTTGCCGGGGTTGGTCGGTGGATGGGTGACTATGTTTACATACCGAGACTCCTCCGTGCCTCGGAAAGTACGTTAAGCCGTTGGTTCCAGCTGTCATTTGTGGATCTTTGACAGTCTTTACGGGTCGTCAGAAGCCAGAAAAACGGACAACCAGTTACTGGGTTGTGGAGGTCGGATAGGCAGTCGCTCCATGTAAAATACTGGTATTCAGCTGCATCCGGTTAAACTGGAAGCCGAACCCAACATAATTAGGAAAGACTAGGTAGATTGGTTGATTATGTATACGTACCCACTAAAATACATTTAAAAATTCCGGCCAAGTGCGAGTTGGACTCGCGCACGAAGGGTTCCGCACCATTATGTATAAAAATTTATTTCAATAACAAACTTAACATTGTAGTTGAAAAACTAGTTCTCTTATACAGAATGTATGGGAGAACATGTTTTTGCAACTGCTAAGTTGGTCGACTATTACTTGGTAACTTGTAGAGCCTACGTAACGGTGATTATTTCCTTTTAATTTCGTTATATACACTACTGCCGTGTATTTTTTCACATATTCCAAAACCAACCATTTAGTTGGCAGTGACTGACTTGACACACACTTGACCTTAAAAAAATTAGCAATTTAAAGCTCAATATTTCGGATTTCAAATGGATCCCTGAATCCAAAAATGGTTTTCACAAACTCTCATTATTTTTAAACGATCTTTCCAACGATATCCCACACCATGGGATCGACGAGAACATCCCCATTTTACATGTAGCCGGCAGGGACCCTAACATAATTATTTTCTACATTTTTTTTTTACCACTTTGTCGGCGTATGTTATATGTATACCCATACCAAATTACAGCTTTCTAGTACCTACAGACCGACGGATGGACAGACCGATGGACATAGCCTTAGTAATAGGGTTCCGTTTTACCCTTTGGGTACGGAACCCTTATAGCCTTAGTAAAAGGGGCCCGTTTTACCCTTTGGGTACGGAACCCTAAAAAGGAAGTCAGTGTTAGATCAGTGAAACACTGCTTTCACATCTAAGTAGGTACACTTATTTCGGCCGTTATTTTTGGTGTTAAAATTTTAATCCAATTTCAATTAATATTTTCAGACTGTAAGTCCCAATAAGACTGGTTGGTTTAGTGATCGCAAGCGCTACTACTGAGCATAAGGTCTGGGGGTCGATTACCGGGTCGGGCAAAGTATTATTTGGTTTTTTCCATTTAGAATTTCTCAGTAGCAGTCTGGAGCCTGGATTTCTGCACGGTTGATGGCAAAAGGCTCACCACTTCTTACATGGAACTTGAGCATAACTGGCGAAATGTAGGTTTACTGTAGCTTAACCCTTCGGGAAACACACGCATGATGTTATGTTATGTACCAATAAATAACTGAATAGGTGTGAGAGTAGACAATCATATTGAAGAATGATCGTAAAGTGGCACGTTAAGCAGTTGGTCCCGACTGTCATTCATAAATCTTTGCTAGTCGTTACGGGTAGTTAGAAGCCCAAAAAGTCCGATAACCAGTCTTACCAAGGGGTATTGTGTTACCCAGAAACTGGGTTGTGGAGGTCAGATAGGCAGTTGCTACATTGTAAAATACTTGTATTCTGTTGTATCCGGTTAGACTAGAAGCCGACGACAACATAGTTGGAAAAAGGCTTGTCAGGTTGATAGAAATAACAAGAGTTATTAATTAAATACGAGATAAAATGGGCAGTAATATCAAAAGACGATCATAATATAATGGCAGATACAGTATGTCATGTGTCATAAGATGACGGTTTCTTATTAAATTGACAGTAAAAATGTAGTTACTTTTTATAAATTTAAATCCGATAACTCTTAATATTTTCAGGCCGTAAGTAAAAATGAGTAATTTTATTAATTAAAAGGACATTACCCACTAAAATAAATAAAAAGAGAATTTGGTGTTAGATAATAAAACACAGCTTACAAATATATGTAGGTACACTTACTTCGGCCGTCATTTTTGGTGTGAAAATTCTGGAAGTAAGTACCAATAAGTCTCATTGGTCAAATGGTTGCAAGCGCTACTGCTAAGCATGGGGTCCCGAGTTCAATTTCTGGGTCGGGCAAAGTTTTATTGAGTTTTTCCATCTGAATTTTTTAGTAGCAATCTGTAGTCTGGATTGCTGCTCAGTTGATGGCAAAAGGCTCGCCCCTCGTACATAGGACTAGAGCATAACTGTTTTTTTTTTTTATGAATGGCATCTCGTAGGTTTTACCACAAAGGGTACTATCTACTTAACCGGACTGTCCTGCGAAGATGCTCTAAGCTATGATACTAACTCAAAGCGCCTCCAGCCAGGGGCATTTAAAAACTAATCTAAAACTAATTATAAACTAAACGCGACGGCTCGCTAAGGGCACCCCCTGTGGGGTACGGACCTCGGCTTAGGGCGTCGCTGGGGGGAGGGCAGCTAGTGGGGACAGGCTGGATCGGGGAGTTTAAATTAACTATTACTACTACTGGCGGCTCAGCGTCCGCCTGTGCGGGCGCTTCACCGTCGACAGACAAGGGTCGGGGAGGAGTAGGATGAGTCGTCATCCTGTTAGATCGGGGTCGCGGTCGAGGAGGTCCTCGACGTCGAGGTCGGAATGAAGGACGGCGTCTGGTTTTAAGAACCGTACTGGTGGCCCTATTGCTCTCCTGGAGGAGAGTTATGGGGTCGTCGGGGTCGGTGAGAGCATGCCTCGGACGGCGGGTATGACTAATGCGAGAGGGGGTATAATTGGCCGCCTCGACAACCAGTGGGTTGCGATGTTTGGCGGCGGAGTCAAAGAAACGCTTAGAGAGGCGTTTTAAGAATTGAGCTATCGTGGGGATTTTAAGGTCGAGATGGAGGATCTCGTTACGGACATAATAGGGGGAGTCAGTAGCTCTACGGAGGAATCGGTTCTGGATGGTTTGTAACCTATGAATATGGCGGGGTCTAGTGTGGGCAAAGACGGCACCGGCATATGTCATGATGGGACGGATACACGCAGTGTAGATACGCAATTTGCACCTAAGTGACAATTTGCTACGTGCATTTAGGACGGAGTGAAGCCTACCTAGAGCGAAAGCGGCTCGCGAGCGAACCTGCTTTATGTGCTCTTGAAAAGTGAGGTGGTCATCGAGGACTACACCGAGATATTTGGCTCGCTTCTCCCAAGGGATCGGCTTGCCGAACATGGTGATGGGCTCGGGGAGGGTGGGTTTCGTACGCGGTTTGGAAAAGAGAACCGCCTGACTCTTATCGGGATTGACCTCGATTCGCCACTTCCTGAACCATTCGCCGAGCTTGTCGACTGAGGTTTGGAGAGTGTCGCGAATCGTAACGGGACTACGGGCCTTAAAGTAGATGGCCGTATCGTCTGCGAACAGAGCCAACTGTGCCTTTCTACTTTTGGGAATATCGCTAGTAAACAGCGTGAAGATGAGCGGGGATATGACAGACCCCTGGGGGACACCTGCGCGATAAAATTTTATAATTTAAATTATGATTTAATAAATTTTATAAAAAACTAGAATTTATTATAATAGAAATGAAATTATTTATTTCAAATTTTTTTATAAAGATTAATTTAATTAAAATTGTAAATAAAAAATTAATAATGGGACGGGGTGAGGATAGGGCACCCTCTATGCGGTAGCGAAAGGTGCGGTTTGACAAAAAGTCTCATAAGATGAGCACGAGACGATCGGGCACACCGAGTTGGTTTAGCTTGTATAATAAGCCATTGTGCCAGACTTTGTCAAACGCCTTCGCTATATCGAAGAACACCGCCCCCACCATTAGGCCTCGCATAAAGCTTTCGCTTATGTGCTCGACTATGCGGTGGGCTTGGTGGATGCTGCAGTGTTGGGTGCGGAACCCAAATTGCTCGTTCGGGATGAGACCCTTGGTCTCGGCGTAGTCTCTGAGACGCTTATAAATAAGCCTCTCATAGATTTTACCGAGAACCCTGAGCAGACTGATGGGACGGTAGCTAGAGGGATCGGATTTGGACTTGCCGGGTTTTGGGATACCTATAACGGTGGCTTCCTTCCATGCCTGGGGGAAGATATTACTTCCGAGAGCACCATTGAAGATGATGGTCAAGAGCATTATTAAGTGAGCGGGGAAAAGTTGGATCACTCTATTAGTGAGTCCATCTGAGCCGGGGGCTTTACGCGTTTTAAGACCTTTGATGATCTCGTGCACCTCATCAAGAGTGATGGGGGGCAGTGGATCATCGGGGTCTTCGACGGGGGGGAGAGATGCTCTGCGTTCGAATTCAGCGTCAATCTCATCGAGATGAGCTTGGTCTACAGGCAGTGAGCTAGGCGAGCATTGAGCCTCGAGACTATCGGCTAGGCATTCCGCCTTGTCGGAGTCGTCGAAGGCTATGGTCTTATCGGGACGGACTAGGGGGGGCATGGAAGCGCCCTGTTGGGACTGGAGATTTCTCTGGAGTTGCCAGAAAGCTTGGTGAGTGGGCTCGAGATCGCTCAGCATCTTGTCCCAGCCCGCTTCACGCAACTCAGCAATGCGTGTCCTTACTTTACGCTGTAAGTAGCGCATGTGAGATTTGTTAGCGGAGCATGGGAAATTGCTGTAGGCACGGGTGGCCGCGTTCTTCTCGGTCATCAGATCACGCACATCGGCCGGCAATTTGAAGCGGTGGTCGTCCACCACTGGAACTTGCCTTGAACAATCGTTCAAAACCGATTGTACGTGATCCGTGAGCGAGTCGATCGCGGCCGTCGTGTCTGCGACAGAATCGAACAGTTCGGGAATAGAGTCCAATTTGGGGGACGTGTTGGATTTCAGCAATTCGCCTACTTTCCTCCAGTCCGTTACCTTCTTGGTGGCGGGGGGTTGGGTGGGGTCGGGGAGACCTATGCGGGGGGCCAGTTTCATGACTACTGGGCGGTGGTCAGAGGTGAGCTCGTGCACCGTTTCTATGGAGTTTAACCTTAGGTTGACGTTCTTAAGGATCGCCATGTCTAGGATATCGGGGGAGTGACTGGGTTCGTGGGGGAAATGAGTGGGAGTCATCGGAGCGATGATATCGAAGTTATGGGAGTTTGAGAGGTCGAACAGGTGTCGCCCTCTAACGGAGGTAGTGGAACAATTCCAGGCCGGGTGTTTAGCGTTGAGATCACCCGCTATAATAACGGAGTCACTCAAGCCGAGTAGGGCGGTGAAGTCATTGGAGAATTCCTGGGGATTCTCCGTGGCGGAGGAATAGGGAGGGAGGTAAGCAGAGACTAGGGTGATCGGCTGATGGCCGGATATGCCTAGGCGGCATACTGAGACTTCTATCCGAGAGAGAGAGGGAGGATCTATTGGGATGCAATAGAGTTCCTTTTTGTAATATATAAGGGTGCCGCCCTTGTGACAACGAGTTCTATCGTTGCGAACTATACGATAGTTTGCGATAGAAGGGTTCCGTTTATGGGGTTTGAGGAATGTTGTACTAAGAGGATATCTATCTGATGGTCGCGGAGGAATTCCGCGATCTCATCTCTTTGGTGTTGAATGCCGTTGGCATTGAAAAATCCTAAGTTAAGGGACCGGGGTTTGAACCTAGCTACGGTGGTGTTAGACATTATGGGGGGTAGGGTGGTTGGCTAGGGAGGACATGGCTTGCGTAATCTCTGGGTACGCATTGAAAATTTGAAGTATCCTACCTACATCATTGGCAGTTCGGGCAGCAACGATTTCGTTGGCCATTTGCCTAGCGCGTGGGGTGAGGAAGGTCATGTAGGTAGAGGTGATCACATTGAATGGATCGAAAGGGGCCGCCTGGGGAGGGGGGTGAGGGCGCGCTGCTATCAGTGCAGGAATCGGACGAATAAGGGGCGCAGGAGCGCGAAGACGGGGGTCCATAAGGGGGGGGAGGACGCGAGAGGGTAGGGGGACCTGGGGCTTGGGGTACCCTAAAGCAGGGAAAGCCTGCTGGTGATGGAGTTGGTTCCAGGGGCTAGGCCTTTGGGGGCCGAGCCTCTCTGGGATATGGGCGGAGGGGACCTTGTAGGCGGAGGGAGCTTCCCTCGACTGGCGAGCTTATGTACGCTTCGCCAGTTTGGAGGAGGGGGCTTTGGGGGCCTTGGGGCAGCCACGGTAGTTGGCTGGGTGCCCTGACTGGCCACATAGCACACAGCTAGGCGGCTCGGTGCAGAGCGAGCGGTCTTTGGGACGGGAACATTCTGCCGTGCCGTGCTCACCCAGGCACTTGACGCATCTGGGGGTGGCATAACAATGTTTTTGTGAATGCCCGTACAGTTGGCAACGGTGACATTGACCGACTGTGGCATTCTTGTGGGGTTTTTCAATGTCAAAGCCCATCAGGTTGCAGATGGCTTTGACATTGAATATCGGGTGTAGGCGGGCCTCTGAGGGGGGGCAGACCACGAGGACCATGTCGAACGCCTCGCCGTTGCGAGCGCGATGCATGCGGTGAACCTCGTCGACGGGGATGCCCTGTGAAATGAGATCATCTTTAATCTCGGATGTGGCGAGTTCGCGTGGAATACGTTTAATCACCACGCGAGTCTGTTTCTCCTCCGGTAGGGAGAAGGTGTGGAATGCCACACCTCTGGAGCGGAGGAGTCTAGTGAGATCCCTGTAGTCGTTAGACGTAGGGATGGTCACTTTGATACCCAGTTGGGTATTGCGGGCATTGGTGTACGCGATCTTTTGATCGCAACACCATTTGGAAACATCGGTCCACTTCCCCTTGTCCTGAATGAACACGGGGGGAGGGGGCGATTTTTTGTTTGAGCGAGGCCCCGGAGCAACTTGTGCTACTATCGCGGCGGTCGAGGTGGAGGGGGAAATCGCGGTGTCAATAACGGTAGTGCTACTGGGCACTGTACCGGCGACTTGCGCTACGGGGGTAGGGGTGGGGGAAATGACGTCATCGATGACGACGTTGTTTGTTTGGGAATCGGAAGCGGGCTCCTCGACCGCGGCCACCTTGGTGGCCTGGGTGGAGCTCTGCTTCTTCTTCCTCTTCCTCTTATTTCCCTTGCCAGCGACGGGCAAGAAGCCATCGTCGTCGGTTTGGAACGTAGAGTTGGAGGATAAGACATCCTCCGAGTCGGAATGTAGCGGGAAAGAGGCCGCTGCTACCCGCTTTGAAGAAGCGGGCATGGGGGTATCGGCCCGCTTGGAAGAAGCGGGCACGTCTATATCCATCTCACCGGTGAGGCCGGATGAGCATGGTAGACTAACTGAGACAGGGGGAATAACTAAAACATCGCTGAAACCAGCGATGGTAGGGTCGATAGGGGTGTTGAGCGCTCGCTCGATGCGAGAGACTTCATCGGCATACTTGTCGGTGATGCCTTCCTTGACCAGGATGGCCTTGAGACACTCAAGGATGAGGCGGGCCGTGTCGTTAGGCACGGCGACAGCCATAGTCGTAGGAAGACTAGACTAGAGAAAGTAAAAGGGAGGAAATGTAAGGGGAACCTAACATTTGCCCTAACACCTAACTCTCCGGGTGGACTTGCCCGGGGATGTGTGACCCTCCCTGTCGGGTATAGACAGGGAGGTGTGTAACCTATTGGTGAGCCCTGAGCTTGCTTTTGCCCGTTGCCTATCTTATTTGTGCAACGGGGTCCTAACTGGGTCTGGTGCGAAGGGGTAGACACACCCAACCGACACCAGGTGTGTTGCTGTGAAAGGAAAACTGTCACCAATGCCGACTAGGAGATCCCCCAAGGCCGAACACTGGGACCCGTCCAACTTTCTGCCTCACCCTGATGGGGATTGGCGGGTGCGTTTGGGTCAACACCCCC
Organism: Lithophane leautieri; assembly: GCA_949152455.1. Lineage (NCBI taxonomy): Eukaryota > Metazoa > Arthropoda > Insecta > Lepidoptera > Noctuidae > Lithophane > Lithophane leautieri. The sequence goes on from OX424486.1 coordinate 1,332,874, forward strand.
TCGGTTTCGTTGGCACCGTAAGGTATCCACCGAGGACCACGAAACTGTGGTTTTTTACCCGGAAGGGGCAAAAATCACCGTCGAACGTATATTTTAACAATATACTGTTAAAGAAATAATTATACTAGCTGTGCCTTGAAAAAGGCACACAGCTAATAAATCGAAGATAGTCAAGGCGACTATGACGTCCGTCGCGGGGCGCGACGAAAACACGATCACTGGCTCTACTGAGCCAAACACACGGGAACACTTAACACTGCGCAAACACGTCCGTCCGGAACCGCTGCCGCGCGCTAAATGAGCATAACTGGTGAAATGTGGGTCTATTATAGCATAACCCTTCGATGAACACACGCATGATGTTATGGTATGTTAAGTACCAATAAGTAACTAAATAGGTGAGAATAGTCAATAAGATTGAAGGATGATCATAAAATAGCACATTAAGCAGTTGGTCCCGGCTGTCATTCATAGGTCTTTACTAGTCGTTACGGTTAGTTAGAAGTCCAAAATTCTGGAAATCATTCTTACCAAGGCATAACGTGTTACCCAGTTACTAAGTTGTGGAGGTCATATTATAGTCAGTCGCTCCATTGTAAAACAGGTACTGATATGCAGCTGCATCCTGTTAGACTGGAAGCCGACCCCAACATGGTTGGATAAAGGCTTGGCAGATTGATTGAAATAAGTAAAGTTACTAATTAAGTGCTAGATAATAATATTGATAGTTCATTATAGAATGGCAGATACAGTATGTCATGTGTCAAAACTTTATTTCTTTTCTTTTTCTTTACATTGACATTATTAAAATGTATTTTCGCTAAATATTTTCAGGCCGTAAGTAAAAATTTGTAATTTAGAAAGTTAAAAAATTAAGTAATAAAAACTAAAACCCAACTACGACTAAAAAGGTATAAACAAGACACGACAGACAGACAAATAAAAAATCCAGAGTCACACGTGTTAGGGCTTAAATCGAACAGATTACGTGATAGTTAGATAAAAAAAACACTGTTGGCAAATCTAATTATTTACACATCTTTCGGCCGTTATTTAAGGTGTTAAAATTTTAATCTGATTTCGCTTTATATTTTCAGGAAGTAAGTATCAATAAAACTCGTTGGTCTAATGGTCGAAAGCGCTACTGCTGAGCATGAGGTCCCAGGTTCAATTCCCGGGTTAGGCAAAGTGTTATTGTATTTTTCCATCTGGAATTTCTCAGTTGTCTGGAGACAGGATTTCTGACCGGTTGATGACAATAGTCTCGCCCCCTCATACATGGGACTTGAGTATAACTGGCGAAATGTGGGTCTACTATAGCATAACCCTTCGGGAAATACACGCATGATGTTATATTATGTTATGTATCAATAAGTAACTAAATAGGGGTGAGAATAGGCAATACTTACCTAATAATGAAGGATGATCATTAAATGGTACGTTAAGCAGTTGGTTCCGGCAGTCATCCATACATCTTTGCCAGTCGTTACGGGGTAGCCAGAAGTCCAAATTCTGACAATCAGTCTTAACCATAGGTATCGTGTTACCCAGTAACAGGGTTGTGTAGGTCAGATAGGCAGTCGACCCCAACAAAGTTGGGAAAACACTAGGCAGATTGATTGAAGTAACAAAAGTTACTAATTAAGTGCGATATAAAATGGGCAGTAATATTGAACGATGAATATAGAATAGCAGATACAGTATGTCATGTGTGTGATGACGGTTTCTCCTAACATCGACAATAATGAAAATGCATTTTCGTTACACAAATGTTTATTCGATTTCTCTTATGTTTTCAGGCCGTAAGTAAAAATTTGTAATTTAATAAGTTAGAAGGATACCCACTAAATTAAATTTAAAAAAAAGTAGTTGGTATTTGATAGAACACTGAAGAAATCTAAGTAGGTACACTCATTTTGGCCGTTATTTAATGGTGTTAAAACTTTAATCGGATTTCGCTTTATATTTTCAGGCAGTAAGTACCAATAATACTCGTTTGTCTAGTGGTCGAAAGCGCTACTGCTGACCTTAAGGTCCCGGGTTCAATTCGCGGTTCGGGCAAAGTGTTATTGGGTTAGTCCATCTGGAATTCCCGAGTTGCAGTCTTAAATCTGAACTTCTGCCCAGTTGATGGCAATAGGCTCGCACCTTATTACGTGATACTGGAGCATAACTAGCGATATATGGGTGTACTATAACCTAACCCTTCGGGAAATACACGCATGATGTTATGCTATGTTAAGTACCAATTAGTAACTAAATAGTTGTAAGAGTAGGCAATAATATTGAAAGATGTTCATAAATTTAGCAGTTGGTCCCGGGTCATTCATTGATATTCGCCAGTCGTTACGGGTAGACAGAGGTCCAAAAGTCTGAAAACCAATCTTACCATAGGGGTATCGTGTTACCCAATATATGGGTTGTGGAGTTCAGATAAGCAGTCACTCCATGTAAAATACTGGTATTCAGCTGCATCTGGTCAGACTGGAAACCGACCCCAACCTATTTCGGAAAAGGCAGGCAGATTGATTGAAATAACAAATTGTACTTATTAAGTCCGAAATAAAATGGTCAGTAATAATGAATGATCATAAAATGGCAGATACAGTAAAGGCTCTTACATACTGGGGCGATTCGCCGCGCGACGCGACGCCGCGCCGCCGCAATGTTCGCCGTGAGAAATTGTTTTGTTAAAATTCGAGTCGCGCGACGAATCGCCCCAGTATGTAAGAGCCTTGAATCATAATAATATGTCATTTATGATGACGATTTTGTATTACATTGACAATAACATGCATTTTTGTTTTTTAAATGTTAATCTATAACAGATTAACATTTGCATTGCGAGGCTTGCATTTTTTACATGTTATGTTTTTGATGGGATTACATTGACAGTACCTATGACAGGAGCTCATGGCTACGTAATAACAGCCGCACGGGTCGATCCATCAGGTTAAGCTACGCTTGCCGGGGTTGGTCCGTGGATGGGTGGCCATCTTTACATACCGAGACTCCTCCGTGCCTCGGAAAGCACGTTAAGCCGTTGGTCCCGGCTGTCATTTGTGGATCTTTGACAGTCGTTACGGGTCGTCAGAAGCCCGAAAGTCTGACAACCAGTCTTACCAAGGGGTATCGTATTACCCAGTTACTGGGTTGTGGAGGTCAGATAGGCAGTCGCTCCATGTAAATACTGGTATTCAGCTGCATCCGGTTAGACTGGAAGCCGACCCCACAATAGTTGGGAAAAGGCTAGGCAGATGATGACATTGACAGTACCTAATAAAACGCATTTTTGTTTTTTTTATTTTATTCTGATTTCTCTTAATATTTTCAGGAAGTAAGTAAAAATTTGTAATTTAATAAGTTATAGTGGATATCCACTGAAATAAATAAAAAAGAAGTCGGTGTTAGATAATAAAACACTGCTAAGTAGGTAGGTATACATTTTTCAGCCGTTAATTTTGGTGTTAAAATTGGGTTTAAATCTGATTTCGCTTTACAATTTCTGGAAATAAGTACGGATATATCTCGCTGGCCTAGTTGTCGCAAGCGCTACTGCTAAGCATGAGGTCCCGGGTTCAATTCCCGAGTTGATCCATCACGTTGACGTGTGATGGCGAAGTCATTCTATTTAAAAGAACTAATGGTGACAAATAGATAGCTACTGAATAAATGAACAGACTTTGTTTCACATTAATATTATATCTTTTTGCGGTAGAAGAACTGCATTGCGAGACTTGCATTTTTTTACATGTTATGTTTTTGATTGACAGTACCTAATAAAATGCATTTTTGTTTTTTTCTTATTTTAATCCGATTTCTCTTAATATTTTCAGGCCGTAAGTAAAAATTTGTAATTTAATAAGTTGGAACGATACCCACTAAATTAAATAAAAACTGGCCAAGTGCATGTCGAACCACGCACAATCAAGGCGTTCCGTAGTTAGGATGAATTTATCCAATAAACTTAACATTGTAGTTGAAAACATGTTCTCCCATACAGAATGTATGGGAGAACAACTTTTGCAACTGTAATAAGTTGGTTGATTATTACTCGGTAACTTGTGGAGCCTACGTAGCGGTGATAGTTTTCCTTTTAATTTCGTTATATATACTACTGCCGTGAATTTTTTCACATTTCCGAACCCAACTATTTAGCTGGCGGGGGGACACTTGACTCTAAGAAAAATTTGCACTTTAAAGCTTAATATTCCGCAAACGGATCCCTCAATCCAAAAATGGTTTTCACAAACTCCCATTATTTGTTGAGGGCAATAGGCTCGCCCCCTCTTATATGGGACTTGAGCATAACTGGCGTAATGTGTGTGTACTAAAGGTAGGACACCTCTACCTAACCATCCAAAGTTGCATTATAGGGGTTTACGGGGCGAAAAATCGACCTAACTAGGTCTATTATCGAGGAAATTCGTTTTCTCGAGCAAAAGAGCTCGGTCGACCCGACCAGGTACTACCAATTAGGTACCAGATAATATCAATTTATTTATTTATTTATTTATAGTTAATTAAAACGGCACAGGTCCAATTACATTAATTAACATAGAATTATAAAGATTTAAATAAAATAAGCATTCAAATAACATACAGTACAAACATTAAATTCAAATTCAGAGATATACAATTCGTGGATAAAAGTATTAATAATAATTTGCGTAAATGTAAATAAATTAAAAAACATCATAAACTAACATGTAACAGTGGACACCCTCGCATATTGTCTCTCACAAAACACCAGACAAGCACGCATTATTTTCTTCCAATCATCAGCAAACACATCACATTCATCATCAAGTCACACGGAGGTCCATTTTTTTTTGTCAATCTGTTTTTTTGTAATATTTATTTGGTATTATAATTGTGTTAAAAGGATAGTTTTTCTACATATCAGTGTATCTACTCTTAGAGTAACAAACAATGATGGTGATTATGATATCTCTACACTGGCACATCATCGCAGCAGCCTCTCGTGCAGGCCATACTTCACTCTCAACAGTTTTCCGCCATTCGTGGTGAACTGACTGTTGCCATTAGTGACAGCTACCTCACTACTGATGTGCATGAGATAGTGTTAACATAATATATCTATTAAATCTACAATGATGTAATGCTAATGCAATTTCTATTCATATTTTCAGGCCGTAAGTAACAATAGTAAATTAAATTAAAGTACCTCTGTGATCTAGTGGTCTAAAGCGCTTCTGCTGACATGAGTTCCAGGGTTCGATTCCCGGGGTGGGCAAAAGTGTTATTGGGCTTTTTCCACCAGGAATTTAACATTAGTCGCCCGGACTTTGGATTTGTGTCCGGTTGATGGTAATAGGCTCGCTCCCTATTACATGGGGCTTAAACATTACTGGCGAAATGTGGGTGTACTATACATATGTACACCTCTGCCTAACCATCCGGCGTGGTGTTATTGTTATGAGTTACTTTGTAAAAGGAAAATGTAAATTCAAACGCGCACGCCTCTTAACGCTCATTCAAAACCAGAAAAAAAAAAGTGTTTTTTATTAATCCTGTACTATTAATGAGAAAGAAAGGAAGAAAATACATTTATTCAGCACAGACTAAAAGGCACACAATATACGTAATCTACAGCAGATACAAAAATAAAATATAAAAATAAATAGAAAAAGTGTACGAGTGCGATGTAGGGGAGTGTCCCTCACGGCTGCACCAAAAAGGTCCAGTTCAGCAAAAATGCCAGACAACTATAAGTGCCAGACGCTGGTTTCCAACCGGACCCGAAAGTGTGAGGTGACGGATGGAAATCAGTTTTATAATAATTATGATAAGTGTACCTACTTAAATAAAATTAAAAAACAAAATAAGTGTCACATAATAATAATAATAACGAACTACATGGTACTTATATACATAATTAGTGTGATTGCGTATAAAATTGCAGAACAGAATAAAAAATAAATAAAAATAAAACACTGATAAATAAATAAATGAGACGGACATTTAAAATACAAAAAGAAATCCTTCGCAACGAGTCAGAACAAAAACCTGTTTTGACTGATGCCAGATTTCCACGTTCCTTCCAACACATTGTCATAATAGTCTATTTATTAGTGCACTTGCCACTTCATTACACAATACGCTGCAAGCAGCCGAGCGCAGCGGACTGTTTACGGACAGTTAGCAAACTTTTTTTTAATCGCTTAATTATAATCGCTATAAAAGTTCATTTTCCTTTATTTCTTTTTAAATTCATATTTCTTACGTTTTTAAATATTTATAAAAAACATTAAAACAAAACAATATAATTTTTTTTCACCTTTTTGTTGTGGTACCTACCCCACACAAATTCGAATACCGAATACCTTTTTTTATTTTTTTTAGGGTGGGAAATATTCCAATGACTTCTCCCGCTCTGGGCGGAGCGTAAGGGCGTGTCAGACTTTTACTGACTAAAACCCACCCGTGTACCTTCATTTGCCTGTTGCCAAGGTCCCAGTATCCCTTTCGGACATTCCCGCAACCCTGGTAGGCATCGGTCCTAGCGGACCCCGCTAATTATGCTGACATCTCTTTGAGGCGCGCGTGGAACACGACGCGCCATCGACCCGGGCTTGGTCCTTATCGGACGGCGAGCTGCTTGTTGCTCGCCGTCCGCAAGCCCGCGCCTATAGTGGCCGGGAATCCGCCTGGGATTCCCTACGCCCAGGGCGTCTCCAACGGCGGCGGTTAGGGGCGTGAGGGCGCAAACTTTGCCTTTCCCTCACGCGTTCCGCCTCCTCCTTCGCGAGCATTACTGCTTCGCAGAAGGAGGTGACGGCTTCCCATGCCCTCTCGCTCCGTACCATGGCCTGGACCAGGGCCGGACGCGAGAGGTCATTGCCGCCAATCGCCTCCACGAGGACACGGCGGTGCTCCGCCCAAGCAGGGAATACCTCCACCGTATGCTCCACCGTGTCCTCCGGGCGATCCGCACAGTGGTGACACCCGGGCGTTTCCTCCCGCCTAACCCTACACAGGAACCTCCCGAAGCTGCCATGTCCGGTGAGGACCTGTGTCAGGCGGAAGGTGAGGACGCCGTGGCGCCTCTCCAGCCACTCCTCAAAGATGGGACTTATCGCCGCTATTGTGGCGTGCCCAGCACTGGGTTGCGACAATCGCACTCTCCATGCCGCCATGAGATCTTGCCGGAGCTCTGTCCGCTGTGCCGCGATTTCTCGCGGCAGCGGAGTTACACCCCGGCGCTTCACCTCCTCGCGCCACTCCCAGATGTGCGCGAGGAAGCGACTGCCTATCTGACCTCCACAACCCAGTAACTGGGTAATACGATACCCCTTGGTAAGACTGGTTGTCAGACTTTCGGGCTTCTGACGACCCGTAACGACTGTCAAAGATCCACAAATGACAGTCGGGACCAACGGCTTAACGTGCTTTCCGAGGCACGGAGGAGTCTCGGTATGTAAAGATGGTCACCCATCCACGGACCAATTCCGGCAAGCGTAGCTTAACCTGATGTATCGACCCGTGCGGCTGTTATTACGTAGCCACGAGCTCCACATCTTAAGACCTAAAGTATTAATAATAAATGAAAGAAGAGTGTACCGCAATACCTCGTTGGTCTAGTGTTCGAAAGCGCTACTGCTGAGCATGAGGTCCTGTGTTCGATTCCCAGGTCGGCCAAAGTGTTGTAGGAACGTTGACACATGCTTATTGTATTCACTTGACACGCGCAGCGTTCGACACGGGCATTGACAAAATTGATGACCCCGACGTAATCTAAAAAGTGCGAAAAACAGTGTGTATACGTGATCGAGACCGGGCTACACAATACCACTTGTTAATGACCGACTTCAAAAAAAACAAAACAAAAAAGGACTACTGTACTAAAAACCAAAAGACAAAAAGTACTTCTTTAATAATAAGAGAAAAATAAAAAAATTAAAAAATAACTTTAATTTCGGAAGTCGGTGTCTTTGCTTTTAATTTTAGTTTTTGGCCACCGACTTCCGAAATTAAAGTTATTTTTTAATTTTTTTATTTTTCTCTTATTATTAAAGAAGTACTTTTTGTCTTTTGGTTTTTAGTACAGTAGTCCTTTTTTGTTTTGTTTTTTTTGAAGTCGGTCAATTTTTTTTTTAAAGTTTTATTATTTTTCAATTTTTTGTGTAATTTGATTTTTGTAATCATGGGTAGACCAACTAAAGGAGCCACCCGCATGAAGAAAAACAGAATTAAAGAGACTAATACTGCTGAATAAGAACGCCTATCTAAGAATCGCAAACGGAGTGCTATGTCCGGTTCCCAAGAATCACCGTTAGCTTATCATGCTAGGTTATCTCAGATGAGAAATTACATGCATTCTCATTTGTCACAGGAGTCGCCAAATGATAAATGATAAGATCTGCCGACTCAATCTTATTCAAAAACGATTAAGTGGCGAGTCGTCTGAACAGCGCAAGTATCGTTTAGATGTTATACGAAACCGGCTGGCTAATGAGACTCCCGTGCCTTCTCAAGAATATAAGGGTGAACACTATACATTTGCTTACACTGTATAGTTCCCCTCATCATCATATTATAAGGTGACCGTAATCAGATCTGTAATGTCACTTACAACCTATATGGTTGCAAAGTTCTTATCAATATAAATGAATTAAGTCCAAACACAAGGTAATTACTGTGAACCGTTGAGGAGTTCCGTTAATCGTCCTTCGTCTTCATCATCAGACCCTTAACGACAGTCACAACCCATCCAAGTGTAAGGTTCTTATCAATACAAATTAATCAAGCCCAAACACAAGATATCTGCTGTAAACCACTGAGGAGTTCCCTCGACTGTCTTTCGTCTTCATCATCAGACCCCTAACGACAGTCAGAACCCATCAAAGTGTAAAGTTTTTATCAATACAAATTAATCAAGCCCAAACACGAGGTATCTGCTGTAAACCATTGAGGAGTTCCCTTGACTGTCTTTCGGCTCCATCATCAGATCGACTCCAGGCCTTCATAAAATTGTAGTGCTGTAAAATACTTAATGAATAAATTAAGGAATGCACTAGTTGTAAACCATTGAGGAGTTCCCTTGACTGTCTTTCGGCTCCATCATCAGATCGACTCCAGGCCTTCATAAAATTGTAGTGCTGTAAAATACTTAATGAATAAATTAAGGAATGCACTAGTTGCCCTTACGATTTTTGAAAGTTCCCCTCGATTTCTCTAGGATCCCATCATCAGATCCTGACTTGGTGACAATGGGACCACCTCAGAAGTATAAGCTTTTGAACAAAAAAAGAATTTTTTAAATCGGTTCACAAACGGCGGAGTAATCGGGGAACATACATAAAAAAAAAAAAAAAAAAAAAAAAAAAAAAAACAATCATCCCGAACATAGTACCTCCTCCTTTTTTGAAGTCGGTTTAAATCGGTTCACAAACGGCGGAGTAATCGGGGAACATACATAAAAAAAAAAAAAAAAAAAAAAAAAAAAAAAAACAATCATCCCGAACATAGTACCTCCTCCTTTTTTGAAGTCGGTAAAAAGGAAAGGCAGCTGTGTGAAATAATGCCGAACGAAGGAAAAACAACCGCAGACGAAAAGATGTCCGGCGAATGCGTCCTCTCACCCGTCTCCATAACCGACAAGATCGAAGATTTTTGGACGAGAGCACCGGAATTATGGTTCATCAAAGCAGAGACCATAATAAATCCTCAGAAGATGTCCGACGACTCCAAATATCGGATTATCTTATCCAAATCCAAAGTAAACCTCGAGGTCACGGAACAAGTTGCGGATATCCTTATAGATCCGTTCAAAGAAGAGAAATATGAGACCTTGAAGCGAAAATTAATTTCGGTATACAAAGAGTCAGCGGAACGACAAAATAAGAAGCTGATTGGGAAAATGGAGCTAGGCGATCAACAGCCATCGCAATTCCTTCAAAAATGCGAGACCTGGCAAGAGGAAAGGTAACCGATGGCGCACTCAAGGTAATGTGGAAAAACAATATTTTTTCCGATTATTCGCAACAAAGCGAATAAGTATGTCCAACCGTGCAACTGGAAAAAAAGAGAAGCCAAGCCATCGGAAAACTAGAAACGGTGCAGTCAGCGACGGGAGGCTGCGACCGCGTGCACGTCAGTCACCGTCTGTGTGTCAAGGACAGGAAGTCGGGTTTGAATTTTTTAGTAGAATGTGGTGCAAATGTGGCTGTTTTACTTCGCATTAGGTGCAGTAAAGAACATGTCACAACACGGTCACAGATAAAAAAATAAGTTAAAGAAAATTAATCCTAGGTACCTTACAATCGCTCCGGTCGTATAAGGTAGGTACGGCTTGAAGTGGCCTCCACCGAGGTCACGACTGAACAACAACACAACACTACAACAAAAATAAATCCAAAAACGTACGTAACGACGACGAGACGTAAGCGTAACATCACAACACGACTGGGTGAACGAAGCTTACTGATATGCACTCGCGGCTCAACAACAGTGACACTGCCGCGCACTGCGACACAAACCAACTGCACTACTACACTACACTACACTACACTGCACCCGATAGAAAAAAGCCGCATCTAACAAAAAGTAAAAACGGAGAAAAAAATGTTTTAATGAATGAAACGGGCAATCGTTTGCTGTCTTCGAGTAAATTAAAATATTTACATACTAAAATTTGAAAATAATGCCCACTACGCTGGGCTTTAACTTGTTTTAATAATAATATGAATTTATTAATTATTATAATAAAAATAATGAAAAAACCGTATCAACTTAGCATAAAAAATGAAGAAAAATATTACATACTTAATTGAATAGCCGTAAATGGCTAGATGCGTCCTTTAAATTTCAAACGCTTGTGGGTTTACTTTTCTACTAAGTATTTCTTTTAGCTATCTAGTATATGATTTTAACAGAAATGGGCGCATATATAGGTATTTCCGCATTTTTTCTTAAGAATTAGAAAGTATTTAGATAACCCTTGGCTTAGATAAAATGTTTATAAAATTATTTAATACCTCCAACCTACTCGGGCTCAACCGACATAGAAACTGGTTAGGCGCCGTACTAAACATACCTACCCCGCCCAACCCCCGCGCAGTTTCCGCTCGATTCACAATTCTAAGAAACAAGGACGTTTCTGCACACTTGCGCCTTTTTTATTAGGTATCGTATTGTATTTTTTTATTCAATGTAACGTATTAAGACTCTTATGGCAAATGCGCCTATGCTAAAACAATTTTACGAAGTAAATAGGGCGCAAGTGGTCAGATGTGGTCTTTTTTTCTTAATTCGAAAGCAGTTTTTTTGTAGCGCGTTAGACGCAAATGCTTATTTGCGTCTTATTAACTTCCTCTCAGAAATAGGGACAAATATGCGTCTTTTATATTACTGAACTAAAAAAGAAACTATAAAGTATAAGGACATTATCTACATAAATGCGACTTTTTAATTAAGTTGCACATAAATTCGTCTCTTCATCTTCAATCGAGTGTAAAAAAATGAACAGAAGCGCCCTATTTTGTTGTGCTAAAATCGCACTGGAGGGAGTTAGAAAAATATTAAAAATACAGGCAGATGCGGCTTTTTTTTTATGATTCCGGCAATGTACTGTAACTCAAATCTGAAAAAACTGTTAAATGCGTCTTTTTTATTATCGGGGGCAGTACACTACACGCAATATTTTGCACATTTTGTGATTTTTTAAAATTAAATTTTGTATGTGTCACGAATAATCAAGGGCACATTAACGTTTTTCCTTTAGAAATTAACGGAGTGCTTAGGTTTAAGGTGAATCAAGTTAGTTCTAACATTTTCGCTCACGAATTGAGGTCTAATAAGCTGGCAATACTGTAACGATTGGGCCGCCGACTATTCGACCTTCGACCGAAAGGGACGCAGCAGGCTATACACAAATCGGAGCGTCTGTTGGGAGTAGTTTCGGAATAGTACCTATGCGATTTGTCCGATGAACTCTATAGCTAGGCAAAAAGTGTACAGCTGATTTCACGCGTCGTTCGTTAAGAGTATTTCAACATCCACCGCTGTTTTATTTTATTGTATCTGTTTTCTTTACTAAAATGGAGTGCTACGTACTGAGAATATAATTTTACATTGAAATAAAGGAATAGTAACTGAAAAAGCGATAAAAAAATTGAAAATTTTCCTGAGAAAATTTCCGGTGGAATATAAGGAGCTTAATGCCCCCTGTTATTTGTGGAGGGCTGTCCCTTACACCCTGTATAAGGGTGTAGTACTGACATATACCTACTCGACCCAAATGCATGGGAAAGCTGATCACACCCTATATGATCTCAAAAAGGGTGAAGGAAAAGATCCTGAAAAAAATCTAAGAAATGTGACATTCCCAACACGCACTGTGTATATATATATATAGTCAGCTCCCTCTCACAGAGAGATAGAGAAGGCCTGTGTCCCAGCAGTGGGAACGTTACAAGCTGATTATGCTTAGGTACTAGTTGGACGGTACTATTTATTTTTGCATTATATCACAATGTTAATCTGATTTTTCTAATCATTTTTAGGCCACGGTAATTAAATAATTTTGCATCATTTTCTACAATGTTGATGGATGATCATCAGTCAGTTGTAATATCTATGGAGAGGTTTACAGTAGAGATGTTATGTTTACAAGAGAAGCCCCCCAGCTAGATCGTCTGCGGCCTGTGTCCAGCTGTGGACTGCGACAGGCTGATTTGATGTAATTTCCTACAATAAGTGGAAGATGTATTAACGAGGCAGATGTGAGTAGAAATACCGGGATGGGGCGCTACAGGAGGACATACAGCATGTATCAGAATTGTGTGGTCATAGTATATGGGTGTGGTACATACCAATACCATTCGACCCAGATGCATGGGATAGCTGATCTGCAATCAGCTATCCCATGCATTTCTTACGATCTTTTCCTTCTTTTCGGTGAAGGAAAAGTTCGTGAGAAATTTTTAAGGAATGTGACATTCCCAACATGTATTGTGCCCACGTGGTGGATTATAGTAAGCTCCCTCTCACAAAAAGATAGAGAAAGCCTATCTGTGTCCCAGCAGTGGGATTGATGTAGGCTGATTATGCTTAGGTACTAGTTGGACGGTACTATTTATTTTTGCATTATATCACAATGTTAATCTGATTTTTCTTATCATTTTCAGGGCACGGTAATTAAATAATTTTGCATCATTTTCTACAATTTTGATGGATGATCATCAGTCAGTTGTTATATATCTATGGAGATGCATGGGATAGCTGATCTGTAATCATCTTTTCCTTCACCATTTTAAGGTCATATAGGGCACACCCTATATGACCTCAAAACGGTGAAGTAAAAGTTCGTGAAAAATTTTAAGAAATGTGACATTCCCAACATATTATATTGTGCCCGCGTGGTGGATTATAGTCTGCTCCCTCACAAAAAGATAGAAAAGGCCTGTCTGTGTCCCAGCAGTGGGATTGATATAGGCTGATTAAGCAAAGGTACTAGTTGGACGGTACTATGTTTTATGCATATCGCAATGTTAATTTGATTCCTCTTATCATTTTCAGGGCACGGTAATTAAATAATTTTGCATCATTTTTTACAATGTTGATGGATGTTCATCAGTCAGTTGTTATACATATATCTATGGAGATGCATGGGATAGCTGATCTGTAATAATCTTTTCCTTCACCATTTTAAGGTCATATAGGGCACACCCTATATGACCTCAAAACGGTGAAGGAAAAGTTCGTGAGAAAATTTTAAGAAATGTGACATTCCCAACATATTATATTGTGCCCGCGTGGTGGATTATAGTCTGCTCCCTCACAAAAAGATAGAAAAGGCCTGTCTGTGTCCCAGCAGTGGGATTGATAAAGGCTGATTATGCATAAGTACTAGTTGGACGGTACTATTTTTTATGCATATCGCAATGTTAATTTGATTCCTCTTTTCATTTTCAGGGCACGGTAATTAAATAATTTTGCATCATTTTCTACAATTTTGATGGATAATTATCAGTCAGTTGTTATATATCTATGGAGATGCATGGGATAGCTCATCTGTAATCAGCTATCCCATGCATTTCTCACGATCTTTTCCTTCACCATTTTAAGGTCATATAGGGCACACCCTATATGACCTCAAAACGGTGAAGGAAAAGTTCGTGAGAAATTTTTAAGGAATGTGACATTCCCAACATGTATTGTGCCCGCGTGGTGGATTATAGTCCACTCCATCTCACAAAAAGATAGAGAAAGCCTATCTGTGTCCCAGCAGTGGGATTGATGTAGGCTGATTATGCAAAGGTACTAGTTGGACGGTACTATTTATTTTTGCATATCACAATGTTCACTTGATTCCTCTTATCATTTTCAGGGAACAGACGAAGTAATTAAATAATTTTGCATCATTTTCTACAATGTTGATGGATGATCATCAGTCAGTTGTAATATCTATGGAGAGGTTTACAGTAGAGATGTTATGTTTACAAGAGAAGCCCCCCAGCTAGATCGTCTGCGGCCTGTGTCCAGCTGTGGACTGCGACAGGCTGATTTGATGTTATTTCCTACAATAAGTGGAAGATGTATTAACGAGGCAGATGTGAGTAGAAATACCGGGATGGGGCGCTACAGGAGGACATACAGCATGTATCAGAATTGTGTGGTCATATACATATATGGGTGGGGTACAGACCAATACCATTCGACCCAGATGCATGGGATAGCTGATCTGCAATCAGCTATCCCATGCATTTCTTACGATCTTTTCCTTCTTTTCGGTGAAGGAAAAGTTCGTGAGAAATTTTTAAGGAATGTGACATTCCCAACATGTATTGTGCCCACGTGGTGGATTATAGTAAGCTCCCTCTCACAAAAAGATAGAGAAAGCCTATCTGTGTCCCAGCAGTGGGATTGATGTAGGCTGATTATGCTTAGGTACTAGTTGGACGGTACTATTTATTTTTGCATTATATCACAATGTTAATCTGATTTTTCTTATCATTTTCAGGGCACGGTAATTAAATAATTTTGCATCATTTTCTACAATTTTGATGGATGATCATCAGTCAGTTGTTATATATCTATGGAGATGCATGGGATAGCTGATCTGTAATCAGCTATCCCATGCATTTCTCACGATCTTTTCCTTCACCATTTTAAGGTCATATAGGGCACACCCTATATGACCTCAAAACGGTGAAGGAAAAGTTCGTGAGAAAATTTTAAGAAATGTGACATTCCCAACATATTATATTATGCCCGCGTGGTGGATTATAGTCTGCTCCCTCACAAAAAGATAGAAAAGGCCTGTCTGTGTCCCAGCAGTGGGATTGATATAGGCTGATTATGCATAAGTACTAGTTGGACGGTACTATTTTTTATGCATATCGCAATGTTAATTTGATTCCTCTTATCATTTTCAGGGCACGGTAATTAAATAATTTTGCATCATTTTCTACAATGTTGATGGATGATCATCAGTCAGTTGTAATATCTATGGAGAGGTTTAAAGTAGAGATGTTATGATTACAAGAGAAGCCCCCCAGCTAGATCGTCTGCGGCCTGTGTCCAGCTGTGGACTGCGACAGGCTGATTTGATGTAATTTCCTACAATAAGTGGAAGATGTATTAACGAGGCAGATGTGAGTAGAAATACCGGGATGGGGCGCTACAGGAGGACATACAGCATGTATCAGAATTGTGTGGTCATAGTATATGGGTGTGGTACATACCAATACCATTCGACCCAGATGCATGGGATAGCTGATCTGTAATCAGCTATCCCATGCATTTCTCACGATCTTTTCCTTCACCATTTTAAGGTCATATAGGGCACACCCTATATGACCTCAAAACGGTGAAGGACAAGTTCGTGAGAAAATTTTAAGAAATGTGACATTCCCAACATATTATATTGTGCCCGCGTGGTGGATTATAGTCTGCTCCCTCACAAAAAGATAGAAAAGGCCTGTCTGTGTCCCAGCAGTGGGATTGATATAGGCTGATTATGCATAAGTACTAGTTGGACGGTACTATTTTTTATGCATATCGCAATGTTAATTTGATTTTTCTTATCATTTTCAGGGCACGGTAATTAAATAATTTTGCATCATTTTCTACAATGTTTAATGTTGATGGATGATCATCAGTCAGTTGGAATTTATAAGGAAGCTTACAGTAATAGTAGGGATGTTATGTTTCATTGAAGAGAGTTTCCAATCTAACCAGAATAACATAGAATTTGAATAAAAGTTAGACCCGTCCCCCTAATAGAACGCGATTGTCATGGAAATAAGCGATCCTCGGTTTAATGTGTTCGGTGAACCCGGACGCGTCCGGGAACCCGGACGCATCGTTGCGAACAAATCAGTGGCAAATGATCGCGATGTTTCGCGTTTTGGCACGACGATTAGGACGGACGGTAGTATTTATTTTTGCATATCACAATGTTAATCTGATGTTTCTTATCATTTTCAGGACGCTGTAATTAAATACTTTTTGCATCATTTGCTACGCTAGTCGTGGATGTGGATGGATGATCATCAGTCAGTTGGAATATCTAATGAGGCTTACAGTAACAGTGGGGATGTTATGTTTACATGAGACGCCCCTCAAATAGATGGACCGACGACCTTAAATAGATGGCTGGGTTAAAACTAGATGTGGAAGGCGGAGGACAGGATGCTGTGGCACAATTTGGAACAGGCCTATGCCCAACCGTGGGCTTATTCCGATCGGATCCCACAGACTGATCTCTTTTTGTGGGATTTGTTAGGAATGTGGATAAAATTAATATTTTGTTCCGTGCCGATCCCAGTACAAACTGATCTGTGAAAATGATGCTGTGAAAAGATAAATACACAGCTTATTATTTGAATTATTATTTTAACTTAAAATCAATGTTTTTTACAATAATCAAAACTTTCAGAAATATGTTTAACAAATAAAAAAATAATGATTAAAAAACAGAATCAACAACTATTATTAGGATAAGTCAACACGGGCGTTGCGTGTGTTACCCATAAGGAATCTCGCACATTAGTGGTCGCATGAACCAGGTCAACTATAGAAACCGATACGAATCGCGCACTACACTAGGTCGCAAAGGGCCACTAGCCGCAGGCCACGGGCTACGGACCACGACTGGCCGGAGTCGTGGCCGTCTAGTGCGCGCGATCGCTACGGTTAGTTTACGACAATATTATGTCGAACATCTGTACCTAACTCTTAATTTTAATTTATCATTACGTACTGGGATCGGTTCGGAACAAAATATTAATTTTATCCACATTCCTAACGAATCCCACAAAGTGGGATCGGATTGTGGGATCCGTTCGGAATTAGCCTCTATCGTTCCCTTGCCTTTCGACTCTCCTACAATATCTGTCGCTGCACTCCTGATCATTCCGCCATCTCATTCCAGCATTTATTTACACTTCGATCATTCATATCCCCTATATCTATCATTTTATCAACCATTCGCTTTAAATTTCTTCGCACAATCAATCTGCTCCAGCATAATTATGCCATTTTATTTTAGGTGGCGATCGCTCTTTGTTTTTATTGAGCCTTATTTCTACGACCATTTCCAGGATAAGGAGTCTGTGCTGTAAAACTAACTCTTCTCTCGGTTGCACTTTGCAGTCTTTGATGTTCCTTTAACTTGTTACGTCGTACCAGAAAGTAATCAAGTTGCGTCTTGTGATTGCCACTTCTGTGTGTAATTAGGTGTTCATCGTTCTTCTGGAACCAAGTGTTGGTTACTACCAGTTCAAAGGTGGTAGCGGATTGCAGCAATGTGTCTCCCTCGTTATTTGGGTTACTGAATCCCCATCCTCCATGCACTCTTTCATACACCCATTCATTCTTCCCACAGGTCCATTAAATCACCTCCAACTATCAACCCTTATACACCGGGACATTCATCAAAACTGTGACAATGTCCTCCCAAAACTTCTCTTTCACCCTTTCATCACATCCTACCTACAGTGCATACACACTAATTACATTAATTAGCATTACATTTTCTAACATAATTTTTACAACGATCAATCTATCATTAATTCTTTTTACCTCCCCCACGCCTTATTTTAAATTGAAAACGAAAATATGCTACTATGATTATATATTTATTATTATTTACTATTATATATTTCTTTATTTCTATACAAAAACTGATTCAAATGCACAATAAAACTAAGACACGGTGAAAATAAATGCACAGAACAGCAGATTTTTTTTTCGCTATTTCATGTTTGCTCCCATAGTGAAAGTTGTTCATAATGACGAGTACAATGATCTCTTAGCTACACCTATTCCCTATAAGTTGGGATAGCATCCGTTTTCTTCTTCTTGGCTTCCCGCCCAGGTATGCTCTAGCACAAAAACATGATATCAATAACGGGAAGAACAAGATTGACTCTCGGTATCGATGAAACTATAATAATTACTTCTTCTCTTATTATTTTTAGGCAGCAGTAAGTACTCAATTATTAAGTTATTGTGACAGTGTGACCGTTAGTGTGAAACACGATACATGACGTAAGTCAGGGTTATTCCAAAAATCCCCATTGAAAATCCCCATAAACGGGGATTCGTTGACACAAAGTTCACAAAGCCCCATTCATAGGGATTTTCAATGGGTATTACTGGAATAACCCGTAGTTACGTCACATATCGCGTTTTACACATCGAAATAAACCCGTCTCCTCAATATATTTGGTATTAATCAGATTTTGCTCAACATTTTCAGGCTGTAAGTAACAAACGTAATTTGTGGCTAAATAATATCAAAGGCAAAATCAAATAATTTATTTCAATTAGGCACATAAAAGGCACTTTTGAACGTCAAATGATTTGAACGTCATCGGACGCACTAGTCGATCGAAGGTAAAGCTAATCTAGCCGCGGTCGGGTCGTGGTGGGACCATTCATTAATATCGAAACCTCTCTCTGCCTCTGAAAGCACGAAAAGCCGTTGGTGCCAGCTGTCATTCATAGAACTTAGATAGTCGTTAAGGGTAGTCAGAA
Source organism: Lithophane leautieri (assembly GCA_949152455.1). Taxonomy (NCBI): domain Eukaryota; kingdom Metazoa; phylum Arthropoda; class Insecta; order Lepidoptera; family Noctuidae; genus Lithophane; species Lithophane leautieri. The sequence goes on from OX424486.1 coordinate 1,351,882, forward strand.
CCAGTCTTACCAAGGGTATCGTGTAACCAGTAACTGGGCTGTGGAGGCCAGATAGGTAGTCGCTGCATGTAAAATACTGGTATTCAGCTGCTTCCGGTCAGACTGGAAGCTGACCCCAACATAGTTAGGAAAAGGCGAAATGAGTTATTTATTAAGTTAAAAATAAGTCTGTGTTAGATAGTAAAACACTGCTTCAGTAGGGACACTTATTTCGGTCGTTATTTTTTTGGTGTTAAAATTTTAATCTGATTTTACTTTATGTTTTCAGAAAGTAAGTACTAATTAGTCACGTTGGTCTAGTAGTCGCAAGCGCTACTGGGGAGCATGAGGTCCCGGGTGCTATTTCCGGGTCGTGCAAAGTGTTGTTGGGTTTTTCCATCTGGAATTTCTCAGTAGCAGTCTGAAGTCTGGATTTCTGCCCAGTTGACTGCAATAGGCTCACCCTGTATTACATGGGACTTGAACATAACTGGCGAAATGTAGGTGTACCCTACCTAGCCTAACCCGTCGGGTAATTCTTCCTTTTTCGTGTGGTAAGTAACTAACCTGGTGTCAGAGTTTGAATTAAAGCTGCTAGGCAGATTGATTGAAATAACACCAGATAAAGTGGGCAGTAATATTGAAAAATGATCATATTATTGGTAGATACAGTATTTCATGTATCATAAGATGACGGTTTCATATTTACATTGACAATATTATAATGCATTTTCGTTTAATCTTAATCCGTTCTCTCCTAATATTTTCAGATCGTAAGTGAAATGAGTTATTTAATAAGTTCAAACCCACAAAAAAAAGAAGTCGGTGTTAGATAGTAAAACACTGCTTACAAATCTTAGTAGGTACACTTATTTCGGCCGTTATTTATGGTGTTAAAATTCTGAAAGTAAGTACCAGTGGTCGCAAGCGCCGGTCGTAAATTCCTGGGTCGTACAAAGAGTTATTGGGTTTTGGGTATTTCCATCTGGACTTTTGCAATAAGTCTGGAGTCTGGATTTCTGCCCGGTTGATGGCAATAGACTCGCCCTCTATAACTTGGGACTTGAACATAACTGGCGAAATGTGAGTGTGTATAACCTAACCCTTTGTGGCGTACACGCATGATGTTATGTTATGTAAAGTACCATATTATAACAAATTAAGTGTGAGAATAGGCAATAATATTGTAAGGATGATCAAAAAATGGCAGATAAAGTATGATATGTGTCATAAGATGACGGTTTCTTATTACAATGACAATAATAAAATGTATTTTCGGTTATTAAATAAATGTTTATCTAATTTCTCTTATTATTTTCAGGCCGTAAGTAAAAATGAGAATTTTAATAAGTTAAAAAGGAAACCCAAAAAAAAAAAATTTATAAAAAAGAAGTCGTTGTTAGATATTAAAACACTGCTTACAAATCCTAGTAGGTACACTTATTCCAGCCGCTAGTTTTGGTGTTAAAATTTTAATGTGATTTCCCTTTATATTTTCAGGATGTAAGTACCTACCAATAAGTCTCGTTAGTCTAATGGTCGCAAGCGCGGGTTGGGTTAAGAAACGTGCCGCCTCGTTAGAAGTATTTAAGGTTATTTAGTAGGTCTCCTGAACCCTCCACACCATTTGCCACCATTTCCTTTTTTGCCGTTGACGCATATTTAAAAAAAAATAAGACTTGTTTATGGAAGTTTCAAAAACGTCTACTTATTTACGAATGCAAGAGCGAGCCTAACGAGCTTGAAACTTGGGGCACCCCGGGTTGGACAGGATACCTGTCTGAGTCAGGGTGCTCCAAGTCCTGACACACTTCTACTTAGTAAAAAGGCAATAATAACTCAGAATGCAAGAGCGAGCCTAGCGAGCTTGAGACTTGGGGCACCCCGACTCGGACAGGTTAGGTTCGAAGGGGATGATGGAGGCTCAAGTGAGCGAGGAAGGCAAGTGAACGAGTCCCCGTCATCTCCTTCATGTTAGGTTCCTTTACACCCTGTAGATAGAAACAGGAGCCCCGCGAAGCGTGGTTCCGTTGAATACGACTTACTTAAAAAAAAAAAAAAAATCACATAACATTCTTTTTTTATATTTTTACCTTGAACCTGAATATGTGTCTGCTGTAAATTGGTGGCTGGGGGATGACTTGCCCTCTTCCTCTGTCCTCCCTTTACATTTTATTTATCAACCTTTATAATAATGAACTAGCGAAATGTGGGTGTACTATAGGTACACCTCTGCCTAACCCTTCGGGGATTAACAGGTGTGATGTTATGTAATGCTTTTTATGAGATTTACGTCATGTTAAAAAAAAAAACAGCACCTCGGGTGGAACGATGACTGTTTCTTCATAAATTGACAAATAATAAAATGCATTTTCGTTTTTAAATATTAATCCGATTTCTCTCAATATTTACAGTTGGTAAGTAAAAATGATTATTTTATTAATTTAAAAAGGATACACGGAGCCACTAAAATCCTTACTTCCATACTTACTAATATTATAAATGGGAAAGTGAGTTTGTTTGTTTATTGTTTGCTACGCTTTCGCGCTAAAATGGCTGAACGGATTTAGATGACCTGGAAAAGGACATAGGATACTTTTTATCCCGATATTCGTACGGGATCGAGACTTACGCGGGTGAAACCGCGGGGCGCAGCTAGTAATTAATAAACAAGAGGTCGGTGTAAGATAGTAAAACACTGGTTACGAATATAAGTAGGTACGTACAATTACGTCGACCGTAATTTTTAGTGTTAAAATTTGAATCTGATTTTACTTTATGTTTTCAGAAAGTAAGTACTAATTAGTCACGTTGGGCTAGTAGTCGCAAGCGCTACTGGGGAGCATGAGGTCCCGGTTGCTATTTCCGGGTCGTGCAAAGTATTATTGGGTTTTTCCATCTGGAATTTCTCAGTAGCAGTCTGAAGTCTGGATTTCTGCCCAGTTGATGGCAATAGGCTCACCCCCTATTACATGGGACTTGAACTTATCTGGAGAAATATGGGTGTACTATACTACTATATACTAGCCTAACCCTTCGGATATTACATGCATGATGTTATGTTAAGTACAAATATGTAATTAAATAGGTGTGAGAATAGGAAGAGAAGGGGTACCGCGTTACCCAGTAACTGGGTTGTAGAGGTCAGATAGGCAGTCGCTACATGTAAAATACTGGTATTCAGCTTCATCCGATTAGATTGGAAGGTGACCCCCAACATAGTTGGGAAAAGGCTAGGCAGATTGATTGATATAACAAAAGTTACTACTTAAGAGCGAGATAGAATGGGCAGTAATATTGAAAGATGATCATAAAATGGCAGAGACAATATGTCATACATGACACAAATAAGACGAGTTCTTATTACATTGAAAATAATAACATTAATTTTCGTTTTTTAAATGTTAATCCGATTTCTTTAAATATTTTCAGGAAGTAAGTGAAAATGAGTAATTTAATAAATTAAAAAGGATACCCACTAAAATAAAATAAAAAGTTAGTGTTAGATATTAAAGCACTGCTTACAAATCTAAGTAGGTACCTACAATTATTTGTTGGTGTTAAAATTTTAATCTGATTTTGCTTTATGTTTTCAGAAAGTAAGTACCAATTAGTCACATTAGTCTTGTAGTGGCTAGCGCTAGTGGGGAGCATAAGGTCCCGGATGCTATTCCCGGGTCGGGCGAAGTGCTATTGGGTTTTTGTACTTGTAATTTCTGCCCAGTTGATGGCAATAAGCTATAACATGGGACTTGAACATAACAGGCGAAATGTAGGTGTACTATAATAGCGTAATCCTTCGAGGAATACACGCGTGATGATAAGTTATGTTATGTAACTAAATAATGTGTAGTTTCATTCAGTGACATATTTTCATATCCGTTTGGTGCTGATAGGGAGGCCAGAATGCAAAAAATGTAACCCCCTATCATGTATGGCCGAATTTCAATAGTTTTCGAGGTATTTAAATTTTAAGGGTTTTTCGAGATTTACCCAAAATTTTACATTTAATTCCAAATAAAAAATAATTAAAAACGTATTGGTGGGTACTTCAATTAAATTAATGTGGTATTCTGAAAGCTTACCAAAAAGGTATACAAAAAAAATTTAAAGATACGTAATTCATGGCATGGCTACTTACTCACTTACTTTTATGAGACATTGAAAATAAAAAAATGCATTTTCGTTTTTAAAATATTCATTTATTTTATTATTTACAAGCTGCCCGCCCCGGCTTCGCATGGGTAGCACTAAGTACTTATCTATTGCGCACCTACCCTACCTACCCTACCTACCCTACCTACCCTACCTACCCTACCTACCCTACCTACCCTACCTACCCTACCTACCCTACCTACCCTACCTACCCTACCTACCCTACCTACCCTACCTACCCTACCTACCCTACCTACCCTACCTACCCTACCTACCCTACCTACCCTACCTACCCTACCTACCCTACCTACCCTACCTACCCTACCTACCCTACCTACCCTACCTACCCTACCTACCCTACCTACCCTACCTACCCTACCTACCCTACCTACCCTACCTACCCTACCTACCCTACCTACCCTACCTACCCTACCTACCCTACCTACCCTACCTACCCTACCTACCCTACCTACCCTACCTACCCTACCTACCCTACCTACCCTACCTACCCTACCTACCCTACCTACCCTACCTACCCTACCTACCCTACCTACCCTACCTACCCTACCTACCCTACCTACCCTACCTACCCTACCTACCCTACCTACCCTACCTACCCTACCCATCTACCCATCCTACCTAAGTTTATATTTGAAAATTTTAAATTGATATTTTTTCGATGTTTTAATAGTTATTCTGCTATTCTGGGCGGAGACAAACCAAAGATCATCCAAATCGGTCCAGCAGTTCTCGAGTTATAAGTGTTTGAACAAACCCGACTTTGTTTTGTATATACATACGTACATATACACTGGCCTTCAAAACTTAGTACCACACTTTTAAAATTGCAATTTCTCCTAAACTGTAGAAGCCAGAGTTTTGAAATGAAAAACGTTTTATAGCGATGTCATCAACTTTCCTGGAAATTATAGTTTATTATACATAAGTGACGTTTTTAACTTAAACCAAAAAATAGCCATTTTTAACTTACAGGCAAAAAACTCAAATAACTACAGTTTTACGCCTTATTTACATTTTCAAGTCTTTTAAATTAAAATTCATCGATCAAGAAATAAATGTGAAAACAAAAACAGAAACAAAAAGAGCCAAAAGTTGCAATATAAAAAATTAAATTATTTTTGTAATCCTTTTTATTTCGAAAATGTAGCTTGTGTAATTTAAAAGTTATTGCAATTTAGTGTTCGAGTTTCTAAGTGTGGTACTAAGTTTTGAAGGCCAGTGTATATAAGAATTACACACAGCACAATACTTAAAGATGCCACATAATTAATGTTAATCCGATTTCACTTAATATTTTCAGGCCGTAAGTAAAAATTTGTCATTAGTCATTAAGTTAAAAAGGATACCCACTAAAATAAATAAATACCGGCCATGGGCGTGTCGGACCACGCACAGTGAAGGGTTCCGTAGTTGAGATGAATTTATCCCAAGAACAAAACAACATTGATATACACACACACACACAAAATGTGGCACGAACACTTCGATAAGATGTCTCTGAGCAAGGGAATCTGGTATCAGACAATCCAGCCAGCACTTTCTCGTTGTTCATGGTTCGACCAGGCAAACATGAGTCGTGCGGAAATTGTAATGGCTCATCGGCTTCGATCAGGACACATTCCAATGAATAGTTTCGCATTCCTCTTGCTTTACCGAACTGTCGGGATTGTAATATAGTGGAAGACACTTGAATCACATTGTTATCAAAGTCACTGGATGTTGGAAGGAGTAACAGCATGCTTGTGTCCCCATTGTCAAAGGATGCAAGATACTTGTATAAATTGGTAAAAATAGGATTTAGAGTATTTAAGGAACAATTGTTTGTACCGATAAGGGTAGCCAAATAAGTTTTTGATTAAACCCTCTATGAATTAAATTGAATAACAAAAGAAAAAAAAATATGCGCGAAAATAGACAATAATATTCAAGGATGACCATAAAATGGCACGTTAAACAGTTGGCCCCGACTGTCATTCATAGATCTTTGCCAGTCGTTACGGTTACAGAAGTCCAAAAGTCTAAAAACCAATCTTCCCACAGGTGTATCATGTTACCCAGGAACTGGGTTGTGGAAATCAGATAGTCAGTCGATCCATTTAAAAAACTGGTATTCAGCTGCATTCGGTTAGACTGGAAGCCGACCCCAACATAGTTGGGAAAAGGCTAGGCAGATTAATTGAAACAACAAAAGTTACTAATTACGAGTAAGTGTGAGATAAAATGAGCAAGTAATATTGAAAGTTGATAATAAAATCGCAGACACAGTACGTCATACATGACACATTAATATGACGAGTTCTTTATACATTGAAAAAAAAAAAGTTTCGTATTTGAAATGTTAATCCGATTTCTCTAATTTTTTTCAGGAAGTAAGTGAAAATGAGTAATTTAATAAATTAAAAGGGATACCCAATAAAATAATAAAAAAGTCAGGGTTGAATATTAAAACAGCTTACAAATCTAAGTAGGCACCTACAAATTATTTCGGCGTTATTTCTGGTGTTAAAATTTTAAACTGATTTCGCTTTATATTTTCAGGCAGTAAGTACCAATAAGTCTCGCTAATCTAGTGGTCACAAGCGCTAATGCTGAGCATGAGGTCCTGGGTCAATTCCCGGGTCAGGCAAACTGTTATTGGGTTTTTTTCGTTTGGAATTACACAGTAACAGTCTGGATTTCAGCCAGGTTAATGGCAAAAGGGTCCCCCCCTTTTACATGAGACTTGAGCATAACTGACAAAATGTAGGTTAACTATAGTCGACGCCTTCGGAAAATACACGACTGATATAATATCAGTCGTTACGTTGAGTACCAATAAGTTACTAAATAGGTGTGACAATAGGCAATAATATTGAAAGATGATCATAAAATGGCACGTTAAGCTGTTGGTTCCAGCTGTTCATTCATAGATCTTTGCCAGTCGTTACGGTTAGTGAGAAGTTCAAAAGTCTGACAGTCTTACCAAGAGGTATCGTGTTACCCAGTCACTGAGTTGTGGTGATCAGATAGGTAGTCGCTCCATGTAAAATACTGGTATTCAGCTGCATCCGATTAGACTGGAAGCCGACCCCAATATAGTTGGCAAAAGGTTAGGCAGATGGTTGAAATAACAAAAGTTATTAATTAAGCACGACATAAAATGGGCAGTCTTATTTAAAGATGATCATAAAATGGCATATACTGTAGGTCGTGTGTCAGAAGATGACGGTTTATTAATAAATTGACGATAATAAAATGCACTTACGTTTTTTAAATGTTAATCCGGTTTCTCTTAATATTTTCAGGCCGTAAGTCAAAATTAGTAATTTAATAAGTAAAAAAAAAAATGCCCACTAAAATAAATAAAAAGTTAGTGTTAGACAGTAAAACACTGCTTAAAAAGAGTAGATACACTTATTGCAGCCTGCATTATTTTTGGTGTTCTTTTAATCTGATTTCGCTTTGTATTTTCAGAAAGTAAGTACCAATAAGTTTGGTTGGTTTAGAAGTCACAAGCACTGCTGCTGAGTATGAGGTCCCGGGTTCAATTCTCGGGTCGGGCAAAGTGTTATTGGATTTTACCATCTGAAATTTTTCAGTAGCAGTCTGGAGTCTTGATTTCTGCCCATTTTTTGATGGCAATCTGCTCGGAACCTATTACATGGGCCTTGAAAATAACTAGCGAAATGTGGCTGTACTATAGCCCAACCCTTCGGGGAGTACCCACATGATTTTTTATGTTATGTTAATTACCAAAAGGTAACTAAATAGGTGTGAAAATTGGCAAAAATATTGAAGGATGATCATAAAATGGCAGATACAGTATGTCATGTGTAATCAAATGACGGTTTCGTATTATACTGGCAATAATGAAGTGCATTAATTTCGGTTTTAAATGTTAATTTATCCGATTTCTCTTAATATTTTCAGACCGTAAGTAAAAATAAGTAATTAAATAAGACAAGAAGGTTGCCCACTAAAATAAATACACTTATATCAGCCATTATTTTTGCTGTTAAATTTTTTATCTGATTTTGCTTAATATTTTCAGAAAGTAAGTACCAATAAGTTTCGTTGGTTTAGAGGTCACAAGCACTGCTCCTGAGTATGAGGTCCCGGGTTCAATTCTCGGGTCGGGCAAAGTGTTATTGGATTTTACCATCGGTAATTTCTCAGTAGCAGTCTGGAGTCTTGATTTCTGCCCATTTGATGGCAATAAGCTTGGCATGGGCCTTGAATATATCTAGCGAAATGTGGGTGTAATATAGTCCAACCTTTCGGGGAGTACCCACATGATTTTATGTAAAGTACCAAAAGGTAACTAACTAAATAGGTGTGAGAATAGGCAAAAATATTAAAGGATGATCATAAAATGTGCAAAATGCACGTTAAGTAGTTGGTTCCTGCTGTCATTCATAGATCTTTGCCACTCGTTACGGGTAGTCAGAAGTTCAAAAGTTTGACAAATAGTCTTACCAAGGGGTTTCATATTACCCAGTCACTGAATTGTGGAGGTAAGATAGGCAGTCGTTTTATATAAAATACAGGTATTCAGCTGCATCCGGTAAGACTGGAAGCAGGCCCCAAAATAGTTGAGAAAATGCTGGGCAGATTGATTGAAATAACAGATACAGTATGTCATGTGTAATATAGAATGACGGTTTCATAATATTATATTGGCATTAACAAAATGCATTCTCGTTTTTAAATGTTACTATACGATTTCCCTTAACATTTTCAGTCCGTAAGTAAAAATTAGTATTAAATAAGAGATAAAAAAGGATGCCCACTAAAATAAATAAAAAAGATGTCGGTGTTAGATAATAAAATACTGTTTACAAATCTAAGAAGGTACACTTATTTTGGCCGGTAGTTTTGGTGTTAACATTTTAATCTGATTTCGCTAATTTCCTGGAAGTAATTACCTACCAATAAAACTAGTTGGTCTAGTGGTCGCAAGCGCTACTACTGAGCTAAAGTCCCGGATTCAATTCCCGGGTCTGGCAAAGTGTTATTGCATTTTTTCATCTGGAATTTCTCATTCGCTGTCTAGACCCTGGATTTCTGCCCAGTTGATGGCAAATGGCAGACCCCCTCTTACATGAGACTTGAGCATAACTGGCGACATGTAGGTGTACTGCATTACCCTTCGGGGAATACCAAGAAGTAACTACTGACAAGTGCGTTGAAAATTCGTTGCGTTAGAAGAAATTACTGACAAATGCGTGCACCGACTGGACAGGTCCACTCAAATTTGTATGGTTCTTTCCGCGAAAGACCATTTTAGACACAAATCTACATGGTCCTCAAATTATCTTACCAAGATTATTTCCAGATTTTTAAATACACTTGACATTAATGAATTGTATATATACAATGACGTGAAGATTTACTTTGTAAAGTATTATAATTATTATTTTAATAATTGTGAATGCAAAAAGTTACTAATTAAGTGTGAGATAAAATGGGTAGTAATATTGAAAGCTGATCAAATGGAAGATACACTAAGTCATGTGTATGACATTAGTACATTGACAATAATAAAAAACATTTCCGTATTTAAAATGTTAATCCGATTGCTCTTAATATTTTCAGGAAGTAAGTAACAATGAGTAATTTTATAAGTTATTTTGTTTTAACCGGCTACGTGCGTGTCGATCCACGCACAATGAAGGGTTCCGTAGTTGGGATGAATTTATCCCAAGCACAAACTTAACATTGTTGTTGACAAAAAAAATCTCCCATAAGGAATGTATGGGAAAACATGTTTTTGCAACTGAAAATGTAAATTGGTCGATTATTACTCGGTAGCTTGTAGAGCCTACTTAGCTGTGACAGTTTTCCTTTTAATTTCCATACTACTGCATGTGCGTTTTTTCACATATCCAAAATCAATCATTTCGCTGGCAAGGACACTTGCCTCTAACAAAAATTTGCAGTTTAAAGCTTAATATTTCGCAAACGGATCCCTGAATCCAAAAATGGTTTGAAACAACTCACAATATTTTTGAATGACCTTTCCAACAACACCCCACACCATGGGACAGGCGAGAAAAAATAAAAGTATCCAATTCAAGTGCAGGGGTAGGGTAACATAAAAAAATTTTTTTTCTTGGTTTTTTTTACCACTTTTGGCGTAATTTATATGTTCACTCATACGAAATTACGGCTCTCATAGTACCGGAGCTGAGCTAAGCCGCGGACAGACGGACAGACAGACAGACGGCCGGACATGGCGAAACTATAAGTGTTCCTTTTTGACTACGTAACCCTAAAAAGGATACTCATAAATAAAATAAAAAAAGAAGTCAGTATTAATTTAACTAATACCGACTTCTCTTTTATTTAATTTATGCACTGCTACACTGCCTATAAATCTAAGTAGGTACACTTGTTTTGGCCGTTATTTTTACATTTTAATGTTATTTCGCTTTATTTTTTCAGGAAGTAAGTAACAGTACGTCCCATTGGCCTAGTGGTCGCAAGCGCTACTGCTGAGTATGAAGTCCCGGGTTCAATTCTCGGGTCAGGCAAAGTGTTATTGGGTTTTTGCATATGGAATTTCTCAGTAGCAGTCTGGAGTCTGGACATAACTGGCGAGATGGGGGTATACTATAGCTTAATCCTTCGGGGAATACACTATGATGTTATGATGTTATGTTAAATACCAAAAAGTAACTAAATAGGTGTGAGAATAAGCAATATTATTGAAGGATGATCATAAAATGGTACGTTAAGCAGTTGGTCTCGGCTGTCATTCACAGATCTTTGCCAGTCGTTACGGGTAGTCAGAAGTCCAAACGTTTGACAAATAAGCAAGGTATTTCGTATTACTCAGTAACTGGGTGGTGGAGGTCAGATAGGCAGTCGCTCCATATAAAATACTGGTATTCAGCTGCATCCGGTTAGACTGGAAGCCAACCCCAACTTAGTTGGGAAAAGGCTAGGCAGATTGATTGAAATACAAATTTACTAATTAAGTGCAAGATAAAATGGCCAGTAATATTGAAAGATGATCCTATAATGGCAGATACAGTATGTCATGTGCCATAAGATGACCGTTTCTTATTACATTGACAACAAGAAAATGCATTTTCGTTTTTTAAATATTAATCCGATCTTTCTTAATATTTTCAGGCCGTAAGTACAAATGAGTAATTTATTAAGTTAAAATGGATACCCACTAAAATAAAGTAAAAAGAAGTCAGTGTTAGATAATAAAACACTGCTATAAAATTAAGTCCATACACTTCTTTCGGCCGTTATTTTTGGTGTTAAAATTCTGGAAGTAAATCTCGCTGGTCTAGTGGTCGCAAGCGCTTCTGCTGAGCACGAGGTCCCGGGTTCAATTCCCGGGTCGGACAAACAGTTATTGGGTTTTCCATCTGGAATTTCTCGGTAGCAGTCATAATATGGCACGTTATGCAGTTGGTTCCGGCTGTCATTTATAGATATATGCCAGTCGTTAAGGGTAGTCAGAAATACGAAAGCCTAACCAGTCTTACCAAGAGGTATCGTGTTACCCAGTAACTGGGTTGTGAAGGCCAGATAGGCAGTCACTCCATGTAAAATACTGGTATTCAGCTGCATCCATTTAGACTGGGAGCCCACTCTAACATATTTGGCAAAAGATTATGCAGATTGATTGAAATACAAAGTTACTAATTAAGTGCGAGATAAAATGGGCAGTAATATTGAAAGATCATCCTATAATGGCAGATACAGTATGTCATGTGTCATACGATGACGGTTTCTTATTACAATAAGAAAATACATTTTAATTTTTAAATGTTCCATTTCTCTTAATAATTTCAGGCCGTAAGTAAAAATGAGTAATTTAATAAAGTTAATAAGGATACCCACATGAATAAAAAAAAAGAAGAAGACTGAAAAAACTAAAACACTGTTTACAAATCTAAGTAGGTACAATTATTTCGGCCGTTATTTAGGGTGTTAAAATTTTAATCCGATTTCGCTATTTATTTTCAGAAAGTAAGTACCAATAAGTCTAGCTGGTATAGTGATTGCAATCGCTACTGCTGAGCATGAGGTTTTGGGTTCAATTCCTGGATCAGACAAAGTATTATTCGGATTTTCTACTGTTGCTGTTGGTCCCAGCTTTTTTTCATAGATCTTTGCCAGTCGTTACGGGTAGTTTGAAGCCCAGAAGTCTGACAACCAGTCTTAGCAAGGGGGTCGTGTTACCCAGTTCCCGGGTTGTAGAAATCAGATAGGCAGTCGCTCTGTTTACATAAATGTAATACTGGTATTAAGCTGTATCCGGTTTGACTGGAAGACAACCCCCAAACGTAGTTGTGAAAAAGCTAGATAGATTGATTGAAATAACAAAAGTTACTTATCAAGTTCAAGATAAAATGGACAGTAATATTTAAAGGTTTTCATTAAATAGCAAATACAGTATGTCATGTGTCGTATGATAACGGTTTATTTTAACCTATACAACAATAAGTTGAATGTTCGTTTTATAGTGTTAATCCGATTTCTTTTAATAATTTCAGGCAGTAAGTAACAATGAGTCATGTTATGAGTTAAAAAATATATCCAATCAAATAAATAAAAAGAAACGGTCGTTACTTATTAAAACACTGTTAACAAATTTAAGTAGGTACATATACTTATTTCGGCCACAATTTATTTTGTTAAAATTTCTCATTATATTTTCTGGAAATAAGTAGCAATAAGTCTCGTTGGTCTAGTGGTTAAGTAGTAAAAATAAGTAATTGAATAAGTTAAAAAGGATACCCACTAAAATAAATAAACAAGAACTCGGTGTTAGAGAGAAAAACACTACTTACAAGTGTTAGTAGATACATTTATTTCGGCCGTTCTTTTGGCTGTAAAAGCTATAATCTAATTTCGCCTTGTATTATCTGGAAGTAAGTACTAATACGTCTCATGGTCTAGTGGTCTCAAGCGTTACTGCTGAGCATTAGGTCCCGGGTTTATTTACCGTCTGTATTTCTGCCCGGTTGATAGCAATAGGCTCGCCCCTTCTTAATTGGGACTTGAGCATAACTTGCGAAAAGTAGGTGGCCTAACGCTTCGGTAAATACACGCATCATGTTATGTTCCCAATAAAATGGCCAGTAATATTAATAGATGATCATAAAACAGGAGATACAGTATGTCAGGTGTCATAAGATGACGGTTTCTTATTACATTGACAACAATGAAATGCATTTTGGTTTATTAAATGTTAATGCGATTTCTTTTAATACTTTCAGGCAGTAAGTAAAAATGAGTCATGTAATGAGTTAAAAAATATATCCAGTCAAATTAATAAAAAGAAACGGTCGTTACTTATTAAAACACTGCTAACAAATTTTAGTAGGTACATATACTTATTTCGGCCACAATTTATGTTGTTAATTTTTTTTACTAATTTCGCTTTATATTTTCTGGAAATAAGTAGCAATCATTCTGGTTTGTCTAGTGCTAGCGCTACTTCTGAGCATGAGGTCCCGGGTTCAATTCCCGGGTCGGGCAAGTGGTATTTGGTTTTTCCATCTGGGATTTCTCAGTAACAGTCTGAAGTCTGGACTTCTGCCCGGTTGAAGGCAATAGGCTTACCGCCTCATATATATGGGACTTGAGCATAACTGGCGAAATGCAGGTGTACTTTAGCTTAACCCTTTGGGGAATACACGCCTGATATTATGTTATGGTAGATATCGATAAGTAACTAACTAGGTTTTACAATAGACAATAAAATTGAAGGATGCTCATAAAAAGATCTTTGCCAGGCATTACACGTAGTCAGAAATTGGAAAATTCTGACAACCAGTCTCACCAAGGGGTTTCGGTTGCCCAGTAACTGGGTTGTGGAGGTGTGATAGGCAGTCGCTCCATGTAAAGTACTAGTATTCAGCTACATCCGGTTCGACTGGAAGCCGACCCCAACATAGTTGGGAAAAGGCTAGGCAGATTGGTTGTAATAACAAAAGTTACAAATAAGTGCGAGATAAAATGAGCAGTTATATTTGAAGGATGATCATAAAATGGCAGATATACTATGTTGAGGATATAAATCAAAATCTGACTCGTTTGGATTTCACTTGATTTAATACATATCAGTCGGTGCCAAAAATATAATGTTGGATCGCACAGTACGTCTGCCGATGCCCGTATCTATCGTCGAGTAGTTGTAGTGGGGGCGCGGCCGAGGCAAGATCAGCTGTGTGACCCTCAACCCGCGCGTCCCCCGCCGCTCCTGGTACACGCGTATGATGCGTGAAGAACTATGTCATGTGTATGTCACATAATGTGACGTTTTCTTATTACATTGACAATAATAAAATACATTTTTGTATTTTTTAATGTTTATCCGATTTCTCTTAATATTTTCAGGAAGTAAGTAGATATGAGCAATTTAATAGGTTAAAAAGCATTCCCAATAAAATAAACAAAAATAAAGTCGGTGTCAGATACTGAAACACTGCTTACAAATCTAAGTAGGTAGGTACTTAGGTTTATTTCTACCGTTATTTTTGGTGTTAAAATTTTAATCCGATTTCGCTATTTATTTTCAGAAAGTAAGTACCAATAAATCTCGTACGTCTAGTGGTTGCAAGCGCGCGTAAGTCTACTGCTCAGCATGAGTTCCGACCGTGCGACCCGGGTATTATTGGGTTTTTCCATCTGGAATTTGTCAGTAACAGTCTGGAGTCTGGATTTCTAACCGGTTGATGGCATAAGGTCACTCCCATAACATGGGCATGACAACCAGTCTTACCAAGGCGCATCGTGTTACCCAGTAACTGGGTTGTGGAGGTCAGATAAGTAGTCGCTCCATGTATATTACTGGTTTTCAGCTGCATCCGGTTAGAGTGGAATCCGACTCCAACAGATTAATTGAAATAACAAAAGTTATTAAGTGCGAGATAAAATGGGCAGCAATATTGAAAGATGATCATAAAATGGCAAATTCAGTGTCATAAGATGACTGTTTCTTTACATTGACATTAATAAAATTTCTTTTTATCACATCTATTCAAAAAGAGTTAGTTTATCCTTCGTAAACAGGGGCTGACATAGATCTTTAATCCCTAGGTACTTAAACTGATTTGAATTTGGAATGTGCATGTTGCTAGTAAAATTTCCAATCACCAAAGAGATCAATCACGAAAATTGTATGAACGTGTAACAGGCGGTCATACTTTGTGACTTTGATTCCGTCTTTTAATACATCATATAATAATTGTTTGCTCCCTAGGCAAACAATCTACTAAGTATTTCCTTTTTTAAATGTTAATCCGATATCTCTTCATATTTTCAGCATGTAAGTAAAATTGAATAATTTAATCAGTTAAAAAACGGATACCCACACATAAATAAAATGGAAGTCAGTGTCTAAATATACAAACACAAAAAAATAGGGTATTGCTTGAGATAATGAAATGATACGAGTTTTGTTTTTTATTCGCGTTTAATAACAAAGTATTTAAAGTTAGAAAACAAGCAGTGTAGTGTAGCCTGTTCTTTCCACTTGACGAAACAGTCAACAATTAGTATACAATCACTTCAAGGAAACTTTTTATTTACAAGATTTGTTTCTTTGATACTTGGGTCAGTAATATGGACTTATCACGTATTCTAAAGCCTAGTTTTGAATCGGTTGATAAACCAAAGCATTGTTATTGCATACATAATTTAAGATCAATATGCTGTAGGTCTCTAAATGCACAATATTCTGATTTTTACTGCGTGTACACGGACGGTTCTAGACGTGAGAACTACCGTGGCGCAGCCTTTGTATTTCGCAAGGTGGAACCTTTTTCAAATTCCGTATTTCATCAAAAATTTCAATAATGCACTTGGAGTTGATCGCTATCGCTGAAGCTTTGGCATACCTATATCAAATCTTTGGACGGTGATCGGTTTGTAATTTTCACTGAATCGAAAAGTACTCTCCGTCATCTGATGAGATGTACGAGTACTTCACCTTTCAGGAGGCTTCCACTGGCGGATAATATCTTAAGAACCATATCTTAAGAACCATCACTGAATTTGTTACCAATCATAAAACTGTAGTCCTTCTCACGTTGGACTGATCGGTAATGAGATTGTTGATCGTTCGCTCCACCATGACCAGTTATCAGTTTATCCACCGTTATAGGTTTTGGTGCTCGTCGGCCCTTATCAAACCGTGTCTTCATGGCAAATGAATGATGCTCAATTCTCTTAGCGGCATGCTCTCGTAAACTTTTCAAATCTGATGTATGTTGTGCACCTTGTAAATCACCTGCCAGACGAGGTCTTAAGCCACAGTTCAAGAGGGGAATTTCCAGTACCCTGGCTTACCCTAGAATTGATACCCAACTGAACTCTCGGTAAGTAAGCGTCCCACCCTTTTTGCTCTTCGCCCATATGAGCCGTCAAGGAACTTAATATTATGCGGTTCAGTCTTTCAACTTGGCCATTAGCTCTTGGCGAAGCCAATTCTTAATTTTTATTTCTTTCACCTCGTAACGTCTATCTGATGCTAATCATCTTTAACAAAAAGCGTTCTTTTTAATCTTAAACATACAAAAGCGTCTTCTTTCACTACAATACTTATGATACACTGATAGTTCACTTATCATAGGTATATGGTTCTTAACACTTTACTAGGCGTTGAGTCAGACCAAATAAAAAACCAAGACGGAGCGCTGCGAACAATACAGTGAAACATGCTAAAACTACACCACCGCACTGTGCATACACGCTCACAAACACATATTTACAACTATTTACAATGACACTACAATCAAACTACACCAAACTAAGTGCACAAATGTTTACGAAACCGGCCCACTGTGGGAAAGCCCCATACAAAGCCGTCTCAAAACTGTTTTACGTGAAAGTCGCTGTATTGGAATAAAATGTATAAATTAATATAGTCTAATAAATAAGCTTTCTAGCTGTAATTTTTTTTATTTTTTTATTTAATCATAATGTATATAAATAGGCATCAAAGTTAACTCATGTTCAATAACGTAATTTAAACGCAAAACGTTACTACAATTCAATGCCACATTACTCAAAAGTTTTTGATGTAAATATACAAGTATTATACAATTTTGGAATGCTTATAATGTCCTCATAACGTTTAGTAATTAATATTATATACATTGGTTTAATAAAATAAAATTAACCAAAATAGTTTAAGATGGTATATTTTTAGTGTATTTTTTTTTTAACGAGACTTTTTCCCTTTACCGCTTCTTGCCGCTGTCGAGATATTTGTTGTATTAAGATCTTTATACATTAGTATATGCAAGGAGAAAATAAAAATTTGCGCATACTTGCGCTTTTTCTTACACGGGATCAAAACATATTGCGAGAT
Organism: Lithophane leautieri; assembly: GCA_949152455.1. NCBI lineage: Eukaryota > Metazoa > Arthropoda > Insecta > Lepidoptera > Noctuidae > Lithophane > Lithophane leautieri. Next base: position 1,369,361 of record OX424486.1, read on the forward strand.
AAAATAATATATTTTTTTTCAATTTCGTTTTATTTCCCATAAAATTATTTTTTATCTATTAAGGTCAAATTGATAAAAAGTTAATTACTGTAATAAGTATTATTAATAGTTTTTTTGTGGTTTTGATACAGTTTTGACCACCTTACTTGATAAAATATGGTCAATTATCTATTAGGGTCGAATTCAAAACAGGTTGGTTATGGGAAGAGTGCAAATGATCAGTTTCTTATCTTTCTGCACATAGCACTATTTCATTGGCCAATAAAAGGAAGGCGAACCCTGAAACATTCACAGTTGTTGGTCAGATATTCAGTTGCCCTTTTTTTTTTTTTTTTTTTTGAGGGTGGGAAATCATCCAATGACTTCTCCCGCTCTGGGCGGAGCGGAAGGGCGTGTCAGACTTTTACTGACTAAAACCCACCCGTGTTCCTTCATTTGCCTGTTGCCAAGGTCCCGGTATCCCTTTCGGACTTTCCCGCAACCCTGGCAGGCATCGGTCCTATTGGACCCCGTCATTTTTGCTGACATCTCTTTGAGGCGCGCGTGGAACACGACGCGCCATCGACCCGGGCCTGGTCCTTATCGGACGGCGAGCTGCCCGTTGCTCGCCGTCCGCAAGCCCGCGCCTATGGTGGCCGGAAATCCGCCTGGGATTCCCGACGCCCAGGGCGTCTCCAACGGCGGCGGTTAGGGGCGTGAGGGCGCCAACTTTGCCTTTCCCTCACGCGTAGATATTCAGTTGCCCTAAGAAGCAGTTACTACTTATTTTCAAATATTCGCAGAAATTGACTGATTTGAAAAATGGGTGAATTTGTTTGTAGCAAACGAGAGTTGTGCAATTTGTTGATAAATGGGCATAATGTAGAAAACTACTTACAAGAAAATTTCTATTTATCACCAGAAGATATGTCTACTGTGGTCTCCTACATTCAAAGAAACTTGGTGTCTAAATGTAACGAACGCTGGAGAAATGCATCTCGAAGAAAAGAACGCTTTGAAATTAAGAATGTCAACTGGTTAGACGGTCAATTTCGTGTTCCACTGGAGTGTCGAGTAACGGTTAATGAGCCTAATACGTCTGGAAGTAGTGGTGGCAGACTTTCGAAACCATACGAAGCATCTACAGAAAAAACAAAGAAACGAAAAAACATGGAATTGATACAAGAGTACGGATTGGACTGTGTGCTCAATGCATATGCTCAGGAATTACGGTCTATGGGTGAGACGGATGAGGCCTCAATCGTTAATATTATACGAATTGAATCAAGAAATGATAAGAAAAAATTTCTTAAATACGTAACTGAGAACCCTGAAGACGTTACACCTTTTACAAAGGAAGAAGCACTACGGACATTTATTGACTTAGACCTTAACAAAGAACAGTATGGAAAACTTCGACTTTGTTTGGCGGATAAAAACTGCTCAGTGTTTCCTTCTTATCCAACTTTACTCGAAGCGAAGAAGATGTGTTACCCACCAGATTCGAGCATAACCATTACAAACATAAGTGCAAAAGTCAATCTGCAAGACTTGTTGGATCATACTGTGGCACGTATATTACTAATTGGTTCAGTTTACAAAAGTGGTTTAAGAAAGTTGAAACTACTCTGTAAATGGGTTTGTGACGGGTCATCTGGGCAGAGTGAATACAAGCAAGTTTTGCCCGAAGAAAGCGATTTTATATCAGATGCAAACCTTTTTATAGCTTCACTTGTAATTAAACTCATAGATGAGACAACTAATACTGTTGTTTGGAAGAATGAAACTTGCTCATCTGTAAGATATTGCAGACCTATATTGTTAGAATTTGCCAAAGAAACTCCCGAAAAAACCACGTCTGTTGTGGCTGATATCAACAATCAAAAACAAAATCTGTCTCCTTCCCTGATAAATAAGAATGGTGAGGTTATTGAAATTACTCATGACCTATTTTTAACCATGATTGATGGTAAAGTGGCACAAGTTTTAACTGAAACTCGTTCAAGCGCTTCTTGTACAGTTTGTGGTGCTACTCCTCGGGAAATGAATAACTTAGAGGCAGTTAAGACACGAGATGTGAACGAAAATTCATTTCAATACGGACTGTCAACATTACATGCTTGGATTAGAAGTATGGAGATGATCTTACACATTTCCTATAACTTGTCTTTTGAAAAGTGGTCAGCTACTACACCCGAAAATAAAAAAAACAAAGACGAAAAGAAAAAACTGGTGCAAAAGCGGTTTAGGGAAGAAATTGGACTGCATGTCGATAAACCTCGACAAGGGACTGGAAATAGTAATGACGGAAACACAGCTCGGACATTTTTTCAGAATTACTCATGCTCTGCAGACATTACAGGAGTAGACGTAGAACTTATAAAACGAATGTACATAATACTACAAACTATGTCATCTGGAATGGCTATTGATTCGAAAAAGTTCGGTGAATAGGCATATAGTACAGCCCAACTGTACGTAAATAATTATAATTGGTATTGTATGCCTTCCTCCGTGTATAAAATACTTATTCACGGCGAAAAAATAATTGAGTACTATGCTATTTTACCTATCGGACAATTGTCCGAAGACGCGCAAGAATCCCGAAATAAGGATTACAAAAAATTTAGGCTTCATCATTCTAGAAAGTGTTCAAGAGAGGTTACCAATGAAGATGTGTTCCATACCTTATTGTACACTTCTGATCCATATATATCAAGTTTCAGAAATACCTCAGAAACAATATCGAAAGAACTTTTTGATGCAGCTAAGGCCCTTCTTGCCGTCAATGAAAATCTGTAGGAGCTTGCTGAATTGTGTACATATTTTATTTTTTTTGTTTTCTCGTTTGGTACTATATATATTCCGTTTTATGTAAATTAAAGAAACATGTTTTGTATTTTTTTCTTATAAAATGCATGTATTTTTTTTAAGTTAAATTTTATAATTAATTGTTAAATAAAATTTTCAAAATCAAAATTATTTCTATTAAACTTTATACATCCAAGTATATGTGTGCAAAATTACAGCTAATTTAGTTTTGAAACAACTGAGATACAGAGTTTTGAGACGAAACATACGCGATTTTCCCACTGTGCGGCCTCTCGTCACTGATGACTGCGCTCTGTCTTGGTTTTTTATATGGTCTGAGGGCGTTGGTAGAATCTGAATTCTGTTAGGTCTTGAAATTAAACTAGGATTGACTTTGTATTAATAATATTATATGCAAAAGAACAACATGGTTCTCTCCCGCGCACTCCCGAATATAAGTATAGTCTATTGACCACTTCGTGCCGATCGCTAATGCGGCCCGGCCTGGTACGCATAGGGTTGGAACAATCATGGGATTATCGTTATCAGTACCAATAAGTAATTAATTAAATAGGTGTGAGAATAGGCAATAATATTGAAGGATGATCATAAATGGCACGTTAAAGAGTTGGTCCCGGCTGTCATTCATAGATCTTTGCCAGTCGTAGTCAGAAGTTCAAAAGTCTGACAACCAGTCTTACCAAGGGGTATCGTGCTACCCAATAACTGGGTTGTGGAGGTCAGATATCAAATGAAATCAAACGTTTATTTACTAGAAATATATTGTTTTGGTACAGGTGTTAACCTAAGTATCATTGTGTTCTGCCTGCAAGCACGTGTGTACATTTTTATTAAGGTAGATTTTTAAGTTTAGTTTCTTTATATTTTTATTTTATTACCCTTCCCACGGATTTTTGTGTGATACGGACGTGTTTTAAGTTAGCTGCTATATTGTCAAAATTAAAAAATAATTAAAATCAAATTTGTGCAAGTACCAGGCGCGCATAAGTTTTAGAAGCTAAGAGTAACCAGTGTTCGACGAGCATCACCTATATGAGCTATCTCTACAAAAACTGCGTGAGGAATAAACTAGTTAGCCAATACAGTCAAAACCACACCGCTAGTCGTTAATTACCAGCACAATTGCGCGCACGCTACGCGATGGTCACCGTCCTCCGACCGTACCGATGCGCACGCCCTGGGAGCGTAGATGTCGCCTAGTACCAGGAGTACTCGTCCAAGTTTGTGGGGCTCACATGAATCTAAATAAAAATGCCGCTTCGACTTACTCCTCCGCAAGTAGCGACCTCCACTCTTCGTTTACAACTTCACCTCCAATACGCGTAAAGGTTGCATATTAGAAAATCAAAACTTTCCTGAGCAAAGGAGATGGAAAACGGTGGGCCCAAATGTAATAAGTTGAGATATGATCTAAAAAATTAGACATATTTTTTTATCTAAGAATATGAAAAATCACTTCAATTCTCAATCTGGAAGCGGAGAAATATGAGAAAGATAGTTTTCGTGAGATTATCGATTCAATAATCGATTACACAGTTACGAAAATAAAACTTTTGCACTAAACAATTAACTCGAAGTAATTAAATGCACTATATATACTTATATGCAATATAGTGCATATAATTACAGTCATATTAATAAATCAAATATCAATTAATTACTGAAAAACCAATATTAATGATTATCGATTTCATATCGATTCAAATCTCTCTTATATTTTTAGTCTATGTCACTGACATGACAGCTGACTGACATTGACACTAGACAGTTGCCGACTGTTCTTGTTTGCTCACTCGTTTAGTGTTTTCCGATGCGTTTTGAGTGCTTTCCCGATTATTCATATGATATTTCAAACATTTTCTAGTAAATATAATAACTATTAGTGCAAAAGAACACATTTTGCACTTCAGGAATCAGCTGTTAGTTATAGATTGTAACATAACCTCACTTTTACTTAATCTCTTTATCTCTTATATCTCTGTTCTCAGATTGACAAAATCCGCAGAATTTTCAGTGAAAGCTTGATAATATATAAGTTATTAATTGACACCACTTTCATCTTCTTACACCTAGGCCCATGATTGTATGTAATCGTTTCAGTCTCCTTTCAAAAGAACAACGTACAAATCAACAAAGTTTAAAATAACGATGGTCATTTGATCAAAAGTTCAGCTGAGCAAAGTCAGGAATATCAATGTTTAAATTATCTATTACACTATTGACCAAATCGTTTAAAGGTCAAAATGGATTACTGGATAAATTATTAACGAGCGTGACAGAAATGAATCGCTGCAAAACCGACTCCACGTAGTCTTGTCTGCCCTATCCCTAGAGTGTTATTTAAAATCGCGTAGGCGCGGAGGGGCGAGGCGGCCCGCGAGCTGAGAAGCAGATGGTTTTAACGCTCGCCGCGGCGGCTGAGGATGGCCGGCTTGGCCGGCCAGCAAGCCGAAGGCGGTGGTGAGTGTGAAACACATCTGCGACGATAAGCTCGCATGGGACCGCCAGACCCCGCAGCGCCGGAGCCGAGACAGAAACCATGCCTGCTGCATGTTGCATGCTTGCTTGCATGCTGCATGCTGCATGCTTGCAAGACAAGCCAATAAAATCTGCCGAAGAAATGTCTTTACCATTGTCTAATTATCCACTCGCAGGCAAATTAAAATTACATCTAGCAACTTTTGATCAGTCGTTCATTTGATGTCACATACATTGGGATTCTAAAATTTTTCTAAATAAAACATTTAGTAACTATAATTTTGTTATTTCGTTTACTGTTCTTTTGAAATTTGCTCGAGAAAGTTTTGATTTTCTAATATGCAACCCGCGTAAAAGAAGACAGGTAGATTACTTTCGACCTATGTCCTCAAAAGTGCTTCAAAATTATAGCACTGCTCTTTTGTTGCTAAGATTTGTTTTAATATTATATCAATATTCCAATCTCCACATATTTATATGTTTCTGTCTGAATCGAGATCCGATCCGTCAAGTAATTTAAAAGAATGTCAAGCTTATGAAGAAAGATTTTTATTTGCGCCTTCAGGTATTGTGTATTATAATTATGAATATTAATAATGAACTGAAAATATAACACTGAATTAATGTAACCAGAGGACAAAGAAGGTTTAGTAGACGAGTTTTGTTTTACAAGTGTGATAATATTTAGAAATAGATAGATCACTATTTGAGCCTGTTTTGTTTTCTATCTCTCATTTCTGTTTTGATTCGATGTTCTTTATGCGATATCTTGATTCTTAATAGCCCAAACAATCTAATTCGTATCTTTTTTTTGCAAACTGAACATTGCAGCAACAGCAACAGAGCAGTGCTTTATAATGTCAAATATATTTAACAAAAATTACAAGTGAATTTTGCTAATATCATGTGGTCACCACTAACTTTTTTTGAAAACATAATGACGTTTTTCAAATTAATTAAATTCTCAAAGTATGTGTTGCTTGGTGGATAAGCAATCGCTCCATGTAAAATACTGGTATTCAGAAAAAGCTAGACTGATGATGGAAACAATAAGTTACTAATAATGTGCAAAATAAAAATGGGCAGTAATATTGAAAGATGATCATAAAATGGCAGATACTGTATGTCATATGGCGGTTTCTTATTACATTGACATTAATAAAATGCATTTTCGTTATTGAAATGTTAATCCGATATCTCTTGATATTTTCAGGCTGTAAGTAGATATGAGTAATTTAATAAGTTAAAACCGGCCAAGTGTGTGTTGGACCACGTACAATGAAGGGTTCCGTAGTTGGGATGAATTTATGCCAAGAACAAACTTAACATTGTAGTTGGAAAACATGTTCTCCCATAAGAAATGCATGGGGAAAAAAAAACCCCACTTTACGTGTAGGGGAGGACCTTAAAACAATTCATGATTTTATTGTACCACTTTGTTGGCGTGGTTAATATATATACACCCATGTCAAGTTACAGCTTTCTAGTACTAAGAGTCTCTGAGTTAAGCCGCGGACAGACAGACGGGCATGGCAAAACTATAAGGGTTCCTTTGTTGACTACGGAACCCTAAAAATGATACCCTCTAAAACAAATAAAATAGAAGTCGGTGTTACTAAAACACCGCTTACAAATCTTAGTAGGTACAGTTACTTCGGCCGTTATTTTTATTGTTAAAATTGTAATCTGATTTTACTTTATATTTTCAGGAAGTAAGTACCAATAAGAGTGGTCACAAGAGCTACTGCTGAGCATGAGACCCAGGGATAAATTCACGGGTCGGGCAAAGAGATATTGAGTTTTTGCAACTGGAATTTCTCAATAGCAGCCTGGAGTCTGGATTCCTGCCCGGTTGATAGCAATAGGCTCAGCCCCTATTACATGGCACTTGAACATTACTGACGGAATATGGGTGTACTATAGCCTAACCCTTCGGATATTACACGCATAATGTTATGTTATGTTAAGTACAAATATGTAATAAAATAGGTGTGAGAATAGGCAGTATTTATGGAGAATGATAATAAAATGGCACGTTAATAGATCTTTGTCAATCGTTACGAGTAGTCAGAAGTCCAAAAGTCTGACAACCAGTCTTACCAAGGGGTATCGTGTTACCCATTAACTGGGTGGTGGAGATTGAGATAAGCTCTCGCGCTATATACAATACTGGTATTCAGCTGCATCCGGTTAGACTGGAAGCCGACCCCAACATAGTTGGGAAAAGGCTAGGCCGATTGATTGAAATAACAAAAGTTATTATTGAAAGATGATTATAAAAATGGCAGGTATCATGTGTCATAAGATGACGGTTTCTTATTATATTGATAATAATAAATTACAATTTCTATATTTAAATGTTAATCAGATTCCTCTTAATATTTTCAGGCCGTAAGTAAAAATAAGTAATTTCATAGAACCAATATTCGAAGACAAGCGACATCCTCCAACCCGCAGTGGGCCCGCGTGGTGGATTATTATGACCCACTCCCTCTCACAGAGGCCTGTGTTCCAGCAGAAGGAAAGTTTTATGCTGATTATGTAAAAATCCAAATGCAACGGGACATAATTTAAAAGAAAATAACCTTCGGGGATTACACACAAATAATGTTATGTTATGTTAAGGACAAATAAGTAATTCAATAGGTGTGAGAATAGGTAATAAGATTCCAGGATGATCATAAAATGGCTCGTTAAGTATTTAGCTGGTAGAGAGGAGGAACATTTGACTCTAACACAAATTTTTACTTACTTTAAAGCTTAATTTTTCGCAAACGGATCCCTGAATCCAAAAATGGGTAATTCTCTAGAACCAAAACTTCGAAGACATGCAACATCCGCCAACCCGCACTGGGCCCGCCGCGTGATGGATTAATTATGGCCCACTCCCTCTCACTGAGAGAAGGCCTGTGTCCCAGCAGTGGGAACATTATAAGCTGATTATGTAAAAGTCTGACTGCAAAAAGACATAGTTGAAAAGAGAATAGGCAATAACATTGAAGGATGATCATAAAAAGGCACTTTAAGCAATTAGTCCTGGCTGTCATTCATAGATCTTTGCCTGTCGTTACGGGTAGTCAGAAGTCCAAAATCTGACATGCAATCTTACCAAGGGGTATCATATTACCCAGCTACTGGATGTGGAGATCAAAATGGCAGTTGCTTCATATAAAATACTGGCATTCAGCTGCATCCGGATAGACTGGCAGCAGACCCCAACGTAGTTGGGAAAAAGCTAGGCAGATGATTGAAACAACAAGTTATTAATTATGTGCGAAATAAAAATGGGCAGAAATATTGAAAGATGATCAAAAAATGGCAGATACTGTATTTCATGTGTCATAAGATGACGGTTTCTTATTAATCAATCTGCCTAGACTTTTCCCAACTATGTTGGGGTCGGCTGCCAGTCTAACCGGGTGCAGCTGAATACCAGTATTTTACAGGGAGTGAGTGCCTATCTGACGTCCATAATAACCCTGTATCTGGGCAATACGATACCCTTGACGGTTTCTTATTACATTGACAATAAAAAAAATGCATTTTCGTTTTTCAAAAACATTTATCCGATATCTCTTGATATTTTCAGGCTGTAAGTAAAAATGAGTAATTTAATAAATTCAAAACCGGCCAAGTGCATATCGAACCACGCACAATGAAGGGTTCCGTAGTTCGGATGAATTTATCAAGAATGTAGTTGGAACACTCAATTAAAAGAATGGTAAAATTGTAGTTGCAACTACAAATGTAAGTTTGTCGATTATTACTCGGTAACTTGTAGAGCCTACTTAGCTGTGATAATTTTCCTTTTAATTTCGTTATATAAACTACTGCCGTGAATTTTTCCATACATCCAAAACTAAGTGTTTAGCCGGTAGGGGGGGGGGGACACTGGATTCTAACAAAAATTTGTACTTTAAAGCTTAATATTTCACAAACGGATCCCAAAATCCAAAACTGGGTAATTCTCTAGAACCAAAAATTCAAAAACATGCGACATCCGCCAATCCGCACTAGCCCGCGTGGTAGATTAATTATGGCCACTCCCTCTCACAGAGAGGAGGCAGTGGGAACATTATAAGCTGATTATGTGAAAGTCTGACTGCTAAAAGACTTCTGACTGCAGAAATTACTTTGACAATAATAAAATGTCTTTTCGTTTTTCAAACATTAATCCGATATCTCTTCATATTTACAGGTTGTAAGTAGATATATGAGTAATTTGATAAGTTCAAAACCGGCCAAATGTGTGTCCGACTACGTACAATGAAGGGTTCCATAATAGGGATGGATTTATCCCAAGAAAAAACTTAACATTTTAGTTGGAAAACTGGATTGTGGAGATCAGAAAGGCAGTAGCTCCATGTAAAATACTAGTATTCAGCTGCATCCGGATAGACTAGAAGCAGACTCCAACGTATTTGGGAAAAAGCTAGGCAGATGTTGGAAACAACAAGTTACTAATAATGAGCGAAATAAAAATGGGCAGTAAGTAATATTGAAAGATCATCACAAAATGGCAATAAAAAAATTCAAACTCAACTCAAACTCAATTTTTTTATTGCTAATACTGTATGTCATATGACGGTTTCTTATTACATTGACAATAATAAAATGCAGTTTCGTTTTTCAAATGTTAATCCGATATCTCTTCATATTTTCAGGCTGTAAGTAGATATATGAGTGTGGGATTATAAGGCAAAACAAACGATTACTCGTAAAATGTTTATTTTAAAAAACAAAAATATCAAGCAGCGTTACACCGTAAGTCGTCGTGGATCTAGTTCTCGCCATTTCTCTTCCTTTCTCACTCTCACACATACATCCCTTTCTTTCATCCGGTGCGTTCCTTTTTACAATTATAAGCTGCGTTCATACTACAACGTAATACAATATTTTATCCCACAGTCGGCCATCCTGATACATGTCTGTCCTCAGACATCCACACAAACATTCATCACTACCTTTCAACTTAAATCTAGCTTAACCACTAGTACAGCATTACAACATTAAAGTAACAACATAACATAACATCACTTACTTTCTAAGTTCTATTTTAAAAGAGAAGATACAACATAGCATTATCGTTCAATATAAAAATACTTCAAAAACATGTTTACACATTAACCAGAAACAAGACAAAGTTAACAACTCTCACCTTTTAGGTTGTGGAATTATCACCTGGTCACACCTTCATATAATCTGCTGAACTACAGGTTACCCCAGGGCCTTCAGTATTAGGGTCGAGCTTTTTCACATCATATCTGTTGTTCCTCTTTACTTTTACAACTTGATAGGGCCCTAGATATTTGGCTTTCAGCTTCATTCCCGTGCCAAACTGCGTGCGTTTAATTGCCACTAAGTCTCCTTCTTTGTACTTCATACTTTCTTTTCTCTTCCTATTGAAATTCATTATGTTTTCTTCTTGAACTTGCAGAATTTGTTCTTTAGCTTTCTCTCTTAGTTTTTCTCTCTCCTCTGAATAGCTTTCTCTTTCTTCTTCTAAAAGCAAGTCGTAAATCTCTATGTCTTCCTTCATTCTCATCTTTGTCCCAATCAGTAGTTGATAGGGTGTAGTATTTATGCTTCGCTGAAAAGTACTGTTTAGAGAACGCTGTAATCTACTTACATGCCTGTACCAAAGAGCAGGGTTTTCTATACACATCTGTGTAAGTACAGAGATAATAGTACGATGTACCCTTTCCACTTGCCCATTTCCTCTAGACACTCCCGTCGTAATTTTGATGTGTTATATGTTTTCGTCTTTACAATACTCTTGAAACTCATTGCTTGTATAAGCTGTTCCTCGTACAGTTATAAATCTGGTTGGATTTCCAAAATGTTGTTGGAGAATTTTCAACTTTTCAATTGTTTCTTTACTTGTGGTACTTTTAGTGGGAAATATCCAAGTAAACTTCGTGAATGCGTCTACAATCGTGAGAATATGGTTATACTGCTTCTTCGTCTCAGTCATTGGACCGATGTGATCCAAATGAAGTGTATGCAGCGGTGACTCTTCCTTTACAATCGGAGTTAGGAATCCTTCTTGTTTTCCCTTTTTACGCGTAGCTAATAAACATGGAATACAACCTGTAATAAATTCTTCAATTTTCTTATCAAGGTTCTTGATAAAATAGTCTTTACTTATTATTTCAATCATCTTTCTTTTTGAAAAATGTCCATTTGCATGAGCCCTTTTTATGATTTCATTTTCCATAGACTTTGGGATCACTAAATGCTTTTCCATTCCTTTGTACAGCAATCCATTATCAATATAATAATCTCCATAAGTTCTCTCCTGTAAAATCTCAAATATAGCTTTCAGACCATCATCCAACTGTTGTGCTCGTCTGATCTCATCGTGCAGAGTTACTACTGCTACATATGGGTTTCGGCTTAATGCATTAGTATGCTTCATCCTCTTTCCTGGTCGATGTTCCACCACAAAGTTAAACTCCTGCAGAAGTAATGCCCATCTTGCAACCCTCGTACTCAAATCTTTTTCTTAAGTGTCATCTGGAATGCTTGACAATCAGTTACAATTTTAAATCTTATACCATACAAGTAGTGTCAAATTTACCCCTTCTATAATAGCCAGACTTTCCAGTTCATAACTTGTGTACTTTTTTTCCGCATCATTCGTTTTACGACTCATGTAGTACACTGGATGTAGTCCACCGTCATCATCAGATCGTTGCATGAGTATAGCAGCATAAGCGAGACATGATGCGTCTGTATGCATTTCTGTCCCCAATCTTGGATTAAATATTCGTAAAACTGGTTTAGAAGTCAAACGTTCCTTTAAGCATTTGAATGCACACCGTTGCTCATCATTGAATTCGTAATTGACATCTTTCTTAAGTAAATCTGTAAGCGGACGTGCTATAGATGCAAAATCCTGGATATACTTCCTAAAATATGATGCCAATCCAATAAAACTTTGCAATTGCTTCACTGTTTTGGGTTCTGGAAACTTTGTAACAGCGTCAATCTTTTCACGGGCAGGTCTTACTTGTCCATTCTCAATTGTATGACCTACATAAGTTATGCTTCGACATATCAGCTGTGCTTTCTTCCAATTTATTTTCAAGCCATATTCAGATGCCAGTCTTAAAACTTCTCTTAATCTTTCAACGGCTTCCTGTTCATCTTTTGCTGGAATAACAATATCATCGACAAATATTAGAACAATTCCTTTAGACATTAATTCTCTGAAGATTATGGTCACAAATCTCATGAAGTAGTTTGGGCAAACAGACAACCCAAATGGAGCTTTCAAAAACTCGAACTGACCGTGGTGTGTGACAAATGCAGTGTAATTTACCGACTCACTGCTGACACTCAGATGGAAAAATCCATTTTTTTAATCCAGTACACTAAATACTTTTGCCTCAGCTAACTTGTCAATATGATCCACAATGATCGGCATTAGAAACTCGTCTTTCATAATCTTACTATTTAATTTTCTGTAGTCAACACACACCCTTATAGCACCACTGCACCATCTTTTTTGCGAACAACAACTAATGGACTAGCATATTCAGAATAACTTACGCGTACAATTCCTTGCTTAAGCCACTCAGCAACTTGTTCTTCAACTACCACCTGCTCTTTCAGTGATATACATCGTGGACGTTGCGCCACCGGCACGTCGTCTTTCACAATTATTTTCAGCTGGATAGGAGCTTCTTTTAATTTGGCATGGTTGATAACTTTCAACCATCTGAACAACTTCTTCTTTAAAATACTTATTACTCACATGACCAACCTCGACACTGCAACTAAAACAATTGATTTCATTCAACCCATTCCACAGGTTTCAACCACACAGTACTACCATTCATAACCGTTGTAACATTCTTAAGAAATTTGTGACCTATGGTTACATCAAAAGGCATAGTACAGTCTTTAGGCACCACGTAGAATAACACATCGTCGTATTTCGTACTGTCGATCACAACATTTGTTGATAAACAACCTAATGACTCCACTTTAGCAAAACCAAGTCCAGACAGTGTTATGTTATTGTTCATCACTTTACAGATATTAGCACAAAACTTAGAAGATATTAAATTCACATCACTGCCGGAATCAAAAATCGCACTAGTCGTTTTTCCAAATAATTCTACGATCTTCATAGGTTTTCCCCGTTGTGATTGTTTGTTTACGTCGTAAATGTCATATTCGATTTGACTTTGACGTTTACTGTCTTTGTCGTCTTCTGTCATCTTGTCATTTTGTGAGTGTGACGTAACATCCGCGTCGTTGAACGACGATTGACCGAACATTGCTTGCTTCACACGTTCGCCACTCCCGCTCCCACTCGTCGATGCGCCGTTGTGATCTTTTCTATCACCGAAAGTGTCGGAACTACGCCATTTTAATGAACTTCCCTTCGAATCTTCCTTGCGGAAACATGTAGGCTGTGCTACCGCCATGTTTTTTCTATGCGGGCACTTCGGTGAAATATGACCATATTCATTGCAGTTAAAGCACTTTGGACCTTGTGTCTTCTGCGGACAGTCTTCCGACACATGATCGCCGTCACCACAATTATAGCACCTTTTCAACGTTTTTTCGTGACGTACCATGCCGCGTCTTTCGTTTTTGTAGGTACTTCTAGAATGTTCCAGCTTCATCTTTTCCTTAATAGTCTCGTAGATTTTAAACTTCTCTTTCAGATCAGGATACGTAGTTACACCGTAGAGCATGATTTTATTGGTCTCATGGTCGATTATGCCATCAACGATGTATTTAATGGCCACGTAATCGGGTATTCTTCCTCTTTTCCCCAATTCTTTCATAACCATCATATAGTCGATGCAACTCTCATCACGTCTTTTCTTTCGTTGGCTCAAAAGCTCGTGTATTGCTTTGATGTCGACGGTGTCAGGGAACTCTTTACTCAGTGCCGCCCTAAGTTCTTCCCATGTTTTGTGAGGGCGTTCAACTTGTATCCAAAGCTGTGCGGTGCCCGCTAGGGATCTCCGTGCCATCAGCAGCTGTTGCAGCGGTGTCCAACCACATATTTCTCCATTTTCTTCCACGTCTTGTATCCATCGCACCACTGGATACGTTTTATCTTGACCGGTGAATTTAGGTATTAGATCCGAAGTTAGGTACAACATCGAATTTATGCCCGTACGTGATTCGTCTTTCGCCATTTTCGTAAAAATATTTCTTCGTTAGCGCCAGCTCACCGTTTGCCGATACCGTCGTAATTATTTTCGGCCGCCGTTGTTTTTTCAAATCGTTGGGCACGCTACGTGCCGGTCTCCGTCGTCCGTCGTTAGTCTACTTCTTCAATCGTCATGTCGTTATGTTGCCAATCCCGGACGAGCCCCCAAATTTGTGGGATTGTAAGGCAAAACAAACGATTACTCGTAAAATGTTTATTTTAAAAAACAAAAATATCAAGCAGTGTTGCACCGTAAGTCGTCGTGGATCTAGTTCTCGCCATTTCTCTTCCTTTCTCACTCTCACACATACATCCCCTTCTTTCATCCGGTGCGTTCCTTTTTACAATTATAAGCTGCGTTCATACTTCAACGTAATACATTATTTTTATCCCACATGAGTAATTTAATAAGTTCAAAACCGGCCAAATGTGTATCCGACTACGTACAATGAAGGGTTCCGTAATTGGGATGAATTTATCCCAAGAAAAAACTTAACATTGTAGTTGGAAAACTGGATTGTGGAGATCAGAAAGGCAGTTGCTCCATGTAAAATACTAGTATTCAGCTGCATCCGGATAGGCTGGAAGCAGACCCCAACGTATTTGAGTAAAAGCTAGGCAGATGTTGGAAACAACAAGTTACTAATAATGAGCGAAATATAAATGGGCAGTAAGTAATATTGAAAGACATCACCAAATGGCAAATAAAAAATTCAAACTCAACTCAAACTCAATTTTTTTATTGCTAATACTGTATGTCATATGACGGTTTCTTATTACATTGACAATAATAAAATGTATTTTCGTTTTTCATATGTTAATCTGATATCTCTTCATATTTTCAGGCTGTAAGTAGATATATGAGTAATTTAATAAGTTCAAAACCGGCCAAATGTGTGTCCGACTACGTACAATGAAGGGTTCCGTAATTGGGATGAATTTATCCCAAGAAAAAACTTAACATTGTAGTTGGAAAACTGGATTGTGGAGATCAGAAAGGCAGTTGCTCCATGTAAAATACTAGTATTCAGCTGCATCCGGATAGGCTGGAAGCAGACCCCAACGTATTTGAGTAAAAGCTAGGCAGATGTTGGAAACAACAAGTTACTAATAATGAGCGAAATAAAAATGGGCAGTAAGTAATATTGAAAGATCATCACAAAATGGCAAATAAAAAATTCAAACTCAACTCAAACTCAATTTTTTTATTGCTACGAGTAATACTGTATGTCATATGACGGTTTCTTATTACATTGACAATAATAAAATGTATTTTCTTTTTTCATATGTTAATCTGATATCTCTTCATATTTTCAGGCTGTAAGTAGATATATGAGTAATTTAATAAGTTCAAAACCGGCCAAATGTGTGTCCGACTACGTACAATGAAGGGTTCCGTAATTGGGATGAATTTATCCGTAGAAAAAACTTAACATTGTAGTTGGAAAACTCAATCAAAAGAATGTTAAAATTGTAGTTGCAACTGCAACGATAACCGTTGCTTATTATTTTCGTTTCTTAAATATTAATCCGACCTTACTTAATATTTTCAGACCGTAAGTAACAATTAGTAATTTATTCAGTTAAAATAGAAACCCACTAAAATAAATAAAGAAGAAGTTGGTGTTAGATAATAAAACACTGTTTATAAATCTAAGTTGTTACACTTATTTCGGCCGTTATTGTCGGTGTTAAAATTTTAATCTGATTTTGCTTTTTATTTTCAGGACGTAAGTCCCAATAAATCTTTTTGGTCTAGTGGTAGCAAGCGCTACTGCTGAGCATAAGGTCCCGGGTTCAATAACCGGGTCGAGCAAAGTGTTATTAGGTTTTCCATCTGGAATTTCTCAGTAGCAGTCTTTTTTTTTTTTTTTGTTGTTGAGAAATCATTCAATGACTTCTCCCGCTCTGGGCGGAGCAGAAGGGCGTGTCAGACTTTTACTGACTAAAACCCACCCGTGTTCCTTCATTTGCCTGTTGCCAAGGTCCCGGTATCCCTTTCGGACTTTCCCGCAACCCTGGCAGGCATCGGTCTTACCGGACCCCGTCCATTGTGCTGACATCTCTTTGAGGCGCGCGTAGAACACGACGCGCCATCGACCCGGGCCTGGTCCTTATCGGACGGCGAGCTGCCCGTTGCTCGCCGTCCACAAGCCCGCGCCTATGGTGGCCGGGAATCTGCCTGGGATTCCCGACGCGGTTAGGGGCGTGAGGGCGCAAACTTTGCCTTTCCCTCACGCGTTCCGCCTCCTCCTTCGCTAGCATTACTGCTTCGCAGAAGGAGGTGACGGCTTCCCATGCCCTCTCGCTCCGTACCATGGCCTGGACCAGGGCCGGACGCGAGAGTTCATTGCCGCCAATCGCCTCCGCGAGGACACGGCGGTGCTCCGCCCAAGCCGGGCATACCTCCACCGTATGCTCCACCGTGTCCTCCGGGCGATCCGCACAGTGTTGACACCCGGGCGTTTCCTCCCGCCTAATCCTACACAGTTGATGGCAATAAGTTCGGCTTCTATTACACCGTGGGACTTGAAGATAACTAGTGAAATGTACTGCATAACTCTTTGGTTCCAATAAGTAATAGGTGTGAGAATATGCAATAATATTGAAGGATTGATCATAAAATGGTCCCACCTGTCTGTCATTCCTGGATTACCAGTCGGTACAGCAGTCCAAAGTCAAATAATTTATTTCAATTAGGGCTGATTTAAGCAAAGCATGATTTTATAATCGGGGAATAAAATTGACGTCTGACAGTTTTTGTATAGAAAACCTGTTAAAAATTTCATAATATTTATTCGCTGGATTAGACATAATATTTGGGATAAAAGTTTGGTTGAATTCGTCTTTAGGCACATACCTATTTAAGGCTCTTTTGAATGTCAAAACTTACAAAAATTAATATTAATTCTAGTCGCCCCTCCCAAAAGGTAGTTTTCGTCTGGAGAAGAATGGGCAAGAAAATCCACCGTTACTCTTTTTTTTTTTTTTAAATACTTTCTGTACAATTATATTGTAATTATACTAAGTGAAGACGATGCACCTAGAATGAGATTACTATACCATAATAGGTAAAAATAATTATAAATGACAAATAAATTAACTATGTGATAGATTATACATGGTGCTCACGTACAAACATTGTAAAAGTATTACCATATTCCTAAAATTTTTACAAGTACCTTTTACTAAAAAGTCAGTCCGTTAAAAATCTGACAACCAGTCTTACCATGGGGTATCGTGCTACCCAGTAGGTAACTGGGTTGGGGCAGTAATTGAATAAGTTACAATACTGTTGATAGATAATCTTCTTTATAATCTAACTACCCATGCTAAAACAAAGTGGCTTTTCGTGTCTATATTCTGTGTAACCGCTTGGATCTTCTGAACTACTCAATAGGATTTGATGCGGTTTTTAGGTAATATCATAAATTAAGGGCATGTATTCCAGAAGTTTTATGTGTAATTAACAATATTATTTGGCTTAGATGTAGCTCATAATCCCTGTTCTGGTATATTGCCCCCGTGCAAAGCTAGGTCGGATCGCGTCGGGCCTGTTATTTTTTTTATTATTTGGTTATTAGTACGTATTACATTTGGTACGTATTTATTTACTTGATTGTTATTTTAGTACTCATACAATATATTAAAGGCAGTTTAATTAAAAAAAATATCGTAATTTTATATTTTGTTTTCGCAAACTAAATTGTTCTATTTACCAATTAATAAATATCAAAGAACATTTTTGAGGAATCAAAGTACAATAATAATGTTGGTTTTTTTTTCGATGTTAAATGTTTGTACCGTAAAAGCTATAAGGCCAAAGCCGGCTTTCATTTGTGGATCTTTGAAAGTTGCTACGGGTCGTCAGAAGCCCGAAAGTCTGACAACCAGTCTTACCAAGGGGTATCGTATTACGCAGTTACTGGGTTGTGGAGGTCAGATAGGCAGTCGCTCTATGTAAAATACTGGTATTCAGCTGCTCAAGTCGACCCCAACATAGTCGGAAAAAGGCTAGGCAGACAGATTTGAAGTACTTACCATAAAAATAAAAAAAAGAAGTTTCGGAAAAGTTTGCAAAAAACATTAAGGATGATCATAAAATGACGGTAAAGGCTGGCACATTTGGCCAGGCCGCACTGCCAGGGAAAATTCATCTTCATCACTTTCTTATCGGTAGTAAAGGCGGACTACACTCCACTTTTTGTATCGGAGTGCGGTGCAGCACGATGCGACTGTTATTATGTGCTTCACTTAACAATAGGTATGTTATGTTTCATTGAAGGAAGGCTTCGATCTAACCATGGATAATTGGCAAAATTGTGAAAGAAAACTGAACAAATAATTAATATTACATATACAATTTGAATAAAAGTTAGTAGGTACCCGTCGCCTTAATAGAATACGATTTTCATCAAATAAGCAATCGTTGGGATAATTTGTTTGGAGAGGCCGAACTTGTCGTTGCGGCGACAGGACCGTGCGTTTAGGGTCTTCGAACAAATGATCGCGACGTTTTCGCGTTTTCACACGACGATTAGGATAAGGCCGAACGGTACCATTAATTTTTTATTAATACAATGTTAATCTGATTTTCCTTATCATTTTCAGCCCGTAAGTAATTTAATAATTTTTCATCAATTGCTATAATGTTGATGGATGATCAGTCAGTTGGAATATCTATGGAGGCTTACAGTAACAGTAGGGATGTTAGGTTTACATGAGTCGCCCACAAATAGATGGACCGACGACCTTAAACAGGCGGCTGGGATAGACAGGATGAAGAAGGCGGAGGACCGGGTGCTGTGGACGCTGTGGAACAATTTAATAATAATATAATTTATTTCATATAAAAGTGGTTAGTCTGTTTCAAAGTACAATGACAACTAAGGTATAGTTAACATCTGAGATGAGTAGGTAACAATACAATTTACGATCTGATGTCCTAGCTAGGTTACTTAGTAGCCTGTATTAAGGACAATTTGGAACAATTGGAAAATACAAACAATTTGGACTGCGATAGGATGAGTTAATTGATTGGTTGAAATAAAAAGCGATCGAAACGATTATTCTTTACAAAGACATGTTAAATAAATAAATAAAGTAATAAAATAAAACTAAAAAAGCAATTTATGCTCGTCGCAATGCATAATTATGGTGAAACAATTAACATCCCTGCGTCGGCAAATGCAATATTTTGTAAAAGGTGATGAGCAGTTTACATTAGGCTATTGTAACTTAGATAAATTACAAACTGACCCACTAAAAAGCGAGAAATAAAAACTGTCATCTAAAAACAAACAGTGAAAAATAACTTAAATTTCGCAATTCGACGTCTTTGATTTTGTACTTTTGTTTTTTGCCATTTGAGAACTGTGAAGCCAACGTGGTAAAGCCAAACAAACAGTCTGTGAGCAAAGTCTATCAAAGTGTAAATCAATTATGTGACTGTCTGGCGCCCGCTTTGGATTCGTAATACGTAACAGCCAACTGTTCTATAACCCATTATACTTAAATTCAAAGTCAAAGTCAAATAATTTATTTCAAATAGGCACTTAAAAGGCACTTTTGAACGTCAATGAAAAACAAAGAAATAGAATTGATTCTAGTTGCCCATTCCAAAAGGTAGCTTTCGTATGGAGAAGAATGGGCAAGAAACTCCACCGTTACTCTTTTTAAAAATGTTTACAATATTTTGTATACATGAATTATATAATTATATGTCAAGACCATGCACCCACAACAAGATTACTGTCCCACAAAAGGCAAAAAAAAAATATAAATGGAGCAATGACAAACAAATCAGTTATGTGATAGGTACATGGTGCTCACATATTTACAAACATTGTAAAAGTATACGATATTACAATATTCCTAACATCTTTACAAGTAATACTAATAAGTCAGTGCGTGATTCCAAGCAATCACAGAGTGTAAAAATCTATGACATACAAATAATAAAATATACAACTAAATTAGCAACCAGTTTGATTTTGTCCAGATTCAAATTCTTTATTGCGAACTAAGTGTACAGAATGTGGAGATGTTAACAATAGGTAGGTTCTTAGAACTTTGTTGCCTGTTAAGGCATCGCAATTTAAATAGTTATAAATATTATGTTAATAATTAAACATTAAACATACTCAATATTCCAGTTTTACAGTTTGCATTGTATTATCTATCTGTAGTATCTTATTTATCGTATATAGATTCCTTTCTATCTTGTGAATGTGAGAACGTCGTAGGCTTAGTGAACTGTAGACTTTTATTTTTAATTTTTTTTTTTTTTTTTCTATGAACTTTATCTGAAACTTTTTGAAAGGCCTACACTGTCCTCCCATAACTATTAACACTGTAATTCGAAATTATTGTAAAAGCCAATTATCTTTTAAAAGAGTAACCATGGAGTTTCTTGCCGGCTCTTCTCCATAGGAAACGACCAATTGGAACCGTGCACCTAGCTTCTGACGTTTCATAAGTGCCCATGTAGGCTTATGTGAAATAAAATATTTTGATTTTGATTTTTTTTTTGATTATATTAAATAACATTATTCATACATTTTATATTATATTATTCTATTCTTATAATTTATATCACATTATAATAGTACCACAATTATTTTAATATTAATTCAGTATTTAAAAACTTTATGTTACTGTTCTGTTATGCACAGTGTTGTTAATGGCAACCTTTTTTTAAGAAATATGCAGTATGTTAATTAAGAAAGGGCGTTCCTGTTAACCCGCAATGGTATAGCGCCCATACCTACATGCTAAAAAAATATTACCAATCAAAAATATTTAAAAAAATATGTATGTATAAATAGGGAAATATTAACGAAACTGTTAATTGAATCAATCCAACGAACATTTATTAAGCCCCTTAATTACAAAACTTAAGATGATATCCCAAATTACCCGGACTCCTGATTATTCTATACCATCGGCCTCCACAAATTATCTAAAGATGTCACCATTCTTGCGTCTACCTGCATGTTAATGTTGTATATTCAGTTATGATGTGTGAACGGAGCCATAGCTGTGATTGGTTGGTATGTGGCACAACTGTCAGGACGACATAACAGCAATTCCCAACATTGGACCAAGGGGTCCTCGTGGGGTCTTGAAGGCAATACCACACGAAACCGATTTAAAAAAGAGATTATCCAAAACCTCAGACCAAGTAAAAAACCAAGACAGAGCGCTGTCAACAGTGACAAGACAAGATTATTAATAATCTGGTATTTTTACAATTTCAGGACGTAAGTTTAAATTAGTATAAAATAAAACAGTACTAGTCTAGTACAAAGACATGATAATTATCACTAACGGGAAGAACATTTCGTCTATTGGCTTCGTTAAGCGATATTTATACTAAATCCATTTTTATCTTCTTGTTATAATAACATTTCGACTTCTCTTATTATTTTTAGGCAGTAGTAAGTACTTAAATAATATAATAAGTGTAACACGCAACGTCACGGATCACGTTTAAATAATTAAAATAAAATCTCGTCTGCATTTTTGGTGTTAAATATTAATCATAATTCTTTTTACAATTTCAGAAAGTAAGTAACAAAAGTTACTCGTGGCTAAATAATAACAGACGCACGGATCGATGGAGGTTAAGCAACGCTTGCAGCGTGGATCAGTGAACAATTATTAGATAATAATATTATTATCGAGACCTCTTCATACCTCTGAAAGCCCTTTGAGCCGTTGGTTCCAGATATCATTCATATGGGCTGTCAGAAGCCCAAAAGTCTGACAACAAGTCTTACCAAAAGGTATCCTGTACCCAGTAACTGGGTTCTGGATGTCAGATAGGCAGACGCTCCATGTAAAACAGGTATTCAGCTGCATCTGGTCAGGCTGGAAGTCGACCCCAACTTATTTGGGAAAAGGCCAATAGAGAAAAATAAGTTAAAAGGATACCCACAAAAATAAATAAAAATAAGTCGGTGTTAGATAGTAAAGCGCGTCTTAAAAATATAAGTAGGTACACTTAATCTTATTTTGGGTGCTAAAATTTTAATTTGAATTCGCTGTATATTTTCAGAAAGTAAGTACCAATTAGAATCGTTGATCTAGTGGTCCTCAGCGCTACTACTAAGCATGAGGTCCCGGGTTCAATTCTCGGGTCGGGAGAAGTGTTATTGGGCATTTGCAAAGCAGTTGGTGCCGGCTGTCATTCATAGATCTTTGCCCGTCGTTACGGGTAGTCAGAAGTCCAAAAGTCTGCCAACCAGTCTTACCTAGGGGTGTCGTCTTACCCAGTGAATGGGTTGTGGAGGTCAGATTGGTAGTCGCTCCATGTAAAATACTGATATTCAGCTGCATCCGGTTACACTGGAAGTCGACCCCAATATAGTTGGGAAAAGGCTAGGTAGATTGATTGAAATACCATAAGTTACTAATTAAGTTACAGATAAAATGGGCAGAAATATTGAAAGATGATCATAAAATGGCAGATACATTATGTCATTGTGTTCTGTTATGTCATGTATCATAAGATGACGGGCTTCTTCTTACTTCGAGGATACTAAAATGCATTTGCGTTTTTAAAATATTAATACGATTTCTTTTAATATTTTCAGGAAGTAAGTAAAAATGAGTAATTTAATATGCTAAAAAGGCTACGCAGTAAAATAATTAAAAAAGATGTTGGTGTTAGATGGTAAAACACTTTAAAAATCTAAGTAGGTACACTTATTTCGGCCGTTGTTTTTGGTGTTAAAATTCTGGAAGTAAGTACCAATAAGTCTCGTTGGTCTAGTGGTCGCAAGCGTTACTGCTGTGCATAAGGTCCCAGGTTCAATTCCCGGGTCGGGCAAATTGTTATTGGGTTTTTGCATTTGGGATTTCTCAGTAGCAGTCTGAAGCCTAGATTTCTGCCCGGTTGATGGTAATAGGCTCACCCCCTATTACATGGGACTTGAAAATACCTGGCGAAATATGGATGTCCTAATTGCTAAACCCTTCGGAGAATACACGAATGATGTTACTTTAATTACCAATAAATAACTAAATAGGTGTGGGAATAGGCAATAATATTGAAGAATGATCATAAAATGGCACGTTAAGCAGTTGGTCCCAGCTGTCATTCATAGATCTTTGCACAGTCGTTACGAGTAGTCAGAAGTCCATAATATCTGTCAACCAATCTTACGAATGGGTATCGTGTTACCCATTATGGTGGTCAGATAGAGTGGACAGATTGTTCCATGAAAAATACTGGTATTCAGCTGCATCCGGTTAGACTGGAAGTTAACCCCAACATAGTTGTGGAAAGGCTACTAGATTGTTTGAAACAACGAAAGTGACTAATTAAGTGCAAGATAACACTGGGCAATAATATTAAAAGATGATCATAAAAAGGCAGATACAGTATGTCATGTGTCATAAGATGACGGTTTCTTCCTACTTTGACAAAATTATAAAATGCATTTTCGTTTTTTAAATACATTATAATCAGATTTCTCTTGATAATTTCAGGCCGTAAGTAAAAATGAGTAATTTAATAAGTTACAAAAGGATACCAATATTACAAATTACTGCTAACTAATCTAAATAGGCACGTACACTTATTTTGGCTCTTAATTTTGATGTTAAAATTTTAATCCGTTTTCGCTTTATATTTTCAGGAAGTAAGTACGAATAAGTCTCGCTAATCTAGTGGTCGCCAGCGCTTCAACTGACCATGAGGTCCCGGGTTCAATTCTCGGGTCGCGCAGTGTTAAGTATTGGGTTTTTCCATCTAGAATTTCAGTAGCAGTCTTGAGTCTGGATTTCTGCCAAGTTAGTAGCAATAGGCTCGCCCTCTATAACTTGGGACTTGAACATAACTGGCGAAATGTGGGTGTACTTTTTAAGGCTCTTAGATACTAATGCGAATTGTCGCGCAACGCGACTTTTAACAAAACAATTTCTGAGAAAACTAAACGGCAAGCAATGCGGCGGCGCGGCGTCGCATCGCGCCTTTAGCCTAACACTTTTGGAAATACGTGCATGATGATATAAGTGAAATACCGAAAAGTAAATAATTAGGCGTGAGAATAGGCAATAATATTGAAGGATGATCATAAAATAGCACGTTAAGCAGTCGGTCCCGGCTGCCATTCTCATCTTATTACCAGTTGCTACGGGTAATTATACGTCCAAAAGTCTGACAGCCAGTCTCACCAAGGTGTTACCCGTTAACTGGGTTGTGGATGTCAGATAGGTAGTAGCTCCATGTAAAATACTGGTGTTCAGCTGCATCCGGTTAGACTGGAAGCCGACTCCAACATAGTTGAGAAAAGGCTAGGCAATAACAAAATGTATTTGCGTTTTTTTAATTTTAATCCGATTTCTCTTAATATTTTCAGGACGTAAGTAAAAATTTGTAATTTAATAAGTTACAAAAGATACCTACTAAAATAAATAAAAAAGAATTCGGTGTCAGATGGTTAAACACTGTTTAAAAATCTAAGTAGGTGACTTATTTCGGCCGTTATTGTTGGTGTTAGAATTCTGTAAGTAAGTAACAATAAATCTCGGTGGTCTAGTGGCCACAAGCGCTACTGCTGTGAATGAGGTCCCGGGTTCAATTCCCTGGTTGGGCCCAGTGTTATAATTATGGTTTTTCTGTCTGGAATTTCTCATTGCCAAACCCACCGTGGAATACACGTGTTAGAAGGAGCGGTAAAATACTGGTATTCAGCTGCATCCGGTTAGGCTGGAAACCGACCCGAACATAGTTATGAGAAGGCTAGCCAGATTGTATGACAAAAATAAAATAAAAATTAACTGCGAGATAAAAATGGGCACTAGTGTTTAAAGATGATCATAAAAAGGCAGATAAAGTATATCATGTGCCAAAACATGACGGTTTCTTCCTACTTTAACAATAATAAAATGCATTTTCGTTTTTTAAATACCTATTAATCCGATTTCTCATAAAATTTTCAGGCCGTAAGTAAAAATGAGTAATTTAATCAATTTAAAAGGATACCCACTATAATAAATAAAAAAGGAGTCTATAATAGACATTATAACAGTGCTTACATTTATCTAAGTACACATTTTTTGGCTGTTATTTTTGGTACTACAACTTTAATTTGATTTCGATATATATTTTCAGAAAGTAAGTACCTACCAATAAGTTTCGTTGGTCTAGTGGCCACAAGCGCTACAACTGAGCATGAGATCCCCGGGGTCAGTTTTCGGGTCGGGAAAAGTGATATTGGGTTTTTTCATCTGGAATTTCTCAGTAGCAGCCTGGAGTCTGGATTTCTGAAATGTAGATGTACTAAAATAGCCTAACACTTTTGAGAATACATGCATGATGATATGTTAAGTGAAATACCAATAAGTAAATAATTAGGTGTGAGAATAGGCAATAATATTGAAAGATAATCATAAAATGGCACGTTAAGTAGTTGGTCCCAACTGTCATTCATAGATCTTTGCCAGTCGATACGGTTAGTCAGAAGTCCAAAAGTCTGACAATCAGTGTGATCAAAGGGTATTGTGTTACCCAGTGTGGGATGTGGAGTTCAGATATAGTCACTCCATTTAAAATACTGGTATTCAGCTGCATGCGGTTAGACTGGAAGCTGATGCCAACATAGCTGGGAAAAGGCTGGCAGAATGATTGAAGCAACAAAAGTTACTAATCAATTGCGAGATAAAATGGGCAGTAATATTGAAAAGTGATCATAAAATGGCAGATACATTAGGTTGTGGGTCCTTTTTTTTTTTATGAGAGTTGGAAATCATCCAATGACTTCTCCCGCTCTGGGCGGAGCGGAAGGGCGTGTCAGACTTTTACTGACTAAAACCCACCCGTGTTCCTTCATTTGCCTGTTGCCAAGGTCCCGGTATCCCTTTCGGACTTTCCCGCAACCCTGGCAGGCATCGGTCCTAGCGGACCCCGCTAATTGTGCTGACATCTCTTTGAGGCGCGCGTGGAACACGACGCGCCATCGACCCGGGCCTGGTCCTTATCGGACGGCGAGCTGCTCGTTGCTCGCCGTCCACAAGCCCGCGCCTATGGTGGCCGGGAATCCGCCTGGGATTCCCGACGCCCAGGGCGTCTCCAACGGCGGCGGTTAGGGGCGTGAGGGCGCAAACTTTGCCTTTCCCTCACGCGTTCCGCCTCCTCCTTCGCGAGCATTACTGCTTCGCAGAAGGAGGTGACGGCTTCCCATGCCCTCTCGCTCCGTACCATAGCCTGGACCAGGGCCGGACGGGAGAGTTCATTGCCGCCAATCGCCTCCACGAGGACACGGCGGTGCTCCGCCCAAGCCGGGCATACCTCCACCGTATGCTCCACCGTGTCCTCCGGGCGATCCGCACAGTGTTGACACCCGGGCGTTTCCTCCCGAGGTTATGGGTCCTAAGATGACTATTTCTGATTACATTGACAATAATAAAAAGTGTGTGTGTCAGGTCCGACGCCTGACTGGAGTTTACTCCTTATTAATACGATTGTCTTTGAATTTGCAATAGGCAAAGAGGGTTAATCAACGCTTCTGTTAAAAAAAATAAAAAAAAAAACCCTGCCACCCCGCCCCACTCTAACATAACTAAAATTAAACAATACCTAATTAGATTATAATTTAGACTTGTCTAAAAAAATTAAAAACAAAAATCCTATCGCCCACTTAGATTTGACTTAACGAATTAATTGGTAGTTTACAAAAAAAAATAATTAAAGTCAAGTACGAACTGTGTAATGCACATCAAAGTGAAGCTAATCATATAAACTAACTGTGGCAGTGTTATCGATAGGTAAAGTGCACTAACAACTAATTAAATAGTGAAAATAGTTGACACATTCAGTGACTTGAATCTATAAGGAAATGGACGTTCGTAAGTTTTTTTTACGTAATATAACATATAGTGACAATCTGACTCAATAGTCTGGACGTCGACTTGAATAACTTTAAAAAATACGCGGATTTAAGTGATAATTTGTAGCGTTAAAAACACAAATACTGTTGGATACAATGGAGTTTACCAAAGAACTAGTAGCACCTCCATTAGTTCATACAATTAACTTGTGCATAGTTGATGGCATTTTCCCGAACAAGCTCAAAAAAGTAATAATAAAACCTCTGCATAAAAAAGATGATAAAACAGATTAAAAAAATTATAGACCAATTGCAAAAAATTCAAATTATTTCTAATAATTTTGAGAAAGTAATCTGTAACTCTTTATAATATGCCTATTTCGAAAAGTAAACATTAATTTTCACAGAGCAAAAGGGTTTCCGTAAGAATACTACGATTAATATGGCACAATAAGACTTTCTAGCTAACATCGTGTCTTCTGTTGATAAAATAAATCCAGTCTGTGCAATTTATACTGACATGACAAAGGCTTTTGACTATGTGGACCATAAGATTCTATTACAAAAATTACATAGATATGGTATAAGAGGCAACATCCAACAACGAATAGAATCGTATTTGAGTAATAGGATTCAATTTACAGAAAGGAGAGTTTTTTGTTCGGCGATTAATAATAATAATAATATATTTTTTTAATTCTAATGTTTAAAAATATAATTTATATGTATGAAAAATGAAATAAAGATTATATAATAATTATTTTATTTCGGAAACAAACATCCATAATTTGTTAGTAAAACAATTAACCTTATACAACTATGTTAGTAAACATGCAGATTGGACAAATAATGGACGAGCGGGCAATCAAATTTCCCCGCAATGACACTCAAGAGACCTTTCGATTAGGCCCACCAAAAATTGTGGCATCTAGTAATGAAACGCATGTTGATTTGATCCTTTTGATCTCTAGATTACAGTGGTTGTAACAATTATGCTTTGTATACCGAGAATACTGAGAAATATGATCATAACCTAAAGAATCACTTAGTGAGTAGGTGTCCTCATCGGTATTATAATTCAGTAAAATAGTGCAATATTCAATATTATTTAGTATATTGGATGTTTTGAACGGTTATTGAAAGTAAAAATCACATTATGTAGCAATACATTTTTATTACTGTAAGTATATCAATTTCAACGTCAGACGACTTGGAAGTAGATAGTATTTCAGCTTAAAAAGATGCAGGTCGCTCCACCTCTCATATTGATACCGCCGCCGAGCCCTTGATACAAAAACGTTCACAAGTTACCGCACCGCACATCTGTAGCTTCGGCCAATGTCTTCGCACATTGCATTGAAATCCTACCGAAGAATTAACTCAACATACTTCTGGAGTAAATGCTGTAGGTGCCATCTTAAAGATTCCAAAATCATAATAATTCACACAGGAAAAATAGAAATATGAAATTCAAGAAATTCGAAACAAACTGAAAAAATAAAATAAGAAGTGTTGTTGTCTCTTGACAGTTGTCTTTCTGACAGTGTCAGATCGTGATGCGGCTCCGTTTTATTTAACACATTACTCGTACATAAAATAAAAGCTCGACTTCATTTTCTCTCGAGGTGCTACTCGATGTAGCCGCGATTACAAAAATATCATCAATACTACGTAGATAGGTAATAAACCAGGGAATATAGATATTTTTTTAATAATAAACCGTCAAATTATTGTGTTGTATAGAGTCACAATATTTTGTATACATGAATTATATAATTATATGTGAATACGATGCACCTACAATAAGATTACTACATGACGAACATAACAGGAATTGAATCAATTGAGTGCGGTATCAAAATATTATCTTTTTGTTACGATTTCGAGATTCCGGTTAGACTTTATTTAAAAAATTCTACCATTTAAAATGATAAATCAGCAACCGTTTTTTAGGCATAATGCGAACATCTATTACGTTACAATACAGAGGACCCAAAAAAAAACTATCTCCTTTGTAGAATAATTATGTCCAAAGAGTAAATTAGAAACCATTTATCTATCAAACCCAACACACGTAAGATATGGCGTCCCACAGGGCAGCGTACTAGGGCCGCCACTTTTTTAATATAGATAAATGATCTCCCGGAGGTAGCATTAAACAAAATGGTTCTTTTTGCAGATGACAGTACAGCTGTTATAAAGTGTACAAATACAAATTATGAGCATGACATAAATAAGTGTTTACGTGATATTATAAATTGGCCAGATAATAACAATTTAATTATAAACTTTGGTAAGACAAAAGTTATGCACTTTCATCAACGCTGCGAAAACCCAAACGTATGTATTACATACCAAGGCTGTGCTATTGAGGAAGCAAAAAAGCTAAGTTCTTAGATATACTGACCGACAACAAACTCACATGGAAACCTCATGTTGAAGAACTGTGCAAAAAATTAAGTAAATCCGCATATGCTCTCTTTCAATTTTCAAAGGCAACGGTCGGGCTCTTTTAACGGCATACCATGGACTAGTTGCCTCTGTTTTGCGGTATGGCGTAATTTTTTGGGGGCAGTCTACTGATAATGAACTTGTGTTGCAAAAGCGATGTATAAGGTCAACGTGTGGGCTTAAGACGATAGATAGCTGTGTTCCCTATTTCAAATCTTTGAAAATATTAACATTTCCGTCGTTATATATGTATATTGGAAACAGCTTTATGTGTGAAAAATAATCCACATTTATTTAAAAAATTGGTTTCTGTTCTATAATATTTTAATTTCTTAATAGTTATTTAAAATTAAAATGTCTTTTTAAATTAAGTACTTAAATTGAATATGTTTTGCATGCCCATGTGATGGTAGAACATGGAGCACAACTATATTTAAAAAAAAAAACAATATCTTTGTACTAATTACCCATGTTTGCAAATGATTTGATTTGATTTGATGATTTGACACCACCCTGTATACAATTATACACTTACATGATTTCAAAGTGAAAAGTGCGCATGGTACGTAGTGCAAAAAAACGTAACACTTTTGAGTTAACGCTGGTATGAATTTCACTCCTCATAAAATAATCTTATCGGGGGCCTTATAAGAAAATCGATTCTTAAGGAGTAAACTCCAAAATGCATTTTCGCTTTTACCCGACTACGGCGTAGCAAAAGTGCTTTTGACCGGTATGTATGTATGTATTTCATCCTGTCATCCCTCATAACTTCTAACTTCTCATCATAATTTCACAAATGAGGTATCGTTGAAAATTTCTTGATCTTCTGCTGGTTTATAGGCTATGTGACGTCATTAAATTGAATATGGAGCCCCTCTAGCGGGTACAAAGACATGAACAAAAAAAAAAAATTGTGGTGCCATGTTGGTTATCAAATGAAATTGACTTGTTATTTGACTTGTTTGTCGTAGTTGGGTTTGATTTAAAATAATATGATAATCCGATTTCTCTTATTATTTTCAGGCTGTAAGTAAAAATGAGTAATTCAATAAGTTAAAAGGATATCCACTAAAATAAATAGAAAAGAATTCTGTATTACATATTAAAACAGTGCCTAGTAATGTAAGTATGTACACTTATTTTGGCCGTTATTTTTGGTATTAAAATTTTAATCCGATTTCGCTATATATTTTCAGAAAGTAAGTACCTACCAATAAGTTTCGTTGGTCTAGTGGTCGCAGGTCCTACTGTAAGTAGGGTTCAATTGCCGGGTCGGACAAAGTGTTATTGGGTTTTTTCGTGCGGAATTTCTCAGCAGCAGTCTGTCTGAGTCTGGATTTCTGCACGTTTGATGGCAATAGGCTCGACCCCTATTACATGGAACTTGAACATAACTAGTTAAATAAGGGTATTCTAGCCTAACCCTTCAGGGATTACACGCATGATGTTATTTTATGTTTGTTATAAATAAATAAGTAATTAAATAGGTATGAGAATAGGCAATAATATTGAAGGATAGTCATAAAATGGCAAGTTAAGCAGTTGGTCACGGCTGTCATTCATAGATCTTTGATGGTCGTTACGGGTAATCTGAAGTCCAAAAGTCTGACAACTAGTCTTACTAATGTTCAATGGAAACTTGAGCAGACACCGCGAATTTTTTTTTTTCGCTACACTTTGTGGTCCAGGAACCACAAACGTCTGCCACTACTTGACGTTTATGGTGACAGGATATGACAAATAATACAAAATGCCTTCTTGTGCGATGAAAAATTGTTTCCTTCACTCGAGAAAATGAAATATAACTCAAAGTGTGAGTTTCATCGGAAAGATAACTGGTTTTAAACTCATTTAAAAATAAATTATATTTGCAATAGCCATTCTGAAAATCAGAGATTATGAAAATTTGTAGGATCAGACACGGCATAATTTTATTATCTTACCTTTCAATGTACCTACATTATGATGTGAATTAAGTCTGCTAGCATCTTATGCAAAAAATTATAAGGTTTAACAAATTTATAAAATTCTTTCCGGATGATGGATTCTCTTCTTTGGATAACGTTAAATAATCATCATTTTATGAAAAACGGGCCGCGGAAATGCGACCGCAATAAAACTTTTCTTTCAATTGTCATACTTTTTAAATAAAATACGCTTTATTTGAAGGTTTCACTTTCTGAAATTCTGGGCGTTCAAACCGGGAACGATGGATAATATTTCGCCAAAAAAATTATAACGAGGAAACGTGGTAACCAAGTGAACAATCCCACATAATGTTCATCATTAATACAATAGAAATTAAAATAATGTTCTGCAGTTAAAACTGTGTTAGGTATCAAGTAGGCAGAAGGGGCAGACTGTGTCGCATCTGCGGGTACGGATTACTCTATGAGAACCGGCGCGCACCGCGCATACACCGCAATTATTTATAACACTTGACATCCACGGGACACATTTTTATTTGCGATGCCTGCTCTAGTTTACATTGAACTTCAATAGTTGTGGAGATCAGATAGGCAGTTGCTCCATGTAAAATACTGGTATTCACCTGCTTCCGGATAGACTGGAAGCCGACCCCAACATAGTTGTAAAAAAGCCTTGGCAGGTTGATTGAAATAACAAAAGTTATTTAATTAAGTGCGAGATGAAAATGGGCAGTAATCTATTATTGATCGAAGGCAGTAATATTGAAAGAGGATCACGAAATGGCAGACACAATGTGTCATGTGTCATAAAATGACGGTTTCTTAATACATTGACAGTAATGAAAGGGATTCTCGTTTTTAAAATTTCAATCCGATTTCTCTTAATATTTTCAGCATGTGAGTAAAAATGAGTAATTTAATAAGTTAAAAAGGATACCCACTCAAATAAAAAAGAAGTATGTTAGCAAATAAATATGTATTGTTATAATTTTAATCGAATTTTGCTTTATATTTTCTGGAAATAAGTACCATCAAGTCTCGTTGGTCTAGGGGTCGCAAGTACTTCTGCTGAGCATGAGGTCCCGTATTCAATTCCCGGGTGGGGCAAAGTGTTAGTGGGTTTCTCCATCTGGAATTTCTCAGAAGCAGTCTGGAGTCTGGATTTCTGCCCAGTTGATGGCAATAGGCTCGCCCCCTCTTACATGGGACATGAGCATAACTGGCAAAATGTAGATGTGCTATAGCGTAACACTTCAGGGAATACACGCATGATGTTATGTTAAATTCATATTAGTAACTAAATAGGTGTGAGAATAGGCAACTTATAAAATGGCATGTTAGGCAGTTAGTCTCGGCTGTCGTTCATAGATCTTTGCCAGTCGTTACGGGGTACCAGAAGTCTAAAAGTCTGACAACCAGTCTTACCAAGGGTTATCGTGTTACCCAGTGACTGGGTTGTGGCGGTCAGATAGGCAGTTGCTCCATGTAAAATACTGGTATTCACCTGCATCTGGATAGACTGGAAGCTGGCCCCAACTTAGCTGTGAAAAGAATAGGCAGATTGATTGAAATAACAAAAGTTACTAATTAAGTGCGAGATATAATGGGCAGTAATATTAAAAGATGATTATAGAATGGCAGATACAGTATGTCATGTGTCAGAAGATGACGGTTTCTTCTTGGTTTTACAATAATAAAATGTATTTTCGTTTTTTAAATGTTAATCTGATTTCTCTTAATATTTTCAGGATGTGAGTAAAAATAAGTAATTAAATAAGGAAAAAGGAGACCCACTGAAAAAAAAATCGGTGTTTGAAAATAAAACACTGCTTACGAATTTAAATAGGTACACTAATTTTTGCCAATATTTTTGATGTTAAAATTTTAATCTGATTTCGCTTCATATTTTCAGGAAGTAAGTACCAATAATACTCGTTTGTCTGGTGGTCGAAAGCGCTACTACTGGCCATAAGGTCCCGGGTTCAATTCGCTGTTCGGGCAAAGTATCATTGGGTTAGTCCATCTGGAATTTCCGAGTAGCAGTCTGGAGTCTGTATTTCTGCCTGGTTGATGGCAATAGGCTCGCCCCCTCTTACATGGAAATTGAGCATAACTGGCAAAATGAAGATGAACTATAAGCGTATCCCTTCGGAGAATACACGCATGATGTTATGTTATCATATGTTAAGTACGAATATGAAACTAAATAGGTGTGAGAATAGGCAATAATATAGAAGGATGATCATAAAATAGCACGTTAAATGGCACCCATCCAACTGACACACTTCTTCCTTACTCGTATCAATCTAATCCAAGCTTGTTTTTTCTTGTCCACGCTCATCTGTGACCATTGTTAGGTATAATCCTGTTTCACCGATGAGCACGTATATATAATTATATTGCAATTTCTACACTACATTCGATAGTCGACCGATCGACCCGAGTGCCGTAATAGAACTGGACAACCAGTCTTACCAAAGATTGTTATTTTACCCAGTAACTAGGTTGTGGAGGTCAGATAGGCAGTCGCTCCTCCACATAAAATACTGATATGCAGCTGCATTTGGTTAGATTAAAGGCCGACCTTAACAAAGTTGAGAAAAGGCTAGGTAGACTAATTGAAATAACAAAAGTTACTAATTAAGAGCCTATTACTATTCACTTTTTATCTCGTTCGCACATACTACTCGCGGAGACTGAGTGTAGTTTGGGTAAATGCTCATTACGGTGAATTTTTTTTTTTTTAAATCTTTAGACCTGCTTTATAGTTAGTTCAGTTATTATGCAAAGTTTCATGATGTAATTTGAAGAATTTTTTAAATACAAGCGGTTTATTGTTCGGTTTTAGACGTAACTTGGATTTTTTTCTAGTGAAAATTTTTTTTGTATCGTGTTTTCGTCAAAAATAGTACAGCATCAATCCTCAACTTTAATATATATTTTTTTCAAAATTAATGCTGCTTTAGTATCAACATAACGGAGGATCATGCTAAATATGCAATTTGTGGTGGTATAGGCTCTTAAGTGCGAGATAAATTGGGCAGCTATAAAGACAAATTATCAAAAAATGGCAGATACAGCATGTCACGGTGTCATAAGATGACGGTTTCTTCTTTAAATTAACAATAATCAAATAAATTTTCGTTTGTTAAATATTAATCTGATTTCTCTTGATACTTTCAGGCCGTAAGTAAAAATGAGTAATTTAATAGGTTAAAAAGGATACACACTAAAATAAATAAAAAAGAAGTCCGTGTTAGATAGTATGAAACGACTTAAAAATCTTAGTAGGTACACTTTTTCGGCCATTATTTTCTGCTTTTAAATATTAATCTGATACCGCTTTATATTTTCAGAAAGTAAGTTACCTACCAATAAGTCTCGTTGGTCTAGTAGCTGCAAGCGCTACTGCGGAGCATGAGGTCCCGGGTTCCATTCCCGACTTGGGTAAAGTGTTATTGGGTTTTTTCATCTATAATTTCTCAGGAGCATTCTGGAGTCTGGATTTCTGCCCGGTTGATGACAATAGGCTCGCATCCTATTACGTGGGACTTGAAAATAGCAGGCGAAATATGGGTATGATGAGCCTAACCCTTCGGGGAACACACGCATGTTGTTATTTCAAGTACCAACAGTTAGATGTGAGAATAGGCAATAATATTGAAGGCTGATCATAAAATGGCACATTAAGCAGTTGGTCCCGGCTGTCATTAATAGATCTTTGTCAGTCGTTTCGGGTAGTTAGAAGTTCAAAAGCCTGACAACCAGTCTTACCAACGGGTATCGTGTTACCCAACCGCGTAACCTGATTGTGAAGGTCAGATAAGCAGTCACTCCATTGAAAAACTTGTACTCAGCTGCATCTGGTTAGACTGGAAGCTGACCGCAACTTAGTTGAGATAAGGCTAGGCTAATTTAAATAACAAAAAATTCATGCTACTACAAACTATTTACAAATTGTGATAACAACCCCAAAAAAAAATGGTCACTGATAAATAATTTAGCTAAAAACAAAATAAAACAAAGTAGTGCTCCTTCAAAGCTTTTAGTTGATGCTAACATAGTTA
Source organism: Lithophane leautieri (assembly GCA_949152455.1). Classification (NCBI taxonomy): domain Eukaryota; kingdom Metazoa; phylum Arthropoda; class Insecta; order Lepidoptera; family Noctuidae; genus Lithophane; species Lithophane leautieri. The sequence continues at coordinate 1,405,113 of OX424486.1, forward strand.
CTAATACAAATGAAGTTTGCGAGGTTTTTAACAAGTATTTTTCTACCATAGGATCCATACTGGCAGACAGAATACCGAAAAATATCATGAAACCTCAACCCAATGTGTTTTAAAATCCCAAAAAAATAATAAACAATAACTTTTAACATTAGACGCTAGATTAGTGCTGATGAAATAAATAAAATTATTAATGATCTTGACCCAAATTCGAGTAGCGGTATAGATAGAATAAACACAAAAGTCATAAAAAATTTACAAATTTTAATCTCAAAAAGTTTGGCAAACCGTTTTATTAAACTCATAACTGACGGGGAATTTCCAGACACCCTAAAGATTTCAAAGGTCACACCGATCTATAAATCCAGACCAAAAACCGACCCCGGAAACTATCGCCCGACCTCTGTGCTACCAAATCTGTGCTGTCAAAATTTTTGGAGAAAATAATACATAGTCGTCTGTTAAACTACCTGGACTCTTTTGATTTTATATCGGAACGCCAATATGGATTTAGAGCTAAAAATAATACCACTGCAGCCACTATTGACCTGATAACAAAAAATAGAGATAATATAGATAAGAAATATATTGTATTGTTTAAAAAAGCCTTTGATACCGTAAGTCACAAACTGCCACAAGAAAAACTAGAAAACGTTGGTATCAAAGGCAATGCACTTAAAATGTTCAAATCTTACCTAACAAATAGATTCTAAGTAGTTAAAATAGATAATTTCGAAAGTAATACTTTACCTATCACATATGGAGGATATCAAGGATCAATATTGGGACCGTTATTATTTTTAATATACATTAATAATATAACAGAGCTGGGACTACATGGTCATTTAACTTTATTCGCAGATGACACGTGCTTGTTTTATTTTGGAATTAATGTTCATGACGCTATTTCTCGAGCCCAAGAAGATTTAAACACTCTGTTTGAATGTTTCCAACATAATTTGCTAACCGTTAACATCTCAAAGACATGTTACATTATCTTTAAAGCTAAAAATAAAAAAATCCGCTGCATGACTTAACTATAGACAACATTCCATTAGAGCAAAAAACCCACGAAAAATGCCTTGGCCTTGAAATCGAAAACTGTTTAACCTGGGACAAACAAATTGATTATATTAGAAATACAATTCTCAACTCACCTCAAAGCATTTATTTCAAATAAACCAATTACAGGCACTTTTGAATTGTCAAGGGGTCGGTCAGTCAGAAAGATGAAGCTAGTTGCCCATTCCAAAGCGTAGGTTCCTATGGAGAAGAACGGGCAAGAAACTTTACGGACACTCTTTTGAATCAGAATATTATTACAATATACTGGTTACATCATTCATGTTGAAATTATACATGTGAGTATAATGTCCGTCCGTAAAAAGATAAAAAAGAAACAAAACAATTCAAAAATTAAAATAAGCCGTGGCAGCTAAGAAATGACCAGTCCCTACTGATGGCGCCCGTTCACGAACATGACGCATGGATCAGCACCATTCAGCTCAACCATTTTGAAGGGAACTTAATGATCCAACACACACGCCACCACCAGCAAGACATTAAAGTGAGCATGACATACTCTCAGTCGCCAGGGCACATTCAAGTCAATGAAAGACGTACCTAGTAAATGGTAGCTTTAAAGTACTTAGGTACGAGTAAGTACATAGTGCTCACACACATGTGCTATGCAGTTATACAATACTAGAAGATTGAATTTATACAATTTAAATATAGTTTTTATAATCTTCAGCAGCTCCAACAATTATTTCGAATGCTAATGAATTAGTTTATGCGCCCTGTGGAGCTGGACCAGCGCTGAGCCAAGCATTTTTATCTGTAATGTAATCCCCTAATTTATAATATGCTTGGCGGCATAGTGTGCGTTTTATACAAGATTTAAATTTTGTTTCATTCATATTGGAGTATGTGGGGAGGTATTTTATTATAACATTTTAAACAGTACCTCATGAAGGATGAGTCTACTTTAGCCAGTCTGAAGCCCGGTTGAACTAATTGGTCCCTACTTCTAGTCCTATAATTGTGTCTTTCACCTCTTTTACTGAAAAGACTTAGATTTTTCCTTACGTACATGATGTTTTCATAGATAATTATATTGACAAGGTACCTTCATGATGTTAATATCTTTAAACAGTTCCCTTAGAGAATCGCGCCTGCGGAGGCCATATATTGCTCTGATCGGTCTTTTCTGCAGAATAAAAATAGAATCGATATCAGCAGCCCGTCCCCATAGTAAAATACCGTAAGACATGATACTATGAAAGTAAATGAAATAGACTAGCCTCGCGGTATCTACATCAGTGAATTGACGGATTTTCCTCACAGCGTATGCTGCTGAACTTAGCCGTCCTGCAAGAGATGTTAAATGAGGACCCCATTGCAGCCTTGAGTCGAGTGTGATCCCCAGGAAAATAGTTTTATCGACGAATTCTAGTTTCTCCCCATTCAATACTATGTCACAATCACTACTTTTAACATTCGGTAAAGAAAATCTAATGCATTTCGTTTTTTTCCGATTTAATACTAAATTATTAGCAGTGAACCAATTTTGGACCTGCAGTAGGGCGTTATTTACGTCGTCAAGATTTAATGCACGTCTATGTATCATAAAAATTAAAGAAGTATATTCAGCAAATAACACCATTTGTGGTTGGTTTTTTAATAAATAGAGTAGATCATTAATATATACTAAAAAGAGGAAAGTACCCAATATCGAGGCTTGTGGAACACCCATTTTTTACTTTTAAACCGAGTGAATTGACACCATTTATTTGAACTTGCTGTTGTCTATCATTTAAATAAGATTTTACTAAACTGAGCGCAAGTTTACCTAGTCCGTAATGCTCAAGTTTCAAGAGTAAGGTTTTGTGATTTACGCAGTCAAATGCCTTGGAGAGGTCACAAAAGATTCCTATGGCATCTTGGGCGCCGTCCCACGCTGTAAAAATGTGTTTCAGTAAGATGACACCGGCGTCAGTCGTACAACGTCCTTTGGTGAAACCATATTGCTGATCGTGTAAGATTTGGTTGGTGTTAAAATGATTAAGCATTTGATTGAGCATTACCTTTTCGAAGACCTTGCTGAACACCGCAAAATTTCTTCGCTTATTGGATTACTCCGCAATATAAGTCAATGTATACCCAAAAAACTGCTGTTAATATTTACAATTCACTTGTCAAATCACACTTATTATATCTCATAGAGATATGGGGTAGCGCCGGTGAAACAAAGCTACAGGAACTGCAAAGAATGCAGAACAGGATCATAAAGACACTGTTTCGCTATCCATACCTGACGCCAACGTACAAAATTTAACACCTGTATCTTGATTAGAAAGGTAATGGATGGAACCATTCACACAAACGTAACATTTACAAAAAAATCTCACATATGTAAACGCAGTCTTCGTCGTCCCAGCTTACTTGTCTTGCCAAGGACACGTACAAATTATGCTAAAAAGAATATAATCTATGAAGAAGTAGAATTTTATAATAACTTACCATCCTATTTAAAAAACATAAGCTTGTTCAGTGGTTTTAAAACAAAACTATCAAATTATATAATTGAAACGACTCACTAACAATGTTACAAATTGAGAATAAAACGGTTTAACCTAACCTAACCCAACCAATATTAAAAACAAAAGAATGATTGTAGTAAGTAAGATTGTATTGTATCGGTGCCCGGTACCTAGAATAAGTTTATTACACTATGTTATCCTATGTTCTCATGTAAGTGGCTCTTTTGTCTTTTTGAGAATAAAGTATTTAAACCTAAACCTAAAGTAACTAATTAGGTGCGAGATATAATGGGCAGTATTATTGAAAGATGATTATAGAATGGCAAATACAGTATGTATGACGGTTTCTCCTAACATTGAAATAATAAAAACTTATTTGATTAGAATTCGCGTGGGGTAAGCAGTTACCACAACTAAAAAGTGAAAAATAAAATCTTTTTACAACAAAAAAAAACCGACTTGCAAAAAAAACACTAAAATCTTTTTTATTTTTCACGTTTTGTTGTGGTACCTAAAATACGTAATATTATTGAAGCTTATTCAAAAACTACGCAAGCCAAGTTAATAAAATTAAATAAAATTTATATGGGACCACCTCGGAAGCATGACCTACCAAACAAAAAAGAATAATCAAAATCGATTCATAAATTTAATTAGCGGAGTAATCGCGTAGTAAACAACAAAACAAAAAAACAAACAAAACACCTACAGACGAATTGAAAACCTCCTCCATTTTGGAGAAGTCGGTTAAAAATGCATTTTTGTTATATAAATGTTTATTCGATTTCTCTTATGTTTTCAGGCCGTAAGTAAAAATAAATAATTTAATAAGTTAAAAAGGATACCCACTAAATTAAATAAAAAAGAAGTTGGTTGGTATTAGATAGCACACTGTTAAGAAATCTAAGTAGGTACACTAATTTCAGCCGTTATTTTATGGTGTTAAAACTTTAATCCGATTTCGCTTTATATTTTCAGGCAGTAAGTACCAATAATGCTCGTTTGTCTAGTGGTCGAAAACGCTACTGCTGGCTATAAGGTCCCGGGTTCAATTCGCGGTTCGCGCAAAGTGTCATTCGGTTAGTCCATCTGGAATTTCCGAGTAGCAGTCTGGAGTCTGTATTTTTGCACAAACTCAAACTCAAACTCAAAGCATTTATTTCAAATAAACCAATTACAGGCACTTTTGAATTGTCAAGGGGTCGGTCAGTCAGAAAGATGAAGCTAGTTGATGGCAATAGGCTTGCCCCTTATTACATGGTACTGGAGCATAACTGGCGATATAGGGGTGTACTATAGCCTAACCCTTCAGGAAATACATGCATGATGTTGTGCTATGTTAAGTACCAATTAGTAACTAAATAGTAGTGAGAATAAACAATGATATTGAAGAATGTTCATAAAATTGCACGTTTAGCAGTTGGTCCCGGGTCATTCATAGATATTTGCCAGTCGTTACGGGTAGACAGAATTCCAAAAGTCTGACAACCAATCTTACCGAAGGGGTATCGTGTTACCCAATGTAAGGGATGTGGAGTTCAGATAAGCAGTCGCTCCATGTAAAATACTGGTATTCAGCTGCATTTGGTTAGACTGGAAGCTGACCACAACATAGTTGGGATAAGGCTAGGCAAATTGGTTGAAATAATAAAAGTTACCTACTAATTAAGTGCGAAATAAAATGTGAAGTTATATTGAAAAATGATCATAAAACGGAAGATACAGTATGATTGTCATGTGATGACGGTTCCATATTATGTTGACAATAATAAAATGCATTTTTTTTTTAATAATCCGATTTGTCTTCATATTTTCAGGCCGTAAGTAAAAATGACTAATTTAATAAGTTTAAAAGGATATGTACTAAAATAAATAAAAAAGAAGTCTGTGTTAGATAATAAAACACTACTTAAAAATCTAATCTAACACTGGTTTGGCCGTTATTTTTGGTGTTAAATTTTTAATCTGATTTTGCTTTATATTTTCAGGAAGTAAGTACCAATTTTAAGTCTAATTCTAAGTCAAATTGTTATTGGGTTTTTGCATCTGGAATTTTTCAGCAGTAGTCTGGATTCTGGGTTTGTGCCCAATTGATGGCAATACGCTCGCCCATTGCATGGGACTTTAACATAACTGTCAAAATGTGTGTGTCCCTACTATTGGGGAAATTTAAGGTTTTATTTTTGCGATTATGGACGAAGTCATGATGACGAACAACTACCGGAAATATATTGTGAAGGACGGCACGTTTGATGATATGAGTCGGGCATACCACCGTCCGGGGGACTCAATCCGACACATTATTTCTGGCTGTTCTCGTCTGAATAACGGATACTACTTGCATTGGCACAACCTTGCAGCTAGGATTATCCACCAGGAACTTGCTCTGAAATACAGTCTTGTGGAATTCGATGTACCCAGTCCTCGAAAAAGGCAATATCACGATGTATTGGGATCGATCTATCATCACTGACAGGACTACTGTTGCTAATAAGCCATAGTAGTGATTGATCGATAAGAGCGTTGCACAATGTTTATACGAGAACCTCGTGAAAGCTGAAAAAGATAAGCAGATTAAGTATCTTTACCTGACACGTGAGGTTATCGACATGTGGGATGTGGATACAAAAACATTGTGCCTATAGTTGTGACGGCTAATGGTATAAAAGCCAAGAGCCTCGACCAACACCTGAGGACGCTCTCGTTAGGCGGCTGGATCAAGGACTTGATTCAGAAAGCGGTACTTCTGGACATGGCGCGTATCGTTTGGAGGTTCCCCTCTCTGGAGCCATGAGTACCTACCGATAGTCTGTTCCCGATAGTGGTTGGATTTTTTTATATTTTAGAAAAATATGAATGAATTAAAGAAAAGTAATAATCAAAAATAATAAACCAGTAATATTGAAAGATGATCATAAAATGGCAGAAACGGTAGGCCACGTGTGTGATGACGGTTTCTTATTAAGTTGACAATAATAAAATTAATTTTTATTTTTTTAATGTTAATCTGGCTTCTCATTTTATTTTCAGGAAGTAAGTAAAAATACGTAATTTAATCAATTATAAAAGATACCCACAAAAATAGAATTAAATGAGAAGATGTCGGTGGTAGATAGTAAAACACTGCTTAACTATCTAAGTAAGTATTATTTCGGCCGTTATTTTAGTTTGTAAAATTCTGGAAGTAAGTACCAATAAGTCTCGCTGGTCCAGTGGTCGCAAGCACTACTGCTGAGCATGAGTTCCCCGGATTCAATTGCCGAGTCAGGCTGAAGTCTGGGTTTCTGCCCGGTTGATGGCAATAAGCTCGCCCTTTGCTTGGGACTTGAACATAACCGGAAACATGTGGGTGTACGATATCCTAAACCTTCGGGAAACACACGCATGATGTTATGTCATATACGAATAACTTATTAATCATATAGGTGTGAGAATAGGCAATAAATAATATTGAAGGATGATCATAAAATGGCAAGTTAAGCAGTTGGTCCCGGCTGCCAGTCATAGATCTTTGGCAATCGTAACGGGTAATGAGAAGTCCAAAAGTCTGACAACCAGTCTTGCCAAGGGGTATCGTGTTACCCAGTAACTGGGTTAAAAGAAAAGAAAGAAAGAAAAATATTTTATTTGGGACGCGCACAGGAAATATAACAATAAAACCGGCCAAGTGCATGTCGAACCACGCACAATGAAGGGTTCCGTAGTTGGGATGAATTTATCCAACAAACTTAACATTGTAGTTTTTTTTTTTTTTTTTTTTTTTTTTTTTTTTTTTTTTTCTTGTGGGCCCTTTAATTTTAACACTATAAGCTATTTACAGATCTACCAAAAATATAATACATTCGAGTTTGCTAAATAAAAATAACAAAATACAGATTATATACATAAAGAAAGGGCTCATAGGGCGTCAAAAAACTCTTCCGCATCGCTGTCAGTGGGAAAAGTGCCCAAAAGGCTGGCAGCATTGCCACGTTGGATGGCAATGCTGATTCTTTGACCTAGAAATTGGCCAGCCCTCTGGTCACGTGAAGAGTCGACCAACCGCTTGGCGATGTCCCGAAATACTCGATGAGCACTTGGACCCCATGGCCCTAGTGTTTCAACCCCAAACGGCTCAAAAATATAGCTACCAATAAGGTTGTCATATTTGCGCCGTTTGAGGTTTTCTGCACCTGCAGCAGCCGCCCCAGCACAGCCCGCCGTGCTAGGAAGATGGGATGGCGCGAGGGTGTCGACACAGGTTGCATCCCACACCAAAGGCCTACCCAACTTCCAAGGCATTATGGTCATTCCGTCTGGTCTCTTCCCATCGTCGCGTGCCAAGCCATTGGGTTGTTGAAAAACTTGTTGTCCCATACAGAATGCATGGGAGAACATGTTTTTGCAACTGCAAATTAAAGTTGGTCGATTATTACTCAGTAACTGGTAGAGCCTTCGTAGCGGTGATAGTTTTTCTTTTAATTTCGTTATACATATATACTACTGCCGTGAATTTTTTCACATTTCCAAACCCAACCATAAATCCACCTCAATGTTACCTCGGGTCTCCCCAATGTAATAGAGCACATAATATTCTGAGTGACCCACAACATGTTCCCCCATTCTCCTAACTTTACTCAAGCCGAGTATATCTCAGTAGACCATTTTAAGTGCATATTATGTCAGTTCCGTGAGGTTGTCTTCTGTTCTCAACGTAAGGACATTTACATTTTAGAAGCCTGGCGGCTTTGTTTATTGGTAGCATTCTTGTTTTTATTTATATTGGTTGGAGGGTATTGGTCTATACTTTCCCCCACGGTGACCAGCCGGCTTGGGGGTGTTGGAGATATTGTTGCTGTTTGTTTGTATTTTGATTTTGATTAGTTTCTGATTTTTTTTTTGGACGTGGATTAGGATCGTTCCCGTATGAGCTGAAATGCAATCGTTTTTTGAGCCATTGGGTCGATTTTACTTTTTGTGTTAGGGTTAAGGGCTCAATGTTTCGTTTCCAGACCTTTTCCTCTTTCCACTTTCTCGACACTTTTGTAATGTTTCTTTGCGTTCTTCAATTGTTTTTTTTGAGTAATCATGCGGTATGTATGAATTAGGTATCATCTTCTTTTTGTTTCTTAAAATTTGTATTCAATCACACACGTATTATAGTTTAAAGTCAGTCGAACAAGAAATACAGCATAATGAGATGTATGGATTTATAATGAGATCCACTCATGACTTTAGGCAGACCTTTTTAGTAGATCCCTGAAAGATTAATTGAAATTACTAAAGTAACTAATTAAGGCCCCTAGCACACGGAGTATTTTAAACGGACAAACGACGCACGTTTTAAGAACTTGACTTGAAACTTGACTTCGGACGGCGAAGAAAAACTTATGGGCAGGGTTATTAAACTAGGATCATAAAATGCCAGATACAGTAGTATGTCATGTGTCATAAGATGATGCTTTCTTTTTATACTGACAATAATAAAATATACTTAAAAATCTTTTAAAAAACAAGCGTATAATGAACTAAAAAGTACTAAATAAAACTTACGTAAACATAGAACTTTAATATTTTCTTAAAAGCTTGAGGCTTATCTTTAATTAGTATATTAAAGACGATCACGTCTCAAGCTTTTAAGAAAATATTAAAGTTCTATGTTTTGTACTTTTTAGCATTAGAATTTCTTTAAATAAGTGTTTTATCCTTACCTTCACAAATCCAATGGGCCCAACACTACGGGGCTATTTTTAAGGTCGAGGAGTTCCTATGGCCACCTTTTGGCTTCATCATCAGATCTTAGGCTGCACCTTTGGCTATAGTTTTTGTAAAGACTAAACACAAGGAGGCTATCTTGTTTAGTTGAGGAAATCCTATGGCGAGCTTCTACCTCCATCATCAGATCCTGGACTACACTGTGGGTTAACGTACTGTAAAGGCTCTTACATACTGGGGCGACTCGTCGCGCGACGCGACGCCGCCGCATTGTTCACCGTGAGAAATAGTTTTGTTAAAATTCGCGTCGCGCGACGAATCGCCCCAGTATGTAAGAGCCTTAATGCTTGAGAGCGTTATCTTAGTGTGAGGGTGTGTGTGTGAAGGCAATTTCAAAGACGCCGAGGGTTCAAGAGGGTTTATTCTAATATTTAATTTTATAAGAGACGCGTACACTATTCGGTAGCTAAGATTGGACTGACGAACCAAAACAAAAAGCACTCCTAACATATTTTAAACCAAATTGTTGGACCGTTCAAAACGCGCGGCTGCCCTCTAGCCAGCCTGTACCACACGAGGTTGCGCATCGCATAAAACCTCCTCATATGTGAGCTGCGCCCACCCTTGAATAAAAGGATTGGCGTAGTCTGAAAAACAAGACTTTTATTCACAACGTTCAAACAATTAGACCCTTCCTACCTATGCCTATAGGAAAAGTTACCTAACGCCAGGAAAAACACAGGTGAGGTCTTTCTTTTGCTGAAGAAGGCTTAACTCAGGACGAACGAAAGACATTCCGACATGTTTAAACTAAATTGAAAGTTAACATGTGCCACAATGCACCCATAATAGCAAACGTCGTCATGTTTAAACCTCGTCATACCAAAACTGGCGAAAAAGATTTGACAAAGCCTCAAGAAGGAAACACGATGTGATAATTCACATCAATTCACCCGGAAGGGGTTTATAAAAACATGAAAACGACATCAAAAACTTTTACACCATCAGATGCAAATGAGCCCAAGGGAATGAAAGGTTCAGATGTATGCCTTCAACAAATTACAGCAAATTCATGCTCGCACGCCAGAGAGACAAAAATATAAAAACCATACTATAACCCATTGACATATTAAAAACCAAACTGTGGGTCCTTAATCAAAAGTTGTACCATGAGTATTTATCAAATACTCTCTGCAAAGAGCTACGCCTATAAACGGAGTTGGTAACAACTTGGCAGCAACTCAAAACTCAAAAAAAAAAAACTCAAAGCATTTATTTCAAATAAACCACTCACAGGCACTTTTGAATTGTCAAGGGGTCGGTCAGTCAGAAAGATGAAGCTAGTTGCCCATTCCAAAGCGTAGGTTCCTATGGAGAAGAACGGGCAAGAAACTCCACGGACACTCTTTTGAATCAGAATATTATTACAATATATTGGTTACATCATTCATGTTGAAATTATACATGTGAGAATAATGTCCGTCCGTAAAAAGATAAAAAAGAAACAAAACAATTCAAAAATTAAATAAATTTAAATAAGCCGTGGCAGCTAAGAGATGACCTGTCCCTACTGATGGCGCCCGTTCACGAACATGACGCATGGATCAGCACCATTCAGCTCAACCATTTTGAAGGGAACTTAATGATCCAACACACACACCACCACCAGCGAGACATTGAAGTGAGCATGACATACTCTCAGTCGCCAGGGCACATTCAAGTCAATGGAAGACGTACCTAGTAAATGGTAGCTTTAAAGTACTTAGGTAAGTACATAGTGCTCACACACATGTGCTATGCAGTTATACAATACTAGGAGATTGAATTTATACAATGTAAATATAGTTTTTACAATCTTCAGCAGCTCCAACATTATTTCGAATGCTAATCAATTAGTTTATGCGCCCTGTGGAGCTGGACCAGCGCTGAGCCAAGCATTTGTATCCGTAATGTAATCCCCTAATTTATAATATGCTTGGCGGCATAGTGTGCGTTTTATACAAGATTTAAATTTTGTTTCATTCAGTTGGAGTATGTGGGGAGGTATTTTATTATAACATTTTAAACAGTATGGAATGAAGGATGAGTCTACTTTAGCCAGTCTGAAACCCGGTTGAACTAATTGGTCCCTACTTCTAGTCCTATAATTGTATCTTTCACCTCTTTTACTGAAAAGACTTAGATTTTTCCTTACGTACATGATGTTTTCATAGATATATTGACAAGGTACCTTCATGATGTTAATATCTTTAAACAGTTCCCTTAGAGAATCGCGCCTGCGGAGGCCATATATTGCTGTGATCGCTCTTTTCTGCAGAATAAAAATAGAATCGATATCAGCAGCCCGTCCCCATAGTAAAATACCGTAAGACATGATACTATGAAAGTAACTGAAATAGATTAGCCTCGCGGTATCTACATCAGTGAATTGACGGATTTTCCTCACAGCATATGCTGCTGAACTTAGCCGTCCTGCAAGAGATGTTAAATGAGGACCCCATTGAACAGGCCCTACATTATTTAAAGGAAAAGAACCTGAGTGAATTACTTTTCTGTGATGATCCTGATTCTCTGTGTACTCTATTGATACAAACTCTAGCTGATTCCATCAAATTAAATACAATCACATTAAAGATCCCTAGTAAAAAACGCATTTTAAAACCGTGGATTACCAATGGTATTTTGCGCTGTATACAAAATCGGAATAAACTCCAAAATAAACTTCGTCAGGATCAAACCAATGAAATTCAAAAAATAACATACAGACGTTACAGAAACTACTGTAACAACTTGATTAAAAAACTAAAAAGAGAATATGAAAGGAATCTGCTATCTAAATCAGTTAATAACAATAAATTACTGTGGAAAAACATAAAAGCTATTACCTACTCACAGAAAACAAATAATTATGATGCAGAATTGTTAAAACTTCAGCCAACCCCGTCTGATTCAGTAAATTTTATCAACAATTATTTTTCTAAAATTGGCCATGACCTGGCTCAAAAAATCCTACCTACTACCGTCAATTATGCCTTCGATCACAGCAGTAACGCATCAAATCTAGTTAACTCTTTTGTGCTTTTTGAAACTGACGCCAACGAAGTATACAGAATATTAATTAACCTAAAAGCTGACAGTGCCCCTGGCTGGGACAACATCTCTACGAAATTTTTAAAGTATGTACGCATGGAAGCCGTCCCTATCATAGCCCATCTTGCGAACCTCTGTTTTAAGTCTGGCATCTTCCCTGACCCGTTAAAAATAGCCATTATTACTCCTGTGCACAAGAGTGGGGGTAGAGGCGATATTAACAATTATAGACCTATTTCTGTTCTTACTAGTATATCCAAAATTATTGAAAAATTAATAAATTTTAGGCTTCTTAATTACTTAAACAAATTCAAGATCATCTCCGACTCACAGTTTGGTTTTCGGCAAGGTATTTCCACTGAGGACGCCGTCATATCACTAACTTCTTCAGTGGCAAATCATCTTGACAATGGAGATAAGTGCCTAACTGTCTTTTTAGACCTTAAAAAAGCATTTGATACCGTCTCTACGCCTATTCTTGTAAACAAGCTGGAAAAAATAGGTATTAGAGATATCGCACTTGATCTGTTTAGGAATTATCTTTCAAATAGGAAGCAGAGTGTCAAAGAGGGGCAACATATAAGTGATGTCACAGATGTATCATACGGCGTCCCCCAAGGTAGTGTATTAGGTCCAACGCTCTTCTTGATATACATAAACGACCTGTGTAACATGAAAATTCCTAATGCCAAAGTCCTGTCGTACGCCGATGATACAGCTGTCATCTTCTCTGGTAGGTCATGGCATAATGTGCAGCGTAGTGCTGAGTTGGGAATGTCCCAGGTTGCGAATTGGCTCAATTCTAATGTTCTCACATTAAATGCCTCCAAAACAAACTTTATAAGTTTCAGCATCTGCAATCGTACTCAACCAACCGGCGATTTTCGAATCATTATACACACTTGTGATGGTAATAATGTTGATAATTGTAACTGTTCTAGTATTGGCAAAGTTTATAGCACAAAATATTTAGGGGTAATGCTGGACCAGATATTGTGTTGGTACCCCCATCTTGAGCAGGTGGCGAATCGAGTCCGCAAGCTAAATTGGATTTTTAAGAATCTGCGTCATGTGCTCCCTAGGTCTATACAGAGTAGCGGTAAGCCTACTGTTCGAAATGTGCTCACTCAAATCTATATTTCTCTTGCGCAATCAACACTGATATACTGTATTCCTGTTTGGGGTGGGGCAACAAAATCTAATTTCATCCAATTGGAGCGAGCACAACGAGCCCTGCTCAAAATTATGTATTTTAAAAAAAGGAGATATTCTACAGAGAATCTCTACAAACTTAGTGATGTACTGTCAGTTAGGAAACTATACATTACACAAATTATTTTAAAAATGCACAAAACTTTACCTTACAATCCGGATATACTCTCTAGGAGAAGAAAACACAATATAGTACAAATACCTTTAACCAAGACCAAATTCGGATCTACGCAATTTAGTAAACGATCAGCTCAATTATATAACAAAATAAATAAAGAAATTTTCATATATGAAAAATCTTATCATTTAAGTAAAGAAATGTTGATTGACTGGATAAAACCACTGACATATGATAATACTGAAGCTCTCCTACAAAACGTAACTTAACAAGTAGACCCGTTCATCCTACACATACATTCACACACACATACTCATACAATCACACATCCAAAACACTCATGCACACTCAACAGCACATACACACTCATGCACACGCTCACACAAGTTCACATAATTATAATTTGTCTTTTTACTGTATTTTTTGTTTTTTTTGTACTGTTTTTTATTGTGTTTTAAGTAAGTACTTACTGTTGTGAAGGAGCGGAGTCCTCCAATACAGGCATTGCTTAAATGAAGACTCCAAACCCAAAATTGTTTATGTATAATTTTTTGGACACAATAAACGTTATTATTATTATTTTTATATGTTTGTACATCTCGGGACCCTGGGGTCCCGGACCTTTGGAAGGCATGCGAGGGGCCGAAGCCAACTCGCAGAGGCCCTTTAGACAATTTTAAATGGAATGAGGTACCAACCGACGATTATCCCTGTTCGCACTATGCAAGTGCAGCCAAGGATAACCCCCGGTTGGTGTAGGACTATTGCAGAACATGGAAACAAAGATATTGGGCTATGGGTTTGGGTGGCTTGGTGAACTAGTTATCTTGAACTATGGAAAGACTATGGCCCCTGCCTGACCAATGTTTTTAAATACATAGATAAAATGGCAGGGGGTGACTTGCGCACTCAATAATGGGCCCCCGAAAATGGTCGCTAGCACAAAGTGTCGTAGTGACAAGGGGGCAACATGTCCTGAGGTGCTTGAGAGGAGTGGAGAGGTATTCCACGGCTATCAGGACAATCCCGGAAGTACGGTCAAGATCCCTACCAGCATCTTACTGGAATACTTCCTTCCTCCGAGCACGTTTGCTCTTGCGAATCTCCACTCAAGCCGGCCAATCAAGGCAAGAATGAGATGGGAGCTCTGTTCCTCGTCAGTGTTCACTCCAGCCGGCCAATAAAGGCAAGTCAGAGATGAGGAACAAGACTTCTCCCGGGAGATAGGGTCCGTGGGGTCGCTACTGCCCAACAGCTCGCCACATGCTGCCCTGCGGGTTTTGTATCTCTCTTGGTCTGGCTCCTCACCCCAGACCCGTTCCGGCAAAGTAAACTCTACCGGCACAGACCTAGAGTTCGGAGCGCGCAAGCCCCACCACGACGTCAACGTAGAGATACGGCGGTGGGGTTATTATTATTATTATTATGTTTATATGTTTGTACATCTCGGGACCCTGGGGTCCCGGACCTTTGGAAGGCATGCGAGGGGCCGAAGCCAACTCGCAGAGGCCCTTTAGACAATTTTAAATGGAATGATGCACCAACCGACGGTTATCCCTGTTCGCACTATGCAAGTGCAGCCAAGGATAACCCCCGGTAGGTGTAGGACTATTGCAGAACATGGAAACAAAGATATTGGGTTATGGGTTTGGGTGGCTTGGTGAACTAGTTATCTTGAACTATGGAAAGACTATGGCCCCTGCCTGACCAATGTTTTTAAATACATAGATAAAATGGCAGGAGGTGACTTGCGCACTCAATAATGGGCCCCCGAAAACGGTCGCTAGCACAAAGTGTCTAAGCGACAAGGGGGCAACATGTCCTGAGGTGCTTGAGAGGAGTGGAGAGGTATTCCACGGCTATCAGGACAATCCCGGAAGTACGGTCAAGATCCCTACCAGCATCTTACTGGAATACTTCCTGCCTGGACACAATAAACGTTATTATTATTATTATTATGTACATGTTTATAAATCTCGGGACCATGGGGTCCCGGTCTTTTGGAAGGCGTACGAGGGGCCGAAGCCAACTGGCAGAGGCCCCTTAGACAATTTTAAATGGGATGAGGCACCAACCGACGATTATCCCTGTATACACTATGAAAGTACTCCCAAGGACAACCCCCGGGTGGTGTAGGACTATTGCAGAACATGGAAACAAAACATATTGGGCTATGGGTTTGGGTGGCTATAGTGGACTGGTTATCTAGAACTATGGAAAAGCTATGTCCCCTGCCTGATCAATGTTATGGTATACATGGATAAAATGGCAGGGGGTGACTTGCACACTCAATAATGGGCCCCCGAAAACAGTCGCTAGCACATAGTGACGTAGCGACAAGGGGTCAACACTTCCTGAGGTGCTTGAGGAGTGGAGAGGTATTCCACGGCTTTCAGAACAATCCCAGAGCCCGAAAGATAGTCAAGATCCCTACGAGCACTTACTGGAATACTTCCTTCCTCCGAGCACGTTTGCTCTTGCGAGTCTCCACTCAAGCCGGCCAATGAAGGCAAGAATGAGGTGGGAGCTCTGTTCCTCGTCAGTCTTCACTCTAGCCGGCCAATAAAGGCAAGCCAGAGGTGAGGAACAAGACTTCTCCCGGGAGGTAGGGTCCGTGGGGTCGCTACTGCCCAACAGCTCGCCACATGCTGCCCTGCGGGTTTCTGTATCTCTCTTGGTCTGGCTCCTCATCCTAGATCCGTTCCGGCAAAGTAAACTGTACCAGCACAGACCTAGAGTTCGGAGCGCGCAAGCCTCACCACGACGTCAACGTAGAGATACGGCGGTGGGGTTATTATTATTTTTTTGTGTTTTTTCTTCTCAGCTCATTGGCTGGTTTTTTTTTTACAACATTTACGGACCGAAGCCAAGTAAATGCAGTGTGTGGTGTGTTATGATGAGGGCCTATTTCGTTTTCATCTATTTGCATGAACTTTCTGACGATTCGGCATGTATTTAAAATTGCAGCTTTTTGTAGAGTTATATAGAGGGTTTCTTTTAGGTTTAGTAATTTAAGGCTATGGAGAAGGTGATTCGGGATGACGCCTGTTGTGGAGAGGACTATAGGGACCACGTAAACTTTTTTTTGGCGCCATATTCTAGTTACTTCATCTTTAAGTTCTGCGTATTTACTAATTTTTTCAGTTATGTCTGAATGTTATGTGTGTTGGGAACGGCAATATCTATTAGGTATGTAACTTTATTTATTTTATCCTGTAGGGTTATATCCGGTCTATTGTAGTGAATTGTCCTGTCGGTGAGAATGGCGCGGTCGTAGTATAGTTTATGTGTGTCATTTTCTAGGATAGTTTGTGGTGTGTAATTGTAGTAAGGAGTTTTTGTGTCTTGTATGAGTGTGTATTTGATTGCTAATTTTTGATGAATTACATTTGCCACCTGATTGTGTCTATGTGTGTAGTCTGTCTGCGTGAGAGTTGTGCAAGCTCCTGTTATGTGCTGAATGGTTTCTGGTTGGGTGTGACACTTGCGACATTTATTATTTGTTACTGATGGATCTTTGATGATAAATTTTCTATAGTTTTTAGTGTTAATAATCTGGTCCTGTATCGTAATTATAAAACCTTCAGTTTCTGGGAATAAATTGCCTATTTTAAGAAACTTATTTGAAGCTACTTTGTTCACATGGGATTGTTCTAAGTCATGAGGATGACGGCCATGAAGTACCTTTTTCTTCCAGTCCTCAATTTTTTGTGTCTGCGGGTCATCGTTATTAGTTTGTGAAGAATCTGGCTGCTCATTTAAGTTAAGTGGTGTGTAGTTGAAATCATTTAGAGTTATGGCTTTATGAATGTTACTATTGCGAGATTTTTAGTGAAAGAATGTTTTTAGTCGACAAACTTGTTTCCGCCAAAGATGCTGAATGTCTATTAGGCCTGTCCCTCCGTTTTGTCTTTTGATAGTAAGTCTTTCTATTGCAGATTTAGGGTGTAAGTTGTTATGTTTTGTAAGAGTGGTGCGTGTAATTCGTTCTAATTGTTCTGTGTCTGTTTTTGTCCATTTAATAACTCCGAATGAGTATGTTAATATGGGAATGGCAAATGTATTTAAGGCTTTGATGAGATTTTTACCTGAAAGTTGTGTTTTACATATGGCGTTAAGTCTCCTTTTATACTCTGTAGTAAGTGTGTCTTTAATCCTAACATGATCTAGTCCCTTTAGTTGCATGTACCCTAAATATTTATATAAGTCGGTCGGTTCCATTGCTGTTATGGTGTCTGTGTTATTTACTACATAGTTGCCGGGTCGTACCTTGCCACGTATGATATGAAGTGTTTTACATTTATCCAAACCAAATTGCATATTTATATCTAAACTAAATTCTGCTGTAGATTCTACTAATTTCTTCATCTCTTTTTCAGTTTGTGCATATAGTTTAATATCGTCCATGTAAATGAGATGTGAGACTGTTGTGTTTTCTGTAGTGTGTTTGAAACAATATCCGGCCCGACAGCGCTGTAGCAGATAAGATAGAGGGTTTAGTGCGAGACAAAACCACAGGGGACTCAGTGAATCTCCTTGGTATATACCCTTCTTGATAGAAATTTGTCGCGTTATAATATTATTATGGTTGCAATTTAATAGAAGTGTGGTTTTCCATAGTGGCATTATGTTTCGTAGGAAATCTATTATTTTTGGGTTTATCCTATAAATTTCTAGTATTTGTATCAACCAGGAATGTGGAACACTGTCGAAAGCTTTTTTATAATCGATATAGGTACAATGAAGATTTCTATTCTTTGTAGTGGCATGTTTGTGGATAGTAGAATCAATAATTAACTGCTCTTTGCATCCCATATGGCCTCTCCTACATCCCTTCTGCTCCTCTGCCATTATGTTGTGGTGTTCAATGTGTGAGTTAATTTTCGTTGTTATTGCTGAGGTTAATATTTTATATATAGTGGGTAAGCATGTAATTGGTCTATATTGGGAAGGAAGTGGTGAATTTTTAGCTTTAGGCAGCATGTATGTTATACCTGTTGCAATAAAATCCGGTATATTTTGTTGTCCTAATATAATTTCTGTTAAGTTTTTTGCTATGGGTTTGTATAATGAAGTTAACTTTTTGTACCAAAAATTGTGTATTTTGTCTATACCAGGAGATTTCCAGTTATGTAATAGGCCTGTTAACTGTATGATATCTGCCTCTGTAATCTCTACAAATTCCATTTCATCTATTGCCCTCCATTTTGTTTCTTCTTCAGATATCCACGTCGCTTTGTCGTTATGTTGTTTTTGTTCTTCCCAAATGCTAGACCAATATGTTTCTAGTTGCTCTTTTGTAGGTTGGTCAGGTGCGTCTGTGTTATTATCATTATATGTGTCGGTGTGGGTGTGTGTGTTGTCTGGTTTGTGTAGGTTTCTATAAAAAAATTTTTCATTAGTGGCAAATATGGCATTATCATTTTTGCGCTGTTGTGCTTTTTTATATCTTCTAAGCCTATGAACTTTAAGGGCTAGTTTTTGTTTTAAAGTGTCTAAAAATTCTTCAGGTTTTCTGTTGTTATTTTCATGTCTTGTGTGCGTGAAACTACTCCTAAATATAGCCTCAACTCTCTTTACTACTTTACTTGACCTGACGTTGTTAATGTATTGTGTAAGCCTACCACAATCTGCTCTTAATTTTTCTATGTCTTTTTCTAACCTCTGTTGCCATGCTGGTTTGATATTCTGTTTTGGTCTTATGTTTCCTGTGTGTTGCGTGATTTTAAAGTGAAGTTCCTCAGATATGACTACCGCTGTGCAATATATAAGTGTGTGTATATCTATAAGTTGTGTGTCATCGGAAATAAATTGATTAAGTATGTTTTCATTAAATAAATTAACTAAACGGAAAAGATTAGGGCTATATCGAAGTTTAGGTAGTTTGGGTCGAACTGTTGGGTCCATCCCAGAGTATAGTGCTAGGGTTGTTCTGAATTTGTCATGAATTTCTTGGATATACATATCTGTTGTCAGATTTTGATCTGCAACGGTTAAGGTTTCAATATCATTTTCTAGAGTTAAAGTTATAGATTCGGTTTGTGTGTATGTGTGTGCTGTTTGCGTGTAAGCTTGCGATTGATTGTATGTTTGAGATTGAATATAAGGTTCTACTTGCGAGTGCGGTTGTTCAGCAGCTGTGGTTATAATTTGTGATAGAGAGATAGCATTACTGCCTGTGTTATTTTCTGTTTCTTGTAATTGTATACGTGTTTCTTCTTTTAATTGTTCTATTATTTCTTGAGATAAAAGTTTATTTCTAACTATAGCTCTTCGCTGATCTAAGATTCTTTGTTCTGAGACGGTTATCTCAGGATATTGTCGGGTAAAAAGTTCATGCAATTGTTGTCTGTAGGTGGTCATGTCAGTCTCTAATTTAGTGATATAAAAGTAAGTTCGCATGATAAATAGGTTAACTTCTTTGCTCCATCTCATGCGAACTCTTGCTTTTCCAGCCTTGGTGGACGCGGGTAAGAAGGTACTAACCTCCCGCGCAACATTCAAGGTTGGAGTGGGTGGAACTGAATTTTAACTAGCAATGGGAGGTGATGATGGTATGAGCGACGATGGTATGGATAGTGATGATGGTTTAGAAGGTGTGTAAGATACTGTGCTTGGACTATACGGTTCTACAGGGGTGTTTGTCCTGTCCGTCAGTCTGTCACCATCATCAATGATTTCGGCTGTAGCATCTTTGTGGGTGGGAGCCCGCCTGTTCAACTCCTCACCGCTGACGGTTCGCATGCTGTGACACCCAGCGTCAGCTCCAGGTGCGCCCCGGCGATCACCCCCGGGCAGCGGCCCTATACGTTTACTTTTCGATCGTGTCTCCATTTTGAATGGGTTTCCAGAGCCACGTTAGCCACGCCAGTAATTTCTCATTCGTGTGTCCGCCCCCCACGTGGTTAGATGGTCAATCAGGACGTGTGGTTGTTAAGGGGGCTTATTATAATATTTTATTTAATTTTTCTTACATATAAATTATATTTTTAAATATTAAAATAAATAAATATATAAAAACATTTAAAAATATAAGAAATAGTAGCCCACCGGTATCGGGAACAGGGTCCAAGCTACCGGCGGTCAGGGCTCCAGAGAAAGGAACCTCCTAACAATGCGAGCCGTGTCCAGGAGTACCGCTTTCTGAATCAAGCCCCTAACCCAGCTGCCCAACGAGAGCCTCCTTAGGTGTTGATCGAGGCTCTTGGCAATTAAGCCATTGGCTGATACGACTATCGGCACAATGATCGCAGAGTCCACATCCCACATGTCGACAACCTCGTGAGCTAAGTCAAGATACTTGATTTGTTTATCTTTCTCTGCCTTCACGAGGTTATGACCGTTATGTCAATGATCATTGTGCGCCGCTCTGTTCGATCCACCACCACTATATCAGGCTTATTGGCAACAATAGTCCTGTCAGTGATGATGGATCGGTCCCAGTACAATGTGATATTTCCATTATCGAGGACTGGGTCGGGCACGTACCTGTAGTACGGCACTTCCGAATCCACAAGGCTGTATTTCAGAGCAAGTTGCTGATGGATAATCCTGGCTACAAGGTTGTGTCTATGTAAGTACTCTCCGTTAGCTAGATGAGAACACCCGGAGATAATGTGACGGATTGATTCTCCCGGTCGGTGGCATGCCCGACAGATGTCAACCGTGCCGTCCTTCACAATAAACCTCCGGTAATTGTTCGTCATGATAACTTCGTCCATAATTGCACAGAAAAAACCTTCGGTTTCCCCAAAGAGGTCACCGAAACGTAGCCAGGCTACGGACGCTAGTAAATCTACATCGGGTCCATGCAGGGCCCGGAAAAAGCGTCCGTGAAGCTCCTTACTCTGCCATACCTCCTTGCGATCGTTAGTGTCAAGCACTACAGGCTTGCGCCAGTTCTCTTTCGCCAAGGAGAGCGGGGTGAGGTCCTTGTCCACTGCAACCACATCTCGATGCATTCCCACGTCGGCTTCTAGGAAATATTCCCTGAGACTGCATATCTCGCGATTGTGGAGGGTCTTAGCGTTTAAAAAGCCTCGACCACCACACTTTCGCGGGATATACAGTCTCATTACCGATGACCGTGGGTGATGCATTCGGTATGCAGTCAGCAGCGTACGGACCCTCCTATCCAGGGCGTCAAGTTCAGTCTGAGTCCATTTGAGTATGCCGAAAGAGTACATCAAAACCGGCATGACCCAGTCGTTGAAGGCGCGCACCTTGTTCCCGCCCGATAGAAGACTATTAAATACTTTCTTCAGGCGGCCAAAGAAGCGCTCCTTCAACGATTGCTTCATGTCAGTAACATTGATGCCTAACGCTTCCGACATACCCAAATACTTATAGGTTTCGGATGCGGAGAGGACTCTTAGGTATATGGAATCCGAGAGTTGGGTTCCCACGGATTCCACAATCTCCCCTCGCTTTACATGCATGACCGCACATTTGTCCACACCAAATTCGATCCTGATGGCTCTACTGAAAGTTTCAGTTACTTTCAGTAGCTCCATCAGTTGTGAATTGTTGGGGGCAAAGAGTTGTAGGTCATCCATGTAGAGGAGGTGAGATATAACCTGTCCACCTCTCCTCAACCGATAGCCTAGACCTGAGTCCTCCAGCAGTGTGCTTAGCGGATTCAGGGCCAAGCAGAACCAAAGTGGACTCAGACTATCGCCCTGAAATATGCCTCGCTCGATCCTTATCGGCTCACTATTCCTCTGGATATTTCGACATCCTGGATAGCGAAGGACTGTCCTCCATTGCCCCATACACGACATCAGGAAGGTGCGCAGAGATGCATCTACTTTATACAACTCCAGCACCCTCATGAGCCATGTATGTGGCACCGAGTCATAGGCCTTCTTATAATCAATCCAACATGTCGACAAATCCTTTCGGGAACGACGAACCTGTTGGCTAATGGCCATATCAATGAGGAGTAGCTCCTTAGTACCGCGGGACCCGTTCCTACATCCATTTTGTGAGGCAGACATGATGGAGTTTGTGTCGACATGTTTGTTAATTTTAGCTCTCAAAATGGATGTAAGAACTTTATAGACCGTCGGTAAACATGTGATCGGCCTATAATTTTTGGGTTCCGCGGTGCTACCAGATTTGTGGAGCAGGTGGGTAATTCCTGTAGTTAAGAATTGGGGTAGCAAACCAGAGTCCAATGCAGTCTGGTACTGAGCCGCCAAGCAAGCGTGCGACCTTATAAACCATTTTATCCAGAAGTTGTGCAGCCCGTCCGGCCCTGGAGACTTCCAGTTAGGCAACGGGCGGACTGCTCGAGCTACATCTTGGGGGCAGATGGTAATAGCCCTCATTTCTGGTATTGGATCGCAGGCTCGCTCGACTTCCCGAGTCCAGTCGCCTTCAGTATGACTGACAGGCACCGACCAGATACTGCGCCAGAAAGAGCACATGGCATCATCTTCCGGCAGGCGCGTGTCAGCCACACCTTGGTCCGGTTGCTCCCAAGTCCTATATACCCACCTTTCATCACTCTGGAAGGTGCGGTTCTGAATGTATCGGTCTACTCGCCGCTTATACCTTCGAATACGGTTTGCCCAAGCATACACTTTCTGCTTCAGGAAGTCTATGCGCTCTGCGACACGGGTTATATAGTCCTCAGGGCTGATATCAGTACCTGAGAACGCCCGCCTCACAAAGCGCATCACTCTAGGACGAGAATTGCCCTCCCTAAAGCAGATTAGTTTGCCGATGAGTGCTCTGGCACCACCAATACGATGTTCAATTCTGCACTGCCAAGCTGGTACGGCTGATTTCGGTCGTGTAGCTCTAGATTCATTATCAAATTTGACGTGAGCTACACGACATGCCGCTACAGCCGCACAGTACAGAATCGAGTGAGTATCGGTGAGGTCTTCGCAGTCGTCAAAATAGCTTGACAACTGCGAATCCAGAGCCGCCACCAGCGCCCTATTTTTGTTATGCATGGGCAAACGAGGTAAGCGTGGCCTAAGTTCGGGCGGCATTAGCCGATATTCCCGAATCGCACCCTCCAAAGCACTCCTCAATTATTATTATTATTATATTATTATTATTGCAGCCTTGAGTCGAGTGTGATCCCCAGGAAAACAGTTTTATCGACGAATTCTAGTTTCTCCCCATTCAATACTATGTCACAATCACTCAACTCGGACAGAGTGCCATCCCCCCCTTTCTATGAAGGACCCAGGTTGGTTTACCCCTTAAATTTTCTGGAGCACATTCATGCTACAATAGCCTAACAAAGATTTTTGAAGAAGAAGGCATTGGCTCATTCCCTCAAGCCATGCGGCGAACTGGGAAGTGTCACTACACACGCTCCGAAGCGGCGTGCAGGCGACGCCCCATTCGCACCCGGCCGGCGCGGCGGCCGCATCCGATGTTTATTCTCCGCAATATGAAATAAACACAAATAAAAATCCATTAATATTACACCATATTCATCACTAATCTTTGTGATGTTTACATCAATGTGACATTGACATGACAATTAAAATAAGTGACGTTAAAAAAAGACAAATAATTAATCTTAAGGAGAAAAGGTTTTAATAAAAAAAACATATACAAAATCCCTGAATTGCCTATTATTTAATTTCGAAAAATTTATATTTTAGAAATGAAAACTTTTTTATAAAATTCCTATTATTTTTGGACCTTCTTTTAAATTTAAACATATTGGGTTCAAAGTTTTTAAATTTAGTTTTTTTCTCACGCGAGACCTTTTCCTTTATTGGTGCTTTTATTAAATTGTTTACAGCACGCTTTTGTCGTACTGTGAAATTAATACAATAGTGTAGAAAAGTTAAAAGTAAAAATAGAAAATTTGGTTTTATGGGGAACCTATGGGAATAAATTTTATTATACTTATGTCACATTAACATTAAAAATATAATCTATAGCTTCGATAGCTTGTAGTTTGCTGATATATTCGTCCAGCACCACTATTTTCTTAATGTCAATCTTTTGGTCTCCGACCACACATGACTCCACATCATTTTTACTTAAAACTTCATCACCTACATCTAAAAATTGTTCACCTTCGTCTTTATCTAAAACGACTTTCGATTCAAAAAGTTCGACTGGAAACAAAGATGACTGGTCAACCTCCTTTGTTACGGACAAATGTTTACGAAAATCATTTTCAATAATTTGATTAACGACGATGTTATATTTATTAGTTTCATCATCGTGATCATCATTTTCCTCTGACAAGGACACAATCTGAACGTCTGAAACATAGCTGAAAGTCGTAATAAACGGACTGGACTGACCCGATTCAACTTCCTCGTGTTCATTCGCGAGCACATCAATCGGCTCGTCCTCATCTTGCGCAAGGCTGCGCTCGTCATCATCATCATCTCCGCTCTCCCGGCAGCTTTGCTCAACATCTAGCGGGTCATCCTGTCTTCCGCTAGAAAATAAATCAGCATGAACATCTAACTTCGCAGCGTTTTCTTGTCCGCCTTCATCAGACAATACTTGTGCAATATACTCTACTTGCACCTTATGAAAATCTCTGTGGCACTTGCATAGGAACTCTGCCCATAGCGCGTCACACATTGCCTAGAAACTCATACCCTCGTGGTATGTATTATTATGGAAAGATCTCGTAGGACCCACAAACTATGTACTAATAATCAGCGCCCAATCGCTCTCTTGCCATTCGTAGTAGGTGGCCAAGGTTCTGAATTCGTTTATAAAATGTTCTAGGCATTTGCCGTCTATCCCAGAGAAGGACTCCATCTCGCACTTTTTATGAAAAATAACAAAAACAACTTATTTTTTTATTCTTCAGGCGTCGTTTTCGCGCCTGATCCAACACTTTACCATGCACTAGGCTCGCTTTATTATTTCTTAGGGGCAGTTTTCTGCTCAATATAAAATCTGAAACATAACTTTTACGGGTGGGAGCGAAAGCCGCGGCGCCTCCACCACTGTAACGCTTGACAGCGTTATCTTACTGTGAGGGTGTGTGGGAGGAGAAAATTTCAAAGACGCCGAGGGTTCAAGAGGTTTTATTCTAATATTTAATTTTATAAGAGACGCGTACACTATTTTGTAGCTAAGATTAGACTGACGAACCAAAACAAAAAGCACTCCTAACATATTTTAAACCAAATTGTTGGAACGTTCGAAACGCGCGGCTGCCCTCTAGCCAGCCTGTACCACAAGAGGTTGCGCACCGCATAAAACCTCCTCACAGTACCTACCTACTTGTCAAAACAAATAAACAAACAAATCCAAATGGTCGAAACAAAACAGGGCTATCTCGTTTGGTTGAGGAGTGCCGTGACCATCTTGCAGCTCCATCATCAGACCATGGACACCACCTAGCGTAATAGCACCTGTCAATACATATTAAATGAGTATAAATACGATGGTGCTATCTTGTTTGGTTGAGGAGTTCCTATGGTACCTTCCGGCTCCATCAACAGACCCTGGATACTACCTTGGGCCATAGTCCTTGTCAAGACATAAACAATGAGTCCAAACACGATGATGATATCTGGTTTGATTGAGGTTTTCCCATGGCCACCTTCCGGCTCCATTATCAGACCCTGAATACCATCTAGTGTCAAAGCACTTGGTAATAAGTAACCAATAAGTCCAAACACGATGGTGCTATCTTGTTTGATTGAGGAGTTCCTATAGCCAACTTCCGGCTCCATCATCAGTAAATGGTATCATTTTTTAAATATGTCTCGGTAGTTATATAAGTATGCCTAGTTTCAGCTCAATCGGATGTCAGGAAGTGCTTGAAAAATGGATGACAATTGGAGTAACCGGAAACATAATTAATTATACGAACAGAGCAAGCTATTATAAAGCTTGTAATAACAAAATGCTTTTTCGTTTTTAATATGTTAATACGATTTATCTAAATATTTTCAGGCCGTAAGTAAAAATAAGTAATTTAATATGTTAAAATGGATACCCACTAAATTGAACAAAAAACTGAAGTCGGCGTTAAATACTAAAATAATGCTTAAATCTAAGTAGGTAAACGTACTTATGTCGACCGTTGTTTTTGGTGCCAAAAACTTTAATATGGTTTTACTTTATATTTTCAGGGAGTAAGTACCAATAAGTCTCGTTGGTCTAGTGTTTGCTAACACTTCTGCTGAGCATTTGATCCCGGATTCAATTCCCGGGTCAGGCAAAGTGTTATTGGGTTTTTCCATCTGGAATTTCATAGTAGCAGTCTGGAGTCTGGATTTCTGCCCGGTTGATGACAATAGGCTCGCCCCTTATTACATGGGACTTAAATATAACTGGTTAAATATGGGTGTACTATAAGCCTAACCCTTCGGCGAATACACGCAACATGTTATGATATGTTATGTTAAGAACCAATAAGTAATTAAAATTGGTGTGAGAATTAGCAATAATAATGAACATGATGGCACGCTAAGCAGTTGGTCCCGGCTGTCATTCAGAGATATTTGCTAGTCGTTACGGGTAGTTAGTCTGACAACTATTCTTACCAAGGGATATTGTGTTACCCATCATCTGGATTGTAAAGGTCAGAAAGGAGTCACTCCATGTAAAATATCATGCAGTATTTATCCAAAATAGTCGGAAAAGGCTAGGCAGATTCGCTGCAATAACAACATGTACTAATTAAGTGCGATATAAACTGAGCAGTAATATGGAAAGATCATAAAATGGCAGATACAGTATGTCATGTGTCATACGACGACGGTTACTCATTATATTTACAATAATAATAATATGCATTTTTCCATGTGCTCTTTTTGGCGCAGTATCTGGTCGGTGCCTGTCAGTCACACTGAAGGAGATTGAACTAGGGAAGTCGAGCGAGCTTTTTTTTTTTGAGTTTGGGAAATATCCAATGATTTCTCCCGCTCTGGGTGGAGCGGAAGGGCGTGTCAGACTTTTACTGACTAAAACCCACCCGTATTCCTTCATTTGCCTGTTGCCAAGGTCCCGGTATCCCTTTCGGACTTTCCCGCAACCCTAGCAGGCATCGGTCCTAGCGGACCCCGCTAATTGTGCTGACATCTCTTTGAGGCGCGCGTGGAACATGACGCGCCAGCGACCCGGGCCTGGTCCTTATCGGACGGCGAGCTACGCGTTGCTCGCCGTCCGCAAGCCCGCGCCTATGGTGGCTGGGAATCCGCCTGGGATTCCCGACGCCCAGAGCGTCTCCAGCGGCGGCGGTTAGGGGCGTGAGGACGCAAACTTTGCCTCTCCCTCACGCGTTCCGCCTCCTCCTCGCGAGCATTACTGCTTCGCAGAAGGAGGTGACGGCTTCCCATGCCCTCTTGCTCCGTACCATGGCCTGGACCAGGGCCGGACGCGAGAGGTCATTGTCGCCAATTGCCTCCACGAGGACACGGCGGTGCTCCGCCCAAGAAGGGCATACCTCCACCGTATGCTCCACCGTATCCTCCGGGCGATCCGCACAGTGGTGACACCCGGGCGTTTCCTCCCGCCTAATCCTACACAGGAACCTCCCGAAACTGCCATGTCCGATGAGGACCTGTGTCAGGCGGAAAGTGAGGACGCCGTGGCGCCTCTCTAGGCACTCCTCAAAGAGGGGACTCATCGCCGCAAAGTCGAGCGAGCCTGCGATCCAATACCAGAAATGGGGGCTATTACCATCTACCCCCAAGATATAGCTCGGGCAGTCCGCCCGTTGCCTAACTGGAATTCTCCAGGGCCGGACGGGCTGCACAACTCTGGATTTTTAAAATGGTTTATAAGGTAGCACGCTCGCTTGGCGGCCCAGTACCAGACTGCAATGGAGTCTGGTTTGCAACCCCAATTCTTAACGACAGGAATTACCCACCTGCTCCTCAAATCTGGTAGCATCGCGGCACCCAAAAATTATAGGACGATCGCATGTTTCCCGACGGTCTATAAAGTTCTTACATCCATTTTGAGAGCTAAAATTAACAAACATATCGACACGAACCCCATCATGTCTGCCTCTCAAAATGGATGTAGGAACGGATCCAGCGGTACTGAGGAGCTACTCCTCATTGATATGGCCATTAGCCAGTAGTAATAGTTGCATGGTTATTGTATAACGTTCTGAAGAGTCAGTACATTGTTTTTGAGGCGGGGACCAAGTACCATCTTAATCTGCCTCCCAAATGGCTTAACGGTGTTCCTCTTGAGCGAGTGGAACAATATAAATACCTAGGTCACTTGGTCACCGATGACCTTAAAGACAATGCGGATATTGAAAAGGAACGTAGAGCTCTGTCCGTGCGTGCCAATATGATAGCCCGCAGGTTTGCACGTTATACTGCAGACGTTAAGATCTCTTTAGACGCTCTTTAGAGCATTTTGTACCACCTTCTATACATGCAGCTTGCGGGAGAAGTATTCGCGGGCATCATATGGAGCCCTTCGGCTCCAATTTAATAATGTGTTCAGAAAACTGATGGGGCTGCCATGGCGTTGCAGTGCATCAGGGATGTTTGTGGCGGCGCGGGTAGATTGTTTTTATACAATAATGCGCAAGCACGCTGCATCAATGGTGGCACGAGTCATGGCCAGCCCCAACGGGTTCTGAAAATGATAGCTGGCAGAGTGGATTGTCCCTATATAATTCATTGTTGTCAGTTACATGTGACACTGTGTCAGTTACAAAATGTTACTAAACCTTTATGAGTCTTGGCTCGAATTAAAAAATTAGTCAACAGGTTCGTCGTTCCCGAAAGGAGTTGTCGACATGTTGGATAGATTATAAGAAGGCCTATGACTCGGTGTCACATACATGGCATGAGGGTGCTGGTGTTGTATAAAGTAGATGCAATTCTGCGCACCTTTCTGATGTCGTGTCGGCAATGGAGGGCAGTCCCTCGCTATTCAGGATGTCGAAATATCCAGAGGAATAGCGGGCCGATAAGGATCGAGCGAGGCATATTTCAGGGCGATAGTTTGAGTCCACTTTGGTTCTGCTTGGCCCTAAATCCTCTAAACACACTCATCAGTAATGTCATCTCAATCATCGGTAATGAGGCTGTAAATCCCGCGAAAGTGTGGAGGTCGAGGTTTTTTAAACGCTAAGACCCTCCACAATTGCGAGATATGCAGTCTCAGGGAATATTTCCTAGAAGCCGATGTGAGGATGCATCGAGATGTAGTTGCGGTGGACAAGGGCCTTACCCCGCTCGCCTTGGCGAAAGAGAACTGGCGCAAGCTTGCTTGACATTCAAAACTCAAAAAACTCAAAGCATGAATTGTCAAGGAGTCGGTCAGTCAGAAATATGAAGCTAGTTGCCCATTCCAAAGCGTAGTAGGTACCTATGGAGAAGAACGGGCAAGAAACTCCACGGACACTCTTTTAAATCAAAATATTGTTACAATATATGGGTTACATCATTTATGTTGAAATTATACATGTGAGAACAATGTAGAAAGCACGTTAAAAGCGTCCGCAATTATTACATAAAACAATTCAAAAATTAAAATAAGCCATGGCAGCTAAGAGATGACCAGTCACAACTGACGGCGCCCGTTCACGAACATGACGCATGGATCAGCACCATATAGCTCAACCATTTTAAAGGGAGCTAAATGATCCAACACACGCGCCACCATCAGCGAGACATTTCAATGAGCATGTCATTACCAGTCGCCAGAGCACATTCAAGTCAATGAAAGACAAATTACCCGGTAAATGGTAGCTGAATAGTACATAGTACTCACACCTGTGCTATGCAATTATATAATACAAAGGAGATTGAGTTTATACAATGCAAAGATGGTCTTCCGATCTTCAGCAGCTCCAACAGTATTTTCGAATGTTAATTAGTTAGTTGTGATTGTGGAGCCGGACCAGCATTAAGCCAAGCATTTTTATCAGAAATGTAATCCTCCAACTTATAATATGCCCGCATAGTGTGCGTTTTATACAAGTTTTGAATTTCGACTCATTCAGTTGAAGTATGTGGGGAAGAATTTTATTGTAACATTTTAAACAGTACCCCAAACTCAAAACTCAAACTCTAAACTCATGATTTTTATATCCTTAAACAGTTCCCTTAAAGAATCGCGCCTGCGGAGATTATAAATAGCTCTGATCGCTCTTTTCTGCAGAATAAAGATAGACTCGATGTCTGCAGCCCGTACCCATAGTAAAATACCGTAAGACATGATGCTATGAAAGTAACTAAAATAGACTAGCCTCGCGGTATCTACATCAGTAATTTGACGGATTTTTCTGACAGCATATGCTGCTGAACTTAGCCGTCCTGCAAGAGATGTTAAATGAGGACCCCATTGTAGCCTTGAGTCGAGCGTGATCCCCAGGAAAACCGTTTTATCGACGAACTCTAGTTTCTCTTGATTCAATACAATCTCGCAATCCCTACTTTCGACATTTGGCAAAGAAAGTTTTATGCACTTAGTTTTTTTCTCATTTAATACTAAATTATTAGCAGTGAACCAATTTTGGACCTGCAGTAGGGCGTTATTTACTTCGTCAAAATTTGTAGCACATCTATCTACCTTAAAAAATAAGGAAGTATCATCAGCAAATAACACCATGTGTGGCTGATTTTTTAATAAATGGAGTAGATCATTAATGTATACTAAAAAGAGGAAAGGACCCAAAATCGAGCCTTGTGGAACACCCATTTTTACTTTTAAACCTAGTAAGTTGATACCGTTTATTTGAACTTGCTATTGTCTATCATTTAAATAAGATTTTACTAAACTGAGCGCAAGTTTTCTAAGTCCGTAATGCTCAAGTTTCATGAGTAAGGTTTCGTGATCGACGCAATCAAAAGCCTTGGAGAGGTCACAAAAGATTCCTATGGTGTCTTGGGCCTCTTCCCACGCGTTAAAAATGTGTCTTAATAAAGTAACACCGGCGTCGGTCGTACAACGTCCTTTGGTGAATCCATACTGTTGATCGTGAAGGATTTTATTTGTGTTAAAATGATTGAGCATTTGATTCAGCATCACCTTTTCAAACACCTTGCTGAAAACCGGCAGCACGGATACGGGTCTATAATTATTGGTGTCTTTACTGTCCCCGGATTTGAAAAGTGGTATTACCTTACTGTATTTCATTAAATCCGGGAAGACTCCTTGATCCACACACAAATTAAATATTAAGGCTAAGTAAGGCGCTATGGTCTCAATTATAGAGGTACAGACTTTAATGGACATTCCCCAAAGATCCTCGGTCAATTTGATCTTGATTTGCTTAAAAGCTTTTATTACTGTTACGGAGTTAATATGCTTAAAGTTAAATTCTATTGGGCTGGCTGAAACGTTCGACCTTACTAAATCAAAAGAGAGCGATGGCGAGGAGTTTAAGGTTTCAGTAGTTTTAAGTGGGATAAGTAGTTGATATTGCATTGACACAATCTTGTACCCAGGATTATACATCAGCAACTTGCTCTGAAACACAGTCTTGTGGAATCGAAAGTGCCGTACTACAGGTATGTGCCCGACCCAGTTCTCGAAAATGGAAATATCACATAGTACTGGGATCGATCCATTATCACTGACAGGACTATTGTTGCCAATAATCCTGATATAGTGGTCGTGGGTCGAACAGAGCGGCGCGCAATGATCATTGGAAAAACGGTCCCACATAACGGGAACCTCGTGAAGGCCGAGAAAGATAAACAATTCAAGTATCTTGACTTGGCTGATCTTGATTTAGAAAGCGGTACTCCTGGACACGGCACGCATTGTTAGGAGGTTCCTCTCTCTGAAGCCCTGACCGCCGGTAGCTTGGACCCTGTTCCCGATACGGGTGGGCTACTACATTTTATATTGCTAAATGATTTTATATTTTTGTATTCTAATGTTTAAAAATGTAATTTATAAGTGTATTACAGTACAGTACATTTTTGTTTTTTAAATACCGATTCATTTGATTTCTCTGAATATTTTCAGGGCGTAAGTAAAAATTTGTAGCTAATTTAATAAGTTAAAAGGATATCCAATTAAATAAATAAAAATAAAAAAACCGGCCAAGTGCATGTCGAACCACGCACAATGAAGGGTTTCGTAGTTGGGATGAATTTATCCAACAAACTTAACATTGTAGTTGAAAAACTTGTTGTCCCATACAGAATGCATGGGAGAACATGTTTTAGCAACTGCAAATTTAAGTTGATCGATTATTACTCGGTAACTTGTGGAGCCTACGTAGCGGTGATAGTTTTCATTTTAATTTCATTATAATATATACTACTGCCGTGAATTTTTTCACATATCCAAAACCAACCAGTTAGCTGGCAGGGAGGGGGGACATTTGCCTCTAACAAAAATTAGTAATTAAAGCTTAATATTTCGCAAACGGATCCCCGAATCCAAAAATGGCTTTTACAAACTTACATTATTTTTAAACGACCTTTCCAACGATACCTCTCACCATGAGATCGACGAGAAAAACAAAACCAACCACAATTTAAGCGTTGGGAGGTAACCTAAAAAAAAAAAAAATTACTTACCACTTTTTTGGCGTGATTTATATGTCTACCCATACCAAATTACAGCTTTTTAGTACCAACACTCTCCGAGCTAAGCCGCGGACAGACGGACGGACAGACAGACAGACAGACGGACGGACATAGCCTTAGTAATAGGGTCCCGTTTTACCCTTTGAGAACGGAACCCTAAAAAGAAGTCAGTGTTACATAATAAAAAACTGCTTACAAAGCTAAGTAGGTACACTTACTCGTATTACAGCCGTTATTTTTTGGTTATAAATTTTAATCTGATATCGCTATACATTTTCAGCATGTAAGTACCAATAACTCCCGTTGGTCTAGTAGCAGCAAGCGCTACTGCCGAGCCTGAGATCACGGGTTCAATTCCCGAGTCGGTTACACTTTTATTGGGTTTTTCCATCTGTTATTTCTCAGTACCATTCCGGAGTCGGGATTTCTGCCCGTTTGATGACAATAGACTCGCCCCCTATTACATGGGACTTGTTAATAACTAGCGAAATATGGGCAAACTAGAGCCTAACCCTTCGGGGAATACACGCATGATGTTAGTTTAAGTACCAATAAGTTACTAAATACATAGGTGTAAGAATAGGCAATAATACTGAAAGATGATCATAAAATGGCACGTTAAGCAGTTGGTCCCGGCTGTCATTCATAGATCTATGGTGGCATCAAAGACCTGACGTCACATAAATCCTGCATCGCGCAATTAGAGTTTACCGCGCGATGGACACATCTACAAGAATCCAAAATCAATTGTTGGGCACTTGCCCGCTAGACGCAACACCCGTCTGGTCGGAGGATCCTCCCTCTTCTATGGTGGATGAGTGAACTTTACACCCTGTTCCTCATACCCCTAAACATCTTTGCCAATCTTTACCGGTAGCCAGAAGTCCAGAAGTCTGACAACCAGGCTTATCGAGGGGTATGTGAAGGGTGGGCGTTTTGGGGGACTGTCTTATGTAATTTTGACGTTCGAAAAGTGCTGATTCTCAGCCTAGTTTGAATAAATGACTTTTGATTTTGATTTTGTATCGTGTTACCCAGTAACTGGGTCATGGAGGTCAGACGGGCAGCTCAAGTTAAATACTGGTATTCAGCTGCATCTGGTTAGACTGGAAACCGCCTCTGTCATAGTTGGGAAAAGGCTAGGCAGATTGACTGAAATAACAAAAATTTCTAAACAAATGCGAGACAAAATGGGCAGTAATATAAAATACAATAGACGTAGATATATTTAGTAACCTATTCCGGATAACTATTCATCAAGAGTCATAAAAAACCCTGCAAGAAATCGACGAGGCATCCTCAGGATGACGATTGACCAATTGCAAACCAGATCACGACGTCTTACCACACCGAACGCTGGACGAAGAGTGCATCAAATCGTTTATTTTTATTTTTTTAACTATTTCATCTCGAAGCTGATTTCTGAAATCATGACTTCTTAACCGGACTTTTCTGTGGCTGCCTTAAGAACTACATTTAGGGCCTCCAGCCAGGGGCATAAAACTATTTTAAATTAATACTAAGTAACTGCTCGCTAAGGGCACCTCCTGTGGGGTACGAACCTCGGCTTAGGGCGTCACTGACGGGAGGACAGCAAGACGGACAGAGGATCTCGTTTCTAACGAACCAGGGGGCTCCCGTGACCTTACGGAGGAAACGGTTCTGGAGGGTTTGCATCCTATGGATATGATGGAGCTTTGCGTGTGCAAAGACATAACCCGCATAGGTCATGATGGGACGGATGCACGCCGCATAGGTACGTAATTGCTTCGTGCATGCAAAACGGAGTGGAGTCTACCTAGAGCGAAAGCGGCACACGAGTGAACCTGGTTTATGTGCTCTCGAAACGAAAGATGTTGGTCCAGTGTTACACCTAAATATTTGGTTTGCTTCTCCCAAGGGATCGGCTTACCGAACATGGTGATTGAACGGGGGGGAGGGGTTTGGCACCGCGCTTTCTGGAGGAGAACCGCTTGATTTCTTTCGGGATTTACTTCTATGTGCCACTTTCGAAACCAGGCACCGAGCGTATCGACCGCTCGCTGGAGAGTGAGGCGCATGTTGTCAGTGCTTTTTCTCCTGAAATAAATGGCGGTATCGTCTGCGAACAGAGCCAACTGCGCATTTTTACTTTTAGGGATTAAGGGGAGTATGTACGTGACCTGCTGGGACCTGTGTCGCCTCGGTGAATCCCAGAAGGCTTGGTGGGTTGGCTCTAGTTCACCCAGCATCTTATCCCAGCCCGCATTACGCAGCTCCGATACAGATTTCCTTACGGATCTCTGTAAGTAGCGCATATGGGCTTTATTTGCGGAGCAGGGAAAGTTACTGTATGCACGGACAGACGCGTTCTTTTCAGTTTAGGTGGCAGGAGGTTGGGAGGGGTCTGAGAGACCTATGCGGGGGGCCAGACCTATGACAGTTGGACGGTGGTCAGAGTTGGAATAGTGGTATTTAATACAAAATAATAATTGCAGTAATATTGAAAGATGATCGTAAAATGGCAGAATGGTTTCTTGTTACATTGACAATAATAAAATGAATTTTCACATTTTTTTTTAATGGTTTGCTTGGTTTTGTATACTATTATCACAATAAAAAACCATTCTTAGGTAGCAAAAATTGCTATTTACAAGGTTCTACATGTATACATTATATGTCATTACAAGTACTTTGCGTTGACTAAATGTATGTTAACAGAGATTTACAAACCATAAGAAAAAAAAACTGGTCAAGAGTGTGTTGGACCACGCACAATGAAGGGTTCCGTAGTTGGGATGAATTTATCATATGGACAAACTTAACATTGTAGTTGAAAAACATGTTCTCCCATACATTCTAACTGCAAATGTAAGTTTGTACGCACGATGTTAGGATTTACCATGTTATTTTAAGATCATAGACTTCTTATAGGTTTTTTGTAATTTATAACGAAAGAACTATTTTCTGTATTTAGTTCAAAATTCTAGACTCAGTAGTTTCGAACATAAGGGAGGATGGTCAAGTTTCATCAATTTTTTTAAATATTTTCAAAAGTATTTATTTTAAAATTATAAAAAAAAAAATTGAAATCCTCACAACAGGCCCTTTCATATGATAGGTCACACGTATTTCCTTTTGAAATAAGGAAACCTAAAAAGAAAAAGGGCAATACATAAAAATGTTAGTGGGGTCGTGTAACATCAATACAGTTAAATCCTACATAACACTACATCAAATAAAATATCACAAACCTAACAATTAGTAGTTATTCATGACTATCTGTAATTCCATAAGACATTTACAAAATAATGAAATCCCTAAAAACAATAAACGTACTGGATATAATGAAATTACAACCTCTTCAAACAAAGAGGTAGCGCATGATATCAGCCCAGTACTCAGTCATTTATCATCAATTTGTGTATAATTGAGCACGGTGTTTTCCCAAGCAAACTGATAAGATCTGTAGCAAAGCCGCTATTCAAGAAAAATAACAAGCTTGTATGAGTTAATAATTATTACCTAGATTTGCTTTATATGTTGTGATACCTAAGAAAAAAATGTATAGAAGAAAGAAAGAAAGAAAGAAAATACGTTTATTTGCGGTAAACATGACGCAAAAAAAAAGAAAATAAACACAAAAAAAAAATACAAAAGGTTGGGGGAAACATGCGTCACATTCACGCAAAACGGCTATCGCTCAGCATTATGCTGCGACCCTATGCAGGACAGAGCCCCAGCGCTGGTTTTCAGCGACAGCCGGCGCTGACGTAATGACGTCGACCGGTGCGGCACGGGTGAACCATTATTATTACCCAATAGAATACACAAGTGACGAATATACTATACATAAACTATACATAAAAAAGATAAAAATAAAAATAAATAAAAGAAATTGGCAAACTTATCGGTTAAGATATGAGAATATCATCCTCCGTGTTACGTTTTATGTAGTGGCAACATTTCGAAGCGTCCTCTTTGACGTACACCCAACATGCACCAAAGAATTATGAAATTGATGTAATAATTACAATAGAATGTACTCTATGATAATTACAAAATGGCCAGTGACGCAATGTGTTATTGGAAAAGGTATGTGTCATTTATTTAAAATGCGTTTTTAAGTGAATATTAAATGAGATGAGATGGACATGCATGGATGGTATACTGCATGTTAACATAATTATTGTATGCCTATTAGGCAGGACACAATGAAACTGCAATTAATCTAACATCTGTATAATTATATAACATATGCCTGTACTAAAAAGATTTGATTTGATTTGATATCTCCAAAATATTTCTTGTTTAGGTTCTTTCTGATTCTGTGTGCGCTGGTGCAAAATAGATCGTTCTCCAGGTGCGATGGTAAAATATTGAAGGTTTTAATACTACGAATGGAGATGTAATTACTCGATGCGCATGGTGCCTGCAACAGAGGTCGTCTGCGTAGAAGTATTTAACTAAGTAGTTCCGGACAATCAATCGTGCCATTTGCTATAACTGCCAAAAAACATTAAGAAATGATATCGCTTGCAACAGTGTTCGTAGTCCACTGATTGCTTTGCCTTACAAGTCTAAATAACGCAATTTTTTTGTCTCTTCTGAACGGATTCCAGACTTGGCAAACGTACTCGAGGTGGCTGCGCAC
This sequence comes from Lithophane leautieri, assembly GCA_949152455.1. Taxonomy (NCBI): domain Eukaryota; kingdom Metazoa; phylum Arthropoda; class Insecta; order Lepidoptera; family Noctuidae; genus Lithophane; species Lithophane leautieri. The sequence continues at coordinate 1,442,871 of OX424486.1, forward strand.
GAGGGAACAGTAAAGGACTTTTACTGGTTTTAGGGACCGAAAACTAGAGCAAGCTCTAATAATAAAGCCAAGGGCCTTGAAAGCTTTCTTGACAATGGTTTTTAGTGATCGTCAAAAAGTAATTTGCTGTCATGTACTACACCAAGATCTCTGATGCTGCTAGTCTTACTTATGTGCGAACCATCTAGTGTATTCCCTGAAACGATAGTAGTATAGTAGTTCTCAGAAGCCTATATACTACGTGAAAAAAGGATACGTTAACTTGTAACATATTGGTTTTGCAGTATGAAACGAATCTGTTAAGGTCTAACTGAAATAGCACGGTATCGGATAATGTACGTACAGACCTAAGAACCTTCATATCATTTGCGAATAATAAAATTTGTGAATTATTAAAGCAGTTCTTTATGTCAGATATTAATATTATAAACAATAACAGTCCTAAGATCGACCCTCGAGCCACTCCAGACGGGACTGTTTTCCTACCTGGACGTGTATCCACGTAAGACAGCAGCCTGCGTTTGGTTGTCTATATATGACCAAAACCAGCGAAACAGGTCACCGTGTATTCCTGCAAATAAAAGTGTCTGAAGGAGCACACGGTGATCTATTCGGTCGAAACACTTGCTGTAGTCCGTATTTATATAACACCGACCTGGTATCGTTTCTCCATCCCAGTGATTAATTAATGTTTTAAATGTTAACCCGATTTCTCTTAATATTTTCAGGCCGTAAGTTAAACAAGTAATTTAATAAGTTGAAAAATTTATCTATTAAATTAAATAAAAAAAAGAATTCAGTATTCGTTAATTCTTCAAGGACTTTCTAATTAAACTACAATAGTTTTTGGTCCGCGCGCGGCCTGGCCGCGGTCATAGAGTTAATAATGCTTAAATATAAGTAGGTACATGAATTTCGGCCGTTATTTTTGGTTTTAAAATGATGTTATGTTGAGTAACCAATAAGTCTAATCAGGAACTAAATAGGTGTGAGATTATGCAATAATATTGATGGATGATCATAAAATGTCACGTTGCAGTTGGTCCCAGCTGTCATTAATAGACCTTTGCCAGTCGTTACGGGTAGGAAGTCCGAAGTCGAAAAGCCTGAAAACCAATCTTACCAAGGGGTATCGTGATACCCAATAATTGGGTTGTGGAGGTCAGAGAGGCAATCGGTCCATGTAAAAATACTGATATTCAGCTGCATCCGGTTAGACTGGGCTGACCCCAACGTAGTTGGGAAAAGGCTAGGCAGATTAATTGAACTAACAGAAGTAACTAATTAAGGGCGAGATAAAATGGGCAGTAATATTGAAAGATGATCATAAAATGGCAGATACAATGTGTCATAAGATAACGGTCACTTGTAACATTGATAATAATAAAATGCATTTTCCTTTTTTAAATGCTAATCCGATTTCTCTGAATATTTTCAGGCCGTAAGTACAAATGAGTAATAAAAAACGTTAAAAAGCATACCCACTAAAATAAATAAAAAAGAAGTCGGTGTTTGATAATAAAGCGCTGCTTACAAATCTAAGTAGGAACACTTATTTCGGCCGTTATTTTTGGTGTTAAAATTATGAAAGTAAGTACATACAAATCTCGTTGGTCAAGAGGTTGCAAGCGCTACTGATGAGCATGATGCCCCAGGTTCAATGCCCGGGTCGGGCAAAGTGTTATTGGGTTTTACATCTGGAACTTTTCAGCAGCATTCTGGAGTCTGGATTTCTGCACGGTTAATGAAAATAGGCTCACTCCCTTTTACATGGGGCTTGAACATCTAGTGAAATACGGGTGTACTATAGCGTAATCCTTCGGGGAATACACGCACGAAGATGTTATGTTGAGTACCAATAAGTAACTAATTAGGTGTGCGAATAGGCAAAATTTATTCTACGATGATCATAAAATGGCACGTTAAGCAGTTAGTCCCGGCTGTCATTCGTTTATCTTTGTCAGTCGTTACGGGTAGTCAGAAGTCCAAAAGTCTGACAACCAGTCTTACCAAGGGGTATCGCGTTACCCAATAACTGGGTTGTGGAGGTCAAATATGCAGTCAAACCATTTAAAATACTGGTATTCGGCTGAATGTGGTTAGAATGGAAACCTACCCCAACATGGTCGGGAAAAGGCTAGGCAGATTTATTCAAATATCAAAAATTAAGTGCGAGATAAAATGGGCAGTAATAATCAAAAATAGAGTAATATTGATTGAAAACAGCAGATACCTACAGTATGTCATATGTCATAAGCTGACGGTTTCTTAATACATTGACAATAACATGCACTTTCGTTTTTTAAATGTTAATCCGTTTTCTCTGAATATTTTCAGGCCGTAAGTAAAAAAATGTGTAATAAAAAAAGTTAAAAAGCATACCTACTAAAATAAATAAAAAAGAAATCGGTGTTTGATACTAAAACGCTGCTTACGAATCTAAGCGTCGTAATCGTTACGGGTAGTCAGAAGTCTAAAAGTCTGGCAACCAGTCTTACCAAGGTCAAGGTTTATCGTGTTACCCAGTAACTGGGTTGTGTAGGTCATAAAGGCAATCGCTCCAGGTAAAATACTGGTATTCAGCTGCATCCCGTAAGACTGGAAGCCAACCCAAACATAGTTGTGAAAAGGCTAGAGGGATTGATAGAAATAACTAAAGTCAATAATTATGAGCGACATACAATGCGCAGTGTTTTTTAAATATGATCATAAAAGATACAGTGTATCATGTGCCATGTATGGTGACGGTTTTATAATTATATTGGGAATAATAAAATGCGTTTCTGTTTTTTATATAGTTAATAAAATTTATCTTAATATTTTCAGGCCGTAAGTAAAAATAAGAATATTAATAATTTGAAGAATATACCCATTCAATGAAATAAAAAAAGAATTCGGTGTTAGTTAATAATACTTAAATCTAAGTAGGTACACGTCCAGGACCGCGGCTACAAAATCGAATAATTTACTACAAAATATTGGCAGTACCCGCGTTTAAATATGAGACAAGGCTCCTCAATCCATACGCACACTTTTTCGGCCATTATTTTTGGTGTTAAAATTTTAATATGGTTTCCTTTTATATTTTCAGCGAGTAAGTACCAATAAGTCTGTTTGGTCTGGTGGTCGAAACAACATCAAATGAGCATGTGGTCCCCGGTTCAATTCCCGGGTTGGGCAAAGTGTTATTTGGTTTTTCCATCTAGAATTTTTCAACTGCAGTATACAGTCTGTATTTCTGCCCGGTTGATGACAATAGGCGACCCCCTTTTACATAGGACTTGAACATCTGGTGAAATATGGGTGTACTATAGCGTATTTCTTCGGGGCATAAACGCATTCATCATGATGTTATGTTAAGTACCAATAAGTAATTAAATAAGTGTGAGATTAGGCAATCATATTGAAGGAAGATCATACATTTTATGATCACCCTTCAATATTATTACCTATTAAGCACGTTAAGCAGTTAATCCCGGCTGTCATTCATAGAACTTTGCCAGTTATTAAGGGTAGTCAGAAGTCCAAAGGTCTAACAACCAATCTTACCAAGGGGTATCGTGATACCCAATACATGGGTTGTGGAGGTCAAATATGCAGTCAACATGTAAAATACTGGCATTCCGCTGCATGTGGTTAGACTGGAAGCCGACCCCAAAAAAGTCGGGAATAGGCTAGGCAGATTGATTGAAATATCAAAGTTGCTAATTAAGTGCGAGATAAAATGGACAGTCATATTGAAACATGATCATAAAATGGCTGATACAGTATTATTTATTTATTTATTTATATATACTGTATTGTACACCAGAAAATACGTAGCGAAAATAACTATATTTAACACTACAAAACATACAATGGGCGGCCTTATCGCTTTCTGCGATCTCTTCCAGGCCAGTATGTCCTGTGTCATTGACAATAATAAAATGCATTTTCCTTTTTTAAATGCTAATCCGATTTCTCTTAATATTTTCAGGAAGTAAGTAAAAATGATTAATAAAAAATGTTAAAAAGTGTACCCACTAAAATAATTTAAAAAAGTCGGTGCTTGATAATAAAACGCTGCTTACAAATCTAAGTAGGTACACTTATTTCAGCAGTTATTTTTGGTGTTAAAATTCTGGATATATGTACCAATCAATCTCATTGGTCAAGTAGACGCAAGCGCTACTGCTGAGCATGAGGTTCCGGGTTGAATTCCCGGGTCGGGCCAAGTGTTATTGGGGTTTTTTATCTCGAATTTCTCAGTAGCAGTCGGGAAACTGGCTTTCTGCCCGGTTGATGGTAATAGACTCGCCCCCTATTACATGAGACTTGAATATAACTGGCGAAATGTGGGTGTACTAAAGCCTAACCCTTCGTGAAATACATGCATGATATCATGTTATATTAATTACGAATAAGTAACTAAATAGTAGCATTACCATGTCTGTCTCTGCATCACCCTAAGGTTGACTGGTAGAAAATGCCTCAGGCATTAAGTCCGCCTTTGTACAGTAGTTTTTTTTTTTACTTGTGCATAAAGTTTTAATAAATAAATAGGTTTGAAAATAGGCAGTAACATTGATGGCTGATCAAAACATGGCACGTCAAGTAGTTGGTCCCAGCTGTTATTCATAGATCTATGCCAGCCGTAACGGGCAGTCAGAAGGCCAAAAGTCTGACAACCAATCTAAACAAGGGGTATCGTGTTACCCAATAACTTGGTTGTGGAGGTGAGATAGTCCGTCGCTCCATTAAAAATACCGGTAGTTAGTTGCATCTGGTAAGACTGGAAGCTAACCCCAACATAGTTGGGAAAAGGTTAGGCGGATTTATTGAAATAACAAAAGTTACTAATTAAGTGCAAAATAAAATGGGCATTAAGATTGAATGATCATAAAATGGCAGATACAGTATGTCATGTCACTTATGAAGACGGTTTCTTATTACATTGACAATAACATGCAATTTCGTTTTTTTAAATGTTAAATTGATATCTCTTATTATTTTTAGGAAGTAAGTAAAAATTTGGTAATTTGTGAATAAGCCAATCCACTAAATTAAATTAAAAAATTGTCGGTGTTTGATATTAGAACACTCCTTACAAATTTGTGTAGGTACACTTATTTCAGCCGTTACTTACGGTGTTAAAATTCTGAAATAAGTACCAATATGTCTCGTTGGTCACGTGGTCCCAGTCACTTCATCTAAAACACTGGTATTCAGCTGCATCTACTTAGAATGGAAGCTGACCCCAACGAAATTGGGAAAAGGCTACACAGATTGATTGAAATAACAAAAGTTACTAATTAAGTGCGAGATCAAATGGGCAGTAATTCTGAAAGATGATTATAAAATGGCAGATTCAGTATGTCATGTGTCATAAGATGACGGTTTCTTTTTACTTTTACAATAATAAATTGCATTTTAGTTTCTTAAATGTTAATTCGATTTTTCTTAATATTTCCAGTTTGTAAGAAAAATTATGATTATTTTAATATGTTAAAAAGGATACCCATTAAAATAAATAAAAAAAGAAGTAGGTGTTTGATAATAAAAGACTGCTTACAAATCTGAGTAGGTACACTTATATCAGCTGTTATTTTTAGTATTAAAATTTTAATCTGATTTCTCTTAATATTTCCAGAAGGTAATTAAAAATAAGTAATAAAAAAAGTGATAAAGCATAATTGTGAGATAAAACTGGCAGTAATAACGAAAGATGATCATGAAATAGCAAATACACTATGTCATGTCTTATGATGAGGGTATTTTTTATTACATTGACAATAATAAAATGCATTTTTCGTTTATTACATCTTAATCCAATTTCTCTTAATATTTCAGGCCGTGAGTAAAAATGAGTAATTTAATTAGTAAAAAGGACATTACCCGCTAAAATAAATATAAAAGAAGTCGGTGTTAGATAACACAACGCTGCTTACAAATCTAAGTAGGTACACCTTATTTCAGTCGTTATTTTTGGTATTACAATTCTGGAAGTAAATACCAATAAGTCTCGTTGGTCACGTGGTTGAAAGCGCTACTGCTAATTATGAGGGCCCGGGTTCAATTCCTGGGTCTGGGAAATTGTTATTGGGTTTTTCCATCTGGAATTTCTCAGTAGCAGTTTGTGGTCTGCATTTCTGCCCAGTTAATGGCAATAGTCTCGCCCCCTATTACAAGGTACTTGTACATATAACTGGCGAAATGAAAGTGTAATATAGCCTAACCCTTCGGGGAATACACGCATAAATAATATTAAGTAACTAAATAGGTGTGAGAATAGGCAATAATATTGAAGACTGATATCATTAAATGGCAGATACAGTATGTCATTTTAATGTGTCATAAGATGACGGTTTTCTTATAATATTGCCAATAAAAATGCATTTTCGTTTCTTAAATGTACATCTGATTTCTTTACTTTTCAGTTTGTAAGTAAAACTGAGTATTTTAATAAGTTAAAAAGGATAAATCTTTTTTACAAAAAACAAGCGACTTCCAAAAAATGTGTTACCTTTTTACGCCTAAGCCACTTAACGGATTTGATAAGATGGCACCCTGGGGAATGGCATAGGCTACTTTAAGGCGGAAGCTAGTATAATATTATGGCATTCATCGACTACTTCAAAGCTTTTGACAATGTATACCACAAAGCGATATGGGAGAGCCTGGAACTAAAAGGGGTGTGATGATAATCAAAAAGTAGATACATTATGTCATGAGTCATAAGATGACGGTTTATTATCACATGGACAATAATATAATGCATTTTTGTTTTTTAAATGTTTATCCGATATTTCTTAATTTTTTTTCTAAAAGGATAACCACTCAAATAAGTAAAAAAAGAATTCGGTGTTAGATACTTAAACACTGCTTAAAAATCTAAGTACTCGTAGGTATACTTATTTCAGACCTTTTTTTTTTTTTGAGATTTGGACATCGTCATAATTATTACTTCTCCCGCTCTGGGCGGAGCGGGAGGGCGAGTCAGACTTTTACTGACTTAAACCCACCCGTGTTCCTTCAGTTGCCTGTTGCCAAGCGTCCTGGTATCCCTTTCGGACTTTCCCGCAACTTATTTCAGACTTTATTTTTGGTGATAAAATTTTAATCTGATTTTGCTTTATATTTTCAGGAAGTAAGTACCAATAAGTCTCGTTGGTCTAGTGGTCGCAAGCACTTCTGCTGAGCATCAGGTCCCGGGTTCAATTCTCGGGTCGAGTTAAGTGTTATTGGGTTTTCCATCTGGAATTTCTCAGTGGCAGTCTGAAGTGTGGATACCTGCCCGATTGAGATATCAATAGGCTCGCCCCCTCTTACATGGAACTTGAACAAAACTGGTGAAATATGGGTGTACATAAGCCTTACCCTTCGGGGAATACACACATGATGCTATGTTATGTTCAGTTCCAATAAGTAACTAAATAGGTGTGAGAATAGACAATAATACTGAAGTATGATCATAAAATGGCAGATACAGTATGTCATGTGTCATAAGATGACGGTTTCTTATTACATTGACAACAATAAATGCAATTCCGTTTTTTAAATTTTAATCGGATATTGCTTAATATTTTCAGACTGTAAGTAAATAATGAGTAATTTAATAAGTTAAAAAGGATGCTAATTAAAATTAAATTAAAAAAAAAGAAGTCGTTGTTTGATGCTTAAATCTACGTAGGTACCGTTATTTTGAGTGTTAAAATTTTAAATGGTTTTGCTTTATATTTTCAGGATGTAAGTACCAATAAGTCTCGTTAATCTAGTGGTCGCAAGCACTTCTGCTGAGCATGAGGTCCCTGTTTCAATTCCCGGGTCGGGCAAAGTGTTATTGGGTTTTTCCATCTGGAATTTATCAGCAGCAGTCTGCTAGTTTTGACTTCTACCCAGTTGATGGCAATAGGCTCGCCCCCTAATACATGGGACTTGATCATATCTGGTGATATGTGGGTGTACTAGGTATAACCTGACCCTTCGGGGAATACACGCAAGATTTTATGTTATATTGTTAAGTACCAATAAGTAACTAAATAGGTGTGAGAATAGGCAATATTATTGAAGGATGATAGTAAAATGGCACGTTAAGCAGTTGGTCCCGGCTGTCTTTCATGTAGTGTCAAGTCCGGTTGAAAACCAGCGTCAGGCACTTATAGTTGTCTGACATTTTTGCTGAACTGGGCCTCTTTGGCGCAGCCGTGAGGCACACTCCCCTGATAACTACTTACATTGCACAATTTTAATATCGATAATTATTGTATAACATATTGTGTTCCTTTTTATCTGTGGTCAATAAATGTATTTCCATTCTTTCTTCTTTCTTTCCAATCCAAATCTTTCTTGCCAATCGTTGAGAGTACTCAGAAGTTCAAAAGTCTTACAACCATTCCTACCATGGGGTATTGTGTTACCCAGTAACTGGGTTGTGACGTCAAATAATTAAATAAGTTATAATAATGTTGATAGATAATCATCAATAATATATAACGTGTTTTTTATATCCCATAACTCTAGGGATTAATGAGACCATGTCAAAGAAACAAAACAAACAAACAAGCAAACTAACTCACTTTCGCATTTATTACATTAGTTTGGATTGTTATTTTAGTATTCATAATTATACATTATAGGTTGTTTATAAAAAAAAATATTATTTAGTGATTTTGATTATAAATTGTCGTATTTATTTATAATTACCAATCAATAAATATCAGAGAACATTTTTCAGGAATAAAAGTACAACAATAATGAATTTTTTGGATGTAAAATGTTAATCTGTTTTTACCTATTTTTTTCAGGATGTAAGTACCATAAAAATACAAAATAAGTGTTTGCAAAAAAGTTGAAAGATGATCATAAAATGACAGATAGTCTGGCACATTTGGGCACGCCGCACCGCAAGAGGAAAATCCATCTGCATCACATTCGTATCGGTATTAAAGGCGGACTGCACTGCAGTTTTTTGTATCAGAATGAGATACGATGCAGCACGATGCGGCTGTTACATATATATGCTTACCTTAACAACTAAGTATGTTATGTTTCAATCAAGGAAGGCTTCAGTCTAACTACCGACTACTGGCATAATTGCGAAAGCAAACAATTTTTTTTAATTAGCCTATAGTGTATCCCACTGCTGGGCAAAGGCCTCCCCTTTGTCTTTCCAAATCTCTCTGTTTTGTGCGATTTCTGGCCATGTTGGCCCCGCAAACATGATAAGATCGTCACACCACCTTCGCCGCGGTCTACCTCGACGGTGATGTCCTCCTTCAAGCGTCAAGTGAGTGGCAAATGATCGCGACGTTTTCGCGTTTTCCCACGACGATTAGGACAAGGCCGGACGGTACTATGTTTTATTTTTCGATATAAATGTTAATCTGATTTTTTCTAATAATTTTCAGCCCAACGTAATTAAATAATTTTGCATCATTTGCTACAATGTTGATGGACGATCATGAGTCAGTTGGAATATCTATGGAGGCTTACGTAGGGATGTTATGTTTACGTGAGACGCCCCCCAGCTAGATGGATCGACGACCTTAAATAGGTTGCTGGGAAGTGGAAGGCGAAGGACCAGGTGCTGTGGCACAATTTGTCACAGGCCTATGCCCGACTGTGGAATGCGCTAAGCTGATTTGATTAATAAAAAGCGATCGATACGATTTTTCTTTACTAAGCTCGGTACTGGCTACCATTGAACACTCCCTACAAATCTAAGTACTTACACCCATTTCGTCCGCATTTGCGGCGCCAACATGTTAATGTGATTACTTTATTTATGTTTCCAGTATGTAAGTAACACTTATTTTTTTTACGTGTCAGATGTGAATAATTCGGCCGTATTCGTCATTTGCGTGATTGACTAAAAAACAAAAAATAAGTTACAAACTTACACATTTATAATATTAAGTAGGATAATAAAATTAAAAATAATAATAATATTAAAAAAATTAAGTGACGTTGTTACTAGCGAACAAAAACATATTCTATTTTGATAGGTACTAATAATTCAAACTATAGTGTATAGCGTAGTCGCTCCATGTAAAATACTGGTATTCATCTGCATCCGGTTAGACTGTTAGCCGACCACAACATAGTTGGGAAAAGGCTAGGCAGATTGATTGAGTGAGACGGACGTGATAGGTTCCGGGCATTTTCAATACTCATCGAGTGGCTATGCTCTAGATTCTTGAAAGAAAAGTTCTTTATTCTTGGTTTTGACGTGGGAATAATAACACAATTGCTCTGTTAACATGTATAGGAAGCGACTTTCGGGACTGTTGACCTACGAGCATCGTGGAATGACAGCTCATTTGAAGCTCACTTCACCTAGGTTTACAAAAAGTTTAAAAAACTTATAAGGTCAAAGTAGGTTTTCCTGAAGGGCTAGATTTGTAGAAGTTAGGTCTCCAAGATCTTCTCTTTGTGTTGCAATGCAATTTAAATACTATAATAATTTAGGGAAAAGGGGTATTACGTCCATTTACAATAATTTTTGGGGGAATTTTGACGGAGTTTTACCGTATTGCTGTCATGCCAAATAGAGTAAGCAAAAAGAACTAATTTTAGAGGAAATACCTTCAAATCCAGCATCCCATATAAACAGACTGAGGTGTTTTGTGGCCACATGCAAAAACACAACAAACTGGCTCAATCACAAGAAAAGTTAGTAAGTTTTTGTCTTTCTTGAAAAATAACGGTTTTCTGGATACGGCCCTATGGCTTGAGACCCGCGACATAGAATACAAGTCGTGCTTAACTATCTGCACTGTTTAGAAAGAAAGATAAGATGAATATTAATCTGATTTTTGTTTTACATTTGCAGGAAGTAAGTTTAAATTAGTATAAAATAAAGCAGTACTATTCCGTTTTTTTCTTTGTGGCTTCCCAGGTATGGTCTAGTACAAAAACATTATGATTATCAATAACGGGAAGAACAAGTGACTCTCGGCTTCGATAAGCGACTTTTTTACTTATCCATTTTTATCTTCTTGTTATACTATATAATTTACTATATAACTTGTTATACTATGTAATACTATATACATTTTATTATTTTTAGGCAGCAGTAAGTACTCAATTAATAAGTGTGACACGTACGTTACGTAACGCATTTAAAAAACCTATAAATCCATCTCGTCTGTATTTTTGGTGAAAAAATATTAATCAGATTTCTCTTCGCATTTTCTGAATGTAAGTAGTAATAGCTACTTGTGGCTAAATAATAACAGCCGCACGGGACGAGCGAAGTTAAAGCTACGTTTGCCGCGGTTGGTTCATAGATGGGTGACCATCCATTAGATATCTAGATCACTCCGTGCCTCTGAAAGAACGTAAGCCGTTAGTCCCGACTGTCATTTATAGAACTTTACAGTCGTTAGTCAGAAGTCAAAGAGTCTGACAAACGGTCTGACCAAGGGGTATGTATCCAGTAACTGGGTTGTGGAGGTCTTACAGGCAGGCGGTCCATGAATAGTACTGGTATTTAGCTGCAACCGAGTAGACTAGAAGCCGCTCGCAAAGTTACTAATTAAGTGCGAGATAAAATGGGCAGTAATATGGAAAAATGATTATAGAATGGCAGATACAGTATGTCACGTGTCATAAGATGACGGTTTTTTATTACATTAAAAATAAAATACATTTTCGGTTTTTAAATGTTAATCCAATTTCTCTTAATATTTTCAGAAAGTAAGTAAAAATGAGTAATTCAATAAGTTAAAAAGGATCGACTAAAATAAATAAAAAAACCGGCCAAGTGCATGTCGAACCGAATTGTCTCTTTACAAACGTGACTTCAAAACTAAATTGAAGCGTTACCTACTGGAAGGCTGCTATTATTCAATTAATGGCATTTAAATAGTGAACATACATATTATACTAGAAATTTATCAGGATTATTATTGCTGCTACGATTGGTATATATATATTTTTTTTTAAGATTATTTACATTCTTTACATTGAACATCTGACATAGCTATATTTTAATTATTTGTGACATTGATATCTGGATATTTAAATGACATTTATTTATTATTATTACTCTCCCTCATAGTTATTAAGTGGCATGTAATTTTTGTATTTTTTTTTAAATTTTAAAATCTTTAATATTCGGCACAATATAAAATTGTTATGAATGAATAATAAAAAATAAAAACCACGCACAATGAACGGTTCCGTAGTTGGGATGAATTTATGCAACAAACTTAACATTTTGATGTATGACATTTTAGATTTTTGACATTTGGATTTTTGACATTTTGATCTTTGACATTTTGATTTCTGAAGTTTTGGTTAATAATAATAGTAATAGTAATGACATGGTAAATGATGTAATTATAATTTGTTTTTTCCTTTATATACAAAACACATATTTTTAATTAAGTTGATGATTTAAAATTTTATAATAGTCATTTATAAATTGATCTAAATAAGTGTAACAATAGTGTTATAAATAATTTCAAATGTTTGCATGCCGATTGGTAAAATGTGGCTGAACTAAATGTAATCTTAAGACCCATATTTGTATTACCCATATTTGCAAAATAAAATTCTATTCTATTCTATTGTAGTTGAAAAACTTGTTCTCCCATACAAAATGTAAGAGAGAACATGTTTTTGCAACTGCAAATTAAAGTTGGTCGATTATTCTCGGTAACTGGTAGGGCCTTCGTAGCGGTGATAGTTTTCCTTATAATTTCGTTATATATGCTACTGCTATGAATTTTTTCACATTTCCAAACCCAACCATTTAGCTGGCAGGGGGAGGGACACTTGACTCTAACAAAAATTTGCACTTTAAAGCTTAATATTCCGCAAACGGATCCCTGAATCCAAAAATGGTTTTCACAAACTCCCATTATTTTAAACGACCTTTCCAACGATACCCCACACCGTGGGATTGACGAGAAAAAAAAACAATCCCCACTTTAAATGTAGGGGCGGTACCCTTAAAAATAATATTTTTTACAATTTCTTTTTACCACTTTTGTGGCGTGGTTTATATGTATATCCATACCAAATTACAGCTTTCTAGTAACAAAACTAATACCACTGGTATTTGTTGGAATTAATATTAATTTTCTATTCCAAACCGATACCACTCTTTAAATAATTAAATTTAATGTGCAAACGAATACCAACAACTAGAATTTGGTACAGTCAGCTCCGTCAAATCGAATCAAATTAAATTTGTTATCTAATATTTTTTTGAGATCGTAATAAAATACTATTCAAATACCTACACTTCATTCCAACTCCACTTCAATGTTAATTTTTGACTAAAAAATACACAATATGTTTTTTTTTTCTTTTTAACTTTTAATTTTTTTCGTTTTTGCATGTGCCTTATGAGGGGTAGACTTATAAATTGTCCAAATTTCTTACATTGACATTACAAAATGTATTTTATTTTTTAAATGTTAATCCCATTTCTCTTAACAATTTCAGGCCGTAAGTAAAAATAAGTAATTTATTCGTTGAAAAACATACCCACTAAAATTAAAAATGAAGCCGATGTTAGATACCAAAACCCTGCTTACAAATCTAAATACGTACACTTATTTCGGCCATCATTTTTGGTGAAGAAAATTTTTATTAATTTGATTTCGCTTTAAACAGTATGTTATCTAACGAAGGTTACCGTTAACCTGCATTAGTACATAGCGTCCATACGTGCTAAAAAATTATTAACAATTAAAAAAAAGAGTTTTTTTTGTTTTTGTGAAATATTGTGTTTTGTAAAATATTGTCAAAAATATTAAATTGATACGGAAAAGAAACACTGTGTACACGCACACTTGTCACACATGTCTTTCAACGTTGAAATATAAGTGTGCGTGTACAGAGTTTCTTTGATGATGGCTATTGCCATCAAACCCAACATGGGATTTGAACATACAGGCGAAATGTGCGAGTACTATTTCATGTATTTAAGTATCTACCAATAAGGAACTAAATAGTTGTGAGAATAGGCAATAATATTGAAGGTTATTCATAAAATGGCACTTAAAGCAGTTGGCGGCTGTCATTCATAGATCTTTGCCAGTCGTTACGGGTAGTCAGAAGTCCAAAAGTCTGACAACCTCTCCTACCAAGGGGTTTCGTGTAACCCAGTAATTATGTTGTGAAGGTCAGATAGGCAGTCGCTCCATGTAAAATACTGGTATTCAGCTGCATCCAGTTAGACTGGAAGCGGACCCCAACATACTTGAGAAAAAGGCAGGCAGATTGATTGGAATAAAAAAAGTTACTAATTAAGTGCTAGATAAAATGGGCAGTAATATTGAATCATGACCATAAAATGGCAGATACAGTACGTCATGTGTCATAAGATGACGGTTTCATAATACAATGACAATAATAAAATACATTTCTCTTAATATTTTCAGAACGTAAGTAAAAATTAGTTATTTATTAAGTTAAAAAGGATATCCAATAAAATAAATAAAAAAGAAGTCGGTGTAAGAAAATAAAACACTGCTTACAAATCTAAGTCGATAAACTTATTTTTGTTGTTCAAATTCTGAAAGTAAGTACCATTAAGTCTCGTTGGTCTAGTGGTCGCAAGCGCTACTACTGAGCATGAGGTCCCGGGTTCAATTCCCGGGTCGGTCAAAATGTTATTGGGTTTTTCCATCTGGAATTTTTCAGTAGCAGTCTAGAGTTTGGATTTCTGCCCAGTTGATGGCAAAAGGCTCGCCCCTCTTACATGGAACTTGAGCATAACTGGTGAAATGTGGATGTACTATAGCATAACCCTTCGATGGATACACGCATGATGTTATGGTATGTTAAGTACCAATAAGTAACTAAATAGGTGTGAGAATAGGCAATAAGATTGAAGGATGATCATAAAATGGCACGTTAAGCAGTTGGTCCGGCTGTCATTCATAGATCTATGCCAGTCGTCTGACAACCAGTCTTACAAAGTGGTATCGTGTCGCTCCATGTAAAATACTGGTATTAAGTTGCATCCGGTTAAAGTGGAAGCTGACCCCAACATAGTTGGTAAATGGCTAGGCCGATTGATTGAAATAACAAAAGTTGCTAATGGACGTAGTTAAGCAGAAAGGACTCAACCTACGCTATGGTCAAAAAATGAGTTGCATATAACAAAGAGGTCCTAAAGGTTGGTTCTTGCACTCAGCAAAAAGATCAGTGATACTACAAAGATAAGGTTGATTTTTATCGATGGGAATACACATCCAACGCACATAAATAGGTTTTTTTTTTCACAAACCGCTGTAATAACCCAGACTGCTTGGACTACCCCAGCTACTTCTATTAACATAAAAAAGCAGATAATATAACAAAATTGTCTCAAAACAATTGAATCGTTTCAGTCAAATTACCTTCATAGAAACTAGGATATTTTTTATTCAACTTAAACTACTCATACCGTGTTGATTGTTTCTGATAAATTGTTTTACGAGGAAACAAGCCGTTTTGGTATTCGCCTAAAATGACTCAAACTATGTGAATCGCTGCAGTTAAATTACTTTCATAGAAAGTACTACTACCGTCATCTGAATATTTGGGCATGCATGCGATTTAAGTTCGTGTTTAATCATGTAATCTCCTGCATGAATAAAACTGCAAAATTAAAAGTTTGAAAGTGGCTCATCAATTAAAGTCCGTGACTGTACATAGGATACATTTTATCACGATATCGAGACTTATGCGGGTTAAACCGCGGGCGCAGCTAGTAAATACATATTTTGCAAAATAATAAATATTTTTTTATTTAAATATCTGTTCATTCGCAATATTTTGTTACTTAGATTCTCTTTGAGAAATTAAAAGAAACATTCCATGGTTAAAATGAATCAAACAAAAACGACTGAAACCCTCATTATTGTCGACTAGCTGCACCCCGCAGTTTCACCCACATAAGTCTTGATTCCGTGATAATATCGGGATAAAAAGTATCCTATGTACTAGTCCAGGTGTACCCATGTGCCAAATTATATGTAAATCCGTTCAGCCGTTTAAGTGTGAACGCGTAACAAACAAACAAAGTCACTTTCGCATTTATATTATTAATGTATATAAAATATATAGTTAGGATAACTCGACAAATACGTCAGTCCGTGTTATAGAACTTGACTCATAAAGTAATTAGTATATTTGCCCATATTATGTATGTAATATTTCAAAATGTTCCAAATACAAAAGCAGCAATTCACATCTAAAATTAAAACATTGATAACTCATAAATGTCGTTTTGTGGATTAGGTCGTTTCTGTTTAACAACTTAAGTCTGTTGAATTAGGCAGTACTATTGAAAGCTGATCATAAAACGGTAGAAACAGTACGTCATGCGTGACGGTTTCTTATTTTACATTGACAGTAATGAAATGCTATTTCATTTTCAAAGTTAATCCGATTTCGCTTCATATTTTCAGGTCGTAAGTAAAAATGAGTAATCTAGTAAGTAAAAACGGATACCCACTAAAATAAATGATAAAACACTGTCTAAGTAGGTACACTTATTTCAGCCGTTATTTTTGGTGCTTAAATTTTAATCTGATTTCGCTTTATAATTTCAGGAAGTAAGTACCAATAAGTCTCGTTGGTCTAGTGGTCACAAGCGCTATTGCTGAGAATGAGGTCCCTGGTTCAATTCCCGGGTTGGACAAAGTGTTACCTATTGCGTTTTTTCATCAGTAATTTCTCAGTTGCAGTCTGGAGTGTGGACTGCCCGGTTGATGGCAATAGGCTCGCCCCCAATTACATATAAGGAAAGATAAAAAGAAAGAAAATGCATTTATTTAGCACAAACAGAGCTCACAACACAACGTGGCATGGCACTTGAACATAACTAGTGAGATGTAGGTAAGGTAGTACGTACTATGAAATTGCAAGAAATGAAATGGTTTTATGTCTGTAAATAGGTTTGTACAAATACTTTTACAAGTTCATAATATTTTAAAACTAAATGTGGTCGCTTTAGCCTTTCCCTTCGAGGAAAACACGCATTATGTTATGCTATGCTATGTTATGTACCAATAAGTAATTAATAGATGTGAAAATAGGATGGATGATCATAAAATGGCACGTTAAGCAGTTGGTTCCGGCTGTTTTTCATAGATCTTTGCAAGTCATTACGGATATGCAGAAGTCCGAAATCTGATAACTAGTTTTACCAAGGGGTATCGTGTTACACAGTAACTGGGTTCTGGAGGTCAGATAGGCAGTATCTCCCTGTAAAATACAGGTATTCAGCTACATCCATTCAGACTGGGAGCCAAGCTAAACATAGTTGGGAAAAGGCTAGGCGGATAGATTGAAATAACAAAGGTTAATAATTAGGAGCGAGACAAAATGGGCAGTAATATTAAAAGATGACCATAAAATGGCAGATACAGTCTATGATTATGCATGATGACAGTGACAATAATAAAATGCATTTTTGTTTTTTAAACTCCGAATTCTCTTATATTTTTAGGCCGTAAGTAAAAATTTGTAATTTCATAGGTTAAAAAGGTTATACAATAAAATAAATAAAAAGAAGTCGGTGTTAGATAGTAAAACACTAATCTAACTAGGTACACTTGTGCTGACCGTGATTTTTGGTGTTAATATTCTGGAAATAAGTACTAATAAGTCTCGTTTGTCTAGTCAGCGCAAGCGCTACTGCTGAGCATGAGATCCCGTGTTCAATTCCCGGGTCGAGCAAAGTGTTATTGGACTTTTTCCATCTTGAATTTCTCACTATCAGTCTGGATTACAGCCCGGTAGATGGCAATGGGCTCGCCCTTACATTCTTGCATGGGACTTGAGCTTAATGGGCGAAATGTAGGTATAATATTGCCTAACCCTTCGAGGAATACATGATTGATATGAAGAACCAATAAGTAACAAAAGAGTTGTGAGAGTAAGCAATAATATTGAAGGACGATCATAAAATGGCACATTAAGCAGTTGGTTCTGGCATTCTTTAATTGATCTTTGCCAGTCGTTACGGGTAGTAAGAAGTCCAAAACTCTAAAACCAGTCTTACCGGGGGGTACCGTGTTATCCAGTAACTGGGTTGTGAAGTTCAGATATGCTACTTATAAAATACTGGTATTCAGCAGCATTCGGTTAGACTGGAAGCTAAACCTAACAAAGTTGCGTAAAGGCTGGCAGATTGATTGAAATAACAAAGTTACTTAGTGCGATATAAAATTGGCAGTAATTTTGAAAGATGATCATAAAATGGCAGATACGGTATGTCATGAGACAATAGATGACGGTTTCTTATTATAATGCATTTTCGTTTTTTGAATTTTAATCCGAATTCCATTAACATTTTCAGGCAGTAAGTAAAAATTTGTAACTTAATAAGTTAAAAAAGATACCCACTACAATAAATATAAAACATGTCGGTGTTAGATAATTGCTTTCAAATCTTAATCTGATTTCGCTTTATAATTTCAGGAAGTAAGTACCAATAAGTCTCGTTGGTCTAATGGTCGCAGCGCTATTGCTGAGAATGAGGTCCCTGGTTCAATTCCTGGGTCGGGCAAAGTGTTATTGGTTTTTCTATCAGGAATTTCTCAGTAGCAGTCTGGAGTCCGGATTTCTGCCCGGTTGATGGCAATAAGCTCGCTTCCAATTACATGGAAAGAAAGAAAATACATTTATTTAGCACAGACAGGCCACACAATACAACATGGCGTGGCACTTAAACATAACTGGCGAGATGTAGGTGTGGAAAGTAGGTACTATGAAATTGAATAAAATGAATACTGATTTTATGTCTAAGGTTTGTACACACACTTTTATACGTATACAGTGTGATTCTTACAATATGCACATATCAAAATGAGGGAATCTATGCTTAATTTTATCTACGGAAAAAATATTTAAAAACAATCTAAATATTTTATTATTTGCTTTATGGAATTTTTTAAAATGTTGTCCGCTTCTGTGATCCCGGTGTAAACAAAACGGTGTAACTTTTAAACTAAATGATTTATCACGATGGAACAAACTCCGTAATGATCGGAAGTAATGAGGCGTCCTCATAAAATGAAAGTTGTGGAAAAAAACTGCCCTCAATTGAAAATGAACATGTTTTTTTAGTGCAAATCGTCTTTTTTTATCAATTTTCACAATAATTTTTATTACTTTAAATTAATTTTCATCGTATTAGCTACCCAATAGTAAAAATTGCATGTTTATAACTCAATCCCAACATTTCTTATCAACTGTCAAAGAAAGACCCAGCGCATGGCTACGCACTTGTTTACCAGGTAGCTAACCTCTTTTTTGGGAATTTTGTTGTGAATGTGCGCGAGTTAGGGTGCGGGAAGGTAGGGCCAGCCGAAGGGGCCTTGAATTATAACAGATCCTGATTTCAACAGAAATTTTAAATTACATTTTTTATTTTTATTTATACAGATTTTTTAAAATATTTTTTCTATCCACAAAATTAAGCATAGATTCCCTCTATTCGATATGTGCGCATTATGAAGAATCACACTATAATATTTTAAAAACGAAATGAGGTCGCTTAGCCTTACACTTGGGGGAAAACACGCTATGATAAATTATGTACCAATAAGTAAAATAAAAAAGATAATTATGAAAATAGGCAATCATATTGACGGATAATCATAAAATGGCACGTTAAGCAGTTGGTCCCGGCTGTCATTCATAGATCTTTGCCGGTCGTCACGGGTAGGTAGTCAGAAGTCCAAATGTCTGACAACCAGTTCTACCTAGGGGTATCGTGTTACCAAGTAACTGGGTTGTGGAGGACAGATAGGCAGACGCTCCATGTAAATAACTGGTATTCAGCTGCATACGGTTAGACTGGAAGCTGACCCCAACATAGTTGGGAAAAGGCTAGGCTGAATGACAATCCCCATCAATGGGGAATGGCTGATACACTATAATATTGTGTCATAAAATGACGGTTTCTTATTACATTGACAATATTTAAATGAATTTTCGTTTTTTAAATGCCGATTTTTCTTAACATTTTCAGGCCGTAAGTAACAATTCGTAATTTAATACGCTAAAAAAGGATACCCACTAAAATAAATGAAAAAGAAGGTCCATTTTAGACAGTAAAATACTGCTTACAAATCTAACTAGGTACACATAAGTCAGCCGTTATTTTTGGCGTTGAAATTTTAATCTGAATTCGCTTTATACAGGGTGTAAAAAGACCCATCTTATAGCCGTCAACTACGCAATAAGTACATCAAATTAAGTAATATTTCTCAAATATAATTGCTGGGAAACTACTTTTATTTTTGGTGTGAAAAATCGCTGTTTACGGTTAGTAGTGCGCAATGTAACGCACGCAAAACATTGTGTTTATGTTGTTTATGTTGTGTTCATGCAACGGTTCAGGGTTTGTGATTATAATTATATATAAAGTGAGCTATAGCATTTAAAACCTGCTTTCTTAAAAAACGTCTGAAATAGCTGGAACTTTCACCTTCAATATCTCCGTAACCAGAAGGTTCCCAGGTATGGTCCATAGCAAAGAAATTATCACAATGACGGGATGATCAAGAAACTTTCGGCTTTGTTAAGCGTCTGTTTACACCCGTTATTTCCTGGAATTAATCACTAATAATTCTCGTTATTTTAATGGTTGATAGCGCTACTGCCGAGCATGAGGTCCCGGGTTCAACCCCCTGGTCGGGCAAAGCGTTATTGGGATTTCCCATTTGAATTTTTTCAGTAGCAGTCTGTAGTCTAGATTTCTGCCCGGTTTATGTCAATAAACTCGCTCCTGGATGTACTATATAGTATATCGTATTACCCAGTAACTGGGTTGTGGAGGTCAGATACGTAGTCGCTCCATGTAAGACACTGGTATTCAGTTGCATCCGGTTAGATCGGAAGCCGACCCCAACATAGATGAAAAGGATTGGTAGATTGATTGAAATAACAAAAGTTGTTAACGTAGTGCGAGACAAAAATGGGCAGTAATTTAGAAAGATGATATTAAAATGGTAGATACGGTATGTCATTTGTGATATGATGACTGTTTCTTGACAACAATAAAATGAAATTTCGTTTTATAAATGTAAATTTGATTTCTCTTAATATTTTCAGGCCGTAAGTAAAAATGAGTAATTTAATAAGTTAGCCAGGATACCCACTACAATAATCTAGTAGTTCTGCGAACAGTAGACCTCGCGAGTACAAACTATTTTGCAACGATTTACCTTTAGCTAGTTGCGCCAAAATTATCACACTGTTAGTCACATAGGGTCTGTGCGGATTCCAAGTTTATTTGTGAATCGAGGTACCAAGGTGGGTAGAGCTTATTCTCTAAGTCCGTCAACGTAGGGATAAGTACGGGTCCGTTCAAAAGTAGTTCGAAACTTTGGAGTGATCCTACACCCGATGAATTAACTTTTTTGAACAGGCAAAAACACATTGGGTGTAAAGGCTTGTACATTGAGCGGCAATCGTGCGTGGCTGCCGCGCTGCGTAAGACGACTGCCATGCGCGAACGCTTCTGTTTACCTGCCTTCTGTTTAGTGCACAAAGATTTCTAGCAAATATTCGTCAGTAATTGTGTTTGGACGAATTATAAGCAGAGTTACGACACACGCAATCGCTTTCATGCCAACCGAAGTGCGTGGCGTGTCTCGGATATGCCACGCAGTACTGCCGCGCAAACTTTCGTCGGCTTCGTCCACACTAGAGCGCGGCAGAAAAGTGTCCTGCAAAAGCCGCGTGTTGCTGCCGCGGTGCGGTTTAGTCGTACGTATACGTTCGTAAACAAACAATCCGAACTTTTTGGGATTTTTCGTGCGTTTGCGTTCAATGCGATATCATCGGAACAGGTAGTGTTTAACAGAGAAGAACGTATTCAGTGATTATGTATTCAGTGTTACGTATTCAGTGCATACCAAGGTCGTTCGTTTCGTATTATACAAAAAAAAAAAAAAAATTGTACCAACGCTCTTCATGATTTGACGTGTGTACTTTTTTCCTGTCAAAAATTATGACATCGATATCAATACGTCAAATTCGAATTTAATTAAACAGGCCAAGTGCGTGTCGAACCACGCACAGTGATGGGTTCCGTAGTTCGGACAAATTTATCCGAAGCACAAACTTTTAACGTTGTAGTTGAAAAATATGCTCTCCTATACATTCCAACTGCAAATATACTCGTTAACTTTTAAAGCATATTTAGCTGTGATAGTTTTCCTATTAACTTCGTTATACTGCCGTGATTTTTTTCACATATCCAAAAACAACCATTTGGCTGGCAGGGATACTTGACTCTAACAAAAATTAGCAGTTAGTTAGTTAGTTATTAGCAGTTTTCGCAAACATATCTTCGCAAATGGATCCCTGAAAAATCATCCCCACTTTACGTGTAGGGAGGGTAGGTACCCTATAAAAAAATATTTAGCATGATTTTATTTTACTTTGTATTTAATGTATAGGTACCCATGCCAAATTACAGCTTTCTAGTACTAAGATTCTCTGAGCTAAGCCGCGGATAGACATACAGACATGGCGAAACTATATCGGTTCCTTGTTGACTACAGAACCAGAAAATTTATGAGTAAAAATTTTGTAGGCCAGCTAGTAAAAATAAAAAATAGATTTTAATAAACGTGAGCCATTTACTGCATTTACTGCATTTTGAGAAGCTGTTCTGCTCATCATGCCGAAGGTCCACATCAGATCTTCATAAAAAAAAATTGAGACCTGCTTAAAGTTATCACCTTTCAAGTAAAAAAAGAACCATCGTTATCGGATCGCATAAGGCAGAGATATCCAGTAGCCTCCTGTTTGCCCCATTTTGGATGAAGCAGCCCTCCAATCAAAAATCCCCAACGACAAAAAAATATTTATACCTGTACACCAAATTTCGTCCAGATCGGTTGCAAAATACGACCTGTAGATGAGTACGTACATACAGAAAAACTCGCCAATTTTTCCAGACTTGATGCAGAGATGCTTCGCTCGCTACGCTCGCTCGGTCAATAAAAAGGAAGTCTGAATTAGATAATAACACTGCTCATTAATCTTAATAGGTACACTTATTGCAGCCGTTATTATTGGTGTACATTTTTGAATCTGATTTGGCTTTAAATTTTCTGGAAATAAGTAATACTACGTATCTTTGATCTAGCGTTATTGGGGTATTTTCATATGGGATTTCTCAATAGCATTCTGGACTCTAGAATTCAAGCCTGGTTGTTCGCAATAGGCTCGCCCCCTCTTAAATGCGACTTGAGCATAACTGGCGAAATGTGGATGTACTAAGAGCCTAACCCTTCGGGAAATCCACGCGTGATATTGTCCTGTTAAGTACCAATAAGTAACTAAATAGGTTTGCAAATAGGCTGTCATGTGACATAGGATGAAAGTTTCTTATTAAACGATCACTCGTGTGTCAGTCTGTTTGTCTGGCTGACTAGCCGGCTGGCTGGATGACTGTCTGTCCGTCTGTCACAGCCAATTTGCTCCGAATCTACTGGACCAATTTAGATGAAATTAGGTACACACAATGAATATCTGGGACTTTTCAAGGACGGATTGTTGTTTTTGGTTTTTTAAGTTTGCAAATTGTTTCATGTGACCTATTGAATAGGAGGGCTTATTGTGAGGAATTCATTTTTTTTTAAATTAATTCTTTTAAAGATACATATTTATGAAAATGGATGACATTCGAAACTACTACGCCAAAAATTTTGAAAAAAGTACTGCGAATGGAAAACTTATAAGATGTCTATGGTGTGAAATGATAAATCTGTCAACATTGTGCGTACAGACTTACATTTCCAGTTGGAATGTATAGAAGAACATAATTTTCAACAAAAAATACGAACGAACAAACGAAACAAAAAACAAATTCATCCCAATTGCAGAAAACTTAATTGCGTGGTCCGACACGCCATTGGCCGGTTTTTTTAAATGTTAATCCGATTTCTCTTCATGATATAAAATAAATAATAATAATCAAGATTTCTCTTAACATTTTCAGAAAGTAAGTAAAAATGTAAAATGTTTTAAGTTTGAAAATGATATTCACTTAAACAAATAAAAAGGAAATCGGTGTTAGATAATAACACTACTCATTAATCTACTCGTAAGTAGGTACACTTACTTCGTCCGTGTTCTCACTATGTTATTAATCTGAATACGCTTTTTTTATTTTCTGGAAATAAGTTGTAATAAGTCTGTAGGGTTTGTTTTTTTCCCGGCTGTCATTCATATATCTTTGCTAGTCTTTACAAGTCGGAAGTCCAAAAGTCTGACAAGCAGTCTTACCAAGGTGTATCGTGTTACCCAGTACCAGTAACTGGTTTGTGAATGTCTATATAGGCAGTCGCTCCATGTCAAATACTGGTATTCAGGTGCATCCGGTTAGACTGGAAGCCAACCCCAACATTGTTGCGAAAAGCCTAGGCAGATTGATTGAAATAACAAAAGTTACTAATTCAGTGCGAGATAAAATGGGCAGTAATTATTGAAAGATGATCATAAAATGGTAGATAATGTTGTAATGGTTTCTTATTACATTGACAACAATAAAATGCATTTTCATTTATTAAATGTAAATCCGATTTATCTTAATGTTTTCAGGTCGTAAGTAAAAATGAGTAATTTCATAAATTAAAAAGGATACCCACTCAAATAAATAAAAAAGAAGTCGGTGTTAGATTGTAAAATACTGCTTACAAATCTAAGAATGTCTAATTATTTCGGCCGTTATTTTTAAATTTTAATCTGATTTCGCTTTATTTTTTCAGGCAGTAAGTACCAATATGTCTCGATAGTGGTCACAAGCGCTTCTTCTGTACACCTGAATGCAATAAAAAAATTGAGTTTGAGTTTGAGTTCTTTTGAGCATGAGGTCCTGGGTTCGATTTCCGGATCGGGCAAAGTGTTTATTGGGTTTTCCATCAGTCTGACAACCAGTCTTACTAGGAGTATCGTGTTACCTAGTAACTGGGTCGTGGAGGTCAGATAGGCAGTCGCTCCATGTAAAAGACTGTTATTTAGCTGCTTTTGTTTAACCGGAAAAGGCTAGGTAGATTAGATTGATTTACATGATAAAAGTTACTAATTAAGTGCGAAATAAAATGGGCAGTAATATTGAAAGATGATCCTATAATGGCAGATACAGTATGTCATGTGTCATAAGATGACGGTTTCTTATTATATTGACAATAATAAAATCGTTTACGTTTTTTAGATCTTAATCCAATTTCTCTGAATATTTTCAGGCCGTAAGTAAAAATGTGTACCTTTATTATGGACTGTCTCGTTGGTCTAGTTTTCGCAAGCGCTACTGCTGAGCATGAGGTCCTGGGTTCGATTCCCGGGTCAGGCAAAGTGTTTATTGGGTTTTCCATCAGGAATTTCTCAGTAGCAGCCTGAAGTCTCGATCCGTGCATGTTTGATGGCAATTAGCTCACCCCCTATTACATGGGACTTAAACATAACTGGCGAAATGTGGGAGTTCTAATAGGTACAGCTGTGCCCAACCCTTCGGGGAATACAGGCGTTATGTTACGTATTTATGTAATAATATAAAAAGGAATCCCTATAAAATTAATACAAAACAAGTCGATGTTATATAATAAAACACTGCTAACAAACCTATGTAAGTAGGTATACTTATTTTACCCGTTATTTTTGGTGTTAAGATTTTAAACTGATTTTACTTTATATTTTTCAGGATGTAAGTACCAATAAGTCTCATAGGTCTAGTGGGCGCAAGCACTACTGCTGAGCATGAGATCCCGGGTTCAATTCTCGGGTCGAGCAAAGTGTTAAAGGGTTTTTCCATGTGGAATATCTCAGCTGCAGTCTGAATTCTGGATTTCTGCTCGTATGTTGGCTATATTTAGGTTAGGTGTACTATTGGCCTAACCCTTCGGGGAATACACGGATGACGTTATGTTAATAATTAAATAAATAGGTGTGAGAATAGGCAATAGTATTGAAAGATGATCATAATGAATGGCACGTTAAGCAGTTAGTCCCGGCTGTCATACATAGATTTTTGCCAGTCATTACGGGTAGTCAGAAGTCCAAAAGTCAGGCAACCAGTCTACCAAGGGGTATCGTGTTACCTAGTAACTGGGTTTTGGAGGTCAGATAGGCAGTCTCTTCATGAAAAATACTGGCATTCAGCTTCATCGCGTTGGACTAGAAGCCGAGCCCAACATAGTTGGGATTGATAGAAACAACATACGAGTAAGTTACTAAATAAGTGCGAGATAAAATGGGCAGAAATATTGAAAGATGTTCATAATCATCCATGGAGTTTCTTGCCGGCTCTTCTCCTTAAGAAACGACCAATTGGAACCGTGCACCTAGCTTCTGACGTTTCATAAGTACCCATGTAGGTTTATGTGAAATAAAATATTTTGATATTGATAAAATTGCGGTTACAGTATGTCATGTGTCATAGGATGACGTTAGACACATGACGGATTTGTAGTTCATTGTAAAAATAATAAAATGCATTTTCGTTTCTTAAATGCTAATCCGATTTCCCTTATTATTTTCAGGCCGTAAGTAAAAATGAGTTATTTAATAAGGACTGCCTCGTTGACCCAGTGGTCGCAAGACCTACTGCTGAGGTCCTGGGTTCGATTCCGGTCGGTCGGGAAAAGTGGGTTTTTCCATCTGGAATTTCTCAGTAGCAGTCTGGAATCTGGTTTTCCGCCTGGTTGGGTGGTGGGACTTGAAAATAACTGGCGAAATGTGGGTGTACTATAGCATCACCCTTCGGAGAATACACGCGTGATGTTATGTTATGGTAAGTACCAATAAGTAACAAAATATTTCTGAGAATAGGCAATAATTCGATATTGCACATAATTGCGTTTTGATTGCCAGAAATAAAATACAGTGTGAACTCCATTTAACGCCACTCGATTTAACGCCAAACTCTCTAAAACGTCGAAATCGCTTGACTTTGGTTGGTTTACCTTATTGTCCATACAATGAGACAACTATGTAACATCACACCCACCCTAAATAACGACAACGTCCGTCATTATTAAGCAATATACAGTACTTTCTAAGCTGTCGAAAATATTAAGATCTGCAGCTGTGTACGTTCTTTTGTTTGTTGCTTTATTGTTTTTGTTGTCTAGCACCTATTTACCTCGACGCGATGGTCGGCATCATACGTACTGAAGGTTCTAAGCAGTTCGTTCTTTTGTTTGTTGTGATGACCGTCCACGTGTTTGTTTACCTTCATACATTTTACTTTAATAATCAATTTATTACATGATTATTATAATAGTAAAATGATATAATTATTGATTTTTCTTCTCTCCATTTAACGACAACACTCATTAATGCCATAAAATGTGCAGTCCCTTATGTAACCTGTGCCTTAAGTGTCGCTAAGTATACATTTACACTGTATTTGGATTTTCTTTTTTCTTTATGCAGCTTAATAAAAAAAGCGAATGCATGCAAAGTAAATCCCTGTAACTGTTTCTTACAATAATACATACTTTCATTCATGAACGCTTCTGAAATGAAGCTACACCAATCTAACATTCCGCACAGAAAGGCTACCTACACGCAGACGCAGTTTATACACCACCCAACAATTAAATAATTCCCCAACAATGCTGAACGACTTAAAAGACACTCTTCTACATTCCTACAATTTAAGACCCAATGATAGGTACCTACAAATGGGTCAGCGATTTTATCCAACCCTCCATAGCATGGTCTTCAGACGGATACTTTTGGAAAACTTAAACTAACTCTGATTTATTTGAAGTCGCAACTGAATTTGTTAATTCTTAAGATTTTATGAATATGTCTCATACAATCTGAAGCCAAATTGCTGTGATAATGTTCTTGACCTCGTCACCTTTAATGCATGTTTAGAGTAAATCTCAAGAGACGTATCGGTGGTGGATATAGACAAGTATCTCGGCCCACTGGAACTTTGCATTGACGATTGCTGTTATATACCTACTAGCTGTGCCACGCGGTTTCACCCGCGTAAGTCTCGATCCCGTTGGAATACGGCATAAAAAGTAACCTATGTCCTATTCCAGGTCATGGCCTACCCATGTGCTAAATTTCATCTTTATCCGTTCAGCCGTTTTAGCGTGAAAGTGTAACAAACAAACAAACTCACTTTTGCATTTATAATATTAGTTAGGACATACCTGAATTAAGATTCGATCTCAATCTGGATTAGAAGATAGCCTTATAAAAAACTTTTTATAAGGCTGATTTTGACAAAATTTATTAGGAGCTAGTTAGCGTAAACTGCAATACCCGTTTCGAACAGCGTAATCATTACGTTCCAATAGTAAAAGCATCAGGGCGTTTCCGGGGTAAAAGGGGTTAAAGCTGCTACCAGGGGTTGAGCCCTTATAACGCTACCAGTCTTATTAAAAATAAATATTGTTTCTAACCTCAAATCATAAAATACGAAAACGCTAACGTTCGACAGTTCTCACTCATCGAATGTACAAAAGCCAATGTTACTACAACCAACTTTATTTAGGAGAACTAAGGTTACAAGTGCGAGCGAAGCAAGCTTGGGACTTGGGGCACACCGACTCGGACAGGTTAGGTCCGAAGGGGATGGAGGGGTCTAGTGTGTGAACAAACACCCCGCTATCCCCTTCGTGGTTGCGCTGTCGACTACGCCGCCGTATTATTGATTGGAAACAAAAGACCCGCCACGAGATCTTCCCCAAGCTTAATATTTCCACCATTCCCACAAATCCCGAAAGAAACTTTGTCTCTATTATTCTCAGCATCTATAATTTTGCGCGCTTTGTGGTTTTCAAATATACTGTAAACTAAAAAGAGTCTATTCTATAAAAATAAAAGAACTATAAAAAAGCGACGGGTTATAAGGTTAGGTAACAATCATTTGATATTCTCAAGAACGGTGCGTTACCTTTTCATGGGAGTGTTGCCAGGGCAGACGGGGCACCATCACCAAGCATACCCAAGCATCCCATCCCCTTCCTCCAGCCGAACGATACTAAATATTTACCTTTTCTTATCTATTACATTAAAAATAATAAAATGCGTCTTCGTTTTTTTAAATGTTAATCCGATTGCTCTTAATATTTTCAGGCCGTAAGTAAAAATAAATAATGAAATAAGTTAAAAAGAGTACCCACTAAAATAAATAAAAGACAAGTCGGTTTTAGACCGAAAACACTGCTTAAAAATCTAAGTAGGTACACTTGATGCGGCCATTATTTCTGTTGTACAAACTCTGAAATTAAGTACCAATAAGTCTCTTGTGGTCGCAAGCGCTACGGCTGAGCATAAGGTCACGGGTTCAATTCCTGGGTCGAGCTAAAAGTTATTGGTTTTTGTAATAGGCTCGCCCCCTCTTACGTGAGACTTGAGCATAACTGGCGAAATGTGGGTATGACTATAGCCTAACCCTTCAGAGATTACACGCATAATGTTACGTTATCCATGTCATCATCTGCCTAGCCTTTTCCCAACTATGTTAGGGTCGGCTTCCAGTCTAACCGGATGCAGCTGAATACCAGTTTTTTACATGGAGCGACTGCCTATCTGACCTCCACAACCCAGTACCTGGGTAATACGATACCCCTTGGTAAGACTGGCTGTCAGACTTTCGGGCTTCTGACGACCCGTAACGACTGTCAAACATCCACAAATGACAGCCGGGACCAACGACTTAACGTGCTTTCCGAGGCACGGAGGAGGCTCGGTATGTAAAGATGGTCACCCATCCACGGACCAACCCTGGCAAGCGTAGCTTAACCTGATGGATCGACCCGTGCGGCTGTTATTACGTAGCCATGTAAAGCACCATTATGTTACTAAATAGGTGCGAGAATAGGCAATAATATTGAAGGATGATCATAAAACGGTACGTCAAGCAGTTGGTCCCGGCTGTCATTCATAGATATTTGCCAGTCATTACGGGTATTCAGAAGTCTAAAAGTCTGACAACAAATCATACCAAGGGGTATCGTGTTACCTAGTGAATGGTTTGTGGAGGTCAGATAGGCAGTCGCTCCTTGTGAAATATTGGTATTCAGCTGCATCCGATTAAACTGAAAGCCGACCCCAAAATAGTTGGGAAAATGCTGGGCAGATCAATTGACATAACATACATAATGTTCCCACTGCTGGGACACAGACCTCCTCTCTTCGAGACGGAGTGGGCTATAATCCACCACGAGGGCCCAGTGCGGGTTGGTAGATGTCACATGACTCCGAATGTTTGTCTCTAGGACATGCCGGTTTCCTCACGATGTTTTCCTTCACCGTTTTGAGAGCAGTGGTCATGAAATTATTTACACAAAGTAAAGCGCCTATATGGATTCGAACCCACGACCTACATCTCATAAGTTGGGGCCGTTACCAAATGGCCCATTAGCAACGGCCACTGTTCTCCTTGAAATAACAAAAGTTACTAATTAATAATTGTGAGATAAAATAGGCGGTAATAACGAAAGATGATCATAAAATAGCAGATACAGTATGTCATGTGTCATATGATGAGGGTTTTTTTTATTAAATTGACAATAATAAAATGCATTTTTCGTTTATTAAATCTTAATCCAATGTCTCTTAATATTTTCAGGCCGTGAGTAAAAATGAGTAATTTAATTAGTAATTAAAAAAAAAATTGACCGACTTCAAAAAAAACAAAACAAAAAAGGACTACTGTACTAAAAACCAAAAGACAAAAGTACTTCTTTAATAATAAGAGAAAAATAAAAAAATAACTTTAATTTCGGAAGTCGGTGTCTTTGCTTTTAATTTTAGTTTTTGGCCACCGACTTCCGAAATTAAAGTTATTTTTTTATTTTTCTCTTATTATTAAAGAAGTACTTTTGTCTTTTGGTTTTTAGTACAGTAGTCCTTTTTTGTTTTGTTTTTTTTGAAGTCGGTCAATTTTTTTTTTAAAGTTTTATTATTTTTCCATTTTTTGTGTAATTTGATTTTTGTAATCATGGGTAGACCAACTAAAGGAGCCACCCGCATGAAGAAAAACAGAATTAAAGAGACTAATACTGCTGAAAAAGAACGCCTATCTAAGAATCGCAAACGGAGTGCTATGTCCGGTTCCCAAGAATCACCGTTAGCTTGTCATGCTAGGTTATCTCAGATGAGAAATTACATGCATTCTCATTTGTCACAGGAGTCGCCAAATGATAAGATCTGCCGACTCAATCTTATTCAAAAACGATTAAGTGGCGAGTCGTCTGAACAGCGCAAGTATCGTTTAGATGTTATACGAAACCGGCTGGCTAATGAGACTCCCGTGCCTTCTCAAGAATATAAGGGTGAACACTATACATTTGCTTACACTGTATAGTTCCCCTCATCATCATATTATAAGGTGACCATAATCAGATCTGTAATGTCACTTACAACCTATATGGTTGCAAAGTTCTTATCAATATAAATGAATTAAGTCCAAACACAAGGTAATTACTGTGAACCGTTGAGGAGTTCCGTTAATCGTCCTTCGTCTTCATCATCAGACCCTTAACGACAGTCACAACCCATCCAAGTGTAAGGTTCTTATCAATACAAATTAATCAAGCCCAAACACAAGATATCTGCTGTAAACCACCGAGGAGTTCCCTCGACTGTCTTTCGTCTTCATCATCAGACCCCTAACGACAGTCACAACCCATCAAAGTGTAAAGTTTTTATCAATACAAATTAATCAAGCCCAAACACGAGGTATCTGCTGTAAACCATTGAGGAGTTCCCTTGACTGTCTTTCGGCTCCATCATCAGATCGACTCCAGGCCTTCATAAAATTGTAGTGCTGTAAAATACTTAATGAATAAATTAAGGAATGCACTAGTTGCCCTTACGATTTTTGAAAGTTCCCCTCGATTTCTCTAGGATCCCATCAACAGATCCTGACTTGGTGACAATGGGACCACCTCAGAAGTATAAGCTTTTGAACAAAAAAAGAATTTTTGAAATCGGTTCACAAACGGGGGAGAAATCGGTGAACATACATAAAAAAAAAAAAAAAAAAAAAAAAAAACAATCATCCCGAACATAGTACCTCCTCCTTTTTTGAAGTCGGTAAAAAGGACATTACCTACTAAAAAAAATAAAAAAGAAGTCGTTGATAGATAATAAAACACAGCTAACAAATCTATGTAGGTGCTTCGGCCGTCATTTTTGGTTTTTAAATTCTGGAAGTAAGTACCAATAAGTCTCGTTGGTCTAGTGGTCGCAAGCATAAGGTCTCGGGTTCAATTTCCGGGTCGGAAAAAGTATTATTGGGTTTTTCTATCTGGAATTTTTCAGTAGCAGTCTGGAGTCTAAATTTCTACCCGGTTGATGGCAATAGGCTCGCCCCCAATATGGGACTTGACAATATCTTGAACGCTTTTTCTGAAGGTTTCGAATATCAGTATGTGAACCACTGATGAATGGTTCACGTACTGACTATTGTTAAAATACTATTTTAATTTAATCTAATTTTTTTTTTTGGTTGAACTTACTTAATTTGAAATTTTGTTTTAATTGTGTGATACAAAGTTGATTGAAATAAATAAATAACTGGTGAAACTTGGGAGTACTATTTTGTGTTATGTTAAGTACTTAACCATAAGGAACTAAATAGGTGTGATAATAGGCAATAATATTGAAAGATAATCATAAAATTACACTTAAAGCAGTTGGTCCCGGCTGACATTCATAGATCTTTGGCAGTCGTAACGGGTAGTCAGAAGTCCAAAAGTCTGACAGCCAATCTTACCAAGGGGTATCGTGTTACCGAGTAACTGGGTTGTGGAGGTTCAGATAGGCAGTCTGTCACTCCATGTAAAATACTGGTATTCAGCTGCATCCGCTTAGACTGGAAGCCGACCCCAACATAGTTGGGAAAAGTCTGGGCAGATCGATTGAAATAACAAAAGTTACTAATTATTTGCGAGATAAATACGTAAATGGGCAGTAACATTGAAAAATGATCATAAAATGGCAAATACAGTATGTCGTGTGTCAGTTTCTTAACACATTGACAATAATAAAATGCAATTTCGTTTTATAAATGCTAATCCGATTTGTCTTAATATTTTCAGGAAGTAAGTAAAATCGAGTAATTTACTAAGTTACAGTTATTGCATACCCAATTAATTAATTGAAAACGAAGTAGTTGTAAGACCAAGGACTTTTATTTTATAAATAACACAACTGACTATTAATAAATTATATTAATAAATCCTAAACACTTTTAATTTAATGCAGGTGTTAGATATACACTGCTTACACATCTAAGTAGGTACAATTTTTACGGTCCTTAAATTTGGTGTTAACATTTAATCAAATTTTGCTTTATATTTTCAGAGAGTAAGTACCTATAAGTATTGTTGGTCTAGTGAAGCACTACTGCTGAACATCAAATCCCGGGTTCAATTCCCGGGTCGAGCCAAGTGTTATAGGGTTTAACCATCTGGAATTTCTCAGTAACAGTCTGGAGTGTGGATTTTTGCTCGGTTGATGGCAATAGCATCACCGTCTTTTATATGGGACTTGAACATAACAGGAGAAATATGGGTACTAAAGCCTAACCTTCCGCGGAATACACGCATGATGTTATATTTTTAAGAAACTAAATCGTTGTGAGAATAGGCATCAGGCTGGCATCAAGATGATCAAAAATGGCTCATTTAGCAGTTGGTCCCAGCTGTCATCCTTAGAACTTTGCCAGTTATTACGGGTAGTCGGAAAACCTAAAGTCTGACAACCAGTCTTACCAAGGGGTATCGTGTTACCCGACACTGGGTTGTGGAGGTCAGATAGGCAGTCGCTTCATGTAAAATACTGGTATTCAGCTGCATACGGTTAGACTGGAAGCTGACCCTAACATACTTGGGAAAAAGCTAGGCCGATTGATTGAAATAACAAAACTAACTAATTAAGTGCGAGATAAAATGGGCAGTAATATTGAAAGATGATCCTAAAATGGGAGATACATTGTTTCATAAGATGACGGTTTCTTGTAACATCGTTATCAATAAAACGCATTTTCCTTTTTTAACTGCTAATCCTGTTTCTCTAAATATTTTCAGGCCGTAAGTATAAATGAGTACTTCAATAAGTTAAACAGGATACCCTCTTAAACAAATTAAAAAACCGGCCAAGTGCGTGTCGAACCACGCACAATGAAATGTTCCGTATTGGGATGAATTTGACCCAAGAACAAACTTAACATTGTAGATGCAAAAACTTGTTTTCCCATATAGAACATGTTTTTGCAACTGCAAATGTAAGTCGGTCAATTATTACTCGGTAACATGTAGAGCCTACTTGACTGTGACAGTTTTTATTTTAATTTCTTTATATTATGTACTACTGCCGTAAAGTTTTTCACATAACCAAAACCAACCATTTTCATTTTATACATGGTAATCCGATTTCTCTTAATATTTTCAGAAAGTAAGTCAAAAAGTAGAAATTTAATAAGTTATTATGTATACGTACACACGGCTACACATCAAGCTATAGATTTCCAGTATAAGCTGACCTCGCATTGCACGAAAATTCTATACATTGCGAGATCACTATAAACTGGAAATGTATAGCTTGATGTGTAGCCGTGTGTACGAGGAGCTCGTGGCTAAGTAATAACAGCCGCACGGGTCGATCCATCAGGTTAAGCTACTCTTGCCGGGGTTGGTCGGTGGATGGGTGACTATGTTTACATACCGAGACTCCTCCGTGCCTCGGAAAGTACGTTAAGCCGTTGGTTCCAGCTGTCATTTGTGGATCTTTGACAGTCTTTACGGGTCGTCAGAAGCCAGAAAAACGGACAACCAGTTACTGGGTTGTGGAGGTCGGATAGGCAGTCGCTCCATGTAAAATACTGGTATTCAGCTGCATCCGGTTAAACTGGAAGCCGAACCCAACATAATTAGGAAAGACTAGGTAGATTGGTTGATTATGTATACGTACCCACTAAAATACATTTAAAAATTCCGGCCAAGTGCGAGTTGGACTCGCGCACGAAGGGTTCCGCACCATTATGTATAAAAATTTATTTCAATAACAAACTTAACATTGTAGTTGAAAAACTAGTTCTCTTATACAGAATGTATGGGAGAACATGTTTTTGCAACTGCTAAGTTGGTCGACTATTACTTGGTAACTTGTAGAGCCTACGTAACGGTGATTATTTCCTTTTAATTTCGTTATATACACTACTGCCGTGTATTTTTTCACATATTCCAAAACCAACCATTTAGTTGGCAGTGACTGACTTGACACACACTTGACCTTAAAAAAATTAGCAATTTAAAGCTCAATATTTCGGATTTCAAATGGATCCCTGAATCCAAAAATGGTTTTCACAAACTCTCATTATTTTTAAACGATCTTTCCAACGATATCCCACACCATGGGATCGACGAGAACATCCCCATTTTACATGTAGCCGGCAGGGACCCTAACATAATTATTTTCTACAATTTTTTTTTACCACTTTGTCGGCGTAAGTTATATGTATACCCATACCAAATTACAGCTTTCTAGTACCTACAGACCGACGGATGGACAGACCGATGGACATAGCCTTAGTAATAGGGTTCCGTTTTACCCTTTGGGTACGGAACCCTTATAGCCTTAGTAAAAGGGGCCCGTTTTACCCTTTGGGTACGGAACCCTAAAAAGGAAGTCAGTGTTAGATCAGTGAAACACTGCTTTCACATCTAAGTAGGTACACTTATTTCGGCCGTTATTTTTGGTGTTAAAATTTTAATCCAATTTCAATTAATATTTTCAGACTGTAAGTCCCAATAAGACTGGTTGGTTTAGTGATCGCAAGCGCTACTACTGAGCATAAGGTCTGGGGGTCGATTACCGGGTCGGGCAAAGTATTATTTGGTTTTTTCCATTTAGAATTTCTCAGTAGCAGTCTGGAGCCTGGATTTCTGCACGGTTGATGGCAAAAGGCTCACCACTTCTTACATGGAACTTGAGCATAACTGGCGAAATGTAGGTTTACTGTAGCTTAACCCTTCGGGAAACACACGCATGATGTTATGTTATGTACCAATAAATAACTGAATAGGTGTGAGAGTAGACAATCATATTGAAGAATGATCGTAAAGTGGCACGTTAAGCAGTTGGTCCCGACTGTCATTCATAAATCTTTGCTAGTCGTTACGGGTAGTTAGAAGCCCAAAAAGTCTGATAACCAGTCTTACCAAGGGGTATTGTGTTACCCAGAAACTGGGTTGTGGAGGTCAGATAGGCAGTTGCTACATTGTAAAATACTTGTATTCTGTTGTATCCGGTTAGACTAGAAGCCGACGACAACATAGTTGGAAAAAGGCTGGTGAGGTTGATAAAAATAACAAGAGTTATTAATTAAATACGAGATAAAATGGGCAGTAATATCAAAAGACGATCATAATATAATGGCAGATACAGTATGTCATGTGTCATAAGATGACGGTTTCTTATTAAATTGACAGTAAAAATGTAGTTACTTTTTATAAATTTAAATCCGATAACTCTTAATATTTTCAGGCCGTAAGTAAAAATGAGTAATTTTGTTAATTAAAAGGACATTACCCACTAAAATAAATAAAAAGAGAATTTGGTGTTAGATAACAAAACACAGCTTACAAATATATGTAGGTACACTTACTTCGGCCGTCATTTTTGGTGTGAAAATTCTGGAAGTAAGCACCAATAAGTCTCATTGGTCAAATGGTTGCAAGCGCTACTGCTAAGCATGGGGTCCCGAGTTCAATTTCTGGGTCGGGCAAAGTTTTATTGAGTTTTTCCATCTGAATTTTTCAGTAGCAATCTGTAGTCTGGATTGCTGCTCAGTTGATGGCAAAAGGCTCGCCCCTCGTACATAGGACTTGAGCATAACTGGTGAAATGTGGGTCTATTATAGCATAACCCTTCGATGAACACACGCATGATGTTATGTTATGTTAAGTACCAATAAGTAACTAAATAGGTGAGAATAGTCAATAAGATTGAAGGATGATCATAAAATAGCACATTAAGCAGTTGGTCCCGGCTGTCATTCATAGGTCTTTACTAGTCGTTACGGTTAGTTAGAAGTCCAAAATTCTGGAAATCATTCTTACCAAGGCATAACGTGTTACCCAGTTACTAAGTTGTGGAGGTCATATTATAGTCAGTCGCTCCATTGTAAAACAGGTACTGATATGCAGCTGCATCCTGTTAGACTGGAAGCCGACCCCAACATGGTTGGATAAAGGCTTGGCAGATTGATTGAAATAAGTAAAGTTACTAATTAAGTGCTAGATAATAATATTGATAGTTCATTATAGAATGGCAGATACAGTATGTCATGTGTCAAAACTTTATTTCTTTTCTTTTTCTTTACATTGACATTATTAAAATGTATTTTCGCTAAATATTTTCAGGCCGTAAGTAAAAATTTGTAATTTAGAAAGTTAAAAAATTAAGTAATAAAAACTAAAACCCAACTACGACTAAAAAGGTATAAACAAGACACCACAGACAGACAAATAAAAAATCCAGAGTCACACGTGTTAGGGCTTAAATCGAACAGATTACGTGATAGTTAGATAAAAAAAACACTGTTGGCAAATCTAATTATTTACACATCTTTCGGCCGTTATTTAAGGTGTTAAAATTTTAATCTGATTTCGCTTTATATTTTCAGGAAGTAAGTGTCAATAAAACTCGTTGGTCTAATGGTCGAAAGCGCTACTGCTGAGCATGAGGTCCCAGGTTCAATTCCCGGGTTGGGCAAAGTGTTATTGTATTTTTCCATCTGGAATTTCTCAGTTGTCTGGAGACAGGATTTCTGACCGGTTGATGACAATAGTCTCGCCCCCTCATACATGGGACTTGAGTATAACTGGCGAAATGTGGGTCTACTATAGCATAACCCTTCGGGAAATACACGCATGATGTTATATTATGTTATGTATCAATAAGTAACTAAATAGGGGTGAGAATAGGCAATACTTACCTAATAATGAAGGATGATCATTAAATGGTACGTTAAGCAGTTGGTTCCGGCAGTCATCCATACATCTTTGCCAGTCGTTACGGGGTAGCCAGAAGTCCAAATTCTGACAATCAGTCTTAACCATAGGTATCGTGTTACCCAGTAACAGGGTTGTGTAGGTCAGATAGGCAGTCGACCCCAACAAAGTTGGGAAAACACTAGGCAGATTGATTGAAGTAACAAAAGTTACTAATTAAGTGCGATATAAAATGGGCAGTAATATTGAACGATGAATATAGAATAGCAGATACAGTATGTCATGTGTGTGATGACGGTTTCTCCTAACATCGACAATAATGAAAATGCATTTTCGTTACACAAATGTTTATTCGATTTCTCTTATGTTTTCAGGCCGTAAGTAAAAATTTGTAATTTAATAAGTTAGAAGGATACCCACTAAATTAAATTTAAAAAAAAGTAGTTGGTATTTGATAGAACACTGAAGAAATCTAAGTAGGTACACTCATTTTGGCCGTTATTTAATGGTGTTAAAACTTTAATCTGATTTCGCTTTATATTTTCAGGCAGTAAGTACCAATAATACTCGTTTGTCTAGTGGTCGAAAGCGCTACTGCTGACCTTAAGGTCCCGGGTTCAATTCGCGGTTCGGGCAAAGTGTTATTGGGTTAGTCCATCTGGAATTCCCGAGTTGCAGTCTGAAGTCTGAACTTCTGTCCAGTTGATGGCAATAGGCTCGCACCTTATTACGTGATACTGGAGCATAACTAGCGATATATGGGTGTACTATAACCTAACCCTTCGGGAAATACACGCATGATGTTATGCTATGTTAAGTACCAATTAGTAACTAAATAGTTGTAAGAGTAGGCAATAATATTGAAAGATGTTCATAAATTTAGCAGTTGGTCCCGGGTCATTCATTGATATTCGCCAGTCGTTACGGGTAGACAGAGGTCCAAAAGTCTGACAACCAATCTTACCATAGGGGTATCGTGTTACCCAATATATGGGTTGTGGAGTTCAGATAAGCAGTCACTCCATGTAAAATACTGGTATTCAGCTGCATCTGGTCAGACTGGAAACCGACCCCAACCTATTTCGGAAAAGGCAGGCAGATTGATTGAAATAACAAATTTTACTTATTAAGTCCGAAATAAAATGGGCAGTAATAATGAATGATCATAAAATGGCAGATACAGTAAAGGCTCTTACATACTGGGGCGATTCGCCGCGCGACGCGACGCCGCGCCGCCGCAATGTTCGCCGTGAGAAATTGTTTTGTTAAAATTCGAGTCGCGCGACGAATCGCCCCAGTATGTAAGAGCCTTGAATCATAATAATATGTCATTTATGATGACGATTTTGTATTACATTGACAATAACATGCATTTTTGTTTTTTAAATGTTAATCTATAACAGATTAACATTTGCATTGCGAGGCTTGCATTTTTTACATGTTATGTTTTTGATGGGATTACATTGACAGTACCTATGACAGGAGCTCATGGCTACGTAATAACAGCCGCACGGGTCGATCCATCAGGTTAAGCTACGCTTGCCGGGGTTGGTCCGTGGATGGGTGGCCATCTTTACATACCGAGACTCTTCCGTGCCTCGGAAAGCACGTTAAGCCGTTGGTCCCGACTGTCATTTGTGGATCTTTGACAGTCGTTACGGGTCGTCAGAAGCCCGAAAATCTGACAACCAGTCTTACCAAGGGGTATCGTATTACCCAGTTACTGGGTTGTGGAGGTCAGATAGGCAGTCGCTCCATGTAAATACTGGTATTCAGCTGCATCCGGTTAGACTGGAAGCCGACCCCACAATAGTTGGGAAAAGGCTAGGCAGATGATGACATTGACAGTACCTAATAAAACGCATTTTTGTTTTTTTTATTTTATTCTGATTTCTCTTAATATTTTCAGGAAGTAAGTAAAAATTTGTAATTTAATAAGTTATAGTGGATATCCACTGAAATAAATAAAAAAGAAGTCGGTGTTAGATAATAAAACACTGCTAAGTAGGTAGGTATACATTTTTCAGCCGTTAATTTTGGTGTTAAAATTGGGTTTAAATCTGATTTCGCTTTACAATTTCTGGAAATAAGTACGGATATATCTCGCTGGCCTAGTTGTCGCAAGCGCTACTGCTAAGCATGAGGTCCCGGGTTCAATTCCCGAGTTGATCCATCACGTTGACGTGTGATGGCGAAGTCATTCTATTTAAAAGAACTAATGGTGACAAATAGATAGCTACTGAATAAATGAACAGACTTTGTTTCACATTAATATTATATCTTTTTGCGGTAGAAGAACTGCATTGCGAGACTTGCATTTTTTTACATGTTATGTTTTTGATTGACAGTACCTAATAAAATGCATTTTTGTTTTTTTCTTATTTTAATCCGATTTCTCTTAATATCTTCAGGCCGTAAGTAAAAATTTGTAATTTAATAAGTTGGAACGATACCCACTAAATTAAATAAAAACTGGCCAAGTGCATGTCGAACCACGCACAATCAAGGCGTTCCGTAGTTAGGATGAATTTATCCAACAAACTTAACATTGTAGTTGAAAACATGTTCTCCCATACAGAATTTATGGGAGAACAACTTTTGCAACTGTAATAAGTTGGTTGATTATTACTCGGTAACTTGTGGAGCCTACGTAGCGGTGATAGTTTTCCTTTTAATTTCGTTATATATACTACTGCCGTGAATTTTTCACATTTCCGAACCCAACTATTTAGCTGGCGGGGGGACACTTGACTCTAAGAAAAATTTGCACTTTAAAGCTTAATATTCCGCAAACGGATCCCTCAATCCAAAAATGGTTTTCACAAACTCCCATTATTTGTTGAGGGCAATAGGCTCGCCCCCTCTTATATGGGACTTGAGCATAACTGGCGTAATGTGTGTGTAGGTAGGACACCTCTACCTAACCATCCAAAGTTGCATTATAGGGGTTTATGGGGCGAAAAATCGACCTAACTAGGTCTATTATCGAGGAAATTCGTTTTCTCGCGCAAAAGAGCTCGGTCGACCCGATCAGGTACTACCAATTAGGTACCAGATAATATCAATTTATTTATTTATTTATAGTTAATTAAAACGGCACAGGTCCAATTACATTAATTAACATAGAATTATAAAGATTAAAATAAAATAAGCATTCAAATAACATACAGTACAAACATTAAATTCAAATTCAGAGATATACAATTCGTGGATAAAAGTATTAATAATAATTTGCGTAAATGTAAATAAATTAAAAAACATCATAAACTAACATGTAACAGTGGACACCCTCGCATATTGTCTCTCACAAAACACCAGACAAGCACGCATCATTTTCTTCCAATCATCAGCAAACACATCACATTCATCATCAAGTCACACGGAGGTCCATTTTGTTTTGTCAATGTGTTTTTTTGTAATATTTATTTGGTATTATAATTGTGTTAAAAGGATAGTTTTTCTACATATCAGTGTATCTACTCTTAGAGTAACAAACAATGATGGTGATTATGATATCTCTACACTGGCACATCATCGCAGCAGCCTCTCGTGCAGGCCATGCTTCACTCTCAACAGTTTTCCGCCATTCGTGGTGAACTGACTGTTGCCATTAGTGACAGCTACCTCACTACTGATGTGCATGAGATAGTGTTAACATAATATATCTATTAAATCTACAATGATGTAATGCTAATGCAATTTCTATTCATATTTTCAGGCCGTAAGTAACAATAGTAAATTAAATTAAAGTACCTCTTTGATCTAGTGGTCTAAAGCGCTTCTGCTGAGCATGAGTTCCAGGGTTCGATTCCCGGGTCGGCAAAAGTGTTATTGGGCTTTTTCCACCAGGAATTTAACATTAGTCGCCCGGACTTTGGATTTGTGTCCGGTTGATGGTAATAGGCTCGCTCCCTATTACATGGGGCTTAAACATTACTGGCGAAATGTGGGTGTACTATACATATGTACACCTCTGCCTAACCATCCGGCGTGGTGTTATTGTTATGAGTTATTTTGTAAAAAGAAAATGTAAATTCAAACGCGCACGCCTCTTAACGCTCATTCAAAACCAGAAAAAAAATAATTAAAAACAGAGTTTTTTATTAATCCTGTACTATTAATGAGAAAGAAAGGAAGAAAATACATTTATTCAGCACAGACTAAAAGGCACACAATATACGTAATCTACAGCAGATACAAAAATAAAATATAAAAATAAATAGAAAAAGTGAACGAGTGCGATGTAGGGGAGTGTCCCTCACGGCTGCACCAAAAAGGTCCAGTTCAGCAAAAATGCCAGACAACTATAAGTGCCAGACGCTGGTTTTCAACCGAACCCGAAAGTGTGAGGTGACGGATGGAAATCAGTTTTATAATAATTATGATAAGTGTACCTACTTAAATAAAATTAAAAAACAAAATAAGTGTCACATAATAATAATAATAACGAACTACATGGTACTTATATACATAATTAGTGTGATTGCGTATAAAATTGCAGAACAGAATAAAAAATAAATAAAAATAAAACACTGATAAATAAATAAATGAGACGGACATTTAAAATACAAAAAGAAATCCTTCGCAACGAGTCAGAACAAAAACCTGTTTTGACTGATGCCAGATTTCCACGTTCCTTCCAACACATTGTCATAATAGTCTATTTATTAGTGCACTTGCCACTTCATTACACAATACGCTGCAAGCAGCCGAGCGCAGCGGACTGTTTACGGACAGTTAGCAAACTTTTTTTTAATCGCTTAATTATAATCGCTATAAAAGTTCATTTTCCTTTATTTATTTTTAAATTCATATTTCTTACGTTTTTAAATATTTATAAAAAACATTAAAACAAAACAATATATTTTTTTTTTACCTTTTTGTTGTGGTACCTACCCCACACAAATTCGAATACCGAATACCTTTTTTTATTTTTTTTAGGGTGGGAAATCATCCAATGACTTCTCCCGCTCTGGGCGGAGCGTAAGGGCGTGTCAGACTTTTACTGACTAAAACCCACCCGTGTACCTTAATTTGCCTGTTGCCAAGGTCCCAGTATCCCTTTCGGACATTCCCGCAACCCTGGTAGGCATCGGTCCTAGCGGACCCCGCTAATTATGCTGACATCTCTTTGAGGCGCGCGTGGAACACGACGCGCCATCGACCCGGGCTTGGTCCTTATCGGACGGCGAGCTGCTTGTTGCTCGCCGTCCGCAAGCCCGCGCCTATAGTGGCCGGGAATCCGCCTGGGATTCCCGACGCCCAGGGCGTCTCCAACGGCGGCGGTTAGG
Organism: Lithophane leautieri; assembly: GCA_949152455.1. NCBI lineage: Eukaryota > Metazoa > Arthropoda > Insecta > Lepidoptera > Noctuidae > Lithophane > Lithophane leautieri. Next base: position 1,486,102 of record OX424486.1, read on the forward strand.
GGCGTGAGGGCACAAACTTTGCCTTTCCCTCACGCGTTCCGCCTCCTCCTTCGCGAGCATTACTGCTTCGCAGAAGGAGGTGACGGCTTCCCATGCCCTCTCGCTCCGTACCATGGCCTGGACCAGGGCCGGACGCGAGAGGTCATTGCCACCAATCGCCTCCACGAGGACACGGCGGTGCTCCGCCCAAGCAGGGAATACCTGCTATGTAAATAACAGTGACGGAGTCAAATAAAATATCATCTATGTAGACTAAGTGATGATCATGATGACTTCATCCATAATCGCACAGACAAAACCTTCGGTTTCCCGGAAGAGGTCGCCGAAACGCCAGAAAAACAGACGCCCGAAAGTCTACTTTAGGCTCCCGGAGGGTCCGGAAAAAGCGTCCATGTAGCTCTTTGCCTTGCCATACTTCATTACGATCGTTAGTATCAAGTACTGCGGGTTTACACCAGTTCTCTTGCGCCAAGGAGAGTGGGGTAAGGCCCTTGTCCACTGCGACCACTTTTCGGTGCATCCTCGCGTCGGTTTCAAGGAAATATTCCCTGAGACTGCAAATCTCGCGGTTGTGGAGGGTTTTAGCATTTACGAAATCTCGACCTCCAGACTTTCGCGGGATGTACCTACAGTCTCATCACTAATAGCTGTGGGTGATGCATCCGATTTTCCGTCAGCAATATACAGACCTTCCTATCCAGTGCGTCAAGTTCCGGCTGAGTCCATTTGAGTATGCCGAAAGAATACAGCAAAACCGGCATGACCCAGCCGTTGAAGGCTCCTTGTTTCCGCCTGATAAAAGACTATTTAACACTTTATTCAGGCGGTCAAAGAAGCGCTCCCTCAACGATTGTTTCATGTCGGCAACATTGATGCCTAAAAATGATTCCGACATACCCAAATACTTGTAGGTTTCGGTTGAGGAGAGGGATCTTAGGAGTATGGAATCCGAGACATGGATTCCCACGGATTCCATAATCTCCCCTCGCTTTACATGCATGACTGTACATTTGTCCACACCAAATTCCATCCTGATGGCGCTACTAAATGTTTCTGTTGAAGTTAATTTATTATTATATTGTGTTAAAATTATAGTTTTTCTACATAATTATCAGTGTACTCATATTAATCAGGTTATAAACTATCTGTATACCAAATCACTATTGTCTACTGGATTCGGAAACCACAGAACCGGTCGAATTGGCGGTGTTTGGGAGCGCCTATGTCCAGCAGTGGATGTCGTCCGGCTGAAATAATGATGATGATGACGATATCACTACACTGGCTCATCACCACACCAAGCCTCTCGTGCAGGCACACCTCACTTTCAACAATTTTCTGCCATTCTTGATAAACTAATAGTTGACATTAGTGACAGCTATCTCACTACTGATGTGCATGAGGTAGTGTACACTAATAAAAATAAACTAATAAATAAATACAATACAATGTTAAAATGGTCAATTTTCTTGAATCTCTAGAGTCAGCGTCAATGTAACTAGTTAAATTTAGTTGGATCTAGGACCGCATTATTTAAGAAAAGCATCTTTGTAATGGCTCCAATATAATAAAATACCAAAATGCATGAAGTGTATAAAATGTTGGCCAACTTAAAAGTAAATTACTCTATAGATGATTTTTTAAATGATAATTTTTTTTTATCACCGATTTTTGACATTATTAACATTATTGAATTATGTTATTAAATTAAATTAAATTATTTATTTTTATAGACAACAATGATCCATTTATGTTAGTTGGTTAGTTACAAAAAACTTAAAAGCTATGTTAGTGTGTTTAAGTAGGTACTAAGCTCAAAGAAAAAACAATATTTACATACAAAAATGTGAATTCACCTGTTCTAATGAATCACTCCTGCCTAACCAACACCTGCATAAAGTGATTCATTATCGGTGAGTCAAATTTGTCCACTAACATCTTCAGAATGCTATTAGAACTTGACCGCGTTCTTTCTAATAGCGACGCCGTCTTCCTCCTAACCATTGCGTGGAAGTCAGGAACATGCGCCTGCGCGAACATGCCAGAGGCACTACAAAAGCGCGGCAACCCCAACAGCATTCTGAAGCTGTTGTTGTATTGGACTCTCAGGGCGTCCATTGATTTCCGCGTATAGCTGACCCACAGGCTGCTTGTGTAGAAGGTCTGGCAGTAAGCCTTAAACAACGTTATTTTAACATCGTTACTACAACAAGCAAACCTGCGGACCAGCATATTGCCTCTCACAGCGAGCGCCCTACGCTCACGCTCGATATCTTCATGATCTTTAAGGTCCTCCGTTACATAATGCCCTAGGTATTTTACTTGTTTCACCCTTTGCAGGGGCTGGCCATTGAGGTTGATAATTGGCTCGTATGACTGCTTTTTACCTGAGGCCTTGAAGATCATGAAAAGGCTCTTTTTACAATTATAAACTAGGCCGTGGCTAGCAGCGTACCGTTCACAATATTCTAAAAGCTCTCTTATGGAGCCGGCCGTTGGACCCAGCAGCACCATATCATCTGCGTAACTGAGGTTATTGACGCAAACGTTGTCCATCCAACATCCGACCCGTTTACTACTGAGTCCAGCGATCAGCTCGTTGACGTAAAGGTTGAAAAGCTTGGGCGAAGTTAGCCCGCCCTGTCTCACCCCACACTCCAACCCATACGCCGCAGAGAGTGAATTATTCCACTTTACATAGTTCACTTGATTACCATACCAGTACTGGAAAACACGTATAACTTCAGCTGGCACGCATGCTTCCTCGAGCTTTTTCCATAATATGTCATAGGAAACGAGGTCGAAAGCTTTAGAAAGGTCGAGGAAACACGCGTACACAGGCGTGCTTCTGTCAGTATAATATTGGACAGTCTGTTTAAGACTCAATATTGCGCTTTCAGTGGAAAGTCCAGGCCTGAACCCGAACTGTGCGTCGTTTAATTTCAACCATTTGTTGAGAGTTTTATCTAACAGACTGTCCAATACTTTAGCTAGTACAGTGGCAAGTGATATGGGTCTGTAATTACTTACATCAGATACATCACCTGTTCTATTCTTTATGATTGGGACAACTAATGTGTCCATTAACTCGGGAGGAAGATAAGAGTGACTCAAACACAAAGAATAAAACATGGATAACACTCTCGGACAGTGCACACCCGCATGTTTCAAGTGCTCGATGCTGAGACCGTCATGCCCTGGAGACTTGCCTCTGGCCATTTTCTGTATTGCAGATGATATTTGCTTGGCTGCAAAACGAATAAGAGGGCTATTGTGACAGATCTCAGCATCGACCATTGATTCAGATGGCCCCAGCGGCGAGGAAACGCGAAAGTGGTTCAGGAACGTGTTCGCTATTTCCACCGGTGTACTGCAGCCCGCCACAGTCACCGGCAAAGCCGGCTTAAGATCAAGCCTGGATGTCGACTTCCAGAATCGGCTAAAGTTCTTGGACGATCTTTGAGATGTTATTATGTCCATTTTTATTTGATTTTGATGATTTTGGCACCATTTAAGCTTGCCTTTAAAAACCCTTAGACTTTCTCGCATTTCTTCCCAAACTCTGCCGGAATTGGGTTTATTGTAAGACAACCATGACTGATACTTAAACCTGGCCTCCACGTGAGCAGCGCGAACATGCTTATTCCACCCAATAATACGCTTTTTTCCTTGCGACTGAACACCTTTATAAGTCTGTATGGCAGCCCTAGTCAAAATACCTACAATATCTTGGTACATTATCTGCAAGCCACGTCTGTGTTCTGCATTATCACAAACTTTGTCAGCACAATTGGAAAAGATTAAAGTCAAAGTCTAATAATTTATTTCAAATAGGCACATTAAATTCACTTTCGAACGTCAAAAACAAAGAAATAGAACTGATTCTTGTTGATGAACTGAGCTGAGCTGATTAAGTGCTTAGACACTTGAAATCATTTATTTAATCTTATTAAATTCTTTGGATTATCTGGTATTATTGCATGTTTCCGAATCATTATAAGTACTTATTAAAATTATATTACGAATTATCGAATTATGTAAATCAATTGCATTGGTAGAATAGAGATATACATAGAGATCACGCTAAAATGTATATTTTAAGACCTTTTATGTACCTATGTTCACAAACAAAATTTGAATTGAATGTTAATGCAATTTCTATTAACATTTTAAGACCTCATCATCTGCCTAGCCTTTTCACATCTATGTTCGGGTCGGCTTCCAGTCTAACCGGATGCAGCTGAATACCAGTATTTTACATGGAGCGACTGCCTATCTGACCTCCACAACCCAGTAACTGGGTAATACGATACCCCTTGGTAAGACTGGTTGTCAGACTTCCGGGCTTCTGACGACCCGTAACGACTGTCAAAGATCCACAAATGACAGTCGGGACCAACGGCTTAACGTGCTTTCCGAGGCACGGAGGAGTCTCGGTATGTAAAGATGGTCACCCATCCACGGCCCAATCCCGGCAAGCGTAGCTTAACCTGATGTATCGACCCGTGCGGCTGTTATTACGTAGCCACGAGCTCCACATAATATTAAGACCTAAAGTATTAATAATAAATGAAAGAAGAGTGTACCGCAATACCTCGTTGGTCTAGTGTTCGAAAGCGCTACTGCTGAGCATGAGGTCCTGTGTTCGATTCCCAGGTCGGCCAAAGTTGCCTGCCAGGGTTGCGGGAAAGTCCGAAAGGGATACCGGGACCTTGGCAACAGGCAAATGAAGGAACACGGGTGGGTTTTAGTCAGTAAAAGTCTGACACGCCCTTCCGCTCCGCCCAGAGCGGGAGAAGTCATTGGATGATTTCCCACCCTCAAAAAAAAAAAAAAAAGGTCGGCCAAAGTGTTGTAGGAACGTTGACACATGCTTATTGTATTCACTGGACACGCGCAGCGTTCGACACGGGCATTGACAAAATTGATGACCCCGACGTAATCTAAAAAGTTCGAAAAACAGTGTGTGTACGTGATCGAGACCGGGCTACACAATACCACTTGTTAAAAAGGAAAGGCAGCTGTGTGAAATAATGCCGAACGAAGGAAAAACAACCGCAGACGAAAAGATGTCCGGCGAATGCGTCCTCTCACCCGTCTCCATAACCGACAAGATCGAAGATTTTTGGACGAGAGCACCGGAATTATGGTTCATCAAAGCAGAGACCATAATAAATCCTCAGAAGATGTCCGACGACTCCAAATATCGGATTATCTTATCCAAATCCAAAGTAAACCTCGAGGTCACGGAACAAGTTGCGGATATCCTTATAGATCCGTTCAAAGAAGAGAAATATGAGACCTTGAAGCGAAAATTAATTTCAGTATACAAAGAGTCAGCGGAACGACAAAATAAGAAGCTGATTGGGAAAATGGAGCTAGGCGATCAACAGCCATCGCAATTCCTTCAAAAATGCGAGACCTGGCAAGAGGAAAGGTAACCGATGGACACACCGATGGCACTCAAGGTAATGTGGAAAAACAATATTTTTTCCGATTATTCGCAACAAAGCGAATAAGTATGTCCAACCGTGCAACTGGAAAAAAAGAGAAGCCAAGCCATCGGAAAACTAGAAACGGTGCAGTCAGCGACGGGAGGCTGCGACCGCGTGCACGTCAGTCACCGTCTGTGTGTCAAGGACAGGAAGTCGGGTTTGAATTTTTTAGTAGAATGTGGTGCAAATGTGGCTGTTTTACTTCGCATTGGGTGCAGTAAAGAACATGTCACAACACGGTCACAGATAAAAAAATAAGTTAAAGAAAATGAATCCTAGGTACCTTACAATCGCTCCGGTCGTATAAGGTAGGTACGGCTTGAAGTGGCCTCCACCGAGGTCACGACTGAACAACAACACAACACTACAACAAAAAAAATATCCAAAAACATACGTAACGACGACGAGACGTAAGCGTAACATCACAACACGACTGGGTGAACGAAGCTTACTGATATGCACTCGCGGCTCAACAACAGTGACACTGCCGCGCACTGCGACACAAACCAACTGCACTACTACACTACACTACACTACACTGCACCCGATAGAAAAAAAGACGCATCTAACAAAAAGTAAAAACGGAGAAAAAAATGTTTTAATGAATGAAACGGGAAATCGTTTGCTGTCTTCGAGTAAATTAAAATATTTACATACTAAAATTTGAAAATAATGCCCAATACGCTGGGCTTTAACTTGTTTTAATAATAATATGAATTTATTAATTATTATAATAAAAATAATGAAAAAACCGTTTCAACTTAGCATAAAAAATGAAGAAAAATATTACATACTTAATTGAATAGCCGTAAATGGCTAGATGCGTCCTTTAAATTTCAAACGCTTGTGGGTTTACTTTTCTTCTAAGTATTTCGTTTAGCTATCTAGTATATGATTTTAACAGAAATGGGCGCATATAGGTATTTCCGCCTTTTTTCTTAAGAATTAGAAAGTATTTAGATAACCCTTGGCTTAGATAAAATGTTTATAAAATTATTTAATACCTCCAACCTACTCGGGCGCAACTGACATAGAAACTGGTTAGGCGCCGTACTAAACATACCCACCCCGCCCAACCCCCGCGCAGTTTCCGCTCGATTCACAATTCTAAGAAACAAGGACGTTTCTGCACACTTGCGCCTTTTTTATTAGGTATCGTATTGTATTTTTTTATTCAATGTAACGTATTAAGACTCTTATGGCAAATGCGCCTATGCTAAAACAATTTTACGAAGTAAATAGGGCGCAAGTGGTCAGATGTGGTCTTTTTTTCTTAATTCGAAAGCAGTTTTTTAGTAGCGCGTTAGACGCAAATGCTTATTTGGGTCTTATTAACTTCCTCTCAGAAATAGGGACAAATATGCGTCTTTTATATTACTGAACTAAAAAAGAAACTATAAAGTATAAGGACATTATCTACATAAATGCGACTTTTTAATTAAGTTTCAGTTTTTAAAATACTATTGGACAAGTTACATGGGATAGGAGTACGAGGAAAAGCTCATGAATGGTTTGAATCATACCTAAAGGATAGGGTCCAACTAGTAGAAATTGAATATTTCGATAACAACACAAATGAAATAATTAAAATGAGATCCGATAGTAAAGCAGTTAACGCGTCAATTCCCCAAGGCAGTGTAATAGGTTGCCTTTTATTTCTATTATATATAAATGACCTTCCTAAAATAAGAAACGGACCTTGTGTTCTATTTGCGGACGATATCTCACTGCTCACCTCATGCAAAAACGATGAAAATATAAACGCCAAATTAAACTCCCTTCTTTCTCAAACCATAAACTGGATGGATAACCATAATCTAGAAATTAACTTCACCAAAACAAACCATTTTCACCCCCATCAAAAATCCCCGTTAAAACTAAATTTCTTTTTTAACAACACAAAACTGGAACAAGTTAACGAATTCACTCTCCTCGGTTTGTCTATTGACACCCACATAAATTGGAAATCCCATATACAGAAAATAAGAGCAAAACTATCCAAATTTTCATATGGCCCTACGCGAAATTAAAAAAACTACCAACCTGCAAACTGCACTTGTCACCTATTATGCATTTGCCCAGGCATGGCTCAGCTATGGGGTCATGCTGTGGGGTAACAGTACAGATTCACAAACCATATTTATCTTACAAAAGAAGTTAATTCGAATAATAACCAACATAGAACAAACAGATAGCTGCAAACCACACTTCCAAAAACATAAAATACTCACACTTCCCTGTCTATATATCTTAGAATTATATATATTTGTCAGAACACACCCAGAGTTTTACACCACTTGCGAAGAAACACAAACAAAATACTCCTTTCGACACAACAAAAACAAAATAAACATACCTCAATCCCGACTCAAAATGCACTCAACCAGCCCTTTAGTTATGTCTATCAAAATTTATAATAAATTGCCAAATGACATTAGAGAAGTAGGCAAAACAAATACAGGGTGGCAGGGACATCGACGCGCAAACGCCGTGAAAAGGTCACCTAATGCCATAAATAAAATTACGAAAGTCATTCATCTCGGAAATCACCGGTTAAAAAAATTGACATTTTTGAGCGCGCAATGTATTGCAAACAACGCGATCAAGACGCTCCGCGGATGGCGCGCGCGCGCACGCTACCTATCCTACACACACACACAAGTCTGTGGAGCGGCCACACGCCGTGCCGCCGCGCCGCCGCCGCTGCCGGACGAAATCGCCTAACGACAACATTGATAGGTACCTACCACATAAAATCATGTTTACTTAGTCTTGATAACCGACGGTAGTTACTTATTAAGTACTCGTTATGGAAAATAATAAAACTAACAATAAGCTTATACCCATAAAATAGCGATACCGATGAGGATTGATAACAAAAAAGATGCTTGACAAGAACTTAGCGATCCAGTAATGTTCATTTAATGAACTTACCTTAATCTCGCTCATTCCTAATGAGATAGGGTTCGAAGTGGCCACCACCAACTCGCTCGCAGATCTGAGCGCGGCGCAGAGTTTCAGCGTGGACACGGGGCAAAAAAGTGGGATCCTGGACACACTCCTCACGCAGCGTCGCAAACACATTCACAATGCGATCTCTCATTTCTTCTGCGGTATCGCACTCGGTCACAAACACCTTATCCTTGACGTAACCCCAAAGAAAAAAATCTAATGGGGTCAAGTCAGGTGAGCGAGCTGGCCATGGTTGTGGACCGAATCTTCCAATCCACCGGTCTCTAAAAGTTTCGGTGAGGCAGTGTCGGACAGGAAGGGTCACGTGTGGGGGAGCGCCGTCGTGTTGGAACCATGTCTCGCGGAACTGGGGCACAGGCACCTCCTCGATTATTTCCTCGAGAGTTGTTCTTAGGAACTCGTGGTATCGTGGTCCGTTTAGACGTTCAGGGAGAAAAATGGGTCCAATCACGCGGTCTTTATAAATACCGACCCACACATTTACCGATCATCGAGTTTGGTGCCCCGTCTGCTGCAATGCGAACGGATTGCTATGCGCCCAGATATGGGAATTGCGCCTGTTCCACATTTCGTTGCGAGTAAATGTAGACTCATCCGTCCAAATCACATTCGGAGCAAACGTAGGCATTGCGACGTGCTTTCGTTGCAGCCACCGGCAGTACGAGACACGACGAACTCTATCTGCGGGCAATAACGCCTGCACCTTGTGAAATCGGTACGCTCGCTGCCGATCTCTGCGTAAAACCCGATGGACAGTCCAGCGTGAGACTCGAGACCTGTAACGGTCACGAACTAAGCGAGCTGCCGTGCGAATTCCCAGTCGCGGGTTCTGCCGCACGACACGCAGTATGTGGTTCGCAACACTCGGTCTAACGGGCCTGCCAGCTCCCTCGCGCTGTGGTACTATGGGCTGATTGTCCAAGATACATTGGAACGCTCGTGTTATTACACGAGAATCTCGTGGGTGGCTATCTTCGGGATATCTCTCCACATAAATACGAAGTGCCCGTCTTGCGTTCCCACGTGCTTCGCCATAGCACATGAGCATATTCCCGTATTCGCGGGCACTGAAGAATTGTTCAGGTCTGGAAGGCGTTTTGAACGTCACCCTCAAACACATACACACACACAGAAAATTACGAGTACTTTTGATTTTAAAAACAACGTTAGATCACAAATTCGCGACAAACAGCACGCCCGTCTGCGACCAACGAAATCTAGGAACTGGCAAAATCCGATAAAATCGGTGAAATGCAAAAGAAATGTACTTTGCTGATCTTTATTAACCGACGAAAAAAAAAGGAGGAGGTTTTTTTTTTTTTTTTTTATTTATGACCACGCATAACTTTTTAATGAGTAGTCCAATTTGAAAAATTCTTTTTTTATTGGGAAGGGTATACCTCGAAGTTGGTCCCATTTAAAATTGGAAACTATAATCCACCCCTAAAGGTAGAAAAAATGGGGTTCATTGATTTTTCACCAACTGAATTTTCAACTGTGAACCGATTCTGTTGAAATTTCGCACACATACATTTATATGAACATAGTTCTGATGACACAACCACTCATCATCAACTCCAGGTCTTTAACCTGGAGTAACCCCCGGGAGTACCCTGGAGAGGATGGTAACTGAAAAGCGAAAAATAAAAAACTTTTTTACAAAAAATTAAACCAACGAAAAAAGAACTGAAAAGCGAAAAATAAATAACTTTAATTTCGCAAGTCGGTGGCAAAAAACGAAAATTGAAAAGCGAAGACATCGACTTCCGAAATTAAAGTTATTTATTTTTCGCTTTTCAGTTCTTTTTTCGTTGGTTTAATTTTTTGTAAAAAGTTTTTTTCAATTTGCCGCACTTGCTGCCTACAGTTAGTTATTCTGTGCCTACAGTGCCTACACCGAACACAGATCAACAAAATGATAGAGCGTACAAATACATTTAGTTACCTACTCACGAAATTAATTGCGAAAACGGATGTATTTTTTTTATGAAACAGTAAATTACATTGTTGAATTGCATTCAAAACTAAAATTAATGTTGATAATAAAAAATTACGTGACTCTCAATACATTTCTACACGTAATTTACTAAATTTCTTTACTTAAATCGATGAAGCTTTAGAAAAATAATCATCCCCCATAATAAATCTAAAATAAAAGTAGTAAATGGGTCATTCATTTATGCAGATGATTAAAATGCCTCATGTGACGCGTCTGTTAGATTCATTGGGATATGTCGCATAGCTTCTTACGAGACCGCTCGCCGCCGCGGTCCGTTTGTCGGCATCTGAAAGTGAATAGGGCACCGGACATCCGTAGGTACTAAGCCAGTGTTGACCTCGCAAATGAACTTTAGCAAAACAGCTGATCAGGTAGCCCTTACGAGTTTTATTTACATTGCTATTTTAAGTGAAACAAGTGAATTTACTATTTTTTAATTAAAAATCTCATTGGGTTAGATAGAAATAATGATTTTATACAGTTTACGGTAAAAAAAATTGTAGAAAAAAACTTGAAAATTAAGAAAAAGCCGACGAAAAATGTCAACGCAGGGGGTTCCAGAATCATGTACTGAATCCATGGTAAGCGGTTGCGCGTCGATGTCCCTTCCACCCTGTATATTTATTAATAAACTGAAACATTTTTTGAAATCCAAGTCATACTACTCAGTAAAGGAGTTTTTGGATGATAAATCGACTGCAAAATAAAATTATTTACCCTCATAAACACCAAACATTATAAAATATATATAATATGGAATATAGAAAATCAAATATAAATATGAAAATATGAATACATAAATAACAAAATAATTTAATAATAATGAAAATACTTCTACTTATTAATTTCATAATAATTACCTAGATTATTCTTATTCAATACATAAAATAAAAATAACTAATATACTATACCTATTTATACTATCCTAATAATAATATTACCTACATAATTAAACACATCTAATAATTTATAATAATATTACATTTCTGCTTAGCCCTCTTCCTCTCTCCTAATTTTGCTGTGCCCGACAGGGTCCATATCGATCTTTTATTTACTGTACTTACCATCTATGTAACATATGGAATGCAATAAAAATTGAGTATTGAGTAAGTTTCACATAAATTCGTCTCTTCATCTTCAATCGAGTGTAAAAAAATGAACAGAAGCGCCCTATTTTGTTGTGCTAAAATCGCACTGGAGGGAGTTAGAAAAATATTAAAAATACAGGCAGATGTGCCTTTTTTTCTGATTCCGGCAATGTATATAACTCAAATCTGAAAAAAACTGTTAAATGCGTCTTTTTTATTATCGGGGGCAGTACACTACACGCAATATTTTGCACATTTTGTGATTTTTTTAAATTAAATTTGGTATGTGTCACGAATAATCAAGGGCACATTAACGTTTTTCCTTTAGAAATTAATTGCACAAAAAATGCATTTATCAATAACGGAGTGCTTAGGTTTAAGGTGAATCAAGTTAGTTCTAACATTTTCGCTCACGAATTGAGGTCTAATAAGCTGGCAATACTGTAACGATTGGGCCGCCGACTATTCGACCTTCGACCGAAAGGGACGCAGCAGGCTATACACAAATCGGAGCGTCTGTTGGGAGTAGTTTCGGAATAGTACCTATGCGCTTTGTCCGATGAACTCTATAGCTAGGCAAAAAGTGTACAGCTGATTTCACGCGTCGTTCGTTAAGAGTATTTCAACATCCACCGCTGTTTTATTTTATTGTATCTGTTTTCTTTACTAAAATGGAGTGCTACGTACTGAGAATATAATTTTACATTGAAATAAAGGAATAGTAACTGAAAAAGCGATAAAAAAATTGAAAATTTTCCTGAGAAAATTTCCGGTGAAATATAAGGAGCTTAATGCCCCCTGTTATTTGTGGAGGGCTGTCCCTTACACCCTGTATAAGGGTGTAGTACTGACATATACCTACTCGACCCAAATGCATGGGAAAGCTGATCACACCCTATATGATCTCAAAAAGGGTGAAGGAAAAGATCCTGAAAAAAATCTAAGAAATGTGACATTCCCAACACGCACTGTGTATATATATATATAGTCAGCTTCCTCTCACAGAGAGATAGAGAAGGCCTGTGTCCCAGCAGTGGGAACGTTACAAGCTGATTATGCTTAGGTACTAGTTGGACGGTACTATTTATTTTTGCATTATATCACAATGTTAATCTGATTTTTCTAATCATTTTTAGGCCACGGTAATTAAATAATTTTGCATCATTTTCTACAATGTTGATGGACGATCATCAGTCAGTTGTAATATCTATGGAGATGCTGAAAGTAGTGATGTTATGTTTACAAGAGAAGCCCCCCAGCTAGATCGTCTGCGGCCTGTGTCCAGCTGTGGACTGCGACAGGCTGATTTGATGTAATTTCCTACAATAAGTGGAAGATGTATTAACGAGGCAGATGTGAGTAGAAATACCGGGATGGGGCGCTACAGGAGGACATACAGCATGTATCAGAATTGTGTGGTCATAGTATATGGGTGTGGTACATACCAATACCATTCGACCCAGATGCATGGGATAGCTGATCTGCAATCAGCTATCCCATGCATTTCTTACGATCTTTTCCTTCTTTTCGGTGAAGGAAAAGTTCGTGAGAAATTTTTAAGGAATGTGACATTCCCAACATGTATTGTGCCCGCGTGGTGGATTATAGTAAGCTCCCTCTCACAAAAAGATAGAGAAAGCCTATCTGTGTCCCAGCAGTGGGATTGATGTAGGCTGATTATGCTTAGGTACTAGTTGGACGGTACTATTTATTTTTGCATTATATCACAATGTTAATCTGATTTTTCTTATCATTTTCAGGGCACGGTAATTAAATAATTTTGCATCATTTTCTACAATGTTGATGGATGTTCATCAGTCAGTTGTTATACAGGAAAAGTTTTTGACCAGTGCGCAAATTTTTTTTGGTGGTTCAATATCAGTAATAGAACACATTTCCATTATTTATTCAATACTTTTTTTTGTTTTTTTATCCTACTTTAAATCAGCAAAATATGGACACAAACTATTCGTAATAATATCAATGGGCGCGTGCGGCGGCCGGCGCACTAGCGGCGGTGTTGCACGGGGGTGCAATACCCTCCCCGGCGGCGCTGGGCGCTGTGGCCGACAGTTCGCTCATCGCACGCGCTGTCGTGTGACGTCGCGTCTAATCGCTTTCCCGCGCAAGCGCCGCGCCGCACGTGTGTCGTGCTTGTACCTACCGGTCACGATGTCGGACTTCAGTAACCGCGAGTTTTACGAGATGGTGCGAGTGTATGTACTGAGTGGTGAAAGTTTGCGAGCAGCTCGCAGAATGTATGCGACGGAGAGCATACCTCTAATGTGAGCCCATGGAATCCTTAACACCGCGGTCCCTAATGAAAGGACCATTTTAGCGGCCACTCAAAGGCTGCTTGATCACGGACAGTTCAGAACCCCGAATCATGCACGAGGGTCTGGCAGACCCCGACTGGCGATCGAAATCGAAGAAAGCATTTTTGATTTCTTTGAGCGAGATCCAAGGGCCAGTAACCCACGTAAATACCTACGCCGGCGAATCGAGCGACCGCACAGCTGATAGATAGGTACTTTCGCGCGTTCCGCATCGCCGCGCGCCGCCACCGGCGCCGGTTAGCCATACAACCACTTTTAAAATAAACATCTTTCGTTAACAATTTTTTAATTTTTTTTGTATGAAGGCGCATCAAAATAAAAAAAATATGTTTAATAAAACTGGTTTAAGGTTAATATGTCAAAATTTCCGCAGTGGATAAAAACTTTTCCTGTATATCTATGGAGATGCATGGGATAGCTGATCTGTAATCATCTTTTCCTTCACCATTTTAAGGTCATATAGGGCACACCCTAAATGACCTCAAAACGGTGAAGGAAAAGTTCGTGAGAAAATTTTAAGAAATGTGACATTCCCAACATATTATATTGTGCCCGCGTGGTGGATTATAGTCTGCTCCCTCACAAAAAGATAGAAAAGGCCTGTCTGTGTCCCAGCAGTGGGATTGATATAGGCTGATTATGCATAAGTACTAGTTGGACGGTACTATTTTTTATGCATATCGCAATGTTAATTTGATTCCTCTTATCATTTTCAGGGCACGGTAATTAAATAATTTTGCATCATTTTTTACAATGTTGATGGATGATCATCATTCAGTTGTTATATATCTATGGAGATGCTGAAAGTAGTGATGTTATGTTTACAAGAGAAGCCCCCCAGCTAGATCGTCTGCGGCCTGTGTCCAGCTGTGGACTGCGACAGGCTGATTTGATGTAATTTCCTACAATAAGTGGAAGATGTATTAACGAGGCAGATGTGAGTAGAAATACCGGGATGGGGCGCTACAGGAGGACATACAGCATGTATCAGAATTGTGTGGTCATAGTATATGGGTGTGGTACATACCAATACCATTCGACCCAGATGCATGGGATAGCTGATCTGCAATCAGCTATCCCATGCATTTCTTACGATCTTTTCCTTCTTTTCGGTGAAGGAAAAGTTCGTGAGAAATTTTTAAGGAATGTGACATTCCCAACATGTATTGTGCCCGCGTGGTGGATTATAGTAAGCTCCCTCTCACAAAAAGATAGAGAAAGCCTATCTGTGTCCCAGCAGTGGGATTGATGTAGGCTGATTATGCTTAGGTACTAGTTGGACGGTACTATTTATTTTTGCATTATATCACAATGTTAATCTGATTTTTCTTATCATTTTCAGGGCACGGTAATTAAATAATTTTGCATCATTTTCTACAATTTTGATGGATGATCATCAGTCAGTTGTTATATATCTATGGAGATGCATGGGATAGCTGATCTGTAATCAGCTATCCCATGCATTTCTCACAATCTTTTCCTTCACCATTTTAAGGTCATATAGGGCACACCCTATATGACCTCAAAACGGTGAAGGAAAAGTTCGTGAGAAAATTTAAAAAAATGTGACATTCCCAACATGTATTGTGCCCGCGTGGTGGATTATAGTCCGCTCCCTCACAAAAAGATAGAGAAGGCCTGTCTGTGTCCCAGCAGTGGGATTGATATAGGCTGATTATGCTTAGGTACTAGTTGGACGGTACTATTTATTTTTGCATTATATCACAATGTTAATCTGATTTTTCTTATCATTTTCAGGGCACGGTAATTAAATAATTTTGCATCATTTTCTACAATTTTGATGGATGATCATCAGTCAGTTGTTATATATCTATGGAGATGCATGGGATAGCTGATCTGTAATCAGCTATCCCATGCATTTCTCACAATCTTTTCCTTCACCATTTTAAGGTCATATAGGGCACACCCTATATGACCTCAAAACGGTGAAGGAAAAGTTCGTGAGAAAATTTAAAAAAATGTGACATTCCCAACATGTATTGTGCCCGCGTGGTGGATTATAGTCCGCTCCCTCACAAAAAGATAGAGAAGGCCTGTCTGTGTCCCAGCAGTGGGATTGATATAGGCTGATTATGCTTAGGTACTAGTTGGACGGTACTATTTATTTTTGCATTATATCACAATGTTAATCTGATTTTTCTTATCATTTTCAGAGCACGGTAATTAAATAATTTTGCATCATTTTCTACAATGTTTAATGTTGATGGATGATCATCAGTCAGTTGGAATTTATAAGAAAGCTTACAGTAATAGTAGGGATGTTATGTTTCATTGAAGAGAGTTTCCAATCTAACCAGAATAACATAGAATTTGAATAAAAGTTAGACCCGTCCCCCTAATAGAACGCGATTGTCATGGAAATAAGCGATCGTCGGTTTAATGTGTTCGGTGAACCCGGACGCGTCCGGGAACCCGGACGCATCGTTGCGAACAAATCAGTGGCAAATGATCGCGATGTTTCGCGTTTTGGCACGACGATTAGGACGGACGGTAGTATTTATTTTTGCATATCACAATGTTAATCTGATGTTTCTTATCATTTTCAGGACGCTGTAATTAAATACTTTTTGCATCATTTGCTACGCTAGTCGTGGATGTGGATGGATGATCATCAGTCAGTTGGAATATCTAATGAGGCTTACAGTAACAGTGGGGATGTTATGTTTACATGAGACGCCCCTCAAATAGATGGACCGACGACCTTAAATAGATGGCTGGGTTAAAACTAGATGTGGAAGGCGGAGGACAGGATGCTGTGGCACAATTTGGAACAGGCCTATGCCCAACCGTGGGCTTATTCCGATCGGATCCCACAGTCTGATCTCTTTTTGTGGGATTTGTTAGGAATGTGGATAAAATTAATATTTTGTTCCGTGCCGATCCCAGTACAAACTGATCTGTGAAAATGATGCTGTGAAAAGATAAATACACAGCTTATTATTTGAATTATTATTTTAACTTAAAATCAATGTTTTTTACAATAATCAAAACTTTCAGAAATATGTTTAACAAATAAAAAAACAATGATTAAAAAACAGAATCAACAACTATTATTAGGATAAGTCAACACGGGCGTTGCGTGTGTTACCCATAAGGAATCTCGCACATTAGTGGTCGCATGAACCAGGTCAACTATAGAAACCGATACGAATCGCGCACTACACTAGGTCGCAAAGGGCCACTAGCCGCAGGCCACGGGCTACGGACCACGACTGGCCGGAGTCGTGGCCGTCTAGTGCGCGCGATCGCTACGGTTAGTTTACGACAATATTATGTCGAACATCTGTACCTAACTCTTAATTTTAATTTATCATTACGTACTGGGATCGGTTCGGAACAAAATATTAATTTTATCCACATTCCTAACGAATCCCACAAAGTGGGATCGGATTGTGGGATCCGTTCGGAATTAGCCTCTATCGTTCCCTTGCCTTTCGACTCTCCTACAATATCTGTCGCTGCACTCCTGATCATTCCGCCATCTCATTCCAGCATTTATTTACACTTCGATCATTCATATCCCCTATATCTATCATTTTATCAACCATTCGCTTTAAATTTCTTCGCACAATCAATCTGCTCCAGCATAATTATGCCATTTTATTTTAGGTGGCGATCGCTCTTTGTTTTTATTGAGCCTTATTTCTACGACCATTTCCAGGATAAGGAGTCTGTGCTGTAAAACTAACTCTTCTCTCGGTTGCACTTTGCAGTCTTTGATGTTCCTTTAACTTGTTACGTCGTACCAGAAAGTAATCAAGTTGCGTCTTGTGATTGCCACTTCTGTGTGTAATTAGGTGTTCATCGTTCTTCTGGAACCAAGTGTTGGTTACTACCAGTTCAAAGGTGGTAGCGGATTGCAGCAATGTGTCTCCCTCGTTATTTGGGTTACTGAATCCCCATCCTCCATGCACTCTTTCATACACCCATTCATTCTTCCCACAGGTCCATTAAATCACCTCCAACTATCAACCCTTATACACCGGGACATTCATCAAAACTGTGACAATGTCCTCCCAAAACTTCTCTTTCACCCTTTCATCACATCCTACCTACAGTGCATACACACTAATTACATTAATTAGCATTACATTTTCTAACATAATTTTTACAACGATCAATCTATCATTAATTCTTTTTACCTCCCCCACGCCTTATTTTAAATTGAAAACGAAAATATGCTACTATGATTATATATTTATTATTATTTACTATTATATATTTCTTTATTTCTATACAAAAACTGATTCAAATGCACAATAAAACTAAGACACGGTGAAAATAAATGCACAGAACAGCAGATTTTTTTTTCGCTATTTCATGGTTGCTCCCATAGTGAAAGTTGTTCATAATGACGAGTACAATGATCTTTTAGCTACACCTATTCCCTATAAGTTGGGATAGCATCCGTTTTCTTCTTCTTGGCTTCCCGCCCAGGTATGATCTAGCACAAAAACATGATATCAATAACGGGAAGAACAAGATTGACTCTCGGTATCGATGAAACTATAATCAAAATCAAAATCAAAATCAAAATATTTTATTTCACATAAGCCTACATGGGCACTTATGAAACGTCAGAAGCTAGGTGCACGGTTCCAATTGGTCGTTTCCTATGGAGAAGAGCCGGCAAGAAACTCCATGGTTACTCTTTTAAAAGATAATTGGCTTTTACAATAATTTCGAATTACAGTGTTAATAGTTATGGGAGGACAGTGTAGGCCATTCAAAAAGTTTCAGATATAAAATAAATTAAATTAAAATTAAAAATAAAAGTCTACAGTTCACTAAGCCTACGACGTTCTCACATTCACAAGATAGAAAGGAATCTATATACGATAAATAAGATACTACAGATAAAAACCTATTTAAAGCAAATGACATGATTGCCATTACAACTGTAACAAATCTGAATAATTAACATGTCCGCAAAAGCCACTACTATAGAGTTGAAATTAAATAGTAGGTATATAATGTCAAATAATACTATGATTATTATTATGTCTGTCTGCGATGAATGTATAAAAATAAAAAATAAACATGGTAATTTGGGAGCAGTTAATAGACTCTTACAAAATTATGCGTTAATGAGTAATAATTACTTCTTCTCTTATTATTTTTAGGCAGCAGTAAGTACTCAATTAATAAGTTATTGTGACAGTGTGACCGTTAGTGTGAAACACGATACATGACGTAAGTCAGGGTTATTCCAAAAATCCCCATTGAAAATCCCCATAAACGGGGATTCGTTGACACAAAGTTCACAAAGCCCCATTCATAGGGATTTTCAATGGGTATTACTGGAATAACCCGTAGTTACGTCACATATCGCGTTTTACACATCGAAATAAACCCGTCTCCTCAATATATTTGGTATTAATCAGATTTTGCTCAACATTTTCAGGCTGTAAGTAACAAACGTAATTTGTGGCTAAATAATATCAAAGGCAAAATCAAATAATTTATTTCAATTAGGCACATAAAAGGCACTTTTGAACGTCAAATGATTTGAACGTCATCGGACGCACTAGTCGATCGAAGGTAAAGCTAATCTAGCCGCGGTCGGGTCGTGGTGGGACCATTCATTAATATCGAAACCTCTCTCTGCCTCTGAAAGCACGAAAAGCCGTTGGTGCCAGCTGTCATTCATAGAACTTAGATAGTCGTTAAGGGTAGTCAGAACCAGTCTTACCAAGGGTATCGTGTAACCAGTAACTGGGCTGTGGAGGCCAGATAGGTAGTCGCTGCATGTAAAATACTGGTATTCAGCTGCTTCCGGTCAGACTGGAAGCTGACCCCAAAATAGTTAGGAAAAGGCGAAATGAGTTATTTATAAAGTTAAAAATAAGTCTGTGTTAGATAGTAAAACACTGCTTCAGTAGGTACACTTATTTCGGTCGTTATTTTTTTGGTGTTAAAATTTTAATCTGATTTTACTTTATGTTTTCAGAAAGTAAGTACTAATTAGTCACGTTGGTCTAGTAGTCGCAAGCGCTACTGGGGAGCATGAGGTCCCGGGTGCTATTTCCGGGTCGTGCAAAGTGTTGTTGGGTTTTTCCATCTGGAATTTCTCAGTAGCAGTCTGAAGTCTGGATTTCTGCCCAGTTGACTGCAATAGGCTCACCCTGTATTACATGAGACTTGAACATAACTGGCGAAATGTAGGTGTACCCTACCTTTTTTTTTTTTTTTTTTTTTTCCGGGGTGGAAAATCCTCATGGATGTCCTCCGCCCTGGGGTGGGCGGAGGGGTCTGTCAGACTCTTACTGACTAAAAACCACCCCGGTGTTCCGACTCACACCTACGCCGGGGGTCGCGGGAACGTAAGAATCTTCCGCAACCCCCGACTGGTGCCGGCCCGCCACTGCGGGCCTCCTCGGGTCAGGGGGGGGAGTGAGGTGTTTGACTCCCCCCGTGACGTCTAAGAGGGGCGCGCGTGGAACACTACGCGCCGCCACCTCGGGTCCTGATGTGTGGGGGGCGACGGACGTCCCCGAGTCCGTCACCCCTGGACCCATTTAAGGGGGCTGGAAGAGGGCGTTATCCGCCCTCCGCCGACGCCCGGTGCGCCTGCTGCGGGCCGGGTGAGTGGACGAAATCTCCCTCTCCCTTTCCGCAGCCTCCTTCTGCGAGACGACCGTCTCGCAGTAGGAAACCACCGCGTCCCAGGACTCCCCGCTGCCGACCATGGCATTCACCACAGCCGACAGCGACAAGTCACTGCCTACTTCTGAGATGAGGGCACGGCGCGGCTCCTCCCAAGCGGCACACTCTGCCAGCGTATGCCGCGCCGTGTCCTCCCGGCAGTCGACGCAGTGGTGACACCGGGCGTCCGGCTCCCTGTTAATGCGACACAGGTACTTCCCGAAGCAACCATGCCCCGAGAGCACCTGCGTCACCCGAAACGACAGGGAGCCGTGCCTCCTCCCGAGCCAGCGCTCGAGCACCGGCCGGACCGCCTCGATGATGTCGAGGCCGGCGGTAGGGCGTGAAAGCCTTTCCCGCCATTCCGCCACCAGGACCTCGCGAAGCTGAGACCGATGCAGCTCTATGTGTCGCTGCATCGGTTGCTCACCCCGCGCCCTCGCTTCCTCGCGCCACCGATACGATGACGCGAGTACTTTCGCCTCGAGGTCCCAGGGCGGGGATCCGGCCAGTGCACAAGCCGCCTCGTAGGAGATCGTGCGATACCCCCTGATGACTCTGACGGCCATCGCTCTCTGCGGCTTGCGCAGGACTGCGATACTACCGGCCGTCAGGTCAGCCGCCCAGATCGGGGCCCCGTAAAGGGCCATCGATCGCACGATCCCCACGTAGAGCCGCCTACAAGCGGCGCTCGGGCCCCCCAGATTGGGAAGCAGCGTTGACAGCGCCCCAGCAGCGCCCAGCAACTTGGGCGCCAGCCGTCGGAAGTGGGGCCCGAAGTCCCACCGGCTGTCGAGCACCAATCCTAGGTACTTCATGGTAGACTCGACAGCGATCCGAGCCCCCCCGACCACGATGTGTGAGCCGGGTGGCGGCGCCCGCCGGGGGCCATGAAACACCATGGCCTCCGACTTGCTGAGGGCCACCTCCAGGCCTAGGCGACGTATGCGGCTCACCACCTGTGAGACCGCAGCCGTCGCCAGCAACGCTGCCTCCCTGTGCGAGCTCCCCCGGGCAGTGACCAGCGTGTCATCCGCATAACACGTCAGGTCTACCCCCGGACTGAGCTCGCCCCTCAGCACCCAGTCGTACCCGATGTTCCACAGGAGTGGGCCTAAAACCGAGCCCTGTGGTACACCGCACGACATGCGGCGCTGGTTTCCGCCATCACGTCCCATGTAGGTGACACACCTCTCTGACAAATAAGCCCCAACGATGTGGCGGAGGTAGGGAGGCACCCCATGGTACCGCAGTGCCTCCCGAATACAACTCCAGGGCAGGGTGTTGAAGGCGTTGGAAATGTCCAAGGACACCGCCAACATCACCCCGCCCCGGGACACCGCTTCCTCCGCCAGGACTCTTACCCGCGACACAGCGTGGATTGTGGAGCGCCCGTGCCGAAACCCGAACTGGCTGTCGTCCAAGTCCGGCCCCTCTCTGCACAAGTGGCCGACGAGGCGGGCTGCGATTATCCGCTCAAACAGCTTGCCCACCTCGTCTAGCAGCACTATGGGCCGGTAGGTGTACCCTACCTAGCCTAACCCGTCGGGTAATTCTTCCTTTTTCGTGTGGTAAGTAACTAACCTGGTGTCAGAGTTTGAATTAAAGCTGCTAGGCAGATTGATTGAAATAACACCAGATAAAGTGGGCAGTAATATTGAAAGATGATCATATTATTGGTAGATACAGTATTTCATGTGTCATAAGATGACGGTTTCATATTTACATTGACAATATTATAATGCATTTTCGTTTAATCTTAATCCGTTCTCTCCTAATATTTTCAGATCGTAAGTGAAATGAGTTATTTAATAAGTTCAAACCCACAAAAAAAAGAAGTCGGTGTTAGATAGTAAAACACTGCTTACAAATCTTAGTAGGTACACTTATTTCGGCCGTTATTTATGGTGTTAAAATTCTGAAAGTAAATACCAGTGGTCGCAAGCGCCGGTCGTAAATTCCTGGGTCGTGCAAAGAGTTATTGGGTTTTGGGTATTTCCATCTGGACTTTTGCAATAAGTCTGGAGTCTGGATTTCTGCCCGGTTGATGGCAATAGACTCGCCCTCTATAACTTGGGACTTGAAAATAACTGGCGAAATGTGAGTATGTTATAACCTAACCCTTTGTGGCGTACAAGCATGATGTTATGTTATGTAAAGTACCATATTATAACAAATTAAGTGTGAGAATAGGCCATAATATTGTAAGGATGATCAAAAAATGGCAGATAAAGTATGATATGTGTCATAAGATGACGGTTTCTTATTACAATGACAATAATAAAATGTATTTTCGGTTATTAAATAAATGTTTATCTAATTTCTCTTATTATTTTCAGGCCGTAAGTAAAAATGAGAATTTTACTATGTTAAAAAGCAAACCCAAAAAAAAAAAAATATTTTGAAAAAGAAGTCGTTGTTAGATATTAAAACACTGCTTACAAATCCTAGTAGGTACACTTATTCCAGCCGCTAGTTTTGGTGTTAAAATTTTAATGTGATTTCCCTTTATATTTTCAGGATGTAAGTACCAATAAGTCTCGTTAGTCTAATGGTCGCAAGCGCGGGTTGGGTTAAGAAACGTGCTGCCTCGTTAGAAGTATTTAAGGTTATTTAGTAGGTCTCCTGAACCCTCCACACCATTTGCCACCATTTCCTTTCTTGCCGTTGACGCATATTTAAAAAAAAATAAGTCTTGTTTATGGAAGTTTCAAAAACGTCTACTTATTTACGAATGCAAGAGCGAGCCTAACGAGCTTGAAACTTGGGGCACCCCGGGTTGGACAGGATACCTGTCTGAGTCAGGGTGCTCCAAGTCCTGACACACTTCTACTTAGTAAAAAGGCAATAATAACTCAGAATGCAAGAGCGAGCCTAGCGAGCTTGAGACTTGGGGCACCCCGACTCGGACAGGTTAGGTTCGAAGGGGATGATGGAGGCTCAAGTGAGCGAGGAAGGCAAGTGAACGAGTCCCCGTCATCTCCTTCATGTTAGGTTCCTTTACACCCTGTAGATAGAAACAGGAGCCCCGCGAAGCGTGGTTCCGTTGAATACGACTTACTTAAAAAAAAAAAAATAATCACATAACATTCTTTTTTTATATTTTTACCTTGAACCTGAATATGTGTCTGCTGTAAATTGGTGGCTGGGGGATGACTTGCCCTCTTCCTCTGTCCTCCCTTTACATTTTATTTATCAACCTTTATAATAATGAACTAGCGAAATGTGGGTGTACTATAGGTACACCTCTGCCTAACCCTTCGGGGATTAACAGGTGTGATGTTATGTAATGCTTTTTATGAGATTTACGTCATGTTAAAAAAAAAAACAGCACCTCGGGTGGAACGATGACTGTTTCTTCATAAATTGACAAATAATAAAATGCATTTTCGTTTTTAAATATTAATCCGATTTCTCTCAATATTTACAGTTGGTAAGTAAAAATGATTATTTTATTAATTTAAAAAGGATACACGGAGCCACTAAAATCCTTACTTCCATACTTACTAATATTATAAATGGGAAAGTGAGTTTGTTTGTTTATTGTTTGCTACGCTTTCGCGCTAAAATGGCTGAACGGATTTAGATGACCTGGAAAAGGACATAGGATACTTTTTATCCCGATATTCGTACGGGATCGAGACTTACGCGGGTGAAACCGCGGGGCGCAGCTAGTAATTAATAAACAAGAGGTCGGTGTAAGATAGTAAAACACTGGTTACGAATATAAGTAGGTACGTACAATTACGTCGACCGTAATTTTTAGTGTTAAAATTTTAATCTGATTTTATTTTATGTTTTCAGAAAGTAAGTACTAATAAGTCACGTTGGGCTAGTAGTCGCAAGCGCTACTGGGGAGCATGAGGTCCCGGGTGCTATTTCCGGGTCGTGCAAAGTGTTGTTGGGTTTTTCCATCTGGAATTTCTCAGTAGCAGTCTGAAGTCTGGATTTCTGCCCTGTTGATGGCAATAGGCTCACCCCCTATTACATGGGACTTGAACTTATCTGGAGAAATATGGGTGTACTATACTACTATATACTAGCCTAACCCTTCGGATATTACATGCATGATGTTATGTTAAGTTAAGTACAAATATGTAATTAAATAGGTATGAGAATAGGAAGAGAAGGGGTACCGCGTTACCCAGTAACTGGGTTGTAGAGGTCAGATAGGCAGTCGCTGGGTACGTATTTGAATATCGAAGATTAAAATACCTACGCTTAAAATACCAATGTTCAAAACATCGAAAATTTAAATATCGATTATATCAAAATGTCGAAAATTGTTATACCTAAGCTTAAAACGTCGAAGATTGAAATGCCGAGTGATTAAAATTTCGAATGATTCAAAATATCGAATGACATTATGCCTAAGTTCAAAATATCAACATTTCATACATCTAAATTCATAATATCTACGTTAAAAATACCTACTAGTTGAAATACCGAAAAAAAATTATATAGGCAGTATGAGTGTATTCATAAATGTAGGTAGATGTGAAATTCTCACACCCTGCAAACCCGTTGCTATTAAGAGTCATTAGTCTGTTTACTGCGTAAATGTAACGTACAGTTTATAGAATATTATAGATTTATTATGTCGGAACACGTATTAGAAGTTTTAAAAACTCAAAAAGGTGGATTTAAAGGGTTTTTATTATGTAAAAATAGGAAAGGAGGTTTTCCTTGTTTTTTTGTAACCCACCTAGTAACTGATTACCATCTAGCAGCAAACAAGCATGCAGCAATCATGCAACATGCAAGCAAGCATGGTTTCTGTCACGGCTCCGGCGCTGCAGGGCTCCGGCAGTCCCACGCGAGCTTAACGTCGCAGATGGTCTAAACGCTCACCACCGCAGCTTCGGCTTGTTGGCCGGCTTCGCCGGCCAACCTCAGCTGCGGCGGCGGGTGTTAAAACCACCTGCTCCTCAGCTCGCGGGCTGCCTCGCCCCCCCGCGCCTACGCGATTCTAAATTACACTCTAGGGATAGGGCAGACAAGACTACGTGGAGTCGGTTTTGCAGCGATACGTTTCTGTCACTAACTTTAGTAGCACAACATATTGACTTTCAAGAAAATATTTTAATTTAAAGACCTAAATAATACCTTCACGATTGACCTATGCTTGTACACTAGACACTGATTTTCATGGATAAAATAGGTCAAAATTGTTCCAAAACCGAATTGGGGCACCCCGAATTTACGTAGTCTTTTGGCTGTTACCCCTAGAGTGTATATAAAAATCCGGAGGCGCGAAGGGAGGACAACCCCCGCCCGCTGTAACAAAGCATAGGCACCCGTGGGAGCCGTAGCGGCTGAGGCTGGTCGCCTCCGGCGACCAGCAAGCCGAAGCTGCGGAGGTGAACATGGGTGCCTATTCTTTGTTACGCAAGGGCGAAGGGGTTGCACTTCCCGTAGCGCCGGAGACGTTGCAGAAGCAACCTTTTTCCACTCATACTACTTACATCAATTTTTTTTCGATATTTTAACTTGTAGGTACGTATTTTTAGGGTGAATTAATGAATGTATTAAATGTTGAAAATTAACCCATTTTTACACGTAGGTATATTCATTTTCGATGTTCTATGTACCCATCGATATTTAGGACGTTCGATAGTTTGTACTTCGATATTTAGGACATTCGATAATCTGTATTTCGATATTTGGATCTTTCGATGTAACTTTTGTAGATATTTAGATTTTAGATATATTGGACGTAGGATATTTAACCATTCGATACTATAAACTTTCGTTATTTTAATTTTCGGTTTTATGGTCGTTCGATTTTTCCATTTTCGATGTTATGAACATCGATATTTTAACAGTAGGTATTTTAATCTTCGATATTCAAATACGTACCCCAGTCGCTACATGTAAAATACTGGTATTCAGCTTCATCCGATTAGATTGGAAGGTGACCCCCAACATAGTTGGGAAAAGGCTAGGCAGATTGATTGATATAACAAAAGTTACTACTTAAGAGCGAGATAGAATGGGCAGTAATATTGAAAGATGATCATAAAATGGCAGAGACAATATGTCATACATGACACAAATAAGACGAGTTCTTATTACATTGAAAATAATAACATTAATTTTCGTTTTTTAAATGTTAATCCGATTTCTTTAAATATTTTCAGGAAGTAAGTGAAAATGAGTAATTTAATAAATTAAAAAGGATACCCACTAAAATAAAATAAAAAGTTAGTGTTAGATATTAAAGCACTGCTTACAAATCTAAGTAGGTACCTACAATTATTTGTTGGTGTTAAAATTTTAATCTGATTTTGCTTTATGTTTTCAGAAAGTAAGTACCAATTAGTCACATTAGTCTTGTAGTGGCTAGCGCTAGTGGGGAGCATAAGGTCCCGGATGCTATTCCCGGGTCGGGCGAAGTGCTATTGGGTTTTTGTACTTGTAATTTCTGCCCAGTTGATGGCAATAAGCTATAACATGGGACTTGAACATAACAGGCGAAATGTAGGTGTACTATAATAGCGTAATCCTTCGAGGAATACACGCGTGATGATAAGTTATGTTATGTAACTAAATAATGTGTAGTTTCATTCAGTGACATATTTTCATATCCGTTTGGTGCTGATAGGGAGGCCAGCATGCAAAAAATGTAACCCCCTATCATGTATGGCCGAATTTCAATAGTTTTCGAGGTATTTAAATTTTAAGGGTTTTTCGAGATTTACCCAAAATTTTACATTTAATTCCAAATAAAAAATAATTAAAAACGTATTGGTGGGTACTTCAATTAAATTAATGTGGTATTCTGAAAGCTTACCAAAAAGGTATACAAAAAAAATTTAAAGATACGTAATTCATGGCATGGCTACTTACTCACTTACTTTTATGAGACATTGAAAATAAAAAAATGCATTTTCGTTTTTAAAATATTCATTTATTTTATTATTTACAAGCTGCCCGCCCCGGCTTCGCATGGGTAGCACTAAGTACTTATCTATTGCGCACCTACCCTACCTACCCTACCTACCCTACCTACCCTACCTACCCTACCTACCCTACCTACCCTACCTACCCTACCTACCCTACCTACCCTACCTACCCTACCTACCCTACCTACCCTACCTACCCTACCTACCCTACCTACCCTACCTACCCTACCTACCCTACCTACCCTACCTACCCTACCTACCCTACCTACCCTACCTACCCTACCTACCCTACCTACCCTACCTACCCTACCTACCCTACCTACCCTACCTACCCTACCTACCCTACCTACCCTACCTACCCTACCTACCCTACCTACCCTACCTACCCTACCTACCCTACCTACCCTACCTACCCTACCTACCCTACCCATCTACCCATCCTACCTAAGTTTACATTTGAAAAATTTAAATTGATATTTTTTCGATGTTTTAATAGTTATTCTGCTATTTTGGGCGGAGACAAACCAAAGATCATCCAAATCGGTCCAGCAGTTCTCGAGTTATAAGTGTTTGAACAAACCCGACTTTGTTTTGTATATACATACGTACATATACACTGGCCTTCAAAACTTAGTACCACACTTTTAAAATTGCAATTTCTCCTAAACTGTAGAAGCCAGAGGTTTGAAATGAAAAACGTTTTATAGCGATGTCATCAACTTTCCTGGAAATTATAGTTTATTATACATAAGTGACGTTTTTAACTTAAACCAAAAAATAGCCATTTTTAACTTACAGGCAAAAAACTCAAATAACTACAGTTTTACGCCTTATTTACATTTTCAAGTCTTTTAAATTAAAATTCATCGATCAAGAAATAAATGTGAAAACAAAAACAGAAACAAAAAGAGCCAAAAGTTGCAATATAAAAAATTCAATTCTTTTTGTAATCCTTTTTATTTCGAAAATGTAGCTTGTGTAATTTAAAAGTTATTGCAATTTTAGTGTTCGAGTTTCTAAGTGTGGTAACTAAGTTTTGAAGGCCAGTGTATATAAGAATTACACACAGCACAATACTTAAAGATGCCACATAATTAATGTTAATCCGATTTCACTTAATATTTTCAGGCCGTAAGTAAAAATTTGTCATTAGTCATTAAGTTAAAAAGGATACCCACTAAAATAAATAAATACCGGCCATGGGCGTGTCGGACCACGCACAGTGAAGGGTTCCGTAGTTGAGATGAATTTATCCCAAGAACAAAACAACATTGATATACACACACACACACAAAATGTGGCACGAACACTTCGATAAGATGTCTCTGAGCAAGGGAATCTGGTATCAGACAATCCAGCCAGCATTTTCTCGTTGTTCATGGTTCGACCAGGCAAACATGAGTCGTGCGGAAATTGTAATGGCTCATCGGCTTCGATCAGGACACATTCCAATGAATAGTTTCGCATTCCTCTTGCTTTACCGAACTGTCGGGAGTGTAATATAGTGGAAGACACTTGAATCACATTGTTATCAAAGTCACTGGATGTTGGAAGGAGTAACAGCATGCTTGCGTCCCCATTGTCAAAGGATGCAAGATACTTGTATAAATCTGGCAAAAATAGGATTTAGAGTATTTAAGGAACAATTGTTTGTACCGATAAGGGTAGCCAAATAAGTTTTTGATTAAACCCTCTATGAATTAAATTGAATAACAAAAGAAAAAAAAATATGCGCGAAAATAGACAATAATATTCAAGGATGATCATAAAATGGCACGTTAAACAGTTGGTCCCGACTATCATTCATAGATCTTTGCCAGTCGTTACGGATAGTCAGAAGTCCAAAAGTCTAAAAACCAATCTTCCCACAGGTGTATCATGTTACCCAGGAACTGGGTTGTGGAAGTCAGATAGTCAGTAGATCCATTTAAAATACTGGTATTCAGCTGCATTCGGTTAGACTGGAAGCCGACCCCAACATAGTTGGGAAAAGGCTAGGCAGATTAATTGAAACAACAAAAGTTACTAATTACGAGTAAGTGTGAGATAAAATGAGCAAGTAATATTGAAAGTTGATAATAAAATGGCAGATACAGTACGTCATACATGACACATTAATATGACGAGTTCTTTATACATTGAAAAAAAAAAAGTTTCGTATTTGAAATGTTAATCCGATTTCTCTAAATTTTTTCAGGAAGTAAGTGAAAATGAGTAATTTAATAAATTAAAAGGGATACCCAATAAAATAATAAAAAAAGTCAGGGTTGAATATTAAAACAGCTTACAAATCTAAGTAGGCACCTACAATTATTTCGGCTTTATTTCTGGTGTTAAAATTTTAAACTGATTTCGCTTTATATTTTCAGGCAGTAAGTATCAATAAGTCTCGCTAATCTAGTGGTCACAAGCGCTAATGCTGAGCATGAGGTCCTGGGTCAATTCCCGGGTCAGGCAAACTGTTATTTATTTATTTATTTATTTATTAAAACTTTATGCACAAGTAAAAAAAAAAAACTACTGTACAACGGCAGACTTAATGCCTGAGGCATTTTCTACCAGTCAACCTTAGGGTGATACAGAGATAGACATAGTAGGTGCAACAAAAGACAATACATATAACTTGAGAAATAATGAATACTAATTAATACATACATAGATACATACATAAATTATAAACAAAATAAACTTAGTCAGGAGAAATAACGACAGGTAGAGGAGAAAACGAATCCATCTAACGCTGGGATGATTCTGCCAACTTCTTACGAATGTGATCACGCGCCTTTACTTTAAATGATGATGATGATGTTATTGGGTTTTTTTCGTTTGGAATTACACAGTAACAGTCTGGATTTCAGCCAGGTTAATGGCAAAAGGGTCCCCCCCTTTTACATGAGACTTGAGCATAACTGACAAAATGTAGGTTAACTATAGTCAACGCCTTCGGAAAATACACGACTGATATAATATCAGTCGTTACGTTGAGTACCAGTAAGTTACTAAATAGGTGTGACAATAGGCAATAATATTGAAAGATGATCATAAAATGGCACGTTAAGCTGTTGGTTCCAGCTGTTCATTCATAGATCTTTGCCAGTCGTTACGGTTAGTGAGAAGTTCAAAAGTCTGACAGTCTTACCAAGAGGTATCGTGTTACCCAGTCACTGAGTTGTGGTGATCAGATAGGTAGTCGCTCCATGTAAAATACTGGTATTCAGCTGCATCCGATTAGACTGGAAGCCGACCCCAATATAGTTGGCAAAAGGTTAGGCAGATGGTTGAAATAACAAAAGTTATTAATTAAGCACGACATAAAATGGGCAGTCATATTTAAAGATGATCATAAAATGGCATATACTGTAGGTCGTGTGTCAGAAGATGACGGTTTATTAATAAATTGACGATAATAAAATGCACTTACGTTTTTTAAATGTTAATCCGGTTTCTCTTAATATTTTCAGGCCGTAAGTCAAAATTAGTAATTTAATAAGTTAAAAAAAAAATGCCCACTAAAATAAATAAAAAGTTAGTGTTAGACAGTAAAAAACTGCTTTAAAAAGAGTAGATACACTTATTGCAGCCTGCATTATTTTTGGTGTTCTTTTAATCTAATTTCGCTTTGTATTTTCAGAAAGTAAGTACCAATAAGTTTGGTTGGTTTAGAAGTCACAAGCAATGCTGCTGAGTACGAGGTCCCGGGTTCAATTCTCGGGTCGGGCAAAGTGTTATTGGATTTTACCATCTGAAATTTTTCAGTAGCAGTCTGGAGTCTTGATTTCTGCCCATTTTTTGATGGCAATCTGCTCGGAACCTATTACATGGGCCTTGAAAATAACTAGCGAAATGTGGCTGTACTATAGCCCAACCCTTCGGGGAGTATCCACATGATTTTTTATGTTATGTTAAGTACCAAAAGGTAACTAAATAGGTGTGAAAATTGGCAAAAATATTGAAGGATGATCATAAAATGGCAGATACAGTATGTCATGTGTAATCAAATGACGGTTTCGTATTATACTGGCAATAATGAAGTGCATTAATTTCGGTTTTAAATGTTAATTTATCCGATTTCTCTTAATATTTTCAGACCGTAAGTAAAAATAAGTAATTAAATAAGACAAGAAGGTTGCCCACTAAAATAAATACACTTATATCAGCCGTTATTTTTGGTGTTAAATTTTTTATCTGATTTTGCTTAATATTTTCAGAAAGTAAGTACCAATAAGTTTCGTTGGTTTAGAGGTCACAAGCACTGCTCCTGAGTATGAGGTCCCGGGTTCAATTCTCGGGTCGGGCAAAGTGATATTGGATTTTACCATCGGTAATTTCTCAGTAGCAGTCTGGAGTCTTGATTTCTGCCCATTTGATGGCAATAAGCTTGGCATGGGCCTTGAATTTATCTAGCGAAATGTGGGTGTAATATAGTCCAACCTTTCGGGGAGTACCCACATGATTTTATGTAAAGTACCAAAAGGTAACTAACCAAATAGGTGTGAGAATAGGCAAAAATATTAAAGGATGATCATAAAATGTGCAAAATGCACGTTAAGTAGTTCCTGCTGTCATTCATAGATCTTTGCCACTCGTTACGGGTAGTCAGAAGTTCAAAAGTTTGACAAATAGTCTTACCAAGGGGTTTCATATTACCCAGTCACTAAATTGTGGAGGTAAGATAGGCAGTCGTTTTATATAAAATACAGGTATACAGCTGCATCCGGTAAGACTGGAAGCAGGCCCCAAAATAGTTGGGAAAATGCTGGGCAGATTGATTGAAATTACAGATACAGTATGTCATGTGTAATATAGAATGACGGTTTCATATTATATTGGCATTAACAAAATGCATTCTCGTTTTTAAATGTTACTATACGATTTCCCTTAACATTTTCAGTCCGTAAGTAAAAATTAGGATTAAATAAGAGATAAAAAAGGATGCCCACTAAAATAAATAAAAAAGATGTCGGTGTTAGATAATAAAATACTGTTTACAAATCTAAGAAGGTACACTTATTTTGGCCGGTAGTTTTAGTGTTAACATTTTAATCTGATTTCGCTAATTTCCTGGAAGTAATTACCTACCAATAAAACTAGTTGGTCTAGTGGTCGCAAGCGCTACTACTGAGCTAAAGTCCCGGATTCAATTCCCGGGTCTGGCAAAGTGTTATTGCATTTTTTCATCTGGAATTTGTCATTCGCTGTCTAGACCCTGGATTTCTGCCCAGTTGATGGCAAATGGCAGACCCCCTCTTACATGAGACTTGAGCATAACTGGCGACATGTAGGTGTACTGCATTACCCTTCGGGGAATACCAAGAAGTAACTACTGACAAGTGCGTTGAAAATTCGTTGCGTTAGAAGAAATTACTGACAAATGCGTGCACCGACTGGACAGGTCCACTCAAATTTGTATGGTTCTTTCCGCGAAAGACCATTTTAGACACAAATCTACATGGTCCTCAAATTATCTTACCAAGATTATTTCCAGATTTTTAAATACACTTGACATTAATGAATTGTATATATACAATGACGTGAAGATTTACTTTGTAAAGTATTATAATTATTATTTTAATAATTGTGAATGCAAAAAGTTACTAATTAAGTGTGAGATAAAATGGGTAGTAATATTGAAAGCTGATCAAATGGAAGATACACTAAGTCATGTGTATGACATTAGTACATTGACAATAATAAAAAACATTTCCGTATTTAAAATGTTAATCCGATTGCTCTTAATATTTTCAGGAAGTAAGTAACAATGAGTAATTTTATAAGTTATTTTGTTTTAACCGGCTACGTGCGTGTCGATCCACGCACAATGAAGGGTTCCGTAGTTGGGATGAATTTATCCCAAGCACAAACTTAACATTGTTGTTGACAAAAAAAATCTCCCATAAGGAATGTATGGGAAAACATGTTTTTGCAACTGAAAATGTAAATTGGTCGATTATTACTCGGTAGCTTGTAGAGCCTACTTAGCTGTGACAGTTTTCCTTTTAATTTCCATACTACTGCATGTGCGTTTTTTCACATATCCAAAACCAACCATTTCGCTGGCAAGGACACTTGCCTCTAACAAAAATTTGCAGTTTAAAGCTTAATATTTCGCAAACGGATCCCTGAATCCAAAAATGGTTTGAAACAACTCACAATATTTTTGTATGACCTTTCCAACAACACCCCACACCATGGGACAGGCGAGAAAAAATAAAAGTATCCAATTCAAGTGCAGGGGTAGGGTAACCTAAAAAAATTTTTTTTCTTGGTTTTTTTTACCACTGTTGGCGTAATTTATATGTTCACTCATACCAAATTACGGCTCTCATAGTACCGGAGCTGAGCTAAGCCGCGGACAGACGGACAGACAGACAGACGGACGGACATGGCGAAACTATAAGTGTTCCTTTTTGACTACGTAACCCTAAAAAGGATACTCATAAATAAAATAAAAAAAGAAGTCAGTATTAATTTAACTAATACCGACTTCTCTTTTATTTAATTTATGCACTGCTACACTGCCTATAAATCTAAGTAGGTACACTTGTTTTGGCCGTTATTTTTACATTTTAATGTTATTTCGCTTTATTTTTTCAGGAAGTAAGTAACAGTACGTCCCATTGGCCTAGTGGTCGCAAGCGCTACTGCTGAGTATGAAGTCCCGGGTTCAATTCTCGGGTCAGGCAAAGTGTTATTGGGTTTTTGCATATGGAATTTCTCAGTAGCAGTCTGGAGTCTGGACATAACTGGCGAGATGGGGGTATACTATAGCTTAATCCTTCGGGGAATACACTATGATGTTATGATGTTATGTTAAATACCAAAAAGTAACTAAATAGGTGTGAGAATAAGCAATATTATTGAAGGATGATCATAAAATGGTACGTTAAGCAGTTGGTCTCGGCTGTCATTCACAGATCTTTGCCAGTCGTTACGGGTAGTCAGAAGTCCAAACGTTTGACAAATAAGCAAGGTATTTCGTATTACTCAGTAACTGGGTGGTGGAGGTTAGATAGGCAGTCGCTCCATATAAAATACTGGTATTCAGCTGCATCCGGTTAGACTGGAAGCCAACCCCAACTTAGTTGGGAAAAGGCTAGGCAGATTGATTGAAATACAAATTTACTAATTAAGTGCAAGATAAAATGGCCAGTAATATTGAAAGATGATCCTATAATGGCAGATACAGTATGTCATGTGCCATAAGATGACCGTTTCTTATTACATTGACAACAAGAAAATGCATTTTCGTTTTTTAAATATTAATCCGATCTTTCTTAATATTTTCAGGCCGTAAGTACAAATGAGTAATTTATTAAGTTAAAATGGATACCCACTAAAATAAAGTAAAAAGAAGTCAGTGTTAGATAATAAAACACTGCTATAAAATTAAGTCCATACACTTCTTTCGGCCGTTATTTTTGGTGTTAAAATTCTGGAAGTAAATCTCGCTGGTCTAGTGGTCGCAAGCGCTTCTGCTGAGCACGAGGTCCCGGGTTCAATTCCCGGGTCGGACAAACAGTTATTGGGTTTTCCATCTGGAATTTCTCGGTAGCAGTCATAATATGGCACGTTATGCAGTTGGTTCCGGCTGTCATTTATAGATATATGCCAGTCGTTAAGGGTAGTCAGAAATACGAAAGCCTAACCAGTCTTACCAAGAGGTATCGTGTTACCCAGTAACTGGGTTGTGAAGGCCAGATAGGCAGTCACTCCATGTAAAATACTGGTATTCAGCTGCATCCATTTAGACTGGGAGCCCACTCTAACATATTTGGCAAAAGATTATGCAGATTGATTGAAATACAAAGTTACTAATTAAGTGCGAGATAAAATGGGCAGTAATATTGAAAGATCATCCTATAATGGCAGATACAGTATGTCATGTGTCATACGATGACGGTTTCTTATTACAATAAGAAAATACATTTTAATTTTTAAATGTTCCATTTCTCTTAATAATTTCAGGCCGTAAGTAAAAATGAGTAATTTAATAAAGTTAATAAGGATACCCACATGAATAAAAAAAAAGAAGAAGACTGAAAAAACTAAAACACTGTTTACAAATCTAAGTAGGTACAATTATTTCGGCCGTTATTTAGGGTGTTAAAATTTTAATCCGATTTCGCTATTTATTTTCAGAAAGTAAGTACCAATAAGTCTAGCTGGTATAGTGATTGCAATCGCTACTGCTGAGCATGAGGTTTTGGGTTCAATTCCTGGATCAGACAAAGTATTATTCGGATTTTCTACTGTTGCTGTTGGTCCCAGCTTTTTTTCATAGATCTTTGCCAGTCGTTACGGGTAGTTTGAAGCCCAGAAGTCTGACAACCAGTCTTAGCAAGGGGGTCGTGTTACCCAGTTCCCGGGTTGTAGAAATCAGATAGGCAGTCGCTCTGTTTACATAAATGTAATACTGGTATTAAGCTGTATCCGGTTTGACTGGAAGACAACCCCCAAACGTAGTTGTGAAAAAGCTAGATAGATTGATTGAAATAACAAAAGTTACTTATCACGTTCAAGATAAAATGGACAGTAATATTTAAAGGTTTTCATTAAATAGCAAATACAGTATGTCATGTGTCGTATGATAACGGTTTATTTTAACCTATACAACAATAAGTTGAATGTTCGTTTTATAGTGTTAATCCGATTTCTTTTAATAATTTCAGGCAGTAAGTAACAATGAGTCATGTTATGAGTTAAAAAATATATCCAATCAAATAAATAAAAAGAAACGGTCGTTACTTATTAAAACACTGTTAACAAATTTAAGTAGGTACATATACTTATTTCGGCCACAATTTATTTTGTTAAAATTTCTCATTATATTTTCTGGAAATAAGTAGCAATAAGTCTCGTTGGTCTAGTGGTTAAGTAGTAAAAATAAGTAATTGAATAAGTTAAAAAGGATACCCACTAAAATAAATAAACAAGAACTCGGTGTTAGAGAGAAAAACACTACTTACAAGTGTTAGTAGATACATTTATTTCGGCCGTTCTTTTGGCTGTAAAAGCTATAATCTAATTTCGCCTTGTATTATCTGGAAGTAAGTACTAATACGTCTCATGGTCTAGTGGTCTCAAGCGTTACTGCTGAGCATTAGGTCCCGGGTTTATTTACCGTCTGTATTTCTGCCCGGTTGATAGCAATAGGCTCGCCCCTTCTTAAATGGGACTTGAGCATAACTTGCGAAAAGTAGGTGGCCTAACGCTTCGGTAAATACACGCATCATGTTATGTTCCCAATAAAATGGCCAGTAATATTAATAGATGATCATAAAACAGGAGATACAGTATGTCAGGTGTCATAAGATGACGGTTTCTTATTACATTGACAACAATGAAATGCATTTTGGTTTATTAAATGTTAATGCGATTTCTTTTAATACTTTCAGGCAGTAAGTAAAAATGAGTCATGTAATGAGTTAAAAAATATATCCAGTCAAATTAATAAAAAGAAACGGTCGTTACTTATTAAAACACTGCTAACAAATTTTAATAGGTACATATACTTATTTCGGCCACAATTTATGTTGTTAATTTTTTTTACTAATTTCGCTTTATATTTTCTGGAAATAAGTAGCAATCATTCTGGTTTGTCTAGTGCTAGCGCTACTTCTGAGCATGAGGTCCCGGGTTCAATTCCCGGGTCGGGCAAGTGGTATTTGGTTTTTCCATCTGGGATTTCTCAGTAACAGTCTGAAGTCTGGACTTCTGCCCGGTTGAAGGCAATAGGCTTACCGCCTCATATATATGGGACTTGAGCATAACTGGCGAAATGCAGGTGTACTTTAGCTTAACCCTTTGGGGAATACACGCCTGATATTATGTTATGGTAGATATCGATAAGTAACTAACTAGGTTTTACAATAGACAATAAAATTGAAGGATGCTCATAAAAAGATCTTTGCCAGGCATTACACGTAGTCAGAAATTGGAAAAGTCTGACAACCAATCTCACCAAGGGGTTTCGGTTGCCCAGTAACTGGGTTGTGGAGGTGTGATAGGCAGTCGCTCCATGTAAAATACTGGTATTCAGCTACATCCGGTTCGACTGGAAGCCGACCCCAACATAGTTGGGAAAAGGCTAGGCAGATTGGTTGTAATAACAAAAGTTACAAATAAGTGCGAGATAAAATGAGCAGTTATATTTGAAGGATGATCATAAAATGGCAGATATACTATGTTGAGGATATAAATCAAAATCTGACTCGTTTGGATTTCACTTGATTTAATACATATCAGTCGGTGCCAAAAATATAATTTTGGATCGCACAGTACGTCTGCCGATGCCCGTATCTATCGTCGAGTAGTTGTAGTGGGGGCGCGGCCGAGGCAAGATCAGCTGTGTGACCCTCAACCCGCGCGTCCCCCGCCGCTCCTGGTACACGCGTATGATGCGTGAAGAACTATGTCATGTGTATGTCACATAATGTGACGTTTTCATATTACATTGACAATAATAAAATACATTTTTGTATTTTTTAATGTTTATCCGATTTCTCTTAATATTTTCAGGAAGTAAGTAGATATGAGCAATTTAATAGGTTAAAAAGCATTCCCAATAAAATAAACAAAAATAAAGTCGGTGTCAATAAAATATGTATTCAATAAAAGTACAGTGTGTTTCAATAAAATATGTATAATTAGTGACAATAATGTAAATAATATATCAAGAATTGCCGAAAACATTTTTCCTAACGCCAAAATCTGTCACTACTGTATGCCCAATGCGGGTACAGCGGAGCTCCTTGCATCATTGGACAAGAAATTAGTAGATTATACTATAAATGACTATTGTATAATCTTCCTAGGCGAAAAAGACTTTTTTGAGTCCAATAATTATGAAAAATTGGTTACTGACATAAAATGTAAAATTGAAAATGTCATGCATACTAATGTTATTCTATGTTTTCCTAATTTTAAATTAAAATGGAATGTTAACTTATTTAATACTAGAATAGAAGCTTTTAATCGACTTATGTACCTAAGTAACCAGACTTTTAAATATGCATATTTGTTTGATACCAACAAACATCTGGAATATAATTATAAAATGTTTTCTAAACATACAGGCAAAGTCAACAATAGGGCTATCGTAAATATCTTTCAGAACTTGAATAGTTACATACAGCTGTCATTAAACTCTGAATATGAAAATAACTGTGACGGTTTAAGTATCGTTAATAAATACGAAAGCAGTAAAATCGGCCAGTTAAAACCTGGTACTATTCCTTACTACTTTAAAAAAAAAGAAACATTTTTTCGTTAATAAACATGTGTCAACTGTAACACATCTTAACGAGTCTGTAGACAGTTCATTGTGTAATCGTTTAAAAATTTTTCATCAAAATATGTGTGGCCTAAATAATAAGAAAGATGTGTTAGAAATATATCTAGATAGCTTGAGTAGCCCTTCGATTTACTTGTGTATTAGCGAGCATTTTCTTAACGAAGAACTAGTTTCTTTGTTAAATCTTTCAAAGCACAATGTTGCATCATATAATACTAGAGTAAATAAGTTGAGAGGAGGGACTATCATCCTAGCAGAAAGGGATAGAGAATACGAGGATCTGCCCATAGCTAAAAAATTATACAAAATGGACAGTTTTGAAATATGCTGTGTCAAAGATGTTTCAACAGGCCTATCTGTGTGTTGCTGTTATCGTACGCCTTATGATAAAAACTTAGACACTTTTATGGTGAGACTCGACAAACTATTAGAACATTTCTTTAATAAGAACTGTGTTATTTGCGGTGATTTTAATATTGACTTATCAACTGACAATCAAAAAAGAAATGACTTATTAAATTTATTGACATGTTACAATTTTAGACCACTAATTAGTTCGACTACATTTATTCGTAATGACTCACGATCTTGTATAGACAATGTCTTCTCCAATTTACCAAACGATTGCGTGATAAGTTGCGATGTTGACCACAATGGCTTGGCAGATGGACATGCAGGATTACTTTGCAGTACAGTATTCAGAAGTAATGAACTATTTAGGAATCAAAAAGACAGTAATGTTCAAATTACCAAACGGATCTTTAATGCAAAAACAAGAAGAAACTTTAGAAATTTGCTATTAAATCAAGACTCGAGTGATTTCGGAATAAACTCATTTTTAAAGAAATTCGAAGAAATGTTCACACGCTGTTTTAGAAAAAGGAAACTGCAGGTACACTTGACGCGTAATACGCAGCTGCGCTGGGTTACTAAGGGATTGAAGGTTTCTAGTAAAATGAAACGATTTCTCTGTGCTGGCAAAGGGAATAGACAAAATGATACTGTGATAGATTACAGGCAAAAATATATCACTCTGTACAGGAAAGTAATAAATATGGCTAAAAAGCTAACAGTACAATCTGAATTAGCAAAATCAACGAACATCTCGAAAGATGTTTGGAAAGTTATAAACAAGCATAGAAATAAGAGTGTCAAAAACAATACAAAACTAATTTTAAAATCAAATAATAAGATAGTCTCAGAACCATCCGATATTGTGAATATCTTTGCCCAGCAGTTCGAATTTAATTCATCGACTAGTACATGCACAGGGGCTGCTATGGATATTCTACGAAAAAGTGCAAAGAGTGTAACCAATGACCTTGTCCTAGACCCTGTCACTCCCCTTGAAATATACAAAATTGTGAAAAAAATGGACGACAAAAAATCTTGTGGCTATGATGACATAAATATATCAGTAATAAAGGACAATATAGACATACTAGCGGAACCTTTAAGCATTTTTTATAATAAGTGTTTTGACGAAGGAATTTTTCCAGATCAACTGAAGATAGCCAAAATAATACCTGTGCACAAAAAAGGATCTAAAACAGACCCAAAGATGTACAGACCCATTTCATTACTACCTATTCACTCAAAAATTCTTGAAAAGCTAATTAAAGCTAGATTACTCAGACATTTCAACCTAAATAGAGTGTTAAGTAGAAGACAATTTGGCTATCAGAAAAACGTTGGGACACAGGACGCAATATCGACTCTAATTAAGGACGTAGTTAGCAGGTTGGACGACAAAGAGAAAGTAGCTGGGCTTTTCTTAGACTTAAGTTCAGCATTTGACACGGTGGATCATAAATTACTGCTAGAAAAACTTGAGCACTACGGTGTCAGGGGTAAAGTATTGGCACTTCTCACGTCATATTTAAAAAACAGGAAGATGTTCGTGGAGATTAAAGCAGTGTCACAGACAAATTCTTCAGGTAAAAATTGTCCTAGTGAAGAAACATATAGGTCCCAATTGTCTACTGTGCACACTGGTGTACCACAAGGCTCCATACTGGGTCCGATATTTTTTATCGTATTTGTTAATGACCTTATACAACATAATTATTATGAGTGAAAAAGCTGCGGGATCTATCCAGCTGGTGGTGTTTGCCGACGATACCAATGCAATTGTTTCGGCTGACAATATACACGCTCTTAATTCCATAGTTAATCAAACCTTAGATATCTTCCACAGCTGGTTTGCTGTTAACGGTCTTAAAGTCAATGCCAGTAAAACCAATGTTATGCTTTTTCGTTCAACTTCCAAAAATAATGATAGCATTAACTGCGTTATAAATGGAGAAACAGTGACCGTGGTCCCAGTGGTTAAGTTTCTGGGAGTTCATATTGATAGCCACTTAAAGTGGAAACAAGAGCTAACACACCTAGAGAAAGCAATCAGCTCTGCCTGCTACGTACTAAGAAGTCTGAGAAACGAGGTAACCATAAAACATTTAAGAATGGTATATTACGCATTAGTTGAGTCAAAACTGAGATACAGCATACTTTTCTGGGGAGGAAGTTATGATTATAACATTCAAAAAGCTTTTGTAATTCAGAAAAGAGCAGTCAGAACCATAGCCAAAATTCAACAGCAAGAATCATGCAAGCCACATTTTAATGACTTAAATATATTGACAGTCCCAAGCTTGTACATTTTGGTCCTACTTAGTCACTTAAAAAAATATATCTTTGAATATGAGACTGAAGATGAAAGACAAAAAAGGGAGAGTACAAGAAGAAAAGATCTCCAGTTGAAGCAGGTGACTCACCTGAATGTTGTAAAACATAGCGCCTACCACAAGTCATTAAAAATGTTCAATAAACTGCCGACAGAAATAAAAAGTCTAGTCTATACAAGTGGGTTTCAGAATAAGCTCAAACAGTTCTTGTTAAATAAGTGTCTATATTCTATTGATGAATTATAAATTAATACAAATGTCGAAAGTAACATAATTTAATTGTTTTGAAATGAAAATTTTATTGAATTTTAAGAACTGACTATTATGACATTTATTTTGATACTAATTTTTTATTTATTTTTATTATTATTTTGATTATAATGAAATTTGGATTATTGGAATGATTTACATATAGATTGCATGCATATTTCTTATAATATTTA
Organism: Lithophane leautieri; assembly: GCA_949152455.1. Taxonomy (NCBI): domain Eukaryota; kingdom Metazoa; phylum Arthropoda; class Insecta; order Lepidoptera; family Noctuidae; genus Lithophane; species Lithophane leautieri. The sequence continues at coordinate 1,527,984 of OX424486.1, forward strand.
GTTATACAAATTCAGACACGATGTAAATTGTTATTGAATAAATGAATGAATTGAATTGAATTGTCAGATACTGAAACACTGCTTACAAATCTAAGTAGGTACTTAGGTATAATTATTTCTACCGTTATTTTTGGTGTTAAAATTTTAATCCGATTTCGCTATTTATTTTCAGAAAGTAAGTACCAATAAATCTCGTACGTCTAGTGGTTGCAAGCGCGCGTAAGTCTACTGCTCAGCATGAGTTCCGACCGTGCGACCCGGGTATTATTGGGTTTTTCCATCTGGAATTTGTCAGTAACAGTCTGGAGTCTGGATTTCTAACCGGTTGATGGCATAAGGTCACTCCCATAACATGGGCATGACAACCAGTCTTACCAAGGCGCATCGTGTTACCCAGTAACTGGGTTGTGGAGGTCAGATAAGTAGTCGCTCCATGTAAATTACTGGTTTTCAGCTGCATCCGGTTAGAGTGGAATCCGACTCCAACAGATTAATTGAAATAACAAAAGTTATTAAGTGCGAGATAAAATGGGCAGCAATATTGAAAGATGATCATAAAATGGCAAATTCAGTGTCATAAGATGACTGTTTCTTTACATTGACATTAATAAAATTTCTTTTTATCACATCTATTCAAAAAGAGTTAGTTTATCCTTCGTAAACAGGGGCTGACATAGATCTTTAATCCCTAGGTACTTAAACTGATTTGAATTTGGAATGTGCATGTTGCTAGTAAAATTTCCAATCACTAAAGAGATCAATCACGAAAATTGTATGAACGTGTAACAGGCGGTCATACTTTGTGACTTTGATTCCGTCTTTTAATACATCATATAATAATTGTTTGCTCCCTAGGCAAACAATCTACTAAGTATTTCCTTTTTTAAATGTTAATCCGATATCTCTTCATATTTTCAGCATGTAAGTAAAATTGAATAATTTAATCAGTTAAAAAACGGATACCCACACATAAATAAAATGGAAGTCAGTGTCTAAATATACAAACAAAAAAATAGGGTATTGCTTGAGATAATTAAATGATAGGAGTTTTGTTTTTTATTCGCGTTTAATAACAAAGTATTTAAAGTTAGAAAACAAGCAGTGTAGTGTAGCCTGTTCTTTCCACTTGACGAAACAGTCAACAATTAGTATACAATCACTTCAAGGAAACTTTTTATTTACAAGATTTGTTTCTTTGATACTTGGGTCAGTAATATGGACTTATCACGTATTCTAAAGCCTAGTTTTGAATCGGTTGATAAACCAAAGCATTGTTATTGCATACATAATTTAAGATCAATATGCTGTAGGTCTCTAAATGCACAATATTCTGATTTTTACTGCGTGTACACGGACGGTTCTAGACGTGAGAACTACCGTGGCGCAGCCTTTGTATTTCGCAAGGTGGAACCTTTTTCAAATTCCGTATTTCATCAAAAATTTCAATAATGCACTTGGAGTTGATCGCTATCGCTGAAGCTTTGGCATACCTATATCAAATCTTTGGACGGTGATCGGTTTGTAATTTTCACTGAATCGAAAAGTACTCTCCGTCATCTGATGAGATGTACGAGTACTTCACCTTTCAGGAGGCTTCCACTGGCGGATAATATCTTAAGAACCATATCTTAAGAACCATCACTGAATTTGTTACCAATCATAAAACTGTAGTCCTTCTCACGTTGGACTGATCGGTAATGAGATTGTTGATCGTTCGCTCCACCATGACCAGTTATCAGTTTATCCACCGTTATAGGTTTTGGTGCTCGTCGGCCCTTATCAAACCGTGTCTTCATGGCAAATGAATGATGCTCAATTCTCTTAGCGGCATGCTCTCGTAAACTTTTCAAATCTGATGTATGTTGTGCACCTTGTAAATCACCTGCCAGACGAGGTCTTAAGCCACAGTTCAAGAGGGGAATTTCCAGTACCCTGGCTTAACGTAGAATTGATACCCAACTGAACTCTCGGTAAGTAAGCGTCCCACCCTTTTTGCTCTTCGCCCATATGAGCCGTCAAGGAACTTAATATTATGCGGTTCAGTCTTTCAACTTGGCCATTAGCTCTTGGCGAAGCCAATTCTTAATTTTTATTTCTTTCACCTCGTAACGTCTATCTGATGCTAATCATCTTTAACAAAAAGCGTTCTTTTTAATCTTAAACATACAAAAGCGTCTTCTTTCACTACAATACTTATGATACACTGATAGTTCACTTATCATAGGTATATGGTTCTTAACACTTTACTAGGCGTCGAGTCAGACCAAATAAAAAACCAAGACGGAGCGAACAATACAGTGAAACATGCTAAAACTACACCACCGCTCTGTGCATACACGCTCACAAACACATATTTACAACTATTTACAATGACACTACAATCAAACTACACCAAACTAAGTGCACAAATGTTTACGAAACCGGCCCACTGTGGGAAAGCCCCATACAAAGCCGTCTCAAAACCGTTTTACGTGAAAGTCGTTGTATTGGAATAAAATGTATAAATTAATATAGTCTAATAAATAAGCTTTCTAGCTGTAATTTTTTATATTTTTTTATTTAATTATAATGTAAGTTAACTCATGTTCAATAACGTAATTTAAACGCAAAACGTTACTACAATTCAATGCCACATTACTCAAAAGTTTTTGATGTAAATATACAAGTATTATACAATTTTGGAATGCTTATAATGTCCTCATAACGTTTAGTAATTAATATTATATACATTGGTTTAATAAAATAAAATTAACCAATATAGTTTAAGATGGTATATATTTAGTGTATTTTTTTTTTTAACGAGACTTTTTCCCTTTACCGCTTCTTGCCGCTGTCGAGATATTTCTTGTATTAAGATCTTTATACATTAGTATATACAAGGAGAAAATAAAAAATTGCGCATACTTGCGCTTTTTTTTACACGGGATCAAAACATATTGCGAGATAAAATAAATTTTTTTTTTTCAATTTCATTTTATTTCCCATAAAATTATTTTTTATCTATTAAGGTCAAATTGATAAAAAGTTAATTACTGTAATAAGTATTATTAATAGTTTTTTTTGTGGTTTTGATACAGTTTTGACCACCTTACTTGATAATATATGGTCAATTATCTATTAGGGTCGAATTCAAAACAGGTTGGTTATGGGAAGAGTGCAAATGATCAGTTTCTTATAAATAAATAAAAATAAAATAAAATAAAAATGTTTATTTCATCAACCGTGCAAACATTACAATTTTTAAATTTGGAGACACCTTTTAAGCAAAGATTTGCTTGTGTTAGGTGGTTCCGCTCCTCGAGTTTACAGTAACTTTACATTGTGTGAGAAACAAACAGTAATTAAATTTATAATATGCATGCAAAGTTCTATAAAATTTCAAAAATGTTATCAATTTATTAAAATTAAAATTTATTAAAATGGAAACGACATTAATAAAGATAGTTTATAATTCATTAAGTGTGCGCACAGTATAATGTGAGTGTAAGTGTGTGTAGTGTTGAAGAGTGTGATGATTGGGTGTGTGTGTGTGTGTGAGTGTGTGTGTATATGATAGAGTGTGTGTGTGCGTGGGTTGTGTGTGTGTGTGTGTGTCCGTATGTGTGTGTATGTGTGTGTGTGTGTGTAGTATAGTACCAATCCTAATGATTATGTGGTCGTGTGTAACAGAGCCTCAGTTTGTTCGTAATTTATAGTCATTAACCATTCAGTGAGTGTTCTTTTGCAGTCATGATGTGTCATGGAGTATATGGCAAGCACCTTGTTAAGGGCATTGTACATGCGAGAGGATTGTTTTGTATATTGCTTAGAAGCAAATGTAGTTTTGACTGGAGATTCTGGTGCTACCTTGTTTGTTCTCCGCGATTGTGTCCTGGAAGTGACGAATGGGAGGGATTTGTGCTTTTTTAAAACAGTCTGAAGGACGTACAGCTTTCTGACGGACAAAACGCTCGCTGTTAAGTATAAGCTATCAGTGGGGAATCTTAAGGGTTTAAAGTACATGACCTTAAGTAAAGCCCTCTGAGCCCGCTCAAGTTCTAAAAACTTTGTCTTTGATGCTCCACCCCAAATTGGTAAACAATACATCAGTATAGACTGCCCCAGAGAGATATAAATTTGCTGGATAAGGTCTTTAGTGGCAACGTGACGAAGAGATTTAAATGTCCAAATTAATTTTCTAACTCTGTTCATTATGAGTTCTAGATGTAAGTGCCAAGAAAGTCGTTGATCGAGCATTACTCCAAGATATTTTGTGTTATTTACTTTGTGTATTTTAAGGCAGGAGCAGTTAGTGTCTTGGGGGTTGGAGCAAGTATGAATTTTAATTTGGAGATCTTTTGTTGGCTGGGTACTATTGTATATAGAGAAACAGATGTAGTTAGTCTTTGAGACATTCAGGGTTAAAAGGTTATAATCGAGCCAGGCAGCTATTTTAGTCAAACCACGTTCAGCGATGCGACCGACGCTGTCCCATGTCTTTCCCGAGAAAACAATTGCCGTATCATCTGCATAGGAGAATATGTGAGCACCTTCGATACTCATGTTACATAGGGTATTTATATAAATGAGAAACAGCGTCGGTCCGAGCACACTTCCTTGCCCCACTCCGTATGTGACTGTTTCTTCGGAGCTTGTGACTGAACCTATTTTTACTACGTACTTGCGCTCACTTAGGTATTCTTGAAAAAGTTTAAGTGGTAATCCACGTATGCCAATGTCTTCTAGCCTGTGTAAGAGAGTGGGGACAGAAACTGTGTCGAAGGCTTTTTTCAGATCTAGAAAGACAGCCATGCACTTGTTACGACTGTCTACTTTTTTAGTGACTGTAGACGTAAGCGCCAGTACAGCGTCTTCAGTAGACTTTCCTTGCCTGAAGCCAAACTGTGAGGGTGAGATTACATTAAGTTTTGTTAAGTAAGTATTCAAGCGTCGATTTACTAACCGTTCGATAATTTTGGACAGGGACGGAAGCACGGATATCGGCCTGTAATTAGATGGATCAGCTCTGTCACCACTCTTGTACACAGGTGTAATTACAGCTTGTTTCAGAGCGGTAGGAAATGTGCCTTGTACAAAGCAGAGGTTGGTAAGGTGTGAAATGATTGGCGAGATGATGAATTTGGCAGCTTTTAAGAAACTTATAGGGATTTTGTCCCAGCCAGTAGCGCTATCAGATTTTAAACTCATAATTACGGCAGCTACTTCGTCAGGGTCTGAATCAATAAATACGAAGGACGAGACCGGCGGATTCGGGATGGTCGAAGGTGTGTTAGGGTCTTTGTTGGTCTGTCTTTCAGGGTTATTTATTATACTGTCAGCAAGACACTTGCCTATAGTGGAGAAGTATTTATTTATTTTGTTTACTGCCTCTAATGGGGTAGGGGCTGATTCCAGTAGATCTGTGTTTTGCGTTTTAGGTGGCTTTCGTTGGGAAATATTATTAATTGTATTCCATAGCTTTTTTGGGTCTTTGGTTGCCTTAAATAGCCGTTCACGATCGTATTTACGTTTTTGCTTTTTAATGATGGTGTTGCAGTAATTACGGTATCTTCTATAGGTTATTTTCAATATCTCGTTATATGGTTCTTGTTTTAACTTTCTTTGCATTTTGTTGCGATTATGTATACAGCGCAGTAAGCCTAAAGTCATCCAAGGTTTTATCAATCTATGTTTAAGGGGGATTCTCGTAATAATAGTTCCGGCAGTAAGACAGTTTTGTAGTAAGGTTATTAGGCTGTTTATTAAAATGTTGGGATTAGTAAGATTTAATAGATCGTGAATGCCGCCAGTTTTTAAGTGTTCGAGGGAGCCTTCCATATTTAATGTTGTTTTAGTTTTAATTATTTTATCTTTGTTTATCAGTTCAGTTAATTTTAGGAAAATCATAGAATGATCGGTGATAGTGGTGTCGATAACTGCTATAAATGCTGATTTTTTGTTCGGTTTTAGTTTAAGTATAAAGTGGTCGAGACAACTTTTATCTCTGGTGGGGAGGGAGTGTCCGGAAAGCAGCCCGTGCATTGCTAACATATTTAAGTAATTAAGTCTATTTGATCTCTCGTTTGTTTGTTCATTTTGTTTGTGTATTAAATTAATATTGATGTCGCCAGTAATTATTATATTTTTATTTGAAGAAACGGTAGTTAGGTGAATATTTAAAGAGTTTATGAAATCATCTGCATTTGTCTTTGATGGGGAGCGATATATACCGAGAACTATGAGATCAGGCTTAATATTAACTTGTATACATGAAGCATGTGTCAATTCAATCTCTTTTATATGAAACTTGTGCGCGTCCTTAACAAATACGACGACACCGTCAGCGATATTTAAGTGTTTAGTAGTGTGGTCCGATGAGTAATTATGTAATTGTGGAATATTTTTGCTACTGTTCACCCTGCATTCACTCAAAACTATAATGTCGGGGTTAAAATGAAGATTAGCCAGGTTCAGTTGTAAGTCGTTAAAATTAGAGTAAATACTTCTGATATTCTGTGAGATAATTGTAAAATCAGTGTTATTAATTTTCATTGTTGTGTTGAGACTAAGAATAGAATGGTTTGATACTTGGGCTATTTCTGTATTATCTATTTGCGTTATTGTTTCTAGAGTTCTATCCATACTTGACTGTTGCGGGACTAGGGTACAGAAAATTGTGGTCTTTAGATTGGGACAGGTGTGTTCGTGCATGTAATATGTATAGGAAGTATGGTAGGGTGGTAGGGTATATAATGAAGGTATTTATGTATGTTTTTAGTGTGTATGTGCGCATTACAATTATACTACTTAATTTAATTAATAATAATATGCTGCTATCTATTAATTTAAACTTATTACTTCTAATCTTAAGGTTAAAGGATATTAACATAGAACAATAACAAAAACCTTTAGTAAAGTGACAAATTACGGCTAGTCATTTTTGTTGCATAAGCTTATTTACTTGCAATTCACTTTTAATTATAATTTTTGGCGAGTCATCATCTTTTTTTACGTATACTTGGCCGAAGGAAGTCCAGCAGTATTTATAGGTTTTGGACTTAGCAAGGTCGCGGGCGAGAAAGAATAAACGCGCCCCCTTTGTGGTCAATCTCTATACAGCTATATAATCTTATCTTTCTGCACATAGCACTATTTCATTGGCCAATAAAAGGAAGGCGAACCCTGAAAAATTCACAGTTGTTGGTCAGATATTCAGTTGCCCTAAGAAGCAGTTACTACTTATTTTCAAATATTCGCAGAAATTGACTGATTTGAAAAATGGGTGAATTTGTTTGTAGCAAACGAGAGTTGTGCAATTTGTTGATAAATGGGCATAATGTAGAAAACTACTTACAAGAAAATTTCTATTTATCACCAGAAGATATGTCTACTGTGGTCTCCTACATTCAAAGAAACTTGGTGTCTAAATGTAACGAACGCTGGAGAAATGCATCTCGAAGAAAAGAACGCTTTGAAATTAAGAATGTCAACTGGTTAGACGGTCAATTTCGTGTTCCACTGGAGTGTCGAGTAACGGTTAATGAGCCTAATACATCTGGAAGTAGTGGTGGCAGACCTTCGAAACCATACGAAGCATCTTCAGAAAAAACAAAGAAACGAAAAAACATGGAATTGATACAAGAATACGGACTAGACTGTGTGCTCAATGCATATGCTCAGGAATTACGGTCTATAGGTGAGACGGAGGAGGTCTCAATCGTTAATATTATACGAATTGAATCAAGAAATGCTAAGAAAAAAAATCTTAAATACGTAACTGAGAACCCTGAAGACGTTACACCTTTTACAAAGGAAGAAGCACTACGGACATTTATTGACTTAGACCTTAACAAAGAACAGTATGGAAAACTTCGACTTTGTTTGGCGGATAAAAACTGCTCAGTGTTTCCTTCTTATCCAACTTTACTCGAAGCAAAGAAGATGTGTTACCCACCAGATTCGAGCATAACCATTACAAACATAAGTGCAAAAGTCAATCTGCAATACTTGTTGGATCATACTGTGGCACGTATATTACTAATTGGATCAGTTTACAAAAGTGGTTTAAGAAAGTTGAAACTATTCTGTAAATGGGGTTGTGACGGGTCATCTGGGCAGAGTGAATACAAGCAAGTTTTGCCCGAAGAAAGCGATTTTATATCAGATGCAAACCTTTTTATAGCTTCACTTGTACCCATTAGACTCATAGATGAGACAACTAATACTGTTGTTTGGAAGAATGAAACTTGCTCATCTGTAAGATATTGCAGACAATTTGCCAAAGAAACTCCCAAAAAAACCACGTCTGTTGTGGCTGATATCAACAATCAAAAACAAAATCTGTCTCCTTCCCTGATAAATAAGAATGGTGAGGTTATCGAAATTACTCATGACCTATTTTTAACCATGATTGATGGTAAAGTGGCACAAGTTTTAACTGAAACTCGTTCAAGCGCTTCTTGTACAGTTTGTGGTGCTACTCCTCGGGAAATGAATAACTTAGAGGCAGTTAGGACACGAGATGTGAACGAAAATTCATTTCAATACGGACTGTCAACATTACATGCTTGGATTAGAAGTATGGAGATGATCTTACACATTTCCTATAACTTGTCTTTTGAAAAGTGGTCAGCTACTACACCCGAAAATAAAAAAAACAAAGACGAAAAGAAAAAACTGGTGCAAAAGCGGTTTAGGGAAGAAATTGGACTGCATGTCGATAAACCTCGACAAGGGACTGGAAATAGTAATGACGGAAACACAGCTCGGACATTTTTTCAGAATTACTCATGCTCTGCAGACATTACAGGAGTAGACGTAGAACTTATAAAACGAATGTACATAATACTACAAACTATGTCATCTGGAATGGCTATTGATTCGAAAAAGTTCGGTGAATAGGCATATAGTACAGCCCAACTGTACGTAAATAATTATAATTGGTATTGTATGCCTTCCTCCGTGTATAAAATACTTATTCACGGCGAAAAAATAATTGAGTACTATGCTATTTTACCTATCGGACAATTGTCCGAAGACGCGCAAGAATCCCGAAATAAGGATTACAAAAAATTTAGGCTTCATCATTCTAGAAAGTGTTCAAGAGAGGCTACCAATGAAGATGTGTTCCATACCTTATTGTACACTTCTGATCCATATATATCAAGTTTGAGAAATACCTCAGAAACAATATCGAAAGAACTTTTTGATGAACCTAAGGCCCTTCTTGCCGTCAATGAAAATCTGTAGGAGCTTGCTGAATTGTGTACATATTTTTTTTTTTTGTTTTCTCGTTTGGTACTATATATATTCCGTTTTATGTAAATTAAAGAAACATGTTTTGTATTTTTTTCTTATAAAATGCATGTATTTTTTTTAAGTTTAATTTTATAATTAATTGTTAAATAAAATTTTCAAAATCAAAATTATTTCTATTAAACTTTATACATCCAAGTATATGTGTGCAAAATTACAGCTAATTTAGTTTTGAAACAACTGAGATACAGAGTTTTGAGACGAAACATACGCGATTTTCCCACTGTGCGGCCTCACGTCACTGATGACTGCGCTCTGTCTTGGTTTTTTATATGGTCTGAGGGCGTTGGTAGAATCTGAATTCTGTTAGGTCTTGAAATTAAACTAGGATTGACTTTGTATTAATAATATTATATGCAAAAGAACAACATGGTTCTCTCCCGCGCACTCCCGAATATAAGTATAGTCTATTGACCACTTCGTGCCGATCGCTAATGCGGCCCGGCCTGGTACGCATAGGGTTGGAACAATCATGGGATTATCGTTATCAGTACAAATAAGTAATTAATTAAATAGGTGTGAGAATAGGCAATAATATTGAAGGATGATCATAAATGGCACGTTAAAGAGTTGGTCCCGGCTGTCATTCATAGATCTTTGCCAGTCGTAGTCAGAAGTTCAAAAGTCTGACAACCAGTCTTACCAAGGGGTATCGTGCTACCCAATAACTGGGTTGTGGAGGTCAGATATCAAATGAAATCAAACGTTTATTTACTAGAAATATATTGTTTTGGTACAGGTGTTAACCTAAGTATCATTGTGTTCTGCCTGCAAGCACGTGTGTACATTTTTATTAAGGTAGATTTTTAAGTTTAGTATCTTTATATTTTTATTTTATCACCCTTCCCACGGATTTTTGTGTGATACGGACGTGTTTTAAGTTAGCTGCTATATTGTCAAAATTAAAAAATAATTAAAATCAAATTTGTGCAAGTACCAGGCGCGCATAAGTTTTAGAAGCTAAGAGTAACCAGTGTTCGACGAGCATCACCTATATGAGCTATCTCTACAAAAACTGCGTGAGGAATAAACTAGTTAGCCAATACAGTCAAAACCACACCGCTAGTCGTTAATTACCAGCACAATTGCGCGCACGCTACGCGATGGTCACCGTCCTCCGACCGTACCGATGCGCACGCACTGGGAGCGTAGATGTCGCCTAGTACCAGGAGTACTCGTCCAAGTTTGTGGGGCTCACATGAATCTAAATAAAAATGCCGCTTCGACTTACTCCTCCGCAAGTAGCGACCTCCACTCTTCGTTTACAACTTCACCTCCAATACGCGTAAAGGTTGCATATTAGAAAATCAAAACTTTCCTGAGCAAATTTCAAAAGAACAACGTACAAATCAACAAAGTTTAAAATAACGATGGTCATTTGATCAAAAGTTCAGCTGAGCAAAGTCAGGAATATCAATGTTTAAATTATCTTTTACACTATTGAACAAATCGTTTAAAGGTCAAAATGGATTACTGGATAAATTATTAACGAGCGTGACAGAAATGAATCGCTGCAAAACCGACTCCACGTAGTCTTGTCTGCCCTATCCCTAGAGTGTTATTTAAAATCGCGTAGGCGCGGAGGGGCGAGGCGGCCCGCGAGCTGAGAAGCAGATGGTTTTAACGCTCGCCGCGGCGACTGAGGATGGCCGGCTTGGCCGGCCAGCAAGCCGAAGGCGGTGGTGAGTGTGAAACACATCTGCGACGATAAGCTCGCATGGGACCGCCAGAGCCCCGCAGCGCCGGAGCCGTGACAGAAACCTTGCCTGCTGCATGTTGCATGCTTGCTTGCATGCTGCATGCTGCATGCTGCATGCTTGCAAGACAAGCCAATAAAATCTGCCGAAGAAATGTCTTTACCATTGTCTAATTATCCACTCGCAGGCAAATTAAAATTACATCTAGCAACTTTTGATCAGTCGTTCATTTGATGTCACATACATTGGGATTCTAAAATTTTTCTAAATAAAACATTTAGTAACTATAATTTTGTTATTTCGTTTACTGTTCTTTTGAAATTTGCTCGAGAAAGTTTTGATTTTCTAATATGCAACCCGCGTAAAAGAAGACAGGTAGATTACTTTCGACCTATGTCCTCAAAAGTGCTTCAAAATTATAGCACTGCTCTTTTGTAGCTAAGATTTGTTTTAATATTATATCAATATTCCAATCTCCACATATTTATATGTTTCTGTCTGAATCGAGATCCGATCCGTCAAGTAATTTAAAAGAATGTCAAGCTTATGAAGAAAGATTTTTATTTGCTCCTTCAGGTATTATGTATTATAATTATGAATATTAATAATGAACTGAAAATATAACACTGAATTAATGTAACCAGAGGACAAAGAAGGTTTAGTAGACGAGTTTTGTTTTACAAGTGTGATAATATTTAGAAATATATAGATCACTATTTGAGCCTGTTTTGTTTTCTATCTCTCATTTCTGTTTTGCTTCGATGTTCTTTATGCGATATCTTGATTCTTAATAGCCCAAACAATCAAATTCGTATCTTTTTTTTGCAAACTGAACATTGCAGCAACAGCAACAGAGCAGTGCTTTATAATGTCAAATATATTTAACAAAAATTACAAGTGAATTTTGCTAATATCATGTGGTCACCACTCACTTTTTTTGAAAACATAATGACGGTTTTCAAATTAATTAAATTCTCAATAACGGTATGTGTTGCTTGGTGGATAAGCAATCGCTCCATGTAAAATACTGGTATTCAGAAAAAGCTAGACTGATGATGGAAACAATAAGTTACTAATAATGTGCAAAATAAAAATGGGCAGTAATATTGAAAGATGATCATAAAATGGCAGATACTGTATGTCATATGGCGGTTTCTTATTACATTGACATTAATAAAATGCATTTTCGTTATTGAAATGTTAATCCGATATCTCTTGATATTTTCAGGCTGTAAGTAGATATGAGTAATTTAATAAGTTAAAACCGGCCAAGTGTGTGTTGGACCACGTACAATGAAGGGTTCCGTAGTTGGGATGAATTTATGCCAATAACAAACTTAACATTGTAGTTGGAAAACATGTTCTCCCATAAGAAATGGATGGGGAAAAAAAAACCCCACTTTACGTGTAGGGGAGGACCTTAAAACAATTCATGGTTTTATTGTACCACTTTGTTGGCGTGGTTAATATATATACACCCATGTCAAGTTACAGCTTTCTAGTACTAAGAGTCTCTGAGTTAAGCCGCGGACAGACAGACGGGCATGGCAAAACTATAAGGGTTCCTTTGTTGACTACGGAACCCTAAAAAGGATACCCTCTAAAACAAATAAAATAGAAGTCGGTGTTACTAAAACACCGCTTACAAATCTTAGTAGGTACAGTTACTTCGGCCGTTATTTTTATTGTTAAAATTGTAATCTGATTTTACTTTATATTTTCAGGAAGTAAGTACCAATAAGAGTGGTCACAAGAGCTACTGCTGAGCATGAGACCCAGGGATAAATTCACGGGTCGGGCAAAGAGATATTGAGTTTTTGCAACTGGAATTTCTCAATAGCAGCCTGGAGTCTGGATTCCTGCCCGGTTGATAGCAATAGGCTCAGCCCCTATTACATGGGACTTGAACATTACTGACGGAATATGGGTGTACTATAGCCTAACCCTTCGGATATTACACGCATAATGTTATGTTATGTTAAGTACAAATATGTAATAAAATAGGTGTGAGAATAGGCAGTATTTATGGAGAATGATCATAAAATGGCACGTTAATAGATCTTTGTCAATCGTTACGAGTAGTCAGAAGTCCAAAAGTCTGACAACCAGTCTTACCAAGGGGTATCGTGTTACCCATTAACTGGGTGGTGGAGATTGAGATAAGCTCTCGCGCTATATACAATACTGGTATTCAGCTGCATCCGGTTAGACTGGAAGCCGACCCCAACATAGTTGGGAAAATGCTAGGCCGATTGATTGAAATAACAAAAGTTATTATTGAAAGATGATTATAAAAATGGCAGGTATCATGTGTCATAAGATGACGGTTTCTTATTATATTGATAATAATAAATTACAATTTCTATATTTAAATGTTAATCAGATTCCTCTTAATATTTTCAGGCCGTAAGTAAACATGAGTAATTTCATAGAACCAATATTCGAAGACAAGCGACATCCTCCAACCCGCAGTGGGCCCGCGTGGTGGATTATTATGACCCACTCCCTCTCACAGAGGCCTGTGTTCCAGCAGAAGGAAAGTTTTATGCTGATTATGTAAAAATCCAAATGCAACGGGACATAATTTAAAAGAAAATAACCTTCGGGGATTACACACAAATAATGTTATGTTATGTTAAGGACAAATAAGTAATTCAATAGGTGTGAGAATAGGTAATAAGATTCCAGGATGATCATAAAATGGCTCGTTAAGTATTTAGCTGGTAGAGAGGAGGAACATTTGACTCTAACACAAATTTTTACTTACTTTAAAGCTTAATTTTTCGCAAACGGATCCCTGAATCCAAAAATGGGTAATTCTCTAGAACCAAAACGTCGAAGACATGCAACATCCGCCAACCCGCACTGGGCCCGCCGCGTGATGGATTAATTATGGCCCACTCCCTCTCACTGAGAGAAGGCCTGTGTCCCAGCAGTGGGAACATTATAGGCTGATTATGTAAAAGTCTGACTGCAAAAAGACATAATTGAAAAGAGAATAGGCAATAACATTGAAGGATGATCATAAAAAGGCACTTTAAGCAATTAGTCCTGGCTGTCATTCATAGATCTTTGCCTGTCGTTACGGGTAGTCAGAAGTCCAAAATCTGACATGCAATCTTACCAAGGGGTATCATATTACCCAGTTACTGGATGTGGAGATCAAAATGGCAGTTGCTTCATATAAAATACTGGCATTCAGCTGCATCCGGATAGACTGGCAGCAGACCCCAACGTAGTTGGGAAAAAGCTAGGCAGATGATTGAAACAACAAGTTATTAATTATGTGCGAAATAAAAATGGGCAGAAATATTGAAAGATGATCAAAAAATGGCAGATACTGTATTTCATGTGTCATAAGATGACGGTTTCTTATTAATCAATCTGTCTAGACTTTTCCCAACTATGTTGGGGTCGGCTGCCAGTCTAACCGGGTGCAGCTGAATACCAGTATTTTACAGGGAGTGAGTGCCTATCTGACGTCCATAATAACCCTGTATCTGGGCAATACGATACCCTTGACGGTTTCTTATTACATTGACAATAAAAAAAATGCATTTTCGTTTTTCAAAAACATTTATCCGATATCTCTTGATATTTTCAGGCTGTAAGTAAAAATGAGTAATTTAATAAATTCAAAACCGGCCAAGTGCATATCGAACCACGCACAATGAAGGGTTCCGTAGTTCGGATGAATTTATCAAGAATGTAGTTGGAACACTCAATTAAAAGAATGGTAAAATTGTAGTTGCAACTACAAATGTAAGTTTGTCGATTATTACTCGGTAACTTGTAGAGCCTACTTAGCTGTGATAATTTTCCTTTTAATTTCGTTATATAAACTACTGCCGTGAATTTTTCCATACATCCAAAACTAAGTGTTTAGCCGGTAGGGGGGGGGACACTGGATTCTAACAAAAATTTGTACTTTAAAGCTTAATATTTCACAAACGGATCCCAAAATCCAAAACTGGGTAATTCTCTAGAACCAAAAATTCAAAAACATGCGACATCCGCCAATCCGCACTAGCCCGCGTGGTAGATTAATTATGGCCACTCCCTCTCACAGAGAGGAGGCAGTGGGAACATTATAAGCTGATTATGTGAAAGTCTGACTGCTAAAAGACTTCTGACTGCAGAAATTACTTTGACAATAATAAAATGTCTTTTCGTTTTTCAAACATTAATCCGATATCTCTTCATATTTACAGGTTGTAAGTAGATATATGAGTAATTTGATAAGTTCAAAACCGGCCAAATGTGTGTCCGACTACGTACAATGAAGGGTTCCATAATAGGGATGAATTTATCCCAAGAAAAAACTTAACATTTTAGTTGGAAAACTGGATTGTGGAGATCAAAAAGGCAGTAGCTCCATGTAAAATACTAGTATTCAGCTGCATCCGGATAGACTAGAAGCAGACTCCAACGTATTTGGGAAAAAGCTAGGCAGATGTTGGAAACAACAAGTTACTAATAATGAGCGAAATAAAAATGGGCAGTAAGTAATATTGAAAGATCATCACAAAATGGCAATTAAAAAATTCAAACTCAACTCAAACTCAATTTTTTTATTGCTAATACTGTATGTCATATGACGGTTTCTTATTACATTGACAATAATAAAATGCAGTTTCGTTTTTCAAATGTTAATCCGATATCTCTTCATATTTTCAGGCTGTAAGTAGATATATGAGTGTGGGATTGTAAGGCAAAACAAACGATTACTCGTAAAATGTTTATTTTAAAACACAAAAATATCAAGCAGCGTTACACCGTAAGTCGTCGTGGATCTAGTTCTCGCCATTTCTCTTCCTTTCTCACTCTCACACATACATCCCTTTCTTTCATCCGGTGCGTTCCTTTTTACAATTATAAGCTGCGTTCATACTACAACGTAATACAATATTTTATCCCACAGTCGGCCATCCTGATACATGTCTGTCCTCAGACATCCACACAAACATTCATCACTACCTTTCAACTTAAATCTAGCTTAACCACTAGTACAGCATTACAACATTAAAGTAACAACATAACATAACATCACTTACTTTCTAAGTTCTATTTTAAAAGAGAAGATACAACATAGCATTATCGTTCAATATAAAAATACTTCAAAAACATGTTTACACATTAACCAGAAACAAGACAAAGTTAACAACTCTCACCTTTTAGGTTGTGGAATTATCACCTGGTCACACCTTCATATAATCTGCTGAACTACAGGTTACCCCAGGGCCTTCAGTATTAGGGTCGAGCTTTTTCACATCATATCTGTTGTTCCTCTTTACTTTTACAACTTGATAGGGCCCTAGATATTTGGCTTTCAGCTTCATTCCCGTGCCAAACTGCGTGCGTTTAATTGCCACTAAGTCTCCTTCTTTGTACTTCATACTTTCTTTTCTCTTCCTATTGAAATTCATTATGTTTTCTTCTTGAACTTGCAGAATTTGTTCTTTAGCTTTCTCTCTTAGTTTTTCTCTCTCCTCTGAATAGCTTTCTCTTTCTTCTTCTAAAAGCAAGTCGTAAATCTCTATGTCTTCCTTCATTCTCATCTTTGTCCCAATCAGTAGTTGATAGGGTGTAGTATTTATGCTTCGCTGAAAAGTACTGTTTAGAGAACGCTGTAATCTACTTACATGCCTGTACCAAAGAGCAGGGTTTTCTATACACATCTGTGTAAGTACAGAGATAATAGTACGATGTACCCTTTCCACTTGCCCATTTCCTCTAGACACTCCCGTCGTAATTTTGATGTGTTATATGTTTTCGTCTTTACAATACTCTTGAAACTCATTGCTTGTATAAGCTGTTCCTCGTACAGTTATAAATCTGGTTGGATTTCCAAAATGTTGTTGGAGAATTTTCAACTTTTCAATTGTTTCTTTACTTGTGGTACTTTTAGTGGGAAATATCCAAGTAAACTTCGTGAATGCGTCTACAATCGTGAGAATATGGTTATACTGCTTCTTCGTCTCAGTCATTGGACCGATGTGATCCAAATGAAGTGTATGCAGCGGTGACTCTTCCTTTACAATCGGAGTTAGGAATCCTTCTTGTTTTCCCTTTTTACGCGTAGCTAATAAACATGGAATACAACCTGTAATAAATTCTTCAATTTTCTTATCAAGGTTCTTGATAAAATAGTCTTTACTTATTATTTCAATCATCTTTCTTTTTGAAAAATGTCCATTTGCATGAGCCCTTTTTATGATTTCATTTTCCATAGACTTTGGGATCACTAAATGCTTTTCCATTCCTTTGTACAGCAATCCATTATCAATATAATAATCTCCATAAGTTCTCTCCTGTAAAATCTCAAATATAGCTTTCAGACCATCATCCAACTGTTGTGCTCGTCTGATCTCATCGTGCAGAGTTACTACTGCTACATATGGGTTTCGGCTTAATGCATTAGTATGCTTCATCCTCTTTCCTGGTCGATGTTCCACCACAAAGTTAAACTCCTGCAGAAGTAATGCCCATCTTGCAACCCTCGTACTCAAATCTTTTTTCTTAAGTGTCATCTGGAATGCTTGACAATCAGTTACAATTTTAAATCTTATACCATACAAATAGTGTCAAATTTACCCCTTCTATAATAGCCAGACTTTCCAGTTCATAACTTGTGTACTTTTTTTCCGCATCATTCGTTTTACGACTCATGTAGTACACTGGATGTAGTCCACCGTCATCATCAGATCGTTGCATGAGTATAGCAGCATAAGCGAGACATGATGCGTCTGTATGCATTTCTGTCCCCAATCTTGGATTAAATATTCGTAAAACTGGTTTAGAAGTCAAACGTTCCTTTAAGCATTTGAATACACACCGTTGCTCATCATTGAATTCGTAATTGACATCTTTCTTAAGTAAATCTGTAAGTGGACGTGCTATAGATGCAAAATCCTGGATATACTTCCTAAAATATGATGCCAATCCAATAAAACTTTGCAATTGCTTCACTGTTTTGGGTTCTGGAAACTTTGTAACAGCGTCAATCTTTTCACTGGCAGGTCTTACTTGTCCATTCTCAATTGTATGACCTACATAAGTTATGCTTCGACATATCAGCTGTGCTTTCTTCCAATTTATTTTCAAGCCATATTCAGATGCCAGTCTTAAAACTTCTCTTAATCTTTCAACGGCTTCCTGTTCATCTTTTGCTGGAATAACAATATCATCGACAAATATTAGAACAATTCCTTTAGACATTAATTCTCTGAAGATTATGGTCACAAATCTCATGAAGTAGTTTGGGCAAACAGACAACCCAAATGGAGCTTTCAAAAACTCGAACTGACCGTGGTGTGTGACAAATGCAGTGTAATTTACCGACTCACTGCTGACACTCAGATGGAAAAATCCATTTTTTTAATCCAGTACACTAAATACTTTTGCCTCAGCTAACTTGTCAATATGATCCACAATGATCGGCATTAGAAACTCGTCTTTCATAATCTTACTATTTAATTTTCTGTAGTCAACACACACCCTTATAGCACCACTGCACCATCTTTTTTGCGAACAACAACTAATGGACTAGCATATTCAGAATAACTTACGCGTACAATTCCTTGCTTAAGCCACTCAGCAACTTGTTCTTCAACTACCACCTGCTCTTTCAGTGATATACATCGTGGACGTTGCGCCACCGGCACGTCGTCTTTCACAATTATTTTCAGCTGGATAGGAGCTTCTTTTAATTTGGCATGGTTGATAACTTTCAACCATCTGAACAACTTCTTCTTTAAAATACTTATTACTCACATGACCAACCTCGACACTGCAACTAAAACAATTGATTTCATTCAACCCATTCCACAGGTTTCAACCACACAGTACTACCATTCATAACCGTTGTAACATTCTTAAGAAATTTGTGACCTATGGTTACATCAAAAGGCATAGTACAGTCTTTAGGCACCACGTAGAATAACACATCGTCGTATTTCGTACTGTCGATCACAACATTTGTTGATAAACAACCTAATGACTCCACTTTAGCAAAACCAAGTCCAGACAGTGTTATGTTATTGTTCATCACTTTACAGATATTAGCACAAAACTTAGAAGATATTAAATTCACATCACTGCCGGAATCAAAAAGCGCACTAGTCGTTTTTCCAAATAATTCTACGATCTTCATAGGTTTTCCCCGTTGTGATTGTTTGTTTACGTCGTAAATGTCATATTCGATTTGACTTTGACGTTTACTGTCTTTGTCGTCTTCTGTCATCTTGTCATTTTGTGAGTGTGACGTAACATCCGCGTCGTTGAACGACGATTGACCAAACATTGCTTGCTTCACACGTTCGCCACTCCCGCTCCCACTCGTCGATGCGCCGTTGTGATCTTTTCTATCACCGAAAGTGTCGGAACTACGCCATTTTAATGAACTTCCCTTCGAATCTTCCTTGCGGAAACATGTAGGCTGTGCTACCGCCATGTTTTTTCTATGCGGGCACTTCGGTGAAATATGACCATATTCATTGCAGTTAAAGCACTTTGGACCTTGTGTCTTCTGCGGACAGTCTTCCGACACATGATCGCCGTCACCACAATTATAGCACCTTTTCAACGTTTTTTCGTGACGTACCATGCCGCGTCTTTCGTTTTTGTAGGTACTTCTAGAATGTTCCAGCTTCATCTTTTCCTTAATAGTCTCGTAGATTTTAAACTTCTCTTTCAGATCAGGATACGTAGTTACACCGTAGAGCATGATTTTATTGGTCTCATGGTCGATTATGCCATCAACGATGTATTTAATGGCCACGTAATCGGGTATTCTTCCTCTTTTCCCCAATTCTTTCATAACCATCATATAGTCGATGCAACTCTCATCACGTCTTTTCTTTCGTTGGCTCAAAAGCTCGTGTATTGCTTTGATGTCGACGGTGTCAGGGAACTCTTTACTCAGTGCCGCCCTAAGTTCTTCCCATGTTTTGTGAGGGCGTTCAACTTGTATCCAAAGCTGTGCGGTGCCCGCTAGGGATCTCCGTGCCATCAGCAGCTGTTGCAGCGGTGTCCAACCACATATTTCTCCATTTTCTTCCACGTCTTGTATCCATCGCACCACTGGATACGTTTTATCTTGACCGGTGAATTTAGGTATTAGATCCGAAGTTAGGTACAACATCGAATTTATGCCCGTACGTGATTCGTCTTTCGCCATTTTCGTAAAAATATTTCTTCGTTAGCGCCAGCTCACCGTTTGCCGATACCGTCGAAATTATTTTCGGCCGCCGTTGTTTTTTCAAATCGTTGGGCACGCTACGTGCCGGTCTCCGTCGTCCGTCGTTAGTCTACTTCTTCAATCGTCGTGTCGTTATGTTGCCAATCCCGGACGAGCCCCCAAATTTGTGGGATTGTAAGGCAAAACAAACGATTACTCGTAAAATGTTTATTTAAAAAAACAAAAATATCAAGCAGTGTTACACCGTAAGTCGTCGTGGATCTAGTTCTCGCCATTTCTCTTCCTTTCTCACTCTCACACATACATCCCCTTCTTTCATCCGGTGCGTTCCTTTTTACAATTATAAGCTGCGTTCATACTTCAACGTAATACATTATTTTTATCCCACATGAGTAATTTAATAAGTTCAAAACCGGCCAAATGTGTATCCGACTACGTACAATGAAGGGTTCCGTAATTGGGATGAATTTATCCCAAGAAAAAACTTAACATTGTAGTTGGAAAACTGGATTGTGGAGATCAGAAAGGCAGTTGCTCCATGTAAAATACTAGTATTCAGCTGCATCCGGATAGGCTGGAAGCAGACCCCAACGTATTTGAGTAAAAGCTAGGCAGATGTTGGAAACAACAAGTTACTAATAATGAGCGAAATATAAATGGGCAGTAAGTAATATTGAAAGACATCACAAAATGGCAAATAAAAAATTCAAACTCAACTCAAACTCAATTTTTTTATTGCTAATACTGTATGTCATATGACGGTTTCTTATTACATTGACAATAATAAAATGTATTTTCGTTTTTCATATGTTAATCTGATATCTCTTCATATTTTCAGGCTGTAAGTAGATATATGAGTAATTTAATAAGTTCAAAACCGGCCAAATGTGTGTCCGACTACGTACAATGAAGGGTTCCGTAATTGGGATGAATTTATCCCAAGAAAAAACTTAACATTGTAGTTGGAAAACTGGATTGTGGAGATCAGAAAGGCAGTTGCTCCATGTAAAATACTAGTATTCAGCTGCATCCGGATAGGCTGGAAGCAGACCCCAACGTATTTGAGTAAAAGCTAGGCAGATGTTGGAAACAACAAGTTACTAATAATGAGCGAAATATAAATGGGCAGTAAGTAATATTGAAAGATCATCACAAAATGGCAAATAAAAAATTCAAACTCAACTCAAACTCAATTTTTTTATTGCTACGAGTAATACTGTATGTCATATGACGGTTTCTTATTACATTGACAATAATAAAATGTATTTTCTTTTTTCATATGTTAATCTGATATCTCTTCATATTTTCAGGCTGTAAGTAGATATATGAGTAATTTAATAAGTTCAAAACCGGCCAAATGTGTGTCCGACTACGTACAATGAAGGGTTCCGTAATTGGGATGAATTTATCCGTAGAAAAAACTTAACATTGTAGTTGGAAAACTCAATCAAAAGAATGTTAAAATTGTAGTTGCAACTGCAACGATAACCGTTGGTTATTATTTTCGTTTCTTAAATATTAATCCGACCTTACTTAATATTTTCAGACCGTAAGTAACAATTAGTAATTTATTCAGTTAAAATAGAAACCCACTAAAATAAATAAAGAAGAAGTTGGTGTTAGATAATAAAACACTGTTTATAAATCTAAGTTGTTACACTTATTTCGGCCGTTATTGTCGGTGTTAAAATTTTAATCTGATTTTGCTTTTTATTTTCAGGACGTAAGTCCCAATAAATCTTTTTGGTCTAGTGGTAGCAAGCGCTACTGCTGAGCATAAGGTCCCGGGTTCAATAACCGGGTCGAGCAAAGTGTTATTAGGTTTTCCATCTGGAATTTCTCAGTAGCAGTCTTTTTTTTTTTTTTTGTGGTTGAGAAATCATTCAATGACTTCTCCCGCTCTGGGCGGAGCAGAAGGGCGTGTCAGACTTTTACTGACTAAAACCCACCCGTGTTCCTTCATTTGCCTGTTGCCAAGGTCCCGGTATCCCTTTCGGACTTTCCCGCAACCCTGGCAGGCATCGTTCTTACCGGACCCCGTCCATTGTGCTGACATCTCTTTGAGGCGCGCGTAGAACACGACGCGCCATCGACCCGGGCCTGGTCCTTATCGGACGGCGAGCTGCCCGTTGCTCGCCGTCCACAAGCCCGCGCCTGTGGTGGCCGGGAATCCGCCTGGGATTCCCGACGCGGTTAGGGGCGTGAGGGCGCAAACTTTGCCTTTCCCTCACGCGTTCCGCCTCCTCCTTCGCGAGCATTACTGCTTCGCAGAAGGAGGTGACGGCTTCCCATGCCCTCTCGCTCCGTACCATGGCCTGGACCAGGGCCGGACGCGAGAGTTCATTGCCGCCAATCGCCTCCGCGAGGAAACGGCGGTGCTCCGCCCAAGCCGGGCATACCTCCACCGTATGCTCCACCGTGTCCTCCGGGCGATCCGCACAGTGGTGACACCCGGGCGTTTCCTCCCGCCTAATCCTACACAGTTGATGGCAATAAGTTCGGCTTCTATTACACCGTGGGACTTGAAGATAACTAGTGAAATGTACTGCATAACTCTTTGGTTCCAATAAGTAATAGGTGTGAGAATATGCAATAATATTGAAGGATTGATCATAAAATGGTCCCACCTGTCTGTCATTCCTGGATTACCAGTCGGTACAGCAGTCCAAAGTCAAATAATTTATTTCAATTAGGGCTGATTTAAGCAAAGCCAGATTTTATAATCGGGGAATAAAATTGACGTCTGACAGTTTTTGTATAGAAAACCTGTTAAAAATTTCATAATATTTATTC
Organism: Lithophane leautieri; assembly: GCA_949152455.1. Lineage (NCBI taxonomy): Eukaryota > Metazoa > Arthropoda > Insecta > Lepidoptera > Noctuidae > Lithophane > Lithophane leautieri. The sequence continues at coordinate 1,550,967 of OX424486.1, forward strand.
GCTGGATTAGACATAATATTTGGGATAAAAGTTTGGTTGAATTCGTCTTTAGGCACATACCTATTTAAGGCTCTTTTGAATGTCAAAACTTACAAAAATTAATATTAATTCTAGTCGCCCCTCCCAAAAGGTAGTTTTCGTCTGGAGAAGAATGGGCAAGAAAATCCACCGTTACTCTTTTTTTTTTTTTTAAATACTTTCTGTACAATTATATTGTAATTATACTAAGTGAAGACGATGCACCTAGAATGAGATTACTATACCATAATAGGTAAAAATAATTATAAATGACAAATAAATTAACTATGTGATAGATTATACATGGTGCTCACGTACAAACATTGTAAAAGTATTACCATATTCCTAAAATTTTTACAAGTACCTTTTACTAAAAAGTCAGTCCGTTAAAAATCTGACAACCAGTCTTACCATGGGGTATCGTGCTACCCAGTAGGTAACTGGGTTGGGGCAGTAATTGAATAAGTTACAATACTGTTGATAGATAATCTTCTTTATAATCTAACTACCCATGCTAAAACAAAGTGGCTTTTCGTGTCTATATTCTGTGTAACCGCTTGGATCTTCTGAACTACTCAATAGGATTTGATGCGGTTTTTAGGTAATATCATAAATTAAGAGCATGTATTCCAGAAGTTTTATGTGTAATTAACAATATTATTTGGCTTAGATGTAGCTCATAATCCCTGTTCTGGTATATTGCCCTCGTGCAAAGCTAGGTCGGATCGCGTCGGGCCTGTTATTTTTTTTATTATTTGGTTATTAGTACGTATTACATTTGGTACGTATTTATTTACTTGATTGTTATTTTAGTACTCATACAATATATTAAAGGCAGTTTAATTAAAAAAAATATCGTAATTTTATATTTTGTTTTCGCAAACTAAATTGTTCTATTTACCAATTAATAAATATCAAAGAACATTTTTGAGGAATCAAAGTACAATAATAATGTTGGTTTTTTTTTCGATGTTAAATGTTTGTACCGTAAAAGCTATAAGGCCAAAGCCGGCTTTCATTTGTGGATCTTTGAAAGTTGCTACGGGTCGTCAGAAGCCCGAAAGTCTGACAACCAGTCTTACCAAGGGGTATCGTATTACGCAGTTACTGGGTTGTGGAGGTCAGATAGGCAGTCGCTCTATGTAAAATACTGGTATTCAGCTGCTCAAGTCGACCCCAACATAGTCGGAAAAAGGCTAGGCAGACAGATTTGAAGTACTTACCATAAAAATAAAAAAAAGAAGTTTCGGAAAAGTTTGCAAAAAACATTAAGGATGATCATAAAATGACGGTAAAGGCTGGCACATTTGGCCAGGCCGCACTGCCAGGGAAAATTCATCTTCATCACTTTCGTATCGGTAGTAAAGGCGGACTACACTCCACTTTTTGTATCGGAGTGCGGTGCAGCACGATGAGACTGTTATTATGTGCTTCACTTAACAATAGGTATGTTATGTTTCATTGAAGGAAGGCTTCGATCTAACCATGGATAATTGGCAAAATTGTGAAAGAAAACTGAACAAATAATTAATATTACATATACAATTTGAATAAAAGTTAGTAGGTACCCGTCGCCTTAATAGAATACGATTTTCATCAAATAAGCAATCGTTGGAATAATTTGTTTGGAGAGGCCGAACTTGTCGTTGCGGCGACAGGACCGTGCGTTTAGGGTCTTCGAACAAATGATCGCGATGTTTTCGCGTTTTCACACGACGATTAGGATAAGGCCGAACGGTACCATTAATTTTTTATTAATACAATGTTAATCTGATTTTCCTTATCATTTTCAGCCCGTAAGTAATTTAATAATTTTTCATCAATTGCTATAATGTTGATGGATGATCAGTCAGTTGGAATATCTATGGAGGCTTACAGTAACAGTAGGGATGTTAGGTTTACATGAGTCGCCCACAAATAGATGGACCGACGACCTTAAACAGGCGGCTGGGATAGACAGGATGAAGAAGGCGGAGGACCGGGTGCTGTGGACGCTGTGGAACAATTTAATAATAATATAATTTATTTCATATAAAAGTGGTTAGTCTGTTTCAAAGTACAATGACAACTAAGGTATAGTTAACATCTGAGATGAGTAGGTAACAATACAATTTACGATCTGATGTCCTAGCTAGGTTACTTAGTAGCCTGTATTAAGGACAATTTGGAACAATTGGAAAATACAAACAATTTGGACTGCGATAGGATGAGTTAATTGATTGGTTGAAATAAAAAGCGATCGAAACGATTATTCTTTACAAAGACATGTTAAATAAATAAATAAAGTAATAAAATAAAACTAAAAAAGCAATTTATGCTCGTCGCAATGCATAATTATGGTGAAACAATTAACATCCCTGCGTCGGCAAATGCAATATTTTGTAAAAGGTGATGAGCAGTTTACATTAGGCTATTGTAACTTAGATAAATTACAAACTGACCCACTAAAAAGCGAGAAATAAAAACTGTCATCTAAAAACAAACAGTGAAAAATAACTTAAATTTCGCAATTCGACGTCTTTGATTTTGTACTTTTGTTTTTTGCCATTTGAGAACTGTGAAGCCAACGTGGTAAAGCCAAACAAACAGTCTGTGAGCAAAGTCTATCAAAGTGTAAATCAATTATGTGACTGTCTGGCGCCCGCTTTGGATTCGTAATACGTAACAGCCAACTGTTCTATAACCCATTATACTTAAATTCAAAGTCAAAGTCAAATAATTTATTTCAAATAGGCACTTAAAAGGCACTTTTGAACGTCAATGAAAAACAAAGAAATAGAATTGATTCTAGTTGCCCATTCCAAAAGGTAGCTTTCGTATGGAGAAGAATGGGCAAGAAACTCCACCGTTACTCTTTTTAAAAATGTTTACAATATTTTGTATACATGAATTATATAATTATATGTGAAGACCATGCACCCACAACAAGATTACTGTCCCACAAAAGGCAAAAAAAAAATATAAATGGAGCAATGACAAACAAATCAGTTATGTGATAGGTACATGGTGCTCACATATTTACAAACATTGTAAAAGTATACGATATTACAATATTCCTAACATATTTACAAGTAATACTAATAAGTCAGTGCGTGATTCCAAGCAATCACAGAGTGTAAAAATCTATGACATACAAATAATAAAATATACAACTAAATTAGCAACCAGTTTGATTTTGTCCAGATTCAAATTCTTTATTGCGAACTAAGTGTACAGAATGTGGAGATGTTAACAATAGGTAGGTTCTTAGAACTTTGTTGCCTGTTAAGGCATCGCAATTTAAATAGTTATAAATATTATGTTAATAATTAAACATTAAACATACTCAATATTCCAGTTTTACAGTTTGCATTGTATTATCTATCTGTAGTATCTTATTTATCGTATATAGATTCCTTTCTATCTTGTGAATGTGAGAACGTCGTAGGCTTAGTGAACTGTAGACTTTTATTTTTAATTTTTTTTTTTTTTTTTTCTATGAACTTTATCTGAAACTTTTTGAAAGGCCTACACTGTCCTCCCATAACTATTAACACTGTAATTCGAAATTATTGTAAAAGCCAATTATCTTTTAAAAGAGTAACCATGGAGTTTCTTGCCGGCTCTTCTCCATAGGAAACGACCAATTGGAACCGTGCACCTAGCTTCTGACGTTTCATAAGTGCCCATGTAGGCTTATGTGAAATAAAATATTTTGATTTTGATTTTTTTTTTGATTATATTAAATAACATTATTCATACATTTTATATTATATTATTCTATTCTTATAATTTATATCACATTATAATAGTACCACAATTATTTTAATATTAATTCAGTATTTAAAAACTTTATGTTACTGTTCTGTTATGCACAGTGTTGTTAATGGCAACCTTTTTTTAAGAAATATGCAGTATGTTAATTAAGAAAGGGCGTTCCTGTTAACCCGCAATGGTATAGCGCCCATACCTACATGCTAAAAAAATATTACCAATCAAAAATATTTAAAAAAATATGTATGTATAAATAGGGAAATATTAACGAAACTGTTAATTGAATCAATCCAACGAACATTTATTAAGCCCCTAAATTACAAAACTTAAGATGATATCCCAAATTACCCGGACTCCTGATTATTCTATACCATCGGCCTCCACAAATTATCTAAAGATGTCACCATTCTTGCGTCTACCTGCATGTTAATGTTGTATATTCAGTTATGATGTGTGAACGGAGCCATAGCTGTGATTGGTTGGTATGTGGCACAACTGTCAGGACGACATAACAGCAATTCCCAACATTGGACCAAGGGGTCCTCGTGGGGTCTTGAAGGCAATACCACATGAAACCGATTTAAAAAAGAGATTATCCAAAACCTCAGACCAAGTAAAAAACCAAGACAGAGCGCTGTCAACAGTGACAAGACAAGATTATTAATAATCTGGTATTTTTACAATTTCAGGACGTAAGTTTAAATTAGTATAAAATAAATCAGTACTAGTCTAGTACAAAGACATGATAATTATCACTAACGGGAAGAACATTTCGTCTATTGGCTTCGTTAAGCGATATTTATACTAAATCCATTTTTATCTTCTTGTTATAATAACATTTCGACTTCTCTTATTATTTTTAGGCAGTAGTAAGTACTTAAATAATATAATAAGTGTAACACGCAACGTCACGGATCACGTTTAAATAATTAAAATAAAATCTCGTCTGCATTTTTGGTGTTAAATATTAATCATAATTCTTTTTACAATTTCAGAAAGTAAGTAACAAAAGTTACTCGTGGCTAAATAATAACAGACGCACGGATCGATGGAGGTTAAGCAACGCTTGCAGCGTGGATCAGTGAACAATTATTAGATAATAATATTATTATCGAGACCTCTTCATACCTCTGAAAGCCCTTTGAGCCGTTGGTTCCAGATATCATTCATATGGGCTGTCAGAAGCCCAAAAGTCTGACAACAAGTCTTACCAAAAGGTATCCTGTACCCAGTAACTGGGTTCTGGATGTCAGATAGGCAGACGCTCCATGTAAAACAGGTATTCAGCTGCATCTGGTCAGACTGGAAGTCGACCCCAACTTATTTGGGAAAAGGCCAATAGAGAAAAATAAGTTAAAAGAATACCCACAAAAATAAATAAAAATAAGTCGGTGTTAGATAGTAAAGCGCGTCTTAAAAATATAAGTAGGTACACTTAATCTTATTTTGGGTGCTAAAATTTTAATTTGAATTCGCTGTATATTTTCAGAAAGTAAGTACCAATTAGAATCGTTGATCTAGTGGTCCTCAGCGCTACTACTAAGCATGAGGTCCCGGGTTCAATTCTCGGGTCGGGAGAAGTGTTATTGGGCATTTGCAAAGCAGTTGGTGCCGGCTGTCATTCATAGATCTTTGCCCGTCGTTACGGGTAGTCAGAAGTCCAAAAGTCTGCCAACCAGTCTTACCTAGGGGTGTCGTGTTACCCAGTGAATGGGTTGTGGAGGTCAGATTGGTAGTCGCTCCATGTAAAATACTGATATTCAGCTGCATCCGGTTACACTGGAAGTCGACCCCAATATAGTTGGGAAAAGGCTAGGTAGATTGATTGAAATACCATAAGTTACTAATTAAGTTACAGATAAAATGGGCAGAAATATTGAAAGATGATCATAAAATGGCAGATACATTATGTCATTGTGTTCTGTTATGTCATGTATCATAAGATGACGGGCTTCTTCTTACTTTGAGGATACTAAAATGCATTTGCGTTTTTAAAATATTAATACGATTTCTTTTAATATTTTCAGGAAGTAAGTAAAAATGAGTAATTTAATATGCTAAAAAGGCTACGCAGTAAAATAATTAAAAAAGATGTTGGTGTTAGATGGTAAAACACTTTAAAAATCTAAGTAGGTACACTTATTTCGGCCGTTGTTTTTGGTGTTAAAATTCTGGAAGTAAGTACCAATAAGTCTCGTTGGTCTAGTGGTCGCAAGCGTTACTGCTGTGCATAAGGTCCCAGGTTCAATTCCCGGGTCGGGCAAATTGTTATTGGGTTTTTGCATTTGGGATTTCTCAGTAGCAGTCTGAAGCCTAGATTTCTGCCCGGTTGATGGTAATAGGCTCACCCCCTATTACATGGGACTTGAAAATACCTGGCGAAATATGGATGTCCTAATTGCTAAACCCTTCGGAGAATACACGAATGATGTTACTTTAATTACCAATAAATAACTAAATAGGTGTGGGAATAGGCAATAATATTGAAGAATGATCATAAAATGGCACGTTAAGCAGTTGGTCCCAGCTGTCATTCATAGATCTTTGCACAGTCGTTACGAGTAGTCAGAAGTCCATAATATCTGTCAACCAATCTTACGAATGGGTATCGTGTTACCCATTATGGTGGTCAGATAGAGTGGACAGATTGTTCCATGAAAAATACTGGTATTCAGCTGCATCCGGTTAGACTGGAAGTTAACCCCAACATAGTTGTGGAAAGGCTACTAGATTGTTTGAAACAACGTAAGTGACTAATTAAGTGCAAGATAACACTGGGCAATAATATTAAAAGATGATCATAAAAAGGCAGATACAGTATGTCATGTGTCATAAGATGACGGTTTCTTCCTACTTTGACAAAATTATAAAATGCATTTTCGTTTTTTAAATACATTATAATCAGATTTCTCTTGATAATTTCAGGCCGTAAGTAAAAATGAGTAATTTAATAAGTTACAAAAGGATACCAATATTACAAATTACTGCTAACTAATCTAAATAGGCACGTACACTTATTTTGGCTCTTAATTTTGATGTTAAAATTTTAATCCGTTTTCGCTTTATATTTTCAGGAAGTAAGTACGAATAAGTCTCGCTAATCTAGTGGTCGCCAGCGCTTCAACTGACCATGAGGTCCCGGGTTCAATTCTCGGGTCGCGCAGTGTTAAGTATTGGGTTTTTCCATCTAGAATTTCAGTAGCAGTCTTGAGTCTGGATTTCTGCCAAGTTAGTAGCAATAGGCTCGCCCTCTATAACTTGGGACTTGAACATAACTGGCGAAATGTGGGTGTACTTTTTAAGGCTCTTAGATACTAATGCGAATTGTCGCGCAACGCGACTTTTAACAAAACAATTTCTGAGAAAACTAAACGGCAAGCAATGCGGCGGCGCGGCGTCGCATCGCGCCTTTAGCCTAACACTTTTGGAAATACGTGCATGATGATATAAGTGAAATACCGAAAAGTAAATAATTAGGCGTGAGAATAGGCAATAATATTGAAGGATGATCATAAAATAGCACGTTAAGCAGTCGGTCCCGGCTGCCATTCTCATCTTATTACCAGTTGCTACGGGTAATTATACGTCCAAAAGTCTGACAGCCAGTCTCACCAAGGTGTTACCCGTTAACTGGGTTGTGGATGTCAGATAGGTAGTAGCTCCATGTAAAATACTGGTGTTCAGCTGCATCCGGTTAGACTGGAAGCCGACTCCAACATAGTTGAGAAAAGGCTAGGCAATAACAAAATGTATTTGCGTTTTTTTAATTTTAATCCGATTTCTCTTAATATTTTCAGGACGTAAGTAAAAATTTGTAATTTAATAAGTTACAAAAGATACCTACTAAAATAAATAAAAAAGAATTCGGTGTCAGATGGTTAAACACTGTTTAAAAATCTAAGTAGGTGACTTATTTCGGCCGTTATTGTTGGTGTTAGAATTCTGTAAGTAAGTAACAATAAATCTCGGTGGTCTAGTGGCCACAAGCGCTACTGCTGTGAATGAGGTCCCGGGTTCAATTCCCTGGTTGGGCCCAGTGTTATAATTATGGTTTTTCTGTCTGGAATTTCTCATTGCCAAACCCACCGTGGAATACACGTGTTAGAAGGAGCGGTAAAATACTGGTATTCAGCTGCATCCGGTTAGGCTGGAAACCGACCCGAACATAGTTATGAGAAGGCTAGCCAGATTGTATGACAAAAATAAAATAAAAATTAACTGCGAGATAAAAATGGGCACTAGTGTTTAAAGATGATCATAAAAAGGCAGATAAAGTATATCATGTGCCAAAACATGACGGTTTCTTCCTACTTTAACAATAATAAAATGCATTTTCGTTTTTTAAATACCTATTAATCCGATTTCTCATAAAATTTTCAGGCCGTAAGTAAAAATGAGTAATTTAATCAATTTAAAAGGATACCCACTATAATAAATAAAAAAGGAGTCTATAATAGACATTATAACAGTGCTTACATTTATCTAAGTACACATTTTTTGGCTGTTATTTTTGGTACTACAACTTTAATTTGATTTCGATATATATTTTCAGAAAGTAAGTACCTACCAATAAGTTTCGTTGGTCTAGTGGCCACAAGCGCTACAACTGAGCATGAGATCCCCGGGGTCAGTTTTCGGGTCGGGAAAAGTGATATTGGGTTTTTTCATCTGGAATTTCTCAGTAGCAGCCTGGAGTCTGGATTTCTGAAATGTAGATGTACTAAAATAGCCTAACACTTTTGAGAATACATGCATGATGATATGTTAAGTGAAATACCAATAAGTAAATAATTAGGTGTGAGAATAGGCAATAATATTGAAAGATAATCATAAAATGGCACGTTAAGTAGTTGGTCCCAACTGTCATTCATAGATCTTTGCCAGTCGATACGGTTAGTCAGAAGTCCAAAAGTCTGACAATCAGTGTGATCAAAGGGTATTGTGTTACCCAGTGTGGGATGTGGAGTTCAGATATAGTCACTCCATTTAAAATACTGGTATTCAGCTGCATGCGGTTAGACTGGAAGCTGATGCCAACATAGCTGGGAAAAGGCTGGCAGAATGATTGAAGCAACAAAAGTTACTAATCAATTGCGAGATAAAATGGGCAGTAATATTGAAAAGTGATCATAAAATGGCAGATACATTAGGTTGTGGGTCCTTTTTTTTTTTATGAGAGTTGGAAATCATCCAATGACTTCTCCCGCTCTGGGCGGAGCGGAAGGGCGTGTCAGACTTTTACTGACTAAAACCCACCCGTGTTCCTTCATTTGCCTGTTGCCAAGGTCCCGGTATCCCTTTCGGACTTTCCCGCAACCCTGGCAGGCATCGGTCCTAGCGGACCCCGCTAATTGTGCTGACATCTCTTTGAGGCGCGCGTGGAACACGACGCGCCATCGACCCGGGCCTGGTCCTTATCGGACGGCGAGCTGCTCGTTGCTCGCCGTCCACAAGCCCGCGCCTATGGTGGCCGGGAATCCGCCTGGGATTCCCGACGCCCAGGGCGTCTCCAACGGCGGCGGTTAGGGGCGTGAGGGCGCAAACTTTGCCTTTCCCTCACGCGTTCCGCCTCCTCCTTCGCGAGCATTACTGCTTCGCAGAAGGAGGTGACGGCTTCCCATGCCCTCTCGCTCCGTACCATAGCCTGGACCAGGGCCGGACGGGAGAGTTCATTGCCGCCAATCGCCTCCACGAGGACACGGCGGTGCTCCGCCCAAGCCGGGCATACCTCCACCGTATGCTCCACCGTGTCCTCCGGGCGATCCGCACAGTGTTGACACCCGGGCGTTTCCTCCCGAGGTTATGGGTCCTAAGATGACGATTTCTGATTACATTGACAATAACAAAAAGTGTGTGTGTCAGGTCCGACGCCTGACTGGAGTTTACTCCTTATTAATACGATTGTCTTTGAATTTGCAATAGGCAAAGAGGGTTAATCAACGCTTCTGTTAAAAAAAATAAAAAAAAAAACCCTGCCACCCCGCCCCACTCTAACATAAATAAAATTAAACAATACCTAATTAGATTATAATTTAGACTTGTCTAAAAAAATTAAAAACAAAAATCCTATCGCCCACTTAGATTTGACTTAACGAATTAATTGGTAGTTTACAAAAAAAAATAATTAAAGTCAAGTACGAACTGTGTAATGCACATCAAAGTGAAGCTAATCATATAAACTAACTGTGGCAGTGTTATCGATAGGTAAAGTGCACTAACAACTAATTAAATAGTGAAAATAGTTGACACATTCAGTGACTTGAATCTATAAGGAAATGGACGTTCGTAAGTTTTTTTACGTAATATAACATATAGTGACAATCTGACTCAATAGTCTGGACGTCGACTTGAATAACTTTAAAAAATACGCGGATTTAAGTGATAATTTGTAGCGTTAAAAACACAAATACTGTTGGATACAATGGAGTTTACCAAAGAACTAGTAGCACCTCCATTAGTTCATACAATTAACTTGTGCATAGTTGATGGCATTTTCCCGAACAAGCTCAAAAAAGTAATAATAAAACCTCTGCATAAAAAAGATGATAAAACAGATTAAAAAAATTATAGACCAATTGCAAAAAATTCAAATTATTTCTAATAATTTTGAGAAAGTAATCTGTAACTCTTTATAATATGCCTATTTCGAAAAGTAAACATTAATTTTCACAGAGCAAAAGGGTTTCCGTAAGAATACTACGATTAATATGGCACAATAAGACTTTCTAGCTAACATCGTGTCTTCTGTTGATAAAATAAATCCAGTCTGTGCAATTTATACTGACATGACAAAGGCTTTTGACTATGTGGACCATAAGATTCTATTACAAAAATTACATAGATATGGTATAAGAGGCAACATCCAACAACGAATAGAATCGTATTTGAGTAATAGGATTCAATTTACAGAAAGGAGAGTTTTTTGTTCGGCGATTAATAATAATAATAATATATTTTTTTAATTCTAATGTTTAAAAATATAATTTATATGATTATATAATAATTATTTTATTTCGGAAACAAACATCCATAATTTGTTAGTAAAACAATTAACCTTATACAACTATGTTAGTAAACATGCAGATTGGACAAATAATGGACGAGCGGGCAATCAAATTTCCCCGCAATGACACTCAAGAGACCTTTCGATTAGGCCCACCAAAAATTGTGGCATCTAGTAATGAAACGCATGTTGATTTGATCCTTTTGATCTCTAGATTACAGTGGTTGTAACAATTATGCTTTGTATACCGAGAATACTGAGAAATATGATCATAACCTAAAGAATCACTTAGTGAGTAGGTGTCCTCATCGGTATTATAATTCAGTAAAATAGTGCAATATTCAATATTATTTAGTATATTGGATGTTTTGAACGGTTATTGAAAGTAAAAATCACATTATGTAGCAATACATTTTTATTACTGTAAGTATATCAATTTCAACGTCAGACGACTTGGAAGTAGATAGTATTTCAGCTTAAAAAGATGCAGGTCGCTCCACCTCTCATATGATACCGCCGCCGAGCCCTTGATACAAAAACGTTCACAAGTTACCGCACCGCACATCTGTAGCTTCGGCCAATGTCTTCGCACATTGCATTGAAATCTTACCGAAGAATTAACTCAACATACTTCTGGAGTAAATGCTGTAGGTGCCATCTTAAAGATTCCAAAATCATAATAATTCACACAGGAAAAATAGAAATATGAAATTCAAGAAATTCGAAACAAACTGAAAAAATAAAATAAGAAGTGTTGTTGTCTCTTGACAGTTGTCTTTCTGACAGTGTCAGATCGTGATGCGGCTCCGTTTTATTTAACACATTACTCGTACATAAAATAAAAGCTCGACTTCATTTTCTCTCGAGGTGCTACTCGATGTAGCCGCGATTACAAAAATATCATCAATACTACGTAGATAGGTAATAAACCAGGGAATATAGATATTTTTTTAATAATAAACCGTCAAATTATTGTGTTGTATAGAGTCACAATATTTTGTATACATGAATTATATAATTATATGTGAATACGATGCACCTACAATAAGATTACTACATGACGAACATAACAGGAATTGAATCAATTGAGTGCGGTATCAAAATATTATCTTTTTGTTACGATTTCGAGATTCCGGTTAGACTTTATTTAAAAAATTCTACCATTTAAAATGATAAATCAGCAACCGTTTTTTAGGCATAATGCGAACATCTATTACGTTACAATACAGAGGACCCAAAAAAAAACTATCTCCTTTGTAGAATAATTATGTCCAAAGAGTAAATTAGAAACCATTTATCTATCAAACCCAACACACGTAAGATATGGCGTCCCACAGGGCAGCGTACTAGGGCCGCCACTTTTTTAATATAGATAAATGATCTCCCGGAGGTAGCATTAAACAAAATGGTTCTTTTTGCAGATGACAGTACAGCTGTTATAAAGTGTACAAATACAAATTATGAGCATGACATAAATAAGTGTTTACGTGATATTATAAATTGGCCAGATAATAACAATTTAATTATAAACTTCGGTAAGACAAAAGTTATGCACTTTCATCAACGCTGCGAAAACCCAAACGTATGTATTACATACCAAGGCTGTGCTATTGAGGAAGCAAAAAAGCTAAGTTCTTAGATATACTGACCGACAACAAACTCACATGGAAACCTCATGTTGAAGAACTGTGCAAAAAATTAAGTAAATCCGCATATGCTCTCTTTCAATTTTCAAAGAAAGTCAACGGTCGGGCTCTTTTAACGGCATACCATGGACTAGTTGCCTCTGTTTTGCGGTAGGGCGTAATTTTTTGGGGGCAGTCTACTGATAATGAACTTGTGTTGCAAAAGCGATGTATAAGGTCAACGTGTGGGCTTAAGACGATAGATAGCTGTGTTCCCTATTTCAAATCTTTGAAAATATTAACATTTCCGTCGTTATATATGTATATTGGAAACAGCTTTATGTGTGAAAAATAATCCACATTTATTTAAAAAATTGGTTTCTGTTCTATAATATTTTAATTTCTTAATAGTTATTTAAAATTAAAATGTCTTTTTAAATTAAGTACTTAAATTGAATATGTTTTGCATGCCCATGTGATGGTAGAACATGGAGCACAACTATATTTAAAAAAAAAAACAATATCTTTGTACTAATTACCCATGTTTGCAAATGATTTGATTTGATTTGATGATTTGACACCACCCTGTATACAATTATACACTTACATGATTTCAAAGTGAAAAGTGCGCATGGTACGTAGTGCAAAAAAACGTAACACTTTTGAGTTAACGCTGGTATGAATTTCACTCCTCATAAAATAATCTTATCGGGGGCCTTATAAGAAAATCGATTCTTAAGGAGTAAACTCCAAAATGCATTTTCGCTTTTACCCGACTACGGCGTAGCAAAAGTGCTTTTGACCGGTATGTATGTATGTATTTCATCCTGTCATCCCTCATAACTTCTAACTTCTCATCATAATTTCACAAATGAGGTATCGTTGAAAATTTCTTGATCTTCTGCTGGTTTATAGGCTATGTGACGTCATTAAATTGAATATGGAGCCCCTCTAGTGGGTACAAAGACATGAACAAAAAAAAAAAAATTGTGGTGCCATGTTGGTTATCAAATGAAATTGACTTGTTTGTCGTAGTTGGGTTTGATTTAAAATAATATGATAATCCGATTTCTCTTATTATTTTCAGGCTGTAAGTAAAAATGAGTAATTCAATAAGTTAAAAGGATATCCACTAAAATAAATAGAAAAGAATTCTGTATTACATATTAAAACAGTGCCTAGTAATGTAAGTATGTACACTTATTTTGGCCGTTATTTTTGGTATTAAAATTTTAATCCGATTTCGCTATATATTTTCAGAAAGTAAGTACCTACCAATAAGTTTCGTTGGTCTAGTGGTCGCAGGTCCTACTGTAAGTAGGGTTCAATTGCCGGGTCGGACAAAGTGTTATTGGGTTTTTTCGTGCGGAATTTCTCAGCAGCAGTCTGTCTGAGTCTGGATTTCTGCACGTTTGATGGCAATAGGCTCGACCCCTATTACATGGAACTTGAACATAACTAGTTAAATAAGGGTATTCTAGCCTAACCCTTCAGGGATTACACGCATGATGTTATTTTATGTTTGTTATAAATAAATAAGTAATTAAATAGGTATGAGAATAGGCAATAATATTGAAGGATAGTCATAAAATGGCAAGTTAAGCAGTTGGTCACGGCTGTCATTCATAGATCTTTGATGGTCGTTACGGGTAATCTGAAGTCCAAAAGTCTGACAACTAGTCTTACTAATGTTCAATGGAAACTTGAGCAGACACCGCGAATTTTTTTTTTTCGCTACCCTTTGTGGTTCAGGAACCACTAACGTCTGCCACTACCTGACGTTTATGGTGACAGGATATGACAAATAATACAAAATGCCTTCTTGTGCGATGAAAAATTGTTTCCTTCACTCGAGAAAATGAAATATAACTCAAAGTGTGAGTTTCATCGGAAAGATAACTGGTTTTAAACTCATTTAAAAATAAATTATATTTGCATAGCCATTCTGAAAATCAGAGATTATGAAAAATTTTCGGATCAGACACGACATAATTTTATTATCTTACCTTTCAATGTACCTACATTATGATGTGAATTAAGTCTGCTAGCATCTTATGCAAAAAATTATAAGGTTTAACAAATTTATAAAATTCTTTCCGGATGATGGATTCTCTTCTTTGGATAACGTTAAATAATCATCATTTTATGAAAAACAGGCCGCGGAAATGCGACCGCAATAAAACTTTTCTTTCAATTGTCATACTTTTTAAATAAAATACGCTTTATTTGAAGGTTTCACTTTCTGAAATTCTGGGCGTTCAAACCGGGAACGATGGATAATATTTCGCCAAAAAAATTATAACGAGGAAACGTGGTAACCAAGTGAACAATCCCACATAATGTTCATCATTAATACAATAGAAATTAAAATAATGTTCTGCAGTTAAAACTGTGTTAGGTATCAAGTAGGCAGAAGGGGCAGACTGTGTCGCATCTGCGGGTACGTACGGATTACACTATGAGAACCGCCGCGCACCGCGCATACACCGCAATTATTTATAACACTTGACATCCACGGGACACATTTTTATTTGCGATGCCTGCTCTAGTTTACATTGAACTTCAATAGTTGTGGAGATCAGATAGGCAGTTGCTCCATGTAAAATACTGGTATTCACCTGCTTCCGGATAGACTGGAAGCCGACCCCAACATAGTTGTAAAAAAGCCTTGGCAGGTTGATTGAAATAACAAAAGTTACTTAATTAAGTGCGAGATGAAAATGGGCAGTAATCTATTATTGATCGAAGGCAGTAATATTGAAAGAGGATCACGAAATGGCAGACACAATGTGTCATGTGTCATAAAATGACGGTTTCTTAATACATTGATAGTAATGAAAGGGATTCTCGTTTTTAAAATTTCAATCCGATTTCTCTTAATATTTTCAGCATGTGAGTAAAAATGAGTAATTTAATAAGTTAAAAAGGATACCCACTCAAATAAAAAAGAAGTATGTTAGCAAATATGTATTGTTATAATTTTAATCGAATTTTGCTTTATATTTTCTGGAAATAAGTACCATCAAGTCTCGTTGGTCTAGGGGTCGCAAGTACTTCTGCTGAGCATGAGGTCCCGTATTCAATTCCCGGGTGGGGCAAAGTGTTAGTGGGTTTCTCCATCTGGAATTTCTCAGAAGCAGTCTGGAGTCTGGATTTCTGCCCAGTTGATGGCAATAGGCTCGCCCCCTCTTACATGGGACATGAGCATAACTGGCAAAATGTAGATGTGCTATAGCGTAACACTTCAGGGAATACACGCATGATGTTATGTTATGTTAAATTCATATTAGTAACTAAATAGGTGTGAGAATAGGCAACTTATAAAATGGCATGTTAGGCAGTTAGTCTCGGCTGTCGTTCATAGATCTTCGCCAGTCGTTACGGGGTACCAGAAGTCTAAAAGTCTGACAACCAGTCTTACCAAGGGTTATCGTGTTACCCAGTGACTGGGTTGTGGCGGTCAGATAGGCAGTTGCTCCATGTAAAATACTGGTATTCACCTGCATCTGGATAGACTGGAAGCTGGCCCCAACTTAGCTGTGAAAAGAATAGGCAGATTGATTGAAATAACAAAAGTTACTAATTAAGTGCGAGATATAATGGGCAGTAATATTAAAAGATGATTATAGAATGGCAGATACAGTATGTCATGTGTCAGAAGATGACGGTTTCTTCTTGGTTTTACAATAATAAAATGTATTTTCGTTTTTTAAATGTTAATCTGATTTCTCTTAATATTTTCAGGATGTGAGTAAAAATAAGTAATTAAATAAGGAAAAAGGAGACCCACTGAAAAAAAAATCGGTGTTTGAAAATAAAACACTGCTTACGAATTTAAATAGGTACACTAATTTTTGCCAATATTTTTGATGTTAAAATTTTAATCTGATTTCGCTTCATATTTTCAGGAAGTAAGTACCAATAATACTCGTTTGTCTGGTGGTCGAAAGCGCTACTACTGGCCATAAGGTCCCGGGTTCAATTCGCTGTTCGGGCAAAGTATCATTGGGTTAGTCCATCTGGAATTTCCGAGTAGCAGTCTGGAGTCTGTATTTCTGCCTGGTTGATGGCAATAGGCTCGCCCCCTCTTACATGGAAATTGAACATAACTGGCAAAATGAAGATGAACTATAAGCGTATCCCTTCGGAGAATACACGCATGATGTTATGTTATCATATGTTAAGTACGAATATGAAACTAAATAGGTGTGAGAATAGGCAATAATATAGAAGGATGATCATAAAATAGCACGTTAAATGGCACCCATCCAACTGACACACTTCTTCCTTACTCGTATCAATCTAATCCAAGCTTGTTTTTTCTTGTCCACGCTCATCTGTGACCATTGTTAGGTATAATCCTGTTTCACCGATGAGCACGTATATATAATTATATTGCAATTTCTACACTACATTCGATAGTCGACCGATCGACCCGAGTGCCGTAATAGAACTGGACAACCAGTCTTACCAAAGATTGTTATTTTACCCAGTAACTAGGTTGTGGAGGTCAGATAGGCAGTCGCTCCTCCACATAAAATACTGATATGCAGCTGCATTTGGTTAGATTAAAGGCCGACCTTAACAAAGTTGAGAAAAGGCTAGGTAGACTAATTGAAATAACAAAAGTTACTAATTAAGAGCCTATTACTATTCACTTTTTATCTCGTTCGCACATACTACTCGCGGAGACTGAGTGTAGTTTGGGTAAATGCTCATTACGGTGATTTTTTTTTTTTTTAAATCTTTAGACCTGCTTTATAGTTAGTTCAGTTATTATGCAAAGTTTCATGATGTAATTTGAAGAATTTTTTAAATACAAGCGGTTTATTGTTCGGTTTTAGACGTAACTTGGATTTTTTTCTAGTGAAAATTTTTTTTGTATCGTGTTTTCGTCAAAAATAGTACAGCATCAATCCTCAACTTTAATATATATTTTTTTCAAAATTAATGCTGCTTTAGTATCAACATAACGGAGGATCATGCTAAAT
This sequence comes from Lithophane leautieri, assembly GCA_949152455.1. Taxonomy (NCBI): domain Eukaryota; kingdom Metazoa; phylum Arthropoda; class Insecta; order Lepidoptera; family Noctuidae; genus Lithophane; species Lithophane leautieri. The sequence goes on from OX424486.1 coordinate 1,568,357, forward strand.
ATGCAATTTGTGGTGGTATAGGCTCTTAAGTGCGAGATAAATTGGGCAGCTATAAAGACAAATTATCAAAAAATGGCAGATACAGCATGTCACGGTGTCATAAGATGACGGTTTCTTCTTTAAATTAACAATAATCAAATAAATTTTCGTTTTTTAAATATTAATCTGATTTCTCTTGATACTTTCAGGCCGTAAGTAAAAATGAGTAATTTAATAGGTTAAAAAGGATACACACTAAAATAAATAAAAAAGAAGTCGGTGTTAGATAGTATGAAACGACTTAAAAATCTTAGTAGGTACACTTTTTCGGCCATTATTTTCTGCTTTTAAATATTAATCTGATACCGCTTTATATTTTCAGAAAGTAAGTTACCTACCAATAAGTCTCGTTGGTCTAGTAGCTGCAAGCGCTACTGCGGAGCATGAGGTCCCGGGTTCCATTCCCGACTTGGGTAAAGTGTTATTGGGTTTTTTCATCTATAATTTCTCAGGAGCATTCTGGAGTCTGGATTTCTGCCCGGTTGATGACAATAGGCTCGCATCCTATTACGTGGGACTTGAAAATAGCAGGCGAAATATGGGTATGATGAGCCTAACCCTTCGGGGAACACACGCATGTTGTTATTTCAAGTACCAACAGTTAGATGTGAGAATAGGCAATAATATTGAAGGCTGATCATAAAATGGCACATTAAGCAGTTGGTCCCGGCTGTCATTAATAGATCTTTGTCAGTCGTTTCGGGTAGTTAGAAGTTCAAAAGCCTGACAACCAGTCTTACCAACGGGTATCGTGTTACCCAACCGCGTAACCTGATTGTGAAGGTCAGATAAGCAGTCACTCCATTGAAAAACTTGTACTCAGCTGCATCTGGTTAGACTGGAAGCTGACCGCAACTTAGTTGAGATAAGGCTAGGCTAATTTAAATAACAAAAAATTCATACTACTACAAACTATTTACAAATTGTGATAACAACCCCAAAAAAAAATGGTCACTGATAAATAATTTAGCTAAAAACAAAATAAAACAAAGTAGTGCTCCTTCAAAGCTTTTAGTTGATGCTAACATAGTTACTAATACAAATGAAGTTTGCGAGGTTTTTAACAAGTATTTTTCTACCATAGGATCCATACTGGCAGACAGAATACCGAAAAATATCATGAAACCTCAACCCAATGTGTTTTAAAATCCCAAAAAAATAATAAACAATAACTTTTAACATTAGACGCTAGATTAGTGCTGATGAAATAAATAAAATTATTAATGATCTTGACCCAAATTCGAGTAGCGGTATAGATAGAATAAACACAAAAGTCATAAAAAATTTACAAATTTTAATCTCAAAAAGTTTGGCAAACCGTTTTATTAAACTCATAACTGACGGGGAATTTCCAGACACCCTAAAGATTTCAAAGGTCACACCGATCTATAAATCCAGACCAAAAACCGACCCCGGAAACTATCGCCCGACCTCTGTGCTACCAAATCTGTGCTGTCAAAATTTTTGGAGAAAATAATACATAGTCGTCTGTTAAACTACCTGGACTCTTTTGATTTTATATCGGAACGCCAATATGGATTTAGAGCTAAAAATAATACCACTGCAGCCACTATTGACCTGATAACAAAAAATAGAGATAATATAGATAAGAAATATATTGTATTGTTTAAAAAAGCCTTTGATACCGTAAGTCACAAACTGCCACAAGAAAAACTAGAAAACGTTGGTATCAAAGGCAATGCACTTAAAATGTTCAAATCTTACCTAACAAATAGATTCTAAGTAGTTAAAATAGATAATTTCGAAAGTAATACTTTACCTATCACATATGGAGGATATCAAGGATCAATATTGGGACCGTTATTATTTTTAATATACATTAATAATATAACAGAGCTGGGACTACATGGTCATTTAACTTTATTCGCAGATGACACGTGCTTGTTTTATTTTGGAATTAATGTTCATGACGCTATTTCTCGAGCCCAAGAAGATTTAAACACTCTGTTTGAATGTTTCCAACATAATTTGCTAACCGTTAACATCTCAAAGACATGTTACATTATCTTTAAAGCTAAAAATAAAAAAATCCGCTGCATGACTTAACTATAGACAACATTCCATTAGAGCAAAAAACCCACGAAAAATGCCTTGGCCTTGAAATCGAAAACTGTTTAACCTGGGACAAACAAATTGATTATATTAGAAATACAATTCTCAACTCACCTCAAAGCATTTATTTCAAATAAACCAATTACAGGCACTTTTGAATTGTCAAGGGGTCGGTCAGTCAGAAAGATGAAGCTAGTTGCCCATTCCAAAGCGTAGGTTCCTATGGAGAAGAACGGGCAAGAAACTTTACGGACACTCTTTTGAATCAGAATATTATTACAATATACTGGTTACATCATTCATGTTGAAATTATACATGTGAGTATAATGTCCGTCCGTAAAAAGATAAAAAAGAAACAAAACAATTCAAAAATTAAAATAAGCCGTGGCAGCTAAGAAATGACCAGTCCCTACTGATGGCGCCCGTTCACGAACATGACGCATGGATCAGCACCATTCAGCTCAACCATTTTGAAGGGAACTTAATGATCCAACACACACGCCACCACCAGCAAGACATTAAAGTGAGCATGACATACTCTCAGTCGCCAGGGCACATTCAAGTCAATGAAAGACGTACCTAGTAAATGGTAGCTTTAAAGTACTTAGGTACGAGTAAGTACATAGTGCTCACACACATGTGCTATGCAGTTATACAATACTAGAAGATTGAATTTATACAATTTAAATATAGTTTTTATAATCTTCAGCAGCTCCAACAATTATTTCGAATGCTAATGAATTAGTTTATGCGCCCTGTGGAGCTGGACCAGCGCTGAGCCAAGCATTTTTATCTGTAATGTAATCCCCTAATTTATAATATGCTTGGCGGCATAGTGTGCGTTTTATACAAGATTTAAATTTTGTTTCATTCATATTGGAGTATGTGGGGAGGTATTTTATTATAACATTTTAAACAGTACCTCATGAAGGATGAGTCTACTTTAGCCAGTCTGAAGCCCGGTTGAACTAATTGGTCCCTACTTCTAGTCCTATAATTGTGTCTTTCACCTCTTTTACTGAAAAGACTTAGATTTTTCCTTACGTACATGATGTTTTCATAGATAATTATATTGACAAGGTACCTTCATGATGTTAATATCTTTAAACAGTTCCCTTAGAGAATCGCGCCTGCGGAGGCCATATATTGCTCTGATCGGTCTTTTCTGCAGAATAAAAATAGAATCGATATCAGCAGCCCGTCCCCATAGTAAAATACCGTAAGACATGATACTATGAAAGTAAATGAAATAGACTAGCCTCGCGGTATCTACATCAGTGAATTGACGGATTTTCCTCACAGCGTATGCTGCTGAACTTAGCCGTCCTGCAAGAGATGTTAAATGAGGACCCCATTGCAGCCTTGAGTCGAGTGTGATCCCCAGGAAAATAGTTTTATCGACGAATTCTAGTTTCTCCCCATTCAATACTATGTCACAATCACTACTTTTAACATTCGGTAAAGAAAATCTAATGCATTTCGTTTTTTTCCCATTTAATACTAAATTATTAGCAGTGAACCAATTTTGGACCTGCAGTAGGGCGTTATTTACGTCGTCAAGATTTAATGCACGTCTATGTATCATAAAAATTAAAGAAGTATATTCAGCAAATAACACCATTTGTGGTTGGTTTTTTAATAAATAGAGTAGATCATTAATATATACTAAAAAGAGGAAAGTACCCAATATCGAGGCTTGTGGAACACCCATTTTTTACTTTTAAACCGAGTGAATTGACACCATTTATTTGAACTTGCTGTTGTCTATCATTTAAATAAGATTTTACTAAACTGAGCGCAAGTTTACCTAGTCCGTAATGCTCAAGTTTCAAGCGTAAGGTTTTGTGATTTACGCAGTCAAATGCCTTGGAGAGGTCACAAAAGATTCCTATGGCATCTTGGGCCCCGTCCCACGCTGTAAAAATGTGTTTCAGTAAGATGACACCGGCGTCAGTCGTACAACGTCCTTTGGTGAAACCATATTGCTGATCGTGTAAGATTTGGTTGGTGTTAAAATGATTAAGCATTTGATTGAGCATTACCTTTTCGAAGACCTTGCTGAACACCGCAAAATTTCTTCGCTTATTGGATTACTCCGCAATATAAGTCAATGTATACCCAAAAAACTGCTGTTAATATTTACAATTCACTTGTCAAATCACACTTATTATATCTCATAGAGATATGGGGTAGCGCCGGTAAAACAAAGCTACAGGAACTGCAAAGAATGCAGAACAGGATCATAAAGACACTGTTTCGCTATCCATACCTGACGCCAACGTACAAAATTTAACACCTGTATCTTGATTAGAAAGGTAATGGATGGAACCATTCACACAAACGTAACATTTACAAAAAAATCTCACATATGTAAACGCAGTCTTCGTCGTCCCAGCTTACTTGTCTTGCCAAGGACACGTACAAATTATGCTAAAAAGAATATAATCTATGAAGAAGTAGAATTTTATAATAACTTACCATCCTATTTAAAAAACATAAGCTTGTTCAGTGGTTTTAAAACAAAACTATCAAATTATATAATTGAAACGACTCACTAACAATGTTACAAATTGAGAATAAAACGGTTTAACCTAACCTAACCCAACCAATATTAAAAACAAAAGAATGATTGTAGTAAGTAAGATTGTATTGTATCGGTGCCCGGTACCTAGAATAAGTTTATTACACTATGTTATCCTATGTTCTCATGTAAGTGGCTCTTTTGTCTTTTTGAGAATAAAGTATTTAAACCTAAACCTAAAGTAACTAATTAGGTGCGAGATATAATGGGCAGTATTATTGAAAGATGATTATAGAATGGCAAATACAGTATGTATGACGGTTTCTCCTAACATTGAAATAATAAAAACTTATTTGATTAGAATTCGCGTGGGGTAAGCAGTTACCACAACTAAAAAGTGAAAAATAAAATCTTTTTACAACAAAAAAAAACCGACTTGCAAAAAAAACACTAAAATCTTTTTTATTTTTCACGTTTTGTTGTGGTACCTAAAATACGTAATATTATTGAAGCTTATTCAAAAACTACGCAAGCCAAGTTAATAAAATTAAATAAAATTTATATGGGACCACCTCGGAAGCATGACCTACCAAACAAAAAAGAATAATCAAAATCGATTCATAAATTTAATTAGCGGAGTAATCGCGTAGTAAACAACAAAACAAAAAAACAAACAAAACACCTACAGACGAATTGAAAACCTCCTCCATTTTGGAGAAGTCGGTTAAAAATGCATTTTTGTTATATAAATGTTTATTCGATTTCTCTTATGTTTTCAGGCCGTAAGTAAAAATAAATAATTTAATAAGTTAAAAAGGATACCCACTAAATTAAATAAAAAAGAAGTTGGTTGGTATTAGATAGCACACTGTTAAGAAATCTAAGTAGGTACACTAATTTCAGCCGTTATTTTATGGTGTTAAAACTTTAATCCGATTTCGCTTTATATTTTCAGGCAGTAAGTACCAATAATGCTCGTTTGTCTAGTGGTCGAAAACGCTACTGCTGGCTATAAGGTCCCGGGTTCAATTCGCGGTTCGCGCAAAGTGTCATTCGGTTAGTCCATCTGGAATTTCCGAGTAGCAGTCTGGAGTCTGTATTTTTGCACAAACTCAAACTCAAACTCAAAGCATTTATTTCAAATAAACCAATTACAGGCACTTTTGAATTGTCAAGGGGTCGGTCAGTCAGAAAGATGAAGCTAGTTGATGGCAATAGGCTTGCCCCTTATTACATGGTACTGGAGCATAACTGGCGATATAGGGGTGTACTATAGCCTAACCCTTCAGGAAATACATGCATGATGTTGTGCTATGTTAAGTACCAATTAGTAACTAAATAGTAGTGAGAATAAACAATGATATTGAAGAATGTTCATAAAATTGCACGTTTAGCAGTTGGTCCCGGGTCATTCATAGATATTTGCCAGTCGTTACGGGTAGACAGAATTCCAAAAGTCTGACAACCAATCTTACCGAAGGGGTATCGTGTTACCCAATGTAAGGGATGTGGAGTTCAGATAAGCAGTCGCTCCATGTAAAATACTGGTATTCAGCTGCATTTGGTTAGACTGGAAGCTGACCACAACATAGTTGGGATAAGGCTAGGCAAATTGGTTGAAATAATAAAAGTTACCTACTAATTAAGTGCGAAATAAAATGTGAAGTTATATTGAAAAATGATCATAAAACGGAAGATACAGTATGATTGTCATGTGATGACGGTTCCATATTATGTTGACAATAATAAAATGCATTTTTTTTTTAATAATCCGATTTGTCTTCATATTTTCAGGCCGTAAGTAAAAATGACTAATTTAATAAGTTTAAAAGGATATGTACTAAAATAAATAAAAAAGAAGTCTGTGTTAGATAATAAAACACTACTTAAAAATCTAATCTAACACTGGTTTGGCCGTTATTTTTGGTGTTAAATTTTTAATCTGATTTTGCTTTATATTTTCAGGAAGTAAGTACCAATTTTAAGTCTAATTCTAAGTCAAATTGTTATTGGGTTTTTGCATCTGGAATTTTTCAGCAGTAGTCTGGATTCTGGGTTTGTGCCCAATTGATGGCAATACGCTCGCCCATTGCATGGGACTTTAACATAACTGTCAAAATGTGTGTGTCCCTACTATTGGGGAAATTTAAGGTTTTATTTTTGCGATTATGGACGAAGTCATGATGACGAACAACTACCGGAAATATATTGTGAAGGACGGCACGTTTGATGATATGAGTCGGGCATACCACCGTCCGGGGGACTCAATCCGACACATTATTTCTGGCTGTTCTCGTCTGAATAACGGATACTACTTGCATTGGCACAACCTTGCAGCTAGGATTATCCACCAGGAACTTGCTCTGAAATACAGTCTTGTGGAATTCGATGTACCCAGTCCTCGAAAAAGGCAATATCACGATGTATTGGGATCGATCTATCATCACTGACAGGACTACTGTTGCTAATAAGCCATAGTAGTGATTGATCGATAAGAGCGTTGCACAATGTTTATACGAGAACCTCGTGAAAGCTGAAAAAGATAAGCAGATTAAGTATCTTTACCTGACACGTGAGGTTATCGACATGTGGGATGTGGATACAAAAACATTGTGCCTATAGTTGTGACGGCTAATGGTATAAAAGCCAAGAGCCTCGACCAACACCTGAGGACGCTCTCGTTAGGCGGCTGGATCAAGGACTTGATTCAGAAAGCGGTACTTCTGGACATGGCGCGTATCGTTTGGAGGTTCCCCTCTCTGGAGCCATGAGTACCTACCGATAGTCTGTTCCCGATAGTGGTTGGATTTTTTTATATTTTAGAAAAATATGAATGAATTAAAGAAAAGTAATAATCAAAAATAATAAACCAGTAATATTGAAAGATGATCATAAAATGGCAGAAACGGTAGGCCACGTGTGTGATGACGGTTTCTTATTAAGTTGACAATAATAAAATTAATTTTTATTTTTTTAATGTTAATCTGGCTTCTCATTTTATTTTCAGGAAGTAAGTAAAAATACGTAATTTAATCAATTATAAAAGATACCCACAAAAATAGAATTAAATGAGAAGATGTCGGTGGTAGATAGTAAAACACTGCTTAACTATCTAAGTAAGTATTATTTCGGCCGTTATTTTAGTTTGTAAAATTCTGGAAGTAAGTACCAATAAGTCTCGCTGGTCCAGTGGTCGCAAGCACTACTGCTGAGCATGAGTTCCCCGGATTCAATTGCCGAGTCAGGCTGAAGTCTGGGTTTCTGCCCGGTTGATGGCAATAAGCTCGCCCTTTGCTTGGGACTTGAACATAACCGGAAACATGTGGGTGTACGATATCCTAAACCTTCGGGAAACACACGCATGATGTTATGTCATATACGAATAACTTATTAATCATATAGGTGTGAGAATAGGCAATAAATAATATTGAAGGATGATCATAAAATGGCAAGTTAAGCAGTTGGTCCCGGCTGCCAGTCATAGATCTTTGGCAATCGTAACGGGTAATGAGAAGTCCAAAAGTCTGACAACCAGTCTTGCCAAGGGGTATCGTGTTACCCAGTAACTGGGTTAAAAGAAAAGAAAGAAAGAAAAATATTTTATTTGGGACGCGCACAGGAAATATAACAATAAAACCGGCCAAGTGCATGTCGAACCACGCACAATGAAGGGTTCCGTAGTTGGGATGAATTTATCCAACAAACTTAACATTGTAGTTGAAAAACTTGTTGTCCCATACAGAATGCATGGGAGAACATGTTTTTGCAACTGCAAATTAAAGTTGGTCGATTATTACTCAGTAACTGGTAGAGCCTTCGTAGCGGTGATAGTTTTTCTTTTAATTTCGTTATACATATATACTACTGCCGTGAATTTTTTCACATTTCCAAACCCAACCATAAATCCACCTCAATGTTACCTCGGGTCTCCCCAATGTAATAGAGCACATAATATTCTGAGTGACCCACAACATGTTCCCCCATTCTCCTAACTTTACTCAAGCCGAGTATATCCCAGTAGACCATTTTAAGTGCATATTATGTCAGTTCCGTGAGGTTGTCTTCTGTTCTCAACGTAAGGACATTTACATTTTAGAAGCCTGGCGGCTTTGTTTATTGGTAGCATTCTTGTTTTTATTTATATTGGTTGGAGGGTATTGGTCTATACTTTCCCCCACGGTGACCAGCCGGCTTGGGGGTGTTGGAGATATTGTTGCTGTTTGTTTGTATTTTGATTTTGATTAGTTTCTGATTTTTTTTTTGGACGTGGATTAGGATCGTTCCCGTATGAGCTGAAATGCAATCGTTTTTTGAGCCATTGGGTCGATTTTACTTTTTGTGTTAGGGTTAAGGGCTCAATGTTTCGTTTCCAGACCTTTTCCTCTTTCCACTTTCTCGACACTTTTGTAATGTTTCTTTGCGTTCTTCAATTGTTTTTTTTGAGTAATCATGCGGTATGTATGAATTAGGTATCATCTTCTTTTTGTTTCTTAAAATTTGTATTCAATCACACACGTATTATAGTTTAAAGTCAGTCGAACAAGAAATACAGCATAATGAGATGTATGGATTTATAATGAGATCCACTCATGACTTTAGGCAGACCTTTTTAGTAGATCCCTGAAAGATTAATTGAAATTACTAAAGTAACTAATTAAGGCCCCTAGCACACGGAGTATTTTAAACGGACAAACGACGCACGTTTTAAGAACTTGACTTGAAACTTGACTTCGGATGGCGAAGAAAAACTTATGGGCAGGGTTATTAAACTAGGATCATAAAATGCCAGATACAGTAGTATGTCATGTGTCATAAGATGATGCTTTCTTTTTATACTGACAATAATAAAATATACTTAAAAATCTTTTAAAAAACAAGCGTATAATGAACTAAAAAGTACTAAATAAAACTTACGTAAACATAGAACTTTAATATTTTCTTAAAAGCTTGAGGCTTATCTTTAATTAGTATATTAAAGACGATCACGTCTCAAGCTTTTAAGAAAATATTAAAGTTCTATGTTTTGTACTTTTTAGCATTAGAATTTCTTTAAATAAGTGTTTTATCCTTACCTTCACAAATCCAATGGGCCCAACACTACGGGGCTATTTTTAAGGTCGAGGAGTTCCTATGGCCACCTTTTGGCTTCATCATCAGATCTTAGGCTGCACCTTTGGCTATAGTTTTTGTAAAGACTAAACACAAGGAGGCTATCTTGTTTAGTTGAGGAAATCCTATGGCGAGCTTCTACCTCCATCATCAGATCCTGGACTACACTGTGGGTTAACGTACTGTAAAGGCTCTTACATACTGGGGCGACTCGTCGCGCGACGCGACGCCGCCGCATTGTTCACCGTGAGAAATTGTTTTGTTAAAATTCGCGTCGCGCGACGAATCGCCCCAGTATGTAAGAGCCTTAATGCTTGAGAGCGTTATCTTAGTGTGAGGGTGTGTGTGTGAAGGCAATTTCAAAGACGCCGAGGGTTCAAGAGGGTTTATTCTAATATTTAATTTTATAAGAGACGCGTACACTATTCGGTAGCTAAGATTGGACTGACGAACCAAAACAAAAAGCACTCCTAACATATTTTAAACCAAATTGTTGGACCGTTCAAAACGCGCGGCTGCCCTCTAGCCAGCCTGTACCACACGAGGTTGCGCATCGCATAAAACCTCCTCATATGTGAGCTGCGCCCACCCTTGAATAAAAGGATTGGCGTAGTCTGAAAAACAAGACTTTTATTCACAACGTTCAAACAATTAGACCCTTCCTACCTATGCCTATAGGAAAAGTTACCTAACGCCAGGAAAAACACAGGTGAGGTCTTTCTTTTGCTGAAGAAGGCTTAACTCAGGACGAACGAAAGACATTCCGACATGTTTAAACTAAATTGAAAGTTAACATGTGCCACAATGCACCCATAATAGCAAACGTCGTCATGTTTAAACCTCGTCATACCAAAACTGGCGAAAAAGATTTGACAAAGCCTCAAGAAGGAAACACGATGTGATAATTCACATCAATTCACCCGGAAGGGGTTTATAAAAACATGAAAACGACATCAAAAACTTTTACACCATCAGATGCAAATGAGCCCAAGGGAATGAAAGGTTCAGATGTATGCCTTCAACAAATTACAGCAAATTCATGCTCGCACGCCAGAGAGACAAAAATATAAAAACCATACTATAACCCATTGACATATTAAAAACCAAACTGTGGGTCCTTAATCAAAAGTTGTACCATGAGTATTTATCAAATACTCTCTGCAAAGAGCTACGCCTATAAACGGAGTTGGTAACAACTTGGCAGCAACTCAAAACTCAAAAAAAAAAACTCAAAGCATTTATTTCAAATAAACCACTCACAGGCACTTTTGAATTGTCAAGGGGTCGGTCAGTCAGAAAGATGAAGCTAGTTGCCCATTCCAAAGCGTAGGTTCCTATGGAGAAGAACGGGCAAGAAACTCCACGGACACTCTTTTGAATCAGAATATTATTACAATATATTGGTTACATCATTCATGTTGAAATTATACATGTGAGAATAATGTCCGTCCGTAAAAAGATAAAAAAGAAACAAAACAATTCAAAAATTAAATAAATTTAAATAAGCCGTGGCAGCTAAGAGATGACCTGTCCCTACTGATGGCGCCCGTTCACGAACATGACGCATGGATCAGCACCATTCAGCTCAACCATTTTGAAGGGAACTTAATGATCCAACACACACACCACCACCAGCGAGACATTGAAGTGAGCATGACATACTCTCAGTCGCCAGGGCACATTCAAGTCAATGGAAGACGTACCTAGTAAATGGTAGCTTTAAAGTACTTAGGTAAGTACATAGTGCTCACACACATGTGCTATGCAGTTATACAATACTAGGAGATTGAATTTATACAATGTAAATATAGTTTTTACAATCTTCAGCAGCTCCAACATTATTTCGAATGCTAATCAATTAGTTTATGCGCCCTGTGGAGCTGGACCAGCGCTGAGCCAAGCATTTGTATCCGTAATGTAATCCCCTAATTTATAATATGCTTGGCGGCATAGTGTGCGTTTTATACAAGATTTAAATTTTGTTTCATTCAGTTGGAGTATGTGGGGAGGTATTTTATTATAACATTTTAAACAGTATGGAATGAAGGATGAGTCTACTTTAGCCAGTCTGAAACCCGGTTGAACTAATTGGTCCCTACTTCTAGTCCTATAATTGTATCTTTCACCTCTTTTACTGAAAAGACTTAGATTTTTCCTTACGTACATGATGTTTTCATAGATATATTGACAAGGTACCTTCATGATGTTAATATCTTTAAACAGTTCCCTTAGAGAATCGCGCCTGCGGAGGCCATATATTGCTGTGATCGCTCTTTTCTGCAGAATAAAAATAGAATCGATATCAGCAGCCCGTCCCCATAGTAAAATACCGTAAGACATGATACTATGAAAGTAACTGAAATAGACTAGCCTCGCGGTATCTACATCAGTGAATTGACGGATTTTCCTCACAGCATATGCTGCTGAACTTAGCCGTCCTGCAAGAGATGTTAAATGAGGACCCCATTGCAGCCTTGAGTCGAGTGTGATCCCCAGGAAAACAGTTTTATCGACGAATTCTAGTTTCTCCCCATTCAATACTGTTGGGGATAGCTTATGCCGGATAATTAAAACACGAATAGAACTTGTTTCTGGAGGCAAACGGCGGCGAGGAATTTCTTCGGGAGCTTTGGCAGAGTTGTTTACTCGTGGAGCGCTGGGATCGGAGTGTGTCTACTGGGCGAAACGGCCCGTCTTTTATACTCTAAATTTGCCCCCTCTGCCGTCACTTCCCCTTCCTCACCCCCGCAACTCTTATTTATTTTTATTCTAATAAATCTTGTTATTACAGTGTTTTGTTTATTACATTCCTATAGCTAATTATCTATTCTAATTAGTTACACATAAATTAGCACTCTGCGACGTCTTGTGTAGCTGTGGCGAGAGGATACACATAATTTTACCCTGCCCCCCGCCTCACTACTATAAAAGCGCGCTGTAGCGCGCCCTACCGTCTTATTCTTACTGATGACGTCGCAGAGGCATGGTAATAAAACACAAGGGTTTTGTATCGCTTTATTAGACTTATTTTTCTAATTAGAATGCTACAACATTTATTTACAGCTAATTGGAAACTAATTAGACTTATTACATAACAAGATAATTACACTTTAATATCACACATTTTCTTTTGCTTATATCTGTGGATTGGTTGGGGCGATTTACATAATTCCAACGCTTAAAATGGTTTTGATAACATAGTTAATCAATACAACAAACAGCAATTAATTATCTCTTTAAACAAAAAAGTGGTTTTCAAAGTTACGTAATTTTTCATACACAAAATTTTTCTAAGTTTCTTATCAAATGAATTTAACATTACTTTTCTAGGTTAATATTTACATGACTAATAAGAATCTAATGAGATCATTTAAATATAAAACAAATCCAACTATAATCTTATCTGATTTACAAAAAATACTCACAACTTAGTAAATCCAATTGGAAATTTCACTTTTACACATAAATCACTATGGCGTAGCGCTGCCACTTACGCCCACGAGCGAGTCGATGTTAGGGCATCGTGCACAAACACTATGTCACAATCACTCAACTCAATTATTATTATTATTATATTATTATTATTGCAGCCTTGAGTCGAGTGTGATCCCCAGGAAAACAGTTTTATCGACGAATTCTAGTTTCTCCCCATTCAATACTATGTCACAATCACTCAACTCGGACAGAGTGCCATCCCCCCCTTTCTATGAAGGACCCAGGTTGGTTTACCCCTTAAATTCTCTGGAGCACATTCATGCTACAATAGCCTAACAAAGATTTTTGAAGAAGAAGGCATTGGCTCATTCCCTCAAGCCATGCGGCGAACTGGGAAGTGTCACTACACACGCTCCGAAGCGGCGTGCAGGCGACGCCCCATTCGCACCCGGCCGGCGCGGCGGCCGCGTCCGATGTTTATTCTCCGCAATATGAAATAAACACAAATAAAAATCCATTAATATTACACCATATTCATCACTAATCTTTGTGATGTTTACATCAATGTGACATTGACATGACAATTAAAATAAGTGACGTTAAAAAAAGACAAATAATTAATCTTAAGGAGAAAAGGTTTTAATAAAAAAAACATACACAAAATCACTGAATTGCCTATTATTTAATTTCGAAAAATTTATATTTTAGAAATGAAAACTTTTTTATAAAATTCCTATTATATTTGGACCTTCTTTTAAATTTAAACATAAATTGGGTTCAAAGTTTTTAAATTTAGATTTTTTCTCACGCGAGGCCTTTTCCTTTATTGGTGCTTTTATTAAATTGTTTACAGCACGCTTTTGTCGTACTGTGAAATTAATACAATAGTGTAGAAAAGTTAAAAGTAAAAATTGAAAATTTGATTTTATGGGGAACCTATTTATTATACTTATGAGAATAAATTTTATTATACTTATGTCACATTAACATTAAAATTATAATCTATAGCTTCGATAGCTTGTGGTTTGCTGATATATTCGTCCAGCACCACTATTTTCTTAATGTCAATCTTTTGGTCTCCGACCACACATGACTCCACATCATTTTTACTTAAAACTTCATCACCTACATCTAAAAATTTTTCACCTTCGTCTTTATCTAAAACGACTTTCGATTCAAAAAGTTCGACTGGAAACAAAGATGACTGGTCAACCTCCTTTGTTACGGACAAATGTTTACGAAAATCATTTTCAATAATTTGATTAACGACGATGTTATATTTATTAGTTTCATCATCGTGATCATCATTTTCCTCTGACAAGGACACAATCTGAACGTCTGAAACATAGCTGAAAGTCGTAATAAACGGACTGGACTGACCCGATTTAACTTCCTCGTGTTCATTCGCGAACACATCAATCGGCTCGTCCTCATCTTGCGCAAGGCTGCGCTCGTCATCATCATCATCTCCGCTCTCCCGGCAGCTTTGCTCAACATCTAGCGGGTCATCCTGTCTTCCGTTAGAAAATAAATCAGCATGAACATCTAACTTCGCAGCGTTTTCTTGTCCGCCTTCATCAGACAATACTTGTGCAATATACTCTACTTGCACCTTATGAAAATCTCTGTGGCACTTGCATAGGAACTCTGCCCATAGCGCGTCACACATTGCCTTGAAACTCATACCCTCGTGGTATGTATTATTATGGAAAGATCTCGTAGGACCCACAAAATATTTACTAATAATCAGCGTCCAATCGCTCTCTTGCCATTCGTAGTAGGTGGCCAAGGTTCTGAATTCGTTTATAAAATGTTCTAGGCATTTGCCGTCTATCCCAGAGAAGGACTCCATCTCGCACTTTTTATGAAAAATAACAAAAACAACTTATTTTTTTATTCTTCAGGCGTAGTTTTCGCGCCTGATCCAACACTTTACCATACACTAGGCTCGCTTTATTATTTCTTAGGGCTGTTTTCTGCTCAATATAAAATCTGAAACATAACTTTTACGGGTGGGAGGGAAAGCCGCGGCGCCTCCACCACTGTAACGCTTGACAGCGTTATCTTAGTGTGAGGGTGTGTGTGAGGAGAAAATTTCAAAGACGCTGAGGGTTCAAGAGGGTTTATTCTAATATTTAATTTTATAAGAGACGCGTACACTATTTTGTAGCTAAGATTAGACTGACGAACCAAAACAAAAGCACTCCTAACATATTTTAAACCAAATTGTTGGAACGTTCGAAACGCGCGGCTGCCCTCTAGCCAGCGTGTACCACACGAGGTTGCGCATCGCATAAAACCTCCTCACAGTACCTACCTACTTGTCAAAACAAATAAACAAACAAATCCAAATGGTCGAAACAAAACAGGGCTATCTCGTTTGGTTGAGGAGTGCCGTGACCATCTTGCAGCTCCATCATCAGACCATGGACACCACCTAGCGTAATAGCACCTGTCAATACATATTAAATGAGTATAAATACGATGGTGCTATCTTGTTTGGTTGAGGAGTTCCTATGGTACCTTCCGGCTCCATCAACAGACCCTGGATACTACCTTGGGCCATAGTCCTTGTCAAGACATAAACAATGAGTCCAAACACGATGATGATATCTGGTTTGATTGAGGTTTTCCCATGGCCACCTTCCGGCTCCATTATCAGACCCTGAATACCATCTAGTGTCAAAGCACTTGGTAATAAGTAACCAATAAGTCCAAACACGATGGTGCTATCTTGTTTGATTGAGGAGTTCCTATAGCCAACTTCCGGCTCCATCATCAGTAAATGGTATCATTTTTTAAATATGTCTCGGTAGTTATATAAGTATGCCTAGTTTCAGCTCAATCGGATGTCAGGAAGTGCTTGAAAAATGGATGACAATTGGAGTAACCGGAAACATAATTAATTATACGAACAGAGCAAGCTATTATAAAGCTTGTAATAACAAAATGCTTTTTCGTTTTTAATATGTTAATACGATTTATCTAAATATTTTCAGGCCGTAAGTAAAAATAAGTAATTTAATATGTTAAAATGGATACCCACTAAATTGAACAAAAAACTGAAGTCGGCGTTAAATACTAAAATAATGCTTAAATCTAAGTAGGTAAACGTACTTATGTCGACCGTTGTTTTTGGTGCCAAAAACTTTAATATGGTTTTACTTTATATTTTCAGGGAGTAAGTACCAATAAGTCTCGTTGGTCTAGTGTTTGCTAACACTTCTGCTGAGCATTTGATCCCGGATTCAATTCCCGGGTCAGGCAAAGTGTTATTGGGTTTTTCCATCTGGAATTTCATAGTAGCAGTCTGGAGTCTGGATTTCTGCCCGGTTGATGACAATAGGCTCGCCCCTTATTACATGGGACTTAAATATAACTGGTTAAATATGGGTGTACTATAAGCCTAACCCTTCGGCGAATACACGCAACATGTTATGATATGTTATGTTAAGAACCAATAAGTAATTAAAATTGGTGTGAGAATTAGCAATAATAATGAACATGATGGCACGCTAAGCAGTTGGTCCCGGCTGTCATTCAGAGATATTTGCTAGTCGTTACGGGTAGTTAGTCTGACAACTATTCTTACCAAGGGATATTGTGTTACCCATCATCTGGATTGTAAAGGTCAGAAAGGAGTCACTCCATGTAAAATATCATGCAGTATTTATCCAAAATAGTCGGAAAAGGCTAGGCAGATTCGCTGCAATAACAACATGTACTAATTAAGTGCGATATAAACTGAGCAGTAATATGGAAAGATCATAAAATGGCAGATACAGTATGTCATGTGTCATACGACGACGGTTACTCATTACATTTACAATAATAATAATATGCATTTTTCCATGTGCTCTTTCTGGCGCAGTATCTGGTCGGTGCCTGTCAGTCACACTGAAGGAGATTGAACTAGGGAAGTCAAGCGAGCCTTTTTTTTTTTGAGTTTGGGAAATCATCCAATGATTTCTCCCGCTCTGGGTGGAGCGGAAGGGTGTGTCAGACTTTTACTGACTAAAACCTACCCGTATTCCTTCAGTTGCCTGTTGCCAAGGTCCCGGTATCCCTTTCGGACTTTCCCGCAACCCTAGCAGGCATCGGTCCTAGCGGACCCCGCTAATTGTGCTGACATCTCTTTGAGGCGCGCGTGGAACATGACGCGCCAGCGACTCGGGCCTGGTCCTTATCGGACGGCGAGCTACGCGTTGCTCGCCGTCCGCAAGCCCGCGCCTATGGTGGCTGGGAATCCGCCTGGGATTCCCGACGCCCAGGGCGTCTCCAACGGTGGCGGTTAGGGGCGTGAGGGCGCAAACTTTGCCTCTCCCTCACGCGTTCCGCCTCCTCCTCGCGAGCATTACTGCTTCGCAGAAGGAGGTGACGGCTTCCCATGCCCTCTTGCTCCGTACCATGGCCTGGACCAGGGCCGGACGCGCAATTGCCGCCAATTGCCTCCACGAGGACACGGCGGTGCACCGCCCAAGCAGGGCATACCTCCACCGTATGCTCCACCGTATCCTCCGGGCGATCCGCACAGTGGTGACACCCGGGCGTTTCCTCCCGCCTAATCCTACACAGGAACCTCCCGAAGCTGCCATGTCCGATGAGGACCTGTTTCAGGCGGAAAGTGAGGACGCCGTGGCGCCTCTCTAGCCACTCCTCAAAGAGGGGACTCATCGCCGCAAAGTCGAGCGAGCCTGCGATCCAATACCAGAAATGGGGGCTATTACCATCTACCCCCAAGATATAGCTCGGGCAGTCCGCCCGTTGCCTAACTGGAATTCTCCAGGGCCGGACGGGCTGCACAACTCTGGATTTTTAAAATGGTTTATAAGGTAGCACGCTCGCTTGGCGGCCCAGTACCAGACTGCAATGGAGTCTGGTTTGCAACCCCAATTCTTAACGACAGGAATTACCCACCTGCTCCTCAAATCTGGTAGCATCGCGGCACCCAAAAATTATAGGACGATCGCATGTTAACCGACGGTCTATAAAGTTCTTACATCCATTTTGAGAGCTAAAATTAACAAACATATCGACACGAACTCCATCATGTCTGCCTCTCAAAATGGATGTAGGAACGGGTCCAGCGGTACTGAGGAGCTACTCCTCATTGATATGGCCATAAGCCAGTAGTAATAGTTGCATGGTTATTGTATAACGTTCTGAAGAGTCAGTACATTGTTTTTGAGGCGGGGACCAAGTACCATCTTAATGTGCCTCCCAAATGGCTTAACGGTGTTCCTCTTGAGCGAGTGGAACAATATAAATACCTAGGTCACTTGGTCACTGATGACCTTAAAGACAATGCGGATATTGAAAAGGAACGTAGAGCACTGTCCGTGCGTGCCAATATGATAGCCCGCAGGTTTGCACGTTATACTGCAGACGTTAAGATCTCTTTAGACGCTCTTTAGAGCATTTTGTACCACCTTCTATACATGCAGCTTGCGAGAGAAGTATTCGCGGGCATCATATGGAGCCCTTCGGCTTCAATTTAATAATGTGTTCAGAAAACTGATGGGGCTGCCATGGCGTTGCAGTGCATCAGGGATGTTTGTGTCGGCGCGGGTAGATTGTTTTTATACAATAATGCGCAAGCGCGCTGCATCAATGGTGGCACGAGTCATGGCCAGCCCCAACGGGCTCTGAAAATGATAGCTGGCAGAGTGGATTGTCCCTATATAATTCATTGTTGTCAGTTACATGTGACACTGTGTCAGTTACAAAATGTTACTAACCCTTTATGAGTCTTGGCTCGAATTAAAAAATTAGTCAACAGGTTCGTCGTTCCCGAAAGGAGTTGTCGACATGTTGGATAGATTATAAGAAGGCCTATGACTCGGTGTCACATACATGGCATGAGGGTGCTGGTGTTGTATAAAGTAGATGCAATTCTGCGCACCTTTCTGATGTCGTGTCGGCAATGGAGGGCAGTCCCTCGCTATTCAGGATGTCGAAATATCCAGAGGAATAGCGGGCCGATAAGGATCGAGCGAGGCATATTTCAGGGCGATAGTTTGAGTCCACTTTGGTTCTGCTTGGCCCTAAATCCTCTAAACACACTCATCAGTAATGTCATCTCAATCATCGGTAATGAGGCTGTATATCCCGCGAAAGTGTGGAGGTCGAGGTTTTTTAAACGCTAAGACCCTCCACAATCGCGAGATATGCAGTCTCAGGGAATATTTCCTAGAAGCCGATGTGAGGATGCATCGAGATGTGGTCGCGGTGGACAAGGGCCTTACCCCGCTCTCCTTGGCGAAAGAGAACTGGCGCAAGCTTGCTTGACACTCAAAACTCAAAAAACTCAAAGCATTTATTTCAATTCAAACATTTACAGGCACTTTTGAATTGTCAAGGAGTCGGTCAGTCAGAAATATGAAGCTAGTTGCCCATTCCAAACCGTAGTAGGTACCTATGGAGAAGAACGGGCAAGAAACTCCACGGACACTCTTTTAAATCAAAATATTGTTCCAATATATGGGTTACATCATTTATGTTGAAATTATACATGTGAGAACAATGTAGAAAGCACGTTAAAAGCGTCTGCAATTATTACATAAAACAATTCAAAAATTAAAATAAGGCATGGCAGCTAAGAGATGACCAGTCACAACTGACGGCGCCCGTTCACGAACATGACGCATGGATCAGCACCATTTAGCTCAACCATTTTGAAGGGAGCTAAATGATCCAACACACGCGCCACCATCAGCGAGACATTTCAGTGAGCATGACATTTCCAATCGCCAGGGCACATTCAAGTCAATGAATGACAAATTATCCGGTAAATGGTAGCTCAATAGTACATAGTACTCACACCGGTGCTATGCAATTATATAATTCAAAGGAGATTGAGTTTATACAATGCAAAGATGGTCTTCCGATCTTCAGCAGCTCCAACAGTATTTTCGAATGTTAATTAGTTAGTTGTGATTGTGGAGCCGGACCAGCATTAAGCCAAGCATTTTTATCAGAAATGTAATCCTCCAACTTATAATATGCCTGCCTGCATAGTGTGCGTTTTATACAAGTTTTGAATTTCGACTCATTCAGTTGAAGTATGTGGGGAAGAATTTTATTGTAATATTTTAAACAGTACCCCAAACTCAAAACTCAAACTCTAAACTCATGATGTTTATATCCTTAAACAGTTCCCTTAAAGAATCGCGCCTGCGGAGATTATAAATAACTCTGGTCGCTCTTTTCTGCAGAATAAAGATAGACTCGATGTCTGCAGCCCGTCCCCATAATAAAATACCGTAAGACATGATGCTATGAAAGTAACTAAAATAGACTAGCCTCGCGGTATCTACATCAGTAAATTGACGGATTTTTCTGACAGCATATGCTGCTGAACTTAGCCGTCCTGCAAGAGATGTTAAATGAGGACCCCATTGTAGCCTTGAGTCGAGCGTGATCCCCAGGAAAACAGTTTTATCGACGAACTCTAGTTTCTCTTGATTCAATACAATCTCGCAATCCCTACTTTCGACATTTGGCAAAGAAAGTTTGATGCACTAAATTTTTTTTTTCCATTTAATACTAAATTATTAGCAGTGAACCAATTTTGGACCTGCAGTAGGGCATTATTTACTTCGTCAAAATTTGTAGCACATCTATCTACCTTAAAAATTAAGGAAGTATCATCAGCAAATAACACCATGTGTGGCTGATATTTTAATAAGTAGATCATTAATGTATACTAAAAAGAGGAAAGGACCCAAAATCGAGCCTTGTGGAACACCCATTTTTACTTTTAAACCTAGTTAGTTGATACCGTTTATTTGAACTTGCTGCTGTCCATCATTTAAATAAGATTTTACTAAACTGAGCGCAAGTTTTCTAAGTCGGTAATGCTCAAGTTTCAAGAGTAAGGTTTCGTGATCGACGCAATCAAAAGCCTTGGAGAGGTTACAAAAGATTCCTATGGCGTCTTGGGCCTCTTCCCACGCGTTAAAAATGTGTCTTAATAAAGTAACACCGGCGTCGGTCGTACAACGTCCTTTGGTGAATCCATACTGTTGATCGTGAAGGATTTTATTTGTGTTAAAATGATTGAGCATTTGATTCAGCATCACCTTTTCAAACACCTTGCTGAAAACCGGCAGCACGGATACGGGTCTATAATTATTGGTGTCTTTACTGTCCCCGGATTTGAAAAGTGGTATTACCTTACTGTATTTCATTAAATCCGGGAAGACTCCTTGATCCACACACAAATTAAATATTAAGGCTAAGTAAGGCGCTATGGTCTCAATTATTCCCCAAAGATCCTCGGTCAATTTGATCTTCATTTGCTTAAAAGCTTTTATTACTGTTACGGAGTTAATATGCTTAAAGTTAAATTCAATTGGGCGGGCTGAAACGTTCGCCCTTACTAAATCAAAAGAGAGCGATGGCGAGGAGTTTAAGGTTTCTGTAGTTTTAAGTGGGATAAGTAGTTGATATTGCATTGACACAACCTTGTACCCAGGATTATACATCAGCAACTTGCTCTGAAACACAGACTAGTGGAATCGGAAGTACCGTACTACAGGTATGTGCCCGACCCAGTTCTCGAAAATGGAAATATCACATTGTACTGGGATCGATCCATTATCACTGACAGGACTATTGTTGCCAATAATCCTGATATAGTGGTCGTGGGTCGAACAGAGCGGCGCGCAATGATCATTGGAAAAACGGTCCCACATGACGGGAACCTCGTGAAGGCCGAGAAAGATAAACAATTCAAGTATCTTGACTTGGCTGATCTTGATTCAGAAAGCGGTACTCCTGGACACGGCACGCATTGTTAGGAGGTTCCTCTCTCTGAAGCCCTGACCGCCGGTAGCTTGGACCCTGTTCCCGATACTGGTGGGCTACTATATTTTATATTGTTAAATGATTTTATATTTTTATATTCAAATGTTTAAAAATGTAATTTATAAGTGTATTACAGTACAGTACATTTTTGTTTTTTAAATACCGATTCATTTGATTTCTCTGAATATTTTCAGATCGTAAGTAAAAATTTGTAGCTAATTTAATAAGTTAAAAAGGATATCCAATTAAATACTTAAATAAAAATAAAAAATCTGGCCAAGTGCATGTCGAACCACGCACAATGAAGGGTTTCGTAGTTGGGATGAATTTATCCAACAAACTTAACATTGTAGTTGAAAAACTTGTTGTCCCATACAGAATGCATGGGAGAACATGTTTTCGCAACTGCAAATTTAAGTTGATCGATTATTACTCGGTAACTTATGGAGCCTACGTAGCGGTGAATGTTTTCATTTTAATTTCGTTATATATACTACTGCCGTGAATTTTTTCACTTTTGGATATTATCCAAAACCAACCATTTAGCTGGCAGGGAGGCGAGACATTTGCCTCTAACAAAAATTAGTAATTAAAGCTTAATATTTCGCAAACGGATCCCCGAATCCAAAAATGGCTTTTACAAACTTAAATTATTTTTAAACGACCTTTCCAACGATACCTCTCTCACCATGGGATCGACGAGAAAAACAAAACCAACCACACTTTAAGTGTGGGGAGGTAAGGTAAAAAAAAAAAAAAATTACCACTGTTTTGGCGTGATTTATATGTCTACCCATACCAAATTACAGCTTTCTAGTACCAACACTCTCCGAGCTAAGCCGCGGACAGACGGATAGACAGACAGACGGACATAGCCTTAGTAATAGGGTCCCGTTTTACCCTTTGAGAACGGAACCCTAAAAAGAAGTCAGTGTTACATAATAAAAAACTGCTTACAAAGCTAAGTAGGTACACTTATTACAGCCGTTATTTTTTGGTTATAAATTTTAATCTGATATCGCTATACATTTTCAGCATGTAAGTACCAGTAACTCCCGTTGGTCTAGTAGCAGCAAGCGCTACTGCCGAGCCTAAGGTCACGGGTTCAATTCCCGGGTCGGTTACACTTTTATTGGGTTTTTCCATCTGTTATTTCTTAGTAGCATTCCGGAGTCTGGATTTCTGCCCGTTTGATGACAATAGACTCGCCCCCTATTACAAGGGACTTGAACATAACTGGCGAAATATGGGCAAACTACAGCATAACGCTTCGGGGAATACACGCACGATGTAGTTTGAGTACCAATAAGTTACTAAATACATAGGTGTGAGAATAGGCAATAATACTGAAAGATGATCATAAAATGGCACGTTAAGCAGTTGATCCCGGCTGTCATTCATAGATCTATGGTGGCATCAAAGACCTGACGTCACATAAATCCTGCATCACGCAATTATAGTTTACCGCGCGATGGACACATCTACAAGAATCCAAAATCAATTGTTGGGCAGTTGCCCGCTAGACGCAACACCCGTCTGGTCGGAGGATCCTCCCTCTTCTATGGTGGATGAGTGAACTTTACACCCTGTTCCTCATACCCCTAAACATCTTTGCCAATCTTTACCGGTAGCCAGAAGTCCAGAAGTCTGACAACCAGGCTTATCGAGGGGTATGTGAAGGGTGGGCGTTTTGGGGGACTGTCTTATGTAATTTTGACGTTCGAAAAGTGCTGATTCTCAGCCTAGTTTGAATAAATGACTTTTGATTTTGTATCATGTTACCCAGTAACTGGGTTATGGAGGTCAGACGGGCAGCTCAAATTAAATACTGGTATTCAGCTGCATCTGGTTAGACTGGAAACCGCCTCTGTCATAGTTGGGAAAAGGCTAGGCAGATTGACTGAAATAACAAAAATTTCTAAACAAATGCGAGATAAAATGGGCAGTTTTATAAAATACAATAGACGTAGATATATTTAGTAACCTATTCCGCATAACTATTCATCAAAAGTCATAAAAACCCTGTAAGAAATCGACGAGGCATCCTCAGGATGACGATTGACCAATTGCAAACCAGATCACGACGTCTTGCCACACCGAACGCTGGACGAAGAGTGCATCAAATCGTTTATTTTTATTTTTTTAACTATTGCATCTCGAAGCTCATTTCTGAAATCATGACTTCATAACCGGACTTTCCTATGGCTGCCTTAAGAACTACATTTAGGGCCTCCAGTCAGGGGCATAAAACTATTCTAAATTAATACTAAGTAACTGCTCGCTAAGGGCACCCCCTGTGGGGTACGAACCTCGGCTTAGGGCGTCACTGACGGGAGGACAGCAAGACGGACAGAGGATCTCGTTTCTAACGAACCAGGGGGCTCCCGTGACCTTACGGAGGAAACGGTTCTGGAGGGTTTGCATCCTATGGATATGATGGAGCTTTGCGTGTGCAAAGACAGAACCCGCATAGGTCATGATGGGACGGATGCACGCCGTATAGGTAAGCAATTGCTTCGTGCATGCAAAACGGAGTGGAGTCTACCTAGAGCGAAAGCGGCACACGAGTGAACCTGGTTTATGTGCTCTCGAAACGAAAGATGTTGGTCCAGTGTTACACCTAAATATTTGGTTTGCTTCTCCCAAGGGATCGGCTTACCGAACATGGTGATTGAACGGGTGGGGAGGAGTTTGGCACCGCGCTTTCTGGAGGAAAACCGCTTGATTTCTTTCGGGATTTACTTCTATGTGCCACTTTCGAAACCAGGCACCGAGCGTATCGACCGCTCGCTGGAGAGTGAGGCGCATGTTGTCAGTGCTTTTTCTCCTGAAATAAATGGCGGTATCGTCTGCGAACAGAGCCAACTGCGCATTTTTACTTTAAGGGATTAAGGGGAGTATGTACGTGACCTGCTGGGACCTGTGTCGCCTCGGTGAATCCCAGAAGGCTTGGTGGGTTGGCTCTAGTTCGCCCAGCATCTTATCCCAGCCCGCATTACGCAGCTCCGATACAGATTTCCTTACGGATCTCTGTAAGTAGCGCATATGGGCTTTATTTGCGGAGCAGAGAAAGTTACTGTATGCACGGACAGACGCGTTCTTTTCAGTTTTGGTGGCATGAGGTTGGGAGGGGTCTGAGAGACCTATGCGGGGGGGGCCAGACCTATGACTGTTGGACGGTGGTCAGAGTTGGAATAGTGGTATTTACAACAAAATAATAATTGCAGTAATATTGAAAGATGATCGTAAAATGGCAGAATGGTTTCTTGTTACATTGACAATAATAAAATGAATTTTCACATTTTTTTTTTAATGGATTGCTTGGTTTTGTATACTATTATCACAATAAAAAAACCATTCTTAGGTAGCAAAAATTGCTATTTACAAGGTTCTACATGTATACATTATATGTCATTACAAGTACTTTGCGTTGACTAAATGTACGTTAACAGCGATTTACAAACCATAAGAAAAAAAAACCGGTCAAGAGTGTGTTGGACCACGCACAATGAAGGGTTCCGTAGTTGGGATAAATTTATCCTATGGATAAACTTAACATTGTAGTTGAAAAACATGTTCTCCCATACATTCTAACTGCAAATGTAAGTTTGTACGCACGATGTTAGGATTTACCATGTTATTTTAAGATCATAGACTTCTTATAGGTTTTTTGTAATTTATAAGGAAAGAACTATTTTCTGTATTTAGTTCAAAATTATAGACTCAGTAGTTTCGAACATAAGGGAGGATGGTCAAGTTTCATCAATTTTTTTAAATATTTCAAAAAGTATTTACTGTAAAATTATAAAAAAATATGTTTGAAATCCTCACAACAGGCCCTTTCATATGATAGGTCACACGTATTTCCTTTTGAAGTAAGGGACCCTAAAAAGAAAAAGAGCAATACATAAAAATGTTAGTGGGGTCGTGTAACATCAATACAGTTAAATCCTACATAACACTACATCAAATAAAATATCACAAACCTAACAATTAGTAAATATTCATGACTATCTGTAATTCCATAAGACATTTACAAAATAATGAAATCCCTAAAAACAATAAACGTACTGGATATAATGAAATTACAACCTCTTCAAACAAAGAGGTAGCGCATGATATCAGCCCAGTACTCAGTCATTTATGCAGATAATGTCCTTATACTTTATAGTTTTTTTTTTAGTTCAGTAATATAAAAGACGCGTATTTGTCCCTATTTCTGAGAGGAAGTTAATAAGACGCAAATAAGCATTTGCGTCTAACGCTCTACTAAAAAACTGCTTTTAAATTAAGAAAAAAAGACCACATCTGACCACTTGCGCCCTATTTACTTCGTAAAATTGTTTTAGCATAGGCGCATTTGCCATAAGAGTCTTAATACGTTACATTGAATAAAAAAATACAATACGATACTTAATAAAAAAAGGCGCAAGTGTATAGAAACGTCCTTTTTTCTTAGAATTGTGAATCGAGCGGAAACAGCGCGGGGGTCGGGCGGGGTATGTTTAGTACGGCGCCTAACCTGTTTCTATGTCAGTTGCGCCCGAGTAGGTTGGAGGTATTAAATAATTTTATTAACATTTTATCTAAGCCAAGGGCTATCTAAATACTTTCTAATTCTTAAGAAAAAAGGCGGAAATACCTATATGCGCCCATTTCTGTTAAAATCATATACTAGATAGCTAAACTAAATACTTAGAAGAAAAGTAAACCCACAAGCGTTTGAAATTTAAAGGACGCATCTAGCCATTTACGGCTATTCAATTAAGTATGTAATATTTTTCTTCATTTTTTATGCTAAGTTAAAACGGTTTTTTCATTATTTTTATTATAATAATTAATAAATTCATATTATTATTAAAACAAGTTAAAGCCCAGCGTAGTGGGCATTATTTTCAAGTTTTAGTATGTAAATATTTTAATTTACTCGAAGACAGCAAACGATTTCCCGTTTCATTCATTAAAACATTTTTTTTCTCCGTTTTTACTTTTTTGTTAGATGCGTCTTTCTTTCTATCGGGGGCAGTACAGACCTTATCAGTTTGCTTGGGAAAACACCGTGCTCAATTATACACAAAGTTTCACATAAATTCGTCTTTTCATCTTCATTCGGGTGTAAAAAAATGAACAGAAGCGCCTTATTTTGCTGTGCTAAAACCGCACTGGAGGGAGTTAGAAAAATATTAAAAATACAGGCAGGTGCGCCTTTTTTTTCTGATTCCGGCAATGTATATAACTCAAATCTGGAAAAACTGTTAGATGCGTCTTTTTTACTATCGGGGGCGGTGTAGCAAAGCCGCTATTCAAGAAAAATAACAAGCTCGTATGAGTTAATAATTATTACCTAGATTTGCTTTATATGTTGTGATACCTAAGAAAAAAAATTATACTGCATGTTAACATAATTATTGTATGCCTATTAGGCAGGACATAATGAAACTGCAATTAATCTAACATCTGTATAATTATAAAACATATGCCTACACTAAAAAGATTTGATTTGATTTGATATCTCCAAAATATTTCTTGTTTAGGTTCTTTTTGATTCTGTGTGCGCTGGTGCAAAATAGATCGTTCTCCAGGTGCGATGGTAAAATATTGAAGGTTTTAATACTACGAATGGAGATGTAATTACTCGATGCGCATGGTGCCTGCAACAGAGGTCGTCTGCGCAGATTATTTTAATTAGTGCGTAGAAGTATCTTACTGAGTAGTTCCGGACAATCAATCCTGCCATTTGCTATAACTGCCAAAAAACATTAAGAAATGATATCGCTTGCAACAGTGTTCGTAATCCACTGATTGCTTTGCCTTAAAGTCTAAATAACGCAATTTTTTTGTCTCTTCTGAACGGATTCCAGACTTGGCAAACGTACTCGAGTTGGCTGCGCACGAGGGAACAGTAAAGGACTTTTACTGGTTTTAGGGACCGAAAACTAGAGCAAGCTCTAATAATATAGCCAAGGGCCTTGAAAGCTTTCTTGACAATGGTTTCTAGTGATCTTCAAAAAGTAATTTGCTGTCATGTACTACACCAAGATCTCTGATGCTGCTAGTCTTACTTATGTACGAACCATCTAGTGTATTCCCTGAAACGATAGTAGTATAGTAGTTCTCAGAAGCCTATATACTACGTGAAAAAAGGATACGTTAACTTGTAACTTATTGGTTTTGCATTATGAAAAGAATCTGTTAAGGTCTAACTGAAATAGCACGGTATCGGATAATGTACGTACAGACCTAAGAACCTTCATATCATTTGCGAATAATAAAATTTGTGAATTATTAAAGCAGTTCTTTATGTCAGATATTAATATTATAAACAATAACAGTCCTAAGATCGACCCTCGAGCCACTCCAGACGGGACTGTTTTCCTACCTGGACGTGTATCCACGTAAGACAGCAGCCTGCGTTTGGTTGTCTATATATGACCAAAACCAGCGAAACAGGTCACCGTGTATTCCTGCAAATAAAAGTGTCTGAAGGAACGCACGGTGATCTATTCGGTCGAAACACTTGCTGTAGTCCGTATTTATATAACACCGACCTGGCATCGTTTCTCCATCCCAGTGATTAATTAATGTTTTAAATGTTAACCCGTTTCTCTTAATATTTTCAGGCCGTAAGTTAAATAAGTAATTTAAAAGTTGAAAAATGTATCTATTAAATTAAATAAAAAAAAGAATTCAGTATTAGTTAATAATGCTTAACTATAAGTAGGTACATTATTTACGGTATTTCGGCCGTAATTTTTGGTGTTAAAATGATGTTGAGTAACCAATAAGGCTAATAGGTGTGAGATTATGCAATAATATTGACAGATGATCATAAAATGTCACGTTGCAGTTGGTCCCAGCTGTCATTAATAGACCTTTGCCAGTCGTTACGGGTAGGAAGTCCGAAATCGAAAAGCCTGAAAACCAATCTTACCAAGGGGTATCGTGATACCCAATAATTGGGTTGTGGAGGTCAGAGAGGCAATCGCTCCATGTAAAAATACTGATATTCAGCTGCATCCGGTTAGACTGGGCTGACCCCAACGTAGTTAGGAAAAGGCTATGCAGATTGAACTAACAGAAGTAACTAATTAAGGGCGAGATAAAATGGGCAGTAATATTGAAAGATGATCATAAAATGGCAGATACAATGTGTCATAAGATAACGGTTACTTGTAACATTGATAATAATAAAATGCATTTTCCTTTTTTTAAATGCTAATCCGATTTCTCTGAATATTTTCAGGCCGTAAGTACAAATGAGTAATAAAAAAAGTTAAAAAGCATACCCACTAAAAAAAAAAAAAAGAAGTCGGTGTTTGATAATAAAGCGCTGCTTACAAATCTAAGTGGGAACACTTATTTCGGCCGTTATTTTTGGTGTTAAAATTATGAAAGTAAGTACATACAAATCTCGTTGGTCAAGAGGTTGCAAGCGCTACTGATGAGCATGATGCCCCAGGTTCAATGCCCGGGTCGGGCAAAGTGTTATTGGGTTTTTACATCTGGAACTTTTCAGCAGCATTCTGGAGTCTGGATTTCTGCCCGGTTAATGAAAATAGGCTCACTCCCTTTTACATGGGGCTTGAACATCTAGTGAAATACGGGTGTACTATAGCGTAACCCTTCGGGGAATACACGCACGAAGATGTTATGTTGAGTACCAATAAGTAACTAATTAGGTGTGCGAATAGGCAAAATTTATTCTACGATGATCATAAAATGGCACGTTAAGCAGTTAGTCCCGGCTGTCATTCGTTTATCTTTGTCAGTCGTTACGGGTAGTCAGAAGTCCAGAAGTCTGACAACCAGTCTTACCAAGGGGTATCGCGTTACCCAATAACTGGGTTGTGGAGGTCAAATATGCAGTCAAACCATTTAAAATACTGGTATTCGGCTGAATGTGGTTAGAATGGAAACCTACCCCAACATGGTCGGGAAAAGGCTAGGCAGATTTATTGAAATATCAAAAATTAAGTGCGAGATAAAATGGGCAGTAATAATCAAAAATAGAGTAATATTGATTGAAAACAGCAGATACCTACAGTATGTCATATGTCATAAGCTGACGGTTTCTTAATACATTGACAATAACATGCACTTTCGTTTTTTAAATGTTAATCCGTTTTCTCTGAATATTTTCAGGCCGTAAGTAAAAAAATGTGTAATAAAAAAAGTTAAAAAGCATACCCACTAAAATAAATAAAAAAGAAATCGGTGTTTGATACTAAAACGCTGCTTACGAATCTAAGCGTCGTAATCGTTACGGGTAGTCAGAAGTCTAAAAGTCTGGCAACCAGTCTTACCAAGGTCAAGGTTTATCGTGTTACCCAGTAACTGGGTTGTGTAGGTCATAAAGGCAATCGCTCCAGGTAAAATACTGGTATTCAGCTGCATCCCGTAAGACTGGAAGCCAACCCAAACATAGTTGTGAAAAGGCTAGAGGGATTGATAGAAATAACTAAAGTCAATAATTATGAGCGACATACAATGCGCAGTGTTTTTTAAATATGATCATAAAAGATACAGTGTATCATGTGCCATGTATGGTGACGGTTTTATAATTATATTGGGAATAATAAAATGCGTTTCTGTTTTTTATATAGTTAATAAAATTTATCTTAATATTTTCAGGCCGTAAGTAAAAATAAGAATATTAATAATTTGAAGAATATACCCATTCAATGAAATAAAAAAAGAATTCGGTGTTAGTTAATAATACTTAAATCTAAGTAGGTACACGTCCAGGACCGCGGCTACAAAATCGAATAATTTACTACAAAATATTGGCAGTACCCGCGTTTAAATATGAGACAAGGCTCCTCAATCCATACGCACACTTTTTCGGCCATTATTTTTGGTGTTAAAATTTTAATATGGTTTCCTTTTATATTTTCAGCGAGTAAGTACCAATAAGTCTGTTTGGTCTGGTGGTCGAAACAACATCAAATGAGCATGTGGTCCCCGGTTCAATTCCCGGGTTGGGCAAAGTGTTATTTGGTTTTTCCATCTAGAATTTTTCAACTGCAGTATACAGTCTGTATTTCTGCCCGGTTGATGACAATAGGCGACCCCCTTTTACATAGGACTTGAACATCTGGTGAAATATGGGTGTACTATAGCGTATTTCTTCGGGGCATAAACGCATTCATCATGATGTTATGTTAAGTACCAATAAGTAATTAAATAAGTGTGAGATTAGGCAATCATATTGAAGGAAGATCATACATTTTATGATCACCCTTCAATATTATTACCTATTAAGCACGTTAAGCAGTTAATCCCGGCTGTCATTCATAGAACTTTGCCAGTTATTAAGGGTAGTCAGAAGTCCAAAGGTCTAACAACCAATCTTACCAAGGGGTATCGTGATACCCAATACATGGGTTGTGGAGGTCAAATATGCAGTCAACATGTAAAATACTGGCATTCCGCTGCATGTGGTTAGACTGGAAGCCGACCCCAAAAAAGTCGGGAATAGGCTAGGCAGATTGATTGAAATATCAAAGTTGCTAATTAAGTGCGAGATAAAATGGACAATCATATTGAAACATGATCATAAAATGGCTGATACAGTATTATTTATTTATTTATTTATATATACTGTATTGTACACCAGAAAATACGTAGCGAAAATAACTATATTTAACACTACAAAACATACAATGGGCGGCCTTATCGCTTTCTGCGATCTCTTCCAGGCCAGTATGTCCTGTGTCATTGACAATAATAAAATGCATTTTCCTTTTTTAAATGCTAATCCGATTTCTCTTAATATTTTCAGGAAGTAAGTAAAAATGATTAATAAAAAATGTTAAAAAGTGTACCCACTAAAATAATTTAAAAAAGTCGGTGCTTGATAATAAAACGCTGCTTACAAATCTAAGTAGGTACACTTATTTCAGCAGTTATTTTTGGTGTTAAAATTCTGGATATATGTACCAATCAATCTCATTGGTCAAGTAGACGCAAGCGCTACTGCTGAGCATGAGGTTCCGGGTTGAATTCCCGGGTCGGGCCAAGTGTTATTGGGGTTTTTTATCTCGAATTTCTCAGTAGCAGTCGGGAAACTGGCTTTCTGCCCGGTTGATGGTAATAGACTCGCCCCCTACTACATGAGACTTGAATATAACTGGCGAAATGTGGGTGTACTAAAGCCTAACCCTTCGTGAAATACATGCATGATATCATGTTATATTAATTACGAATAAGTAACTAAATAGTAGCATTACCATGTCTGTCTCTGCATCACCCTAAGGTTGACTGGTAGAAAATGCCTCAGGCATTAAGTCCGCCTTTGTACAGTAGTTTTTTTTTTTACTTGTGCATAAAGTTTTAATAAATAAATAGGTTTGAAAATAGGCAGTAACATTGATGGCTGATCAAAACATGGCACGTCAAGTAGTTGGTCCCAGCTGTTATTCATAGATCTATGCCAGCCGTAACGGGCAGTCAGAAGGCCAAAAGTCTGACAACCAATCTAAACAAGGGGTATCGTGTTACCCAATAACTTGGTTGTGGAGGTGAGATAGTCCGTCGCTCCATTAAAAATACCGGTAGTTAGTTGCATCTGGTAAGACTGGAAGCTAACCCCAACATAGTTGGGAAAAGGTTAGGCGGATTTATTGAAATAACAAAAGTTACTAATTAAGTGCAAAATAAAATGGGCATTAAGATTGAATGATCATAAAATGGCAGATACAGTATGTCATGTCACTTATGAAGACGGTTTCTTATTACATTGACAATAACATGCAATTTCGTTTTTTTAAATGTTAAATTGATATCTCTTATTATTTTTAGGAAGTAAGTAAAAATTTGGTAATTTGTGAATAAGCCAATCCACTAAATTAAATTAAAAAATTGTCGGTGTTTGATATTAGAACACTCCTTACAAATTTGTGTAGGTACACTTATTTCGGCCGTTACTTACGGTGTTAAAATTCTGAAATAAGTACCAATATGTCTCGTTGGTCACGTGGTCCCAGTCACTTCATCTAAAACACTGGTATTCAGCTGCATCTACTTAGAATGGAAGCTGACCCCAACGAAATTGGGAAAAGGCTACACAGATTGATTGAAATAACAAAAGTTACTAATTAAGTGCGAGATCAAATGGGCAGTAATTCTGAAAGATGATTATAAAATGGCAGATTCAGTATGTCATGTGTCATAAGATGACGGTTTCTTTTTACTTTTACAATAATAAATTGCATTTTAGTTTCTTAAATGTTAATTCGATTTTTCTTAATATTTCCAGTTTGTAAGAAAAATTATGATTATTTTAATATGTTAAAAAGGATACCCATTAAAATAAATAAAAAAAGAAGTAGGTGTTTGATAATAAAAGACTGCTTACAAATCTGAGTAGGTACACTTATATCAGCTGTTATTTTTAGTATTAAAATTTTAATCTGATTTCTCTTAATATTTCCAGAAGGTAATTAAAAATAAGTAATAAAAAAAGTGATAAAGCATAATTGTGAGATAAAACTGGCAGTAATAACGAAAGATGATCATGAAATAGCAAATACACTATGTCATGTCTTATGATGAGGGTATTTTTTATTACATTGACAATAATAAAATGCATTTTTCGTTTATTACATCTTAATCCAATTTCTCTTAATATTTCAGGCCGTGAGTAAAAATGAGTAATTTAATTAGTAAAAAGGACATTACCCGCTAAAATAAATATAAAAGAAGTCGGTGTTAGATAACACAACGCTGCTTACAAATCTAAGTAGGTACACCTTATTTCAGTCGTTATTTTTGGTATTACAATTCTGGAAGTAAATACCAATAAGTCTCGTTGGTCACGTGGTTGAAAGCGCTACTGCTAATTATGAGGGCCCGGGTTCAATTCCTGGGTCTGGGAAATTGTTATTGGGTTTTTCCATCTGGAATTTCTCAGTAGCAGTTTGTGGTCTGCATTTCTGCCCAGTTAATGGCAATAGTCTCGCCCCCTATTACAAGGTACTTGTACATATAACTGGCGAAATGAAAGTGTAATATAGCCTAACCCTTCGGGGAATACACGCATAAATAATATTAAGTAACTAAATAGGTGTGAGAATAGGCAATAATATTGAAGACTGATATCATTAAATGGCAGATACAGTATGTCATTTTAATGTGTCATAAGATGACGGTTTTCTTATAATTTTGCCAATAAAAATGCATTTTCGTTTCTTAAATGTACATCTGATTTCTTTACTTTTCAGTTTGTAAGTAAAACTGAGTATTTTAATAAGTTAAAAAGGATAAATCTTTTTTACAAAAAACAAGCGACTTCCAAAAAATGTGTTACCTTTTTACGCCTAAGCCACTTAACGGATTTGATAAGATGGCACCCTGGGGAATGGCATAGGCTACTTTAAGGCGGAAGCTAGTATAATATTATGGCATTCATCGACTACTTCAAAGCTTTTGACAATGTATACCACAAAGCGATATGGGAGAGCCTGGAACAAAAAGGGGTGTGATGATAATCAAAAAGTAGATACATTATGTCATGAGTCATAAGATGACGGTTTATTATCACATGGACAATAATATAATGCATTTTTGTTTTTTAAATGTTTATCCGATATTTCTTAATTTTTTTTCTAAAAGGATAACCACTCAAATAAGTAAAAAAAGAATTCGGTGTTAGATACTTAAACACTGCTTAAAAATCTAAGTACTCGTAGGTATACTTATTTCAGACCTTTTTTTTTTTTTGAGATTTGGACATCGTCATAATTATTACTTCTCCCGCTCTGGGCGGAGCGGGAGGGCGAGTCAGACTTTTACTGACTTAAACCCACCCGTGTTCCTTCAGTTGCCTGTTGCCAAGCGTCCTGGTATCCCTTTCGGACTTTCCCGCAACTTATTTCAGACTTTATTTTTGGTGATAAAATTTTAATCTGATTTTGCTTTATATTTTCAGGAAGTAAGTACCAATAAGTCTCGTTGGTCTAGTGGTCGCAAGCACTTCTGCTGAGCATCAGGTCCCGGGTTCAATTCTCGGGTCGAGTTAAGTGTTATTGGGTTTTCCATCTGGAATTTCTCAGTGGCAGTCTGAAGTGTGGATACCTGCCCGATTGAGATATCAATAGGCTCGCCCCCTCTTACATGGAACTTGAACAAAACTGGTGAAATATGGGTGTACATAAGCCTTACCCTTCGGGGAATACACACATGATGCTATGTTATGTTCAGTTCCAATAAGTAACTAAATAGGTGTGAGAATAGACAATAATACTGAAGTATGATCATAAAATGGCAGATACAGTATGTCATGTGTCATAAGATGACGGTTTCTTATTACATTGACAACAATAAATGCAATTCCGTTTTTTAAATTTTAATCGGATATTGCTTAATATTTTCAGACTGTAAGTAAATAATGAGTAATTTAATAAGTTAAAAAGGATGCTAATTAAAATTAAATTAAAAAAAAAGAAGTCGTTGTTTGATGCTTAAATCTACGTAGGTACCGTTATTTTGAGTGTTAAAATTTTAAATGGTTTTGCTTTATATTTTCAGGATGTAAGTACCAATAAGTCTCGTTAATCTAGTGGTCGCAAGCACTTCTGCTGAGCATGAGGTCCCTGTTTCAATTCCCGGGTCGGGCAAAGTGTTATTGGGTTTTTCCATCTGGAATTTATCAGCAGCAGTCTGCTAGTTTTGACTTCTACCCAGTTGATGGCAATAGGCTCGCCCCCTAATACATGGGACTTGATCATATCTGGTGATATGTGGGTGTACTAGGTATAACCTGACCCTTCGGGGAATACACGCAAGATTTTATGTTATATTGTTAAGTACCAATAAGTAACTAAATAGGTGTGAGAATAGGCAATATTATTGAAGGATGATAGTAAAATGGCACGTTAAGCAGTTGGTCCCGGCTGTCTTTCATGTAGTGTCAAGTCCGGTTGAAAACCAGCGTCAGGCACTTATAGTTGTCTGACATTTTTGCTGAACTGGGCCTCTTTGGCGCAGCCGTGAGGCACACTCCCCTGATAACTACTTACATTGCACAATTTTAATATCGATAATTATTGTATAACATATTGTGTTCCTTTTTATCTGTGGTCAATAAATGTATTTCCATTCTTTCTTCTTTCTTTCCAATCCAAATCTTTCTTGCCAATCGTTGAGAGTACTCAGAAGTTCAAAAGTCTTACAACCATTCCTACCATGGGGTATTGTGTTACCCAGTAACTGGGTTGTGACGTCAAATAATTAAATAAGTTATAATAATGTTGATAGATAATCATCAATAATATATAACGTGTTTTTTATATCCCATAACTCTAGGGATTAATGAGACCATGTCAAAGAAACAAAACAAACAAACAAGCAAACTAACTCACTTTCGCATTTATTACATTAGTTTGGATTGTTATTTTAGTATTCATAATTATACATTATAGGTTGTTTATAAAAAAAAATATTATTTAGTGATTTTGATTATAAATTGTCGTATTTATTTATAATTACCAATCAATAAATATCAGAGAACATTTTTCAGGAATAAAAGTACAACAATAATGAATTTTTTGGATGTAAAATGTTAATCTGTTTTTACCTATTTTTTTCAGGATGTAAGTACCATAAAAATACAAAATAAGTGTTTGCAAAAAAGTTGAAAGATGATCATAAAATGACAGATAGTCTGGCACATTTGGGCACGCCGCACCGCAAGAGGAAAATCCATCTGCATCACATTCGTATCGGTATTAAAGGCGGACTGCACTGCAGTTTTTTGTATCAGAATGAGATACGATGCAGCACGATGCGGCTGTTACATATATATGCTTACCTTAACAACTAAGTATGTTATGTTTCAATCAAGGAAGGCTTCAGTCTAACTACCGACTACTGGCATAATTGCGAAAGCAAACAATTTTTTTTAATTAGCCTATAGTGTGTCCAACTGCTGGGCAAAGGCCTCCCCTTTGTCTTTCCAAATCTCTCTGTTTTGTGCGATTTCTGGCCATGTTGGCCCCGCAAACATGATAAGATCGTCACACCACCTTCGCCGCGGTCTACCTCGACGGTGATGTCCTCCTTCAAGCGTCAAGTGAGTGGCAAATGATCGCGACGTTTTCGCGTTTTCCCACGACGATTAGGACAAGGCTGGACGGTACTATGTTTTATTTTTCGATATAAATGTTAATCTTATTTTTTCTAATAATTTTCAGCCCAACGTAATTAAATAATTTTGCATCATTTGCTACAATGTTGATGGACGATCATGAGTCAGTTGGAATATCTATGGAGGCTTACGTAGGGATGTTATGTTTACGTGAGACGCCCCCCAGCTAGATGGATCGACGACCTTAAATAGGTTGCTGGGAAGTGGAAGGCGAAGGACCAGGTGCTGTGGCACAATTTGTCACAGGCCTATGCCCGACTGTGGAATGCGCTAAGCTGATTTGATTAATAAAAGCGATCGATACGATTTTTCTTTACTAAGCTCGGTACTGGCTACCATTGAACACTCCCTACAAATCTAAGTACTTACACCCATTTCGTCCGCATTTGCGGCGCCAACATGTTAATGTGATTACTTTATTTATGTTTCCAGTATGTAAGTAACACTTTTTTTTTTTACGTGTCAGATGTGAATAATTCGGCCGTATTCGTCATTTGCGTGATTGACTAAAAAACAAAAAATAAGTTACAAACTTACACATTTATAATATTAAGTAGGATAATAAAATAATATTAAAAAAATTAAGTGACGTTGTTACTAGCGAACAAAAACATATTCTATTTTGATAGGTACTAATAATTCAAACTATAGTGTATAGCGTAGTCGCTCCATGTAAAATACTGGTATTCATCTGCATCCGGTTAGACTGTTAGCCGACCACAACATAGTTGGGAAAAGGCTAGGCAGATTGATTGAGTGAGACGGACGTGATAGGTTCCGGGCATTTTCAATACTCATCGAGTGGCTATGCTCTAGATTCTTGAAAGAAAAGTTCTTTATTCTTGGTTTTGACGTGGGAATAATAACACAATTGCTCTGTTAACATGTATAGGAAGCGACTTTCGGGACTGTTGACCTACGAGCATCGTGGAATGACAGCTCATTTGAAGCTCACTTCACCTAGGTTTACAAAAAGTTTAAAAAACTTATAAGGTCAAAGTAGGTTTTCCTGAAGGGCTAGATTTGTAGAAGTTAGGTCTCCAGGATCTTCTCTTTGTGTTGCAATGCAATTTAAATACTATAATAATTTAGGGAAAAGGGGTATTACGTCCATTTACAATAATTTTTGGGGGAATTTTCACGGAGTTTTACCGTATTGCTGTCATGCCAAATAGAGTAAGCAAAAAGAACTAATTTTAGAGGAAATACCTTCAAATCCAGCATCCCATATAAACAGACTGAGGTGTTTTGTGGCCACATGCAAAAACACAACAAACTGGCTCAATCACAAGAAAAGTTAGTAAGTTTTTGTCTTTCTTGAAAAATAACGGTTTTCTGGATACGGCCCTATGGCTTGAGACCCGCGACATAGAATACAAGTCGTGCTTAACTATCTGCACTGTTTAGAAAGAAAGATAAGATGAATATTAATCTGATTTTTGTTTTACATTTGCAGGAAGTAAGTTTAAATTAGTATAAAATAAAGCAGTACTATTCCGTTTTTTTCTTTGTGGCTTCCCAGGTATGGTCTAGTACAAAAACATTATGATTATCAATAACGGGAAGAACAAGTGACTCTCGGCTTCGATAAGCGACTTTTTTACTTATCCATTTTTATCTTCTTGTTATACTATATAATTTACTATATAACTTGTTATACTATGTAGTATATACATTTTATTATTTTTAGGCAGCAGTAAGTACTCAATTAATAAGTGTGACATGTACGTCACGTAACGCATTTAAAAAACCTATAAATCCATCTGGTCTGTATTTTTGGTGAAAAAATATTAATCAGATTTCTCTTCGCATTTTCTGAATGTAAGTAGTAATAGCTACTTGTGGCTAAATAATAACAGCCGCACGGGACGATCGAAGTTAAAGCTACGTTTGCCGCGGTTGGTTCATAGATGGATGACCATCCATTAGATATCTAGATCACTCCGTGCCTCTGAAAGAACGTAAGCCGTTAGTCCCGACTGTCATTTATAGAATTTTACAGTCGTTAGTCAGAAGTCAAAGAGTCTGACAAACGGTCTGACCAAGGGGTATGTATCCAGTAACTGGGTTGTGGAGGTCTTACAGGCAGGCGGTCCATGAAAAGTACTGGTATTTAGCTGCAACCGAGTAGACTAGAAGCCGCTCGCAAAGTTACTAATTAAGTGCGAGATAAAATGGGCAGTAATATGGAAAAATGATTATAGAATGGCAGATACAGTATGTCACGTGTCATAAGATGACGGTTTTTTATTACATTAAAAATAAAATACATTTTCGTTTTTTAAATGTTAATCCAATTTCTCTTAATATTTTCAGAAAGTAAGTAAAAATGAGTAATTCAATAAGTTAAAAAGGATCGACTGAAATAAATAAAAAAACCGGCCAAGTGCATGTCGAACCGAATTGTCTCTTTACAAACGTGACTTCAAAACTAAATTGAAGCGTTACCTACTGGAAGGCTGCTATTATTCAATTAATGGCATTTAAATAGTGAACATACATATTATACTAGAAATTTATCAGGATTATTATTGCTGCTACGATTGGTATATATATTTTTTTTTTTAAGGTTATTTACATTCTTTACATTGAACATCTGACATAGCTATATTTTAATTATTTGTGACATTGATATCTGGATATTTAAATGACATTTATTTATTATTATTACTCTCCCTCATAGTTATTAAGAGGCATGTAATTTTTGTATTTTTTTTTTAATTTTATAATCTTTAATATTCGGCACAATATAAAATTGTTATGAATGAATAATAAAAAATAAAAACCACGCACAATGAACGGTTCCGTAGTTGGGATGAATTTATGCAACAAACTTAACATTTTGATGTATGACATTTTAGATTTTTGACATTTGGATTTTTGACATTTTGATCTTTGACATTTTGATTTCTGAAGTTTTGGTTAATAATAATAGTAATAGTAATGACATGGTAAATGATGTAATTATAATTTGTTTTTTCCTTTATATACAAAACACATATTTTTAATTAAGTTGATGATTTAAAATTTTATAATAGTCATTTATAAATTGATCTAAATAAGTGTAACAATAGTGTTATAAATAATTTCAAATGTTTGCATGCCGATTGGTAAAATGTGGCTGAGCTAAATGTAATCTTAAGACCCATATTTGTATTACCCATATTTGCAAAATAAAATTCTATTCTATTCTATTGTAGTTGAAAAACTTGTTCTCCCATACAAAATGTAAGAGAGAACATGTTTTTGCAACTGCAAATTAAAGTTGGTCGATTATTCTCGGTAACTGGTAGGGCCTTCGTAGCGGTGATAGTTTTCCTTATAATTTCGTTATATATGCTACTGCTATGAATTTTTTCACATTTCCAAACCCAACCATTTAGCTGGCAGGGGGGGGACACTTGACTCTAACAAAAATTTGCACTTTAAAGCTTAATATTCCGCAAACGGAGCCCTGAATCCAAAAATGGTTTTCACAAACTCCCATTATTTTAAACGACCTTTCCAACGATACCCCACACCGTGGGATTGACGAGAAAAAAAAACAATCCCCACTTTAAATGTAGGGGCGGTACCCTAAAAAAAAATATTTTTTTTTACCACTTTTGTGACGTGGTTTATATGTATA
The DNA here is from genome assembly GCA_949152455.1 of Lithophane leautieri. NCBI lineage: Eukaryota > Metazoa > Arthropoda > Insecta > Lepidoptera > Noctuidae > Lithophane > Lithophane leautieri. The sequence continues at coordinate 1,609,116 of OX424486.1, forward strand.
TCCATACCAAATTACAGCTTTCTAGTAACAACGGTCTTTGAGCTAAGCCGCGGACAGACTATAAGGGATGGCGAAACTATAAGGGTTCCTTGTTGACTACGGACCCCTAAAAAATAAGTCAGTGTTAGAAAAAAAACACTTATTACAAATCTATGTAGGTACAGTTACATCGGCCGTTTCTTTTGGTGTTAAAATTGAGTTATTCCATTCTAATACCCAAAACTAATACCACTGGTGTTTGTTGGAATTAATATTAATTTTCTATTCTAAACCGATACCACTCTTTAAATAATTAAATTTAATGTGCAAACGAATACCAACAACTGGAATTTGGTACAGTCAGCTCCGTCAAATCGAACCAAATTAAATTTGTTATCTAATATTTTTTTGAGATCGTAATAAAATACTATTCAAATACCTACACTTCATTCCAACTCCACTTCAATGTCGTTAAATTGATATTATTAATTTTTGACAAAAAAATACACAATATGTTTTTTTTTTCTTTTTAACTTTTAATTTTTTTCGTTTTTGCATGTGCCTTATGAGGGGTAGACTTATAAATTGTCCAAATTTCTTACATTGACATTACAAAATGTATTTAATTTTTTAAATGTTAATCCCATTTCTCTTAACAATTTCAGGCCGTAAGTAAAAATAAGTAATTTATTCGTTGAAAAACATACCCACTAAAATTAAAAATGAAGCCGATGTTAGATACCAAAACCCTGCTTACAAATCTAAATACGTACACTTATTTCGGCCGTCATTTTTGGTGAAGAAAATTTTTATTAATTTGATTTCGCTTTAAACAGTATGTTATCTAACGAAGGTTACCGTTAACCTGCATTAGTACATAGCGTCCATACGTGCTAAAAAAATATTAACAATTAAAAAAAAGAGTTTTTTTTGTTTTTGTGAAATATTGTGTTTTGTAAAATATTGTCAAAAATATTAAATTGATACGGAAAAGAAACACTGTGTACACGCACACTTGTCACACATGTCTTTCAACGTTGAAATATAAGTGTGCGTGTACAGAGTTTCTTTGATGATGGCTATTGCCATCAAACCCAACATGGGATTTGAACATACAGGCGAAATGTGCGAGTACTATTTCATGTATTTAAGTATCTACCAATAAGGAACTAAATAGTTGTGAGAATAGGCAATAATATTGAAGGTTATTCATAAAATGGCACTTAAAGCAGTTGGCGGCTGTCATTCATAGATCTTTGCCAGTCGTTACGGGTAGTCAGAAGTCCAAAAGTCTGACAACCTCTCCTACCAAGGGGTTTCGTGTAACCCAGTAATTATGTTGTGAAGGTCAGATAGGCAGTCGCTCCATGTAAAATACTGGTATTCAGCTGCATCCAGTTAGACTGGAAGCGGACCCCAACATACTTGAGAAAAAGGCAGGCAGATTGATTGGAATAAAAAAAGTTACTAATTAAGTGCTAGATAAAATGGGCAGTAATATTGAATCATGACCATAAAATGGCAGATACAGTACGTCATGTGTCATAAGATGACGGTTTTATAATACAATGACAATAATAAAATACAATTTCTCTTAATATTTTCAGAACGTAAGTAAAAATTAGTTATTTATTAAGTTAAAAAGGATATCCAATAAAATAAATAAAAAAGAAGTCGGTGTAAGAAAATAAAACACTGCTTACAAATCTAAGTCGATAAACTTATTTTTGTTGTTCAAATTCTGAAAGTAAGTACCATTAAGTCTCGTTGATCTAGTGGTCGCAAGCGCTACTACTGAGCATGAGGTCCCGGGTTCAATTCCCGGGTCGGTCAAAATGTTATTGGGTTTTTCCATCTGGAATTTTTCAGTAGCAGTCTAGAGTTTGGATTTCTGCCCAGTTGATGGCAAAAGGCTCGCCCCTCTTACATGGAACTTGAGCATAACTGGTGAAATGTGGATGTACTATAGCATAACCCTTCGATGGATACACGCATGATGTTATGTTATGTTAAGTACCAATAAGTAACTAAATAGGTGTGAGAATAGGCAATATTATTGAAGGATGATCGTAAAATGGCACGTTAAGCAGTTGGTCCGGCTGTCATTCATAGATCTATGCCAGTCGTCTGACAACCAGTCTTACAAAGTGGTATCGTGTCGCTCCATGTAAAATACTGGTATTAAGTTGCATCCGGTTAAAGTGGAAGCTGACCCCAACATAGTTGGTAAATGGCTAGGCCGATTGATTGAAATAACAAAAGTTACTAATGGACGTAGTTAAGCAGAAAAGACTCAACCTACACTATGGTCAAAAAATGAGTTGCATATAACAAAGAGGTCCTAAAGGTTGGTTCTTGCACTCAGAAAAAAGATCCGTGATACTACAAAAATAAGGTTGATTTTTATCGATGGGAATACACATCCAACGCACATAAATAGGTTTTTTTTTTCACAAACCGCTGTAATAACCCAGACTGCTTGGACAACCCCAGCTACTTCTATTAACATAAAAAAGCAGGTAATATAACAAAATTGTCTCAAAACAATTGAATCGTTTCAGTCAAATTACCTTCATAGAAACTAGTATATTTTTTATTCAACTTAAACTACTCATACCGTGTTGATTGTTTCTGATAAATTGTTTTACGAGGAAACAAGCCGATTTGGTATTCGCCTAAAATGACCCAAACTATGTGAATCGCTGCAGTTAAATTACTTTCATAGAAAGTACTACTACCGTCATCTGAATATTTGGGAATGCATGCGATTTAAGTTCGTGTTTAATCATGTAATCTCCTGCATGAATAAAACTGCAAAATTAAAAGTTTGAAAGTGGCTCATCAATTAATGTCCGTGACTGTACATAGGATACATTTTATCACGATATCGAGACTTATGCGGGTTAAACCGCGGGCGCAGCTAGTAAATACATATTTTGCAAAATAATAAATATTTTTTATTAAAATATCTGTTCATTCGCAATATTTTGTTACTTAGATTCTCTTTGAGAAATTAAAAGAAACATTCCATGGTTAAAATGAATCAAACAAAAACGACTGAAACCCTCATTATTGTCGACTAGCTGCACCCCGCAGTTTCACCCACAAAAGTCTTGATTCCGTGATAATATCGGGATAAAAAGTATCCTATGTACTAGTCCAGGTGTACCCATGTGCCAAATTATATGTAAATCCGTTCAGCCGTTTAAGTGTGAACGCGTAACAAACAAACAAAGTCACTTTCGCATTTATATTATTAATGTATATAAAATATATAGTTAGGATAACTCGACAAATACGTCAGTCCGTGTTATAGAACTTGACTCATAAAGTAATTAGTATATTTGCCCATATTATGTATGTAATATTTCAAAATGTTCCAAATACAAAAGCAGCAATTCACATCTAAAATTAAAACATTGATAACTCATAAATGACGTTTTGTGGATTAGGTCGTTTCTGTTTAACAACTTAAGTCTGTTGAATTAGGCAGTACTATTGAAAGCTGATCATAAAACGGCAGAAACAGTACGTCATGCGTGACGGTTTCTTATTTTACATTGACAGTAATGAAATGCTATTTCATTTTCAAAGTTAATCCGATTTCGCTTCATATTTTCAGGTCGTAAGTAAAAATGAGTAATCTAGTAAGTAAAAACGGATACCCACTAAAATAAATGATAAAACACTGTCTAAGTAGGTACACTTATTTCAGCCGTTATTTTTGGTGCTTAAATTTTAATCTGATTTCGCTTTATAATTTCAGGAAGTAAGTACCAATAAGTCTCGTTGGTCTAGTGGTCACAAGCGCTATTGCTGAGAATGAGGTCCCTGGTTCAATTCCCGGGTTGGACAAAGTGTTACCTATTGCGTTTTTTCATCAGTAATTTCTCAGTTGCAGTCTGGAGTGTGGACTGCCCGGTTGATGGCAATAGGCTCGCCCCCAATTACATATAAGGAAAGATAAAAAGAAAGAAAATGCATTTATTTAGCACAAACAGAGCTCACAACACAACGTGGCATGGCACTTGAACATAACTAGTGAGATGTAGGTAAGGTAGTACGTACTATGAAATTGCAAGAAATGAAATGGTTTTATGTCTGTAAATAGGTTTGTACAAATACTTTTACAAGTTCATAATATTTTAAAACTAAATGTGGTCGCTTTAGCCTTTCCCTTCGAGGAAAACACGCATTATGTTATGCTATGCTATGTTATGTACCAATAAGTAATTAATAGATGTGAAAATAGGATGGATGATCATAAAATGGCACGTTAAGCAGTTGGTTCCGGCTGTTTTTCATAGATCTTTGCAAGTCATTACGGATATGCAGAAGTCCGAAATCTGATAACTAGTTTTACCAAGGGGTATCGTGTTACACAGTAACTGGGTTCTGGAGGTCAGATAGGCAGTATCTCCCTGTAAAATACAGGTATTCAGCTACATCCATTCAGACTGGGAGCCAAGCTAAACATAGTTGGGAAAAGGCTAGGCGGATAGATTGAAATAACAAAGGTTAATAATTAGGAGCGAGACAAAATGGGCAGTAATATTAAAAGATGACCATAAAATGGCAGATACAGTCTATGATTATGCATGATGACAGTGACAATAATAAAATGCATTTTTGTTTTTTAAACTCCGAATTCTCTTATATTTTTAGGCCGTAAGTAAAAATTTGTAATTTCATAGGTTAAAAAGGTTATACAATAAAATAAATAAAAAGAAGTCGGTGTTAGATAGTAAAACACTAATCTAACTAGGTACACTTGTGCTGACCGTGATTTTTGGTGTTAATATTCTGGAAATAAGTACTAATAAGTCTCGTTTGTCTAGTCAGCGCAAGCGCTACTGCTGAGCATGAGATCCCGTGTTCAATTCCCGGGTCGAGCAAAGTGTTATTGGACTTTTTCCATCTTGAATTTCTCACTATCAGTCTGGATTACAGCCCGGTAGATGGCAATGGGCTCGCCCTTACATTCTTGCATGGGACTTGAGCTTAATGGGCGAAATGTAGGTATAATATTGCCTAACCCTTCGAGGAATACATGATTGATATGAAGAACCAATAAGTAACAAAAGAGTTGTGAGAGTAAGCAATAATATTGAAGGACGATCATAAAATGGCACATTAAGCAGTTGGTTCTGGCATTCTTTAATTGATCTTTGCCAGTCGTTACGGGTAGTAAGAAGTCCAAAACTCTAAAACCAGTCTTACCGGGGGGTACCGTGTTATCCAGTAACTGGGTTGTGAAGTTCAGATATGCTACTTATAAAATACTGGTATTCAGCAGCATTCGGTTAGACTGGAAGCTAAACCTAACAAAGTTGCGTAAAGGCTGGCAGATTGATTGAAATAACAAAGTTACTTAGTGCGATATAAAATTGGCAGTAATTTTGAAAGATGATCATAAAATGGCAGATACGGTATGTCATGAGACAATAGATGACGGTTTCTTATTATAATGCATTTTCGTTTTTTGAATTTTAATCCGAATTCCATTAACATTTTCAGGCAGTAAGTAAAAATTTGTAACTTAATAAGTTAAAAAAGATACCCACTACAATAAATATAAAACATGTCGGTGTTAGATAATTGCTTTCAAATCTTAATCTGATTTCGCTTTATAATTTCAGGAAGTAAGTACCAATAAGTCTCGTTGGTCTAATGGTCGCAGCGCTATTGCTGAGAATGAGGTCCCTGGTTCAATTCCTGGGTCGGGCAAAGTGTTATTGGTTTTTCTATCAGGAATTTCTCAGTAGCAGTCTGGAGTCCGGATTTCTGCCCGGTTGATGGCAATAAGCTCGCTTCCAATTACATGGAAAGAAAGAAAATACATTTATTTAGCACAGACAGGCCACACAATACAACATGGCGTGGCACTTAAACATAACTGGCGAGATGTAGGTGTGGAAAGTAGGTACTATGAAATTGAATAAAATGAATACTGATTTTATGTCTAAGGTTTGTACACACACTTTTATACGTATACAGTGTGATTCTTACAATATGCACATATCAAAATGAGGGAATCTATGCTTAATTTTATCTACGGAAAAAATATTTAAAAACAATCTAAATATTTTATTATTTGCTTTATGGAATTTTTTAAAATGTTGTCCGCTTCTGTGATCCCGGTGTAAACAAAACGGTGTAACTTTTAAACTAAATGATTTATCACGATGGAACAAACTCCGTAATGATTGGAAGTAATGAGGCGTCCTCATAAAATGAAAGTTGTGGAAAAAAACTGCCCTCAATTGAAAATGAACATGTTTTTTTAGTGCAAATCGTCTTTTTTTATCAATTTTCACAATAATTTTTATTACTTTAAATTAATTTTCATCGTATTAGCTACCCAATAGTAAAAATTGCATGTTTATAACTCAATCCCAACATTTCTTATCAACTGTCAAAGAAAGACCCAGCGCATGGCTACGCACTTGTTTACCAGGTAGCTAACCTCTTTTTTGGGAATTTTGTTGTGAATGTGCGCGAGTTAGGGTGCGGGAAGGTAGGGCCAGCCGAAGGGGCCTTGAATTATAACAGAACCTGATTTTAACAGAAATTTTAAATTACATTTTTTATTTTTATTTATATAGATTTTTTTAAATATTTTTTCTATCCACAATATTAAGCATAGATTCCCTCTATTCGATATGTGCGCATTATGAAGAATCACACTATAATATTTTAAAAACGAAATGAGGTCGCTTAGCCTTACACTTGGGGGAAAACACGCTATGATAAATTATGTACCAATAAGTAAAATAAAAAATATAATTATGAAAATAGGCAATCATATTGATGGATAATCATAAAATGGCACGTTAAGCAGTTGGTCCCGGCTGTCATTCATAGATCTTTGCCGGTCGTCACGGGTAGGTAGTCAGAAGTCCAAATGTCTGACAACCAGTTCTACCTAGGGGTATCGTGTTACCAAGTAACTGGGTTGTGGAGGACAGATAGGCAGACGCTCCATGTAAATAACTGGTATTCAGCTGCATACGGTTAGACTGGAAGCTGACCCCAACATAGTTGGGAAAAGGCTAGGCTGAATGACAATCCCCATCAATGGGGAATGGCTGATACACTATAATATTGTGTCATAAGATGACGGTTTCTTATTACAATGACAATATTTAAATGAATTTTCGTTTTTTAAATGCCGATTTTTCTTAACATTTTCAGGCCGTAAGTAACAATTCGTAATTTAATACGCTAAAAAAGGATACCCACTAAAATAAATGAAAAAGAAGGTCCATTTTAGACAGTAAAATACTGCTTACAAATCTAACTAGGTACACATAAGTCAGCCGTTATTTTTGGCGTTGAAATTTTAATCTGAATTCGCTTTATACAGGGTGTAAAAAGACCCATCTTGTAGCCGTCAACTACGCAATAAGTACATCAAATTAAGTAATATTTCTCAAATATAATTGCTGGGAAACTACTTTTATTTTTGGTGTGAAAAATCGCTGTTTACGGTTAGTAGTGCGCAATGTAACGCACGCAAAACATTGTGTTTATGGGTGCATGCAACGGTTCAGGGTTTGTGATTATAATTATATATAAAGTGAGTTATTTAAAACCTAAAAGCATTTAAAAATAGCTGGAACTTTCACCTTCAATATCTCCGTAACCAGAAGGTTCCCAGGTATGGTCCATAGCAAAGAAATTATCACAATGACGGGATGATCAAGAAACTTTCGGCTTTGTTAAGCGTCTGTTTACACCCGTTATTTCCTGGAATTAATCACTAATAATTCTCGTTATTTTAATGGTTGATAGCGCTACTGCCGAGCATGAGGTCCCGGGTTCAACCCCCTGGTCGGGCAAAGCGTTATTGGGATTTCCCATTTAAATTTTTTCAGTAGCAGTCTGTAGTCTAGATTTCTGCCCGGTTGATGTCAATAAACTCGCTCCTGGATGTACTATATAGTATATCGTATTACCCAGTAACTGGGTTGTGGAGGTCAGATACGTAGTCGCTCCATGTAAGACACTGGTATTCAGTTGCATCCGGTTAGATCGGAAGCCGACCCCAACATAGATGAAAAGGATTGGTAGATTGATTGAAATAACAAAAGTTGTTAACGTAGTGCGAGACAAAAATGGGCAGTAATTTAGAAAGATGATATTAAAATGGTAGATACGGTATGTCATTTGTGATATGATGACTGTTTCTTGACAACAATAAAATGAAATTTCGTTTTATAAATGTAAATTTGATTTCTCTTAATATTTTCAGGCCGTAAGTAAAAATGAGTAATTTAATAAGTTAGCCAGGATACCCACTACAATAATCTAGTAGTTCTGCGAACAGTAGACCTCGCGAGTACAAACTATTTTGCAACGATTTACCTTTAGCTAGTTGCGCCAAAATTATCACACTGTTAGTCACATAGGGTCTGTGCGGATTCCAAGTTTATTTGTGAATCGAGGTACCAAGGTGGGTAGAGCTTATTCTCTAAGTCCGTCAACGTAGGGATAAGTACGGGTCCGTTCAAAAGTAGTTCGAAACTTTGGAGTGATCCTACACCCGATGAATTAACTTTTTTGAACAGGCAAAAACACATTGGGTGTAAAGGCTTGTACATTGAGCGGCAATCGTGCGTGGCTGCCGCGCTGCGTAAGACGACTGCCATGCGCGAACGCTTCTGTTTACCTGCCTTCTGTTTAGTGCACAAAGATTTCTAGCAAATATTCGTCAGTAATTGTGTTTGGACGAATTATAAGCAGAGTTACGACACACGCAATCGCTTTCATGCCAACCGAAGTGCGTGGCGTGTCTCGGATATGCCACGCAGTACTGCCGCGCAAACTTTCGTCGGTTTCGTCCACACTAGAGCGCGGCAGAAAAGTGTCCTGCAAAAGCCGCGTGTTGCTGCCGCGGTGCGGTTTAGTCGTACGTATACGTTCGTAAACAAACAATCCGAACTTTTTGGGATTTTTCGTGCGTTTGCGTTCAATGCGATATCATCGGAACAGGTAGTGTTTAACAGAGAAGAACGTATTCAGTGATTATGTATTCAGTGTTACGTATTCAGTGCATACCAAGGTCGTTCGTTTCGTATTATACAAAAAAAAAAAAAATTGTACCAGCGCTCTTCATGATTTGACGTGTGTACTTTTTTCCTGTCAAAAATTGTGACATCGATATCAATACGTCAAATTCAAATTTAATTAAACAGGCCAAGTGCGTGTCGAACCACGCACAGTGATGGGTTCCGTAGTTCGGACAAATTTATCCGAAGCACAAACTTTTAACGTTGTAGTTGAAAAATATGCTCTCCTATACATTCCATTTCCATTCCTTTCAAAAAAGAGTGCAAATATAAAATATATTCATAATCATGATAACAAGTGTAAAGCCACATGGAATGTCATTAAAACCGAAATAAACAGTAACACTCACAAAGACAATATAGAAAGTATTAAATTCAATGAAACAATAACTACAGACCCTGTACAAATGGCTACTATATTTAATAACAATTATGTTAAATTAACGCATGTACAAGGGGAAAAAAGCACAAACCAAAACCGCCTCAAAAGTACGTGTGTCAACTCTATGTTTCTTAGACCAATGGAGGTTAACGAGGTAAGACAGGAAATAATGTCTCTATCCAACACTAGGTCGGAGGGCTATGATGAGATCAACACAAAAATCGTCAAAGCATGCTGCAACGAACTGACTGGTATTCTGACGCATTTAATAAACATGTCATTTTCACAAGGCACCTTTCCTGAAAAATTAAAACTGTCTTTAATAAAGCCCTTATTCAAGAAGGGAGATAAATGTGACATCAACAATTACCGACCTATAACTCTTATACCAATATTGTCAAAAATTTTTGAAAAATGTATGTTTAAAAGTTTAACTGACTTTTGCTATAAATTTCATATTATAAGTGACCAGCAGTTTGGATTCCAAAAGAATAAGTCCACATCGTTAGCTATTTTTTCCCTCATGCAAGCTATACTTTCAAATATTAATAATAATTATATAACTACAGGCCTCTTTTTTGATCTATCGAAAGCCTTCGATCTGGTGTCACATGACATATTGCTACAAAAATTGGAAGCTGTTGGTATTAGAGGACCGGCACTTCAGTGGCTGTCGTCCTATTTAAGCAATAGAATACAATGTGTCATCATCAATAAAAAAAATGAAAATAATGTAATAATATCCTATTCATCGGAATATAAACATAATAAATATGGCGTTCCACAGGGAAGTGTGCTAGGCCCAATATTATTCCTCATTTATATAAATGAAATCATAAAAATAACTAACCATAAATTCGTATTATTTGCTGACGATATTTCTATTATAGTGACAACTAATAAAAAACTAAATACCATTTCAGAACATGAACTTGACATTAATAATACAATTGACAAATTATTGCATTGGCTTGACATTAACCATTTGATGATACATTTTGACAAATCCGTTTCATACAATTTAATCGATCAAATAATTCCAAAAATGACATTAAACTCAATATTAATAAAATCAATGAAGTAACGCGTACCAGATTTTTAGGTGTAATAATAGATAAAGACATTAACTGGAAAGAGCACATAGACAATGTTAGCACTAAAATTAATAAATTTGTTTATGCATTAAAACGTGTAAAAAATGTAACTAATATAAAAACTGCTGTAATGTCATACCACGCGTACGTCGAATCGTTGTTACGTTATGGACTAATAATGTGGGGTAACAGCACTGACCTCCAAAGAGCATTCATCGCTCAAAAAAAGTGCATGAGAGCAATTTGTGGACTTAAGCCTGACGACTCATGTCGACCAATATTTAAAAAACTTGGTTTGTTACCGTTACCGTCGCTTTACATTTACGAAATATGTGTGTTTGTTATGAAAAATAAGCAACTATTTAAGACTGCAAATGATGTCAATCCTCGGAACCGACGAGATCCATACAAACTAGTGTTAAATGATTTGCCTAGACTGTCTAAATACAATAGTAACTGTTGGCAATGTGTGTGTGCATTTATAATAAAATACCAAGGCATTTGAAGGCTTTAAATACAAAATTATTTAAAATTTTTCATAAGTGGTTACTCGAGTGTAGTTTTTATAATTTAAAAGAATTTATAGATAAAAAATGTTGATGTTAGAAAACGATTGTTGTTGTTAACTTATCTTTAAAATTTTGCATGCTATGTTTTATCCTAGCTAAACATGCTTGTGCCTCAATTTGTATTTAACACCCCTGTATACCATGTTTTACGCAAATAAATATTCTATTCTATTCTATTCTATTCCAACTGCAAATATACTCGTTAACTTGTAAAGCATATTTAGCTGTGATAGTTTTCCTATTAACTTCGTTATACTGCCGTGATTTTTTTCACATATCCAAAAACAACCATTTGGCTGGCAGGGATGCTTGACTCTAACAAAAATTAGCAGTTAGTTAGTTAGTTATTAGCAGTTTTCGCAAACATATCTTCGCAAATGGATCCCTGAATTAAAAAAAAAAATTTCACACACCCACACGATACCCCATAAAATGGGACAGTTGAGAAAAAAATCATCCCCACTTTACGTGTAGGGAGGGCAGGTACCCTATAAAAAAAATATTTAGCATGATTTTATTTTACTTTGTATTTAATGTATACCCCCATGCCAAATTACAGCTTTCTAGTACTAAGATTCTCTGAGCTAAGCCGCGGATAGACATACAGACATGGCGAAACTATATCGGTTCCTTGTTGACTACAGAACCAGAAAATTTATGAGTAAAAATTTTGTAGGCCAGCTAGTAAAAATAAAAAATAGATTTTAATAAACGTGAGCCATTTACTGCATTTACTGCATTTTGAGAAGCTGTTCTGCTCATCATGCCGAAGGTCCACATCAGATCTTCATAAAAAAAAATTGAGACCTGCTTAAAGTTATCACCTTTCAAGTAAAAAAAGAACCATCGTTATCGGATCGCATAAGGCAGAGATATCCAGTAGCCTCCTGTTTGCCCCATTTTGGATGAAGCAGCCCTCCAATCAAAAATCCCCAACGACAAAAAAATATTTATAAATATTTAGTACACCAAATTTCGTCCAGATCGGTTGCAAAATACGACCTGTAGATGAGTACGTACATACAGAAAAACTCACCAATTTTTCCAGACTTGATGCAGAGATGCTTCGCTCGCTACGCTCGCTCGGTCAATAAAAAGGAAGTCTGAATTAGATAATAACACTGCTCATTAATGTTAATAGGTACACTTATTGCAGCCGTTATTATTGGTGTACATTTTTGAATCTGATGTGGCTTTAAATTTTCTGGAAATAAGTAATACTATGTATCTTTGATCTAGCGTTATTGGGGTATTTTCATATGGGATTTCTCAATAGCATTCTGGACTCTAGAATTCAAGCCTGGTTGTTCGCAATAGGCTCGCCCCCTCTTAAATGCGACTTGAGCATAACTGGCGAAATGTGGATGTACTAAGAGCCTAACCCTTCGGGAAATCCACGCGTGATATTGTCCTGTTAAGTACCAATAAGTAACTAAATAGGTTTGCAAATAGGCTGTCATGTGACATAGGATGAAAGTTTCTTATTAAACGATCACTCGTGTGTCAGTCTGTTTGTCTGGCTGACTAGCCGGCTGGCTGGATGACTGTCTGTCCGTCTGTCACAGCCAATTTGCTCCGAATCTACTGGACCAATTTAGATGAAATTAGGTACACACAATGAATATCTGGGACTTTTCAAGGACGGATTGTTGTTTTTGGTTTTTTAAGTTTGCAAATTGTTTCATGTGACCTATTGAATAGGAGGGCTTATTGTGAGGAATTCATTTTTTTTTTTATTAATTCTTTTAAAGATACATTTTTATGAAAATGGATGACATTCGAAACTACTACGCCAAAAATTTTGAAAAAAGTACTGCGAATGGAAAACTTATAAGATGTCTATGGTGTGAAATGATAAATCTGTCAACATTGTGCGTACAGACTTACATTTCCAGTTGGAATGTATAGAAGAACATAATTTTCAACAAAAAATACGAACGAACAAACGAAACAAAAAACAAATTCATCCCAATTGCATAAAACTTAATTGCGTGGTCCGACACGCCATTGGCCGGTTTTTTTACATGTTAATCCGATTTCTCTTCATGATATAAAATAAATAATATTAACTTAAATTAATCAAGATTTCTCTTAACATTTTCAGAAAGTAAGTAAAAATGAAAAATGTTTTGGTTTGAAAATGATATTCACTTAAACAAATAAAAAGGAAATCGGTGTTAGATAATAACACTACTCATTAATCTACTCGTAAGTAGGTACACTTACTTCGTCCGTGTTCTCACTATGTTATTAATCTGAATTCGCTTTTTTTATTTTCTGGAAATAAGTTGTAATAAGTCTGTAGGGTTTGTTTTTTTCCCGGCTGTCATTCATATATCTTTGCTAGTCTTTACAAGTCGAAAGTCCAAAAGTCTGACAAGCAGTCTTACCAAGGTGTATCGTGTTACCCAGTACCAGTAACTGGTTTGTGAATGTCTATATAGGCAGTCGCTCCATGTCAAATACTGGTATTCAGGTGCATCCGGTTAGACTGGAAGCCAACCCCAACATTGTTGCGAAAAGCCTAGGCAGATTGATTGAAATAACAAAAGTTACTAATTCAGTGCGAGATAAAATGGGCAGTAATTATTGAAAGATGATCATAAAATGGTAGATAATGTTGTAATGGTTTCTTATTACATTGACAACAATAAAATGCATTTTCATTTATTAAATGTAAATCCGATTTATCTTAATGTTTTCAGGTCGTAAGTAAAAATGAGTAATTTCAAAAATTAAAAAGGATACCCACTCAAATAAATAAAAAAGAAGTCGGTGTTAGATTGTAAAATACTGCTTACAAATCTAATAATGTCTAATTATTTCGGCCGTTATTTTTAAATTTTAATCTGATTTCGCTTTATTTTTTCAGGCAGTAAGTACCAATATGTCTCCATAGTGGTCACAAGCGCTTCTTCTGTACACCTGAATGCAATAAAAAAATTGAGTTTGAGTTTGAGTTCTTTTGAGCATGAGGTCCTGGGTTCGATTTCCGGATCGGGCAAAGTGTTTATTGGGTTTTCCATCAGTCTGACAACCAGTCTTACTAGGAGTATCGTGTTACCTAGTAACTGGGTCGTGGAGGTCAGATAGGCAGTCGCTCCATGTAAAAGACTGTTATTTAGCTGCTTTTGTTTAACCGGAAAAGGCTAGGTAGATTAGATTGATTTACATGATAAAAGTTACTAATTAAGTGCGAAATAAAATGGGCAGTAATATTGAAAGATGATCCTATAATGGCAGATACAGTATGTCATGTGTCATAAGATGACGGTTTCTTATTATATTGACAATAATAAAATCGTTTACGTTTTTTAGATCTTAATCCAATTTCTCTGAATATTTTCAGGCCGTAAGTAAAAATGTGTACCTTTATTATGGACTGTCTCGTTGGTCTAGTTTTCGCAAGCGCTACTGCTGAGCATGAGGTCCTGGGTTCGATTCCCGGGTCAGGCAAAGTGTTTATTGGGTTTTCCATCAGGAATTTCTCAGTAGCAGCCTGAAGTCTCGATCCGTGCATGTTTGATGGCAATTAGCTCACCCCCTATTACATGGGACTTAAACATAACTGGCGAAATGTGGGAGTTCTAATAGGTACAGCTGTGCCCAACCCTTCGGGGAATACAGGCGTTATGTTACGTATTTATGTAATAATATAAAAAGGAATCCCTATAAAATTAATACAAAACAAGTCGATGTTATATAATAAAACACTGCTAACAAACCTATGTAAGTAGGTATACTTATTTTACCCGTTATTTTTGGTGTTAAGATTTTAAACTGATTTTACTTTATATTTTTCAGGATGTAAGTACCAATAAGTCTCATAGGTCTAGTGGGCGCAAGCACTACTGCTGAGCATGAGATCCCGGGTTCAATTCTCGGGTCGAGCAAAGTGTTAAAGGGTTTTTCCATGTGGAATATCTCAGATGCAGTCTGAATTCTGGATTTCTGCTCGTATGTTGGCTATATTTAGGTTAGGTGTACTATTGGCCTAACCCTTCGGGGAATACACGGATGACGTTATGTTAATAATTAAATAAATAGGTGTGAGAATAGGCAATAGTATTGAAAGATGATCATAATGAATGGCACGTTAAGCAGTTAGTCCCGGCTGTCATACATAGATTTTTGCCAGTCGTTACGGGTAGTCAGAAGTCCAAAAGTCAGGCAACCAGTCTACCAAGGGGTATCGTGTTACTTAGTAACTGGGTTTTGGAGGTCAGATAGGCAGTCTCTTCATGAAAAATACTGGCATTCAGCTTAATCGCGTTGGACTAGAAGCCGAGCCCAACATAGTTGGGATTGATAGAAACAACATACGAGTAAGTTACTAAATAAGTGCGAGATAAAATGGACAGAAATATTGAAAGATGTTCATAATCATCCATGGAGTTTCTTGCCGGCTCTTCTCCTTAAGAAACGACCAATTGGAACCGTGCACCTAGCTTCTGACGTTTCATAAGTACCCATGTAGGTTTATGTGAAATAAAATATTTGATATTGATAAAATTGCGGTTACAGTATGTCATGTGTCATAGGATGACGTTTGACACATGACGGATTTGTAGTTCATTGTAAAAATAATAAAATGCATTTTCGTTTCTTAAATGCTAATCCGATTTCCTTTATTATTTTCAGGCCGTAAGTAAAAATGAGTTATTTAATAAGGACTGCCTCGTTGACCCAGTGTTCGCAAGACCTACTGCTGAGGTCCTGAGTTCGATTCCGGTTTTTCCGGTTTGTTCGGGTTTTTCCATCTGGAATTTCTCAGTAGCAGTCTGGAATCTGGTTTTCTGCCTGGTTGGGTGGTGGGACTTGAAAATAACTGGCGAAATGTGGGTGTACTATAGCATAACCCTTCGGAGAATACACGCGTGATGTTATGTTATGGTAAGTACCAATAAGTAACAAAATATTTCTGAGAATAGGCAATAATTCGATATTGCACATAATTGCGTTTTGATTGCCAGAAATAAAATACAGTGTGAACTCCATTTAACGCCACTCGATTTAACGCCAAACTCTCTAAAACGTCGAAATCGCTTGACTTTGGTTGGTTTACCTTATTGTCCATACAATGAGACAACTATGTAACATCACACCCACCCTAAATAACGACAACGTCCGTCATTATTAAGCAATATACAGTACTTTCTAAGCTGTCGAAAATATTAAGATCTGCAGCTGTGTACGTTCTTTTGTTTGTTGCTTTATTGTTTTTGTTGTCTAGCACCTATTTACCTCGACGCGATGGTCGGCATCATACGTACTGAAGGTTCTAAGCAGTTCGTTCTTTTGTTTGTTGTGATGACCGTCCACGTGTTTGTTTACCTTCATACATTTTACTTTAATAATCAATTTATTACATGATTATTATAATAGTAAAATGATATAATTATTGATTTTTCTTCTCTCCATTTAACGACAACACTCATTAATGCCATAAAATGTGCAGTCCCTTATGTAACCTGTGCCTTAAGTGTTGCTAAGTATACATTTACACTGTATTTGGATTTTCTTTTTTCTTTATGCAGCTTAATAAAAAAAGCGAATGCATGCAAAGTAAATCCCTGTAACTGTTTCTTACAATAATACATACTTTCATTCATGAACGCTTCTGAAATAAAGCTACACCAATCTAACATTCCGCACAGAAAGGCTACCTACACGCAGACGCAGTTTATACACCACCCAACAATTAAATAATTCCCCAACAATGCTGAACGACTTAAAAGACACTCTTCTACATTCCTACAATGTAAGACCCAATGATAGGTACCTACAAATGGGTCAGCGATTTTATCCAACCCTCCATAGCATGGTCTTCAGACGGATACTTTTGGAAAACTTAAACTAACTCTGATTTATTTGAAGTCGCAACTGAATTTGTTAATTCTTAAGATTTTATGAATATGTCTCATACAATCTGAAGCCAAATTGCTGTGATAATGTTCTTGACCTCGTCACCTTTAATGCATGTTTAGAGTAAATCTCAAGAGACGTATCGGTGGTGGATATAGACAAGTATCTCGGCCCACTGGAACTTTGCATTGACGATTGCTGTTATATACCTACTAGCTGTGCCACGCGGTTTCACCCGCGTAAGTCTCGATCCCGTTGGAATACGGCATAAAAAGTAACCTATGTCCTATTCCAGGTCATGGCCTACCCATGTGCTAAATTTCATCTTCGTTCAACCGTTTTAGCGTGAAAGCGTAGCAAACAAAAAAACTTTCGCATTTATAATATTAGTTAGGATATACCTGAGTTAGGATTCGATCTCAACCTAAATTAGAAGATAGTCTTATAAAAAACTTTTTATAAGGCTGATAATGACAAAATTTATTAGGAGCTAGTTAGCGTAAACTGCAATACCCGTTTCGAACAGCGTAATCATTACGTTCCAATAGTAAAAGCATCAGGGCGTTTCCGGGGTAAAAGGGGTTAAAGCTGCTACCAGGGGTTGGGCCCTTATAACGCTACCAGTCTTATTAAAAATAAATATTGTTTCTAACCTCAAATCATAAAATACGAAAACGCTAACGTTCGACAGTTCTCACTCATCGAATGTACAAAAGCCAATGTTACTACAACCAACTTTATTTAGGAGAACTAAGGTTACAAGTGCGAGCGAAGCAAGCTTGGGACTTGGGGCACCCCGACTCGGACAGGTTAGGTCCGAAGGGGATGGAGGGGTCTAGTGAGCGAACAAACACCCCGCTATCCCCTTCGTGGTTGCGCTGTCGACTACGCCGCCGTATTATTGATTGGAAACAAAAGACCCGCCACGAGATCTTCCCCAAGCTTAATATTTCCACCATTCCCACAAATCCCGAAAGAAACTTTGTCTCTATTATTCTCAGCATCTATAATTTTGCGCGCTTTGTGGTTTTCAAATATACTGTAAACTAAAAAGAGTCTATTCTATAAAAATAAAAGAACTATAAAAAAGCGACGGGTTATAAGGTTAGGTAACAATCATTTGATATTCTCAAGAACGGTGCGTTACCTTTTCATGGGAGTGTTGCCAGGGCAGACGGGGCACCATCACCAAGCATACCCAAGCATCCCATCCCCTTCCTCCAGCCGAACGATACTAAATATTTACCTTTTCTTATCTATTACATTAAAAATAATAAAATGCGTCTTCGTTTTTTTAAATGTTAATCCGATTGCTCTTAATATTTTCAGGCCGTAAGTAAAAATAAATAATGAAATAAGTTAAAAAGAGTACCCACTAAAATAAATAAAAGACAAGTCGGTTTTAGACCGAAAACACTGCTTAAAAATCTAAGTAGGTACACTTGATGCGGCCATTATTTCTGTTGTACAAACTCTGAAATTAAGTACCAATAAGTCTCTTGTGGTCGCAAGCGCTACGGCTGAGCATAAGGTCACGGGTTCAATTCCTGGGTCGAGCTAAAAGTTATTGGTTTTTGTAATAGGCTCGCCCCCTCTTACGTGAGACTTGAGCATAACTGGCGAAATGTGGGTATGACTATAGCCTAACCCTTCAGAGATTACACGCATAATGTTACGTTATCCATGTCATCATCTGCCTAGCCTTTTCCCAACTATGTTAGGGTCGGCTTCCAGTCTAACCGGATGCAGCTGAATACCAGTTTTTTACATGGAGCGACTGCCTATCTGACCTCCACAACCCAGTACCTGGGTAATACGATACCCCTTGGTAAGACTGGCTGTCAGACTTTCGGGCTTCTGACGACCCGTAACGACTGTCAAACATCCACAAATGACAGCCGGGACCAACGACTTAACGTGCTTTCCGAGGCACGGAGGAGGCTCGGTATGTAAAGATGGTCACCCATCCACGGACCAACCCTGGCAAGCGTAGCTTAACCTGATGGATCGACCCGTGCGGCTGTTATTACGTAGCCATGTAAAGCACCATTATGTTACTAAATAGGTGTGAGAATAGGCAATAATATTGAAGGATGATCATAAAACGGTACGTCAAGCAGTTGGTCCCGGCTGTCATTCATAGATATTTGCCAGTCATTACGGGTATTCAGAAGTCTAAAAGTCTGACAACAAATCATACCAAGGGGTATCGTGTTACCTAGTGAATGGTTTGTGGAGGTCAGATAGGCAGTCGCTCCTTGTGAAATATTGGTATTCAGCTGCATCCGGTTAAACTGAAGCCGACCCCAAAATAGTTGGGAAAATGCTGGGCAGATCAATTGACATAACATACATAATGTTCCCACTGCTGGGACACAGACCTCCTCTCTTCGAGACGGAGTGGGCTATAATCCACCACGAGGGCCCAGTGCGGGTTGGTAGATGTCACATGACTCCGAATGTTTGTCTCTAGGACATGCCGGTTTCCTCTCGATGTTTTCCTTCACCGTTTTGAGAGCAGTGGTCATGAAATTATTTACACAAAGTAAAGCGCCTATATGGATTCGAACCCACGACCTACATCTCATAAGTTGGGGCCGTTACCAAATGGCCCATTAGTAACGGCCACTGTTCTCCTTGAAATAACAAAAGTTACTAATTATATAATAATAAATAATAATTGTGAGATAAAATAGGCGGTAATAACGAAAGATGATCATAAAATAGCAGATACAGTATGTCATGTGTCATATGATGAGGGTTTTTTTTATTACATTGACAATAATAAAATGCATTTTTCGTTTATTAAATCTTAATCCAATGTCTCTTAATATTTTCAGGCCGTGAGTAAAAATGAGTAATTTAATTAGTAAAAAGGACATTACCTACTAAAAAAAATAAAAAAGAAGTCGTTGATAGATAATAAAACACAGCTAACAAATCTATGTAGGTACACTTACTTCGGCCGTCATTTTTGGTTTTTAAATTCTGGAAGTAAGTACCAATAAGTCTCGTTGGTCTAGTGGTCGCAAGCATAAGGTCTCGGGTTCAATTTCCGGGTCGGAAAAAGTGTTATTGGGTTTTTCTATCTGGAATTTTTCAGTAGCAGTCTGGAGTCTAAATTTCTACCCGGTTGATGGCAATAGGCTCGGCCCCAATATGGGACTTGACAATATCTTGTACGCTTTTTCTGAAGGTTTCGAATATCAGTATGTGAACCACTGATGAATGGTTCACGTACTGACTATTGTTAAAATACTATTTTAATTTACAAATTTTTTTTTTTTTGGTTGAACTTACTTAATTTGAAATTTTGTTTTAATTGTGTGATACAAAGTTGATTGAAATAAATAAATAACTGGTGAAACTTGGGAGTACTATTTTGTGTTATGTTAAGTACTTAACCATAAGGAACTAAATAGGTGTGATAATAGGCAATAATATTGAAAGATAATCATAAAATTACACTTAAAGCAGTTGGTCCCGGCTGACATTCATAGATCTTTGGCAGTCGTAACGGGTAGTCAGAAGTCCAAAAGTCTGACAGCCAATCTTACCAAGGGGTATTGTGTTACCGAGTAACTGGGTTGTGGAGGTTCAGATAGGCAGTCTGTCACTCCATGTAAAATACTGGTATTCAGCTGCATCCGCTTAGACTGGAAGCCGACCCCAACATAGTTGGGAAAAGGCTGGGCAGATCGACTGAAATAACAAAAGTTACTAATTATTTGCGAGATAAATACGTAAATGGGCAGTAACATTGAAAAATGATCATAAAATGGCAAATACAGTATGTCGTGTGTCAGTTTCTTAATACATTGACAATAATAAAATGCAATTTCGTTTTATAAATGCTAATCCGATTTGTCTTAATATTTTCAGGAAGTAAGTAAAAACGAGTAATTTACTAAGTTATATTTATAGCATAGGTACCCACTTAATTAATTGAAAACGAAGTAGTTGTAAGACCGAGGACTTTTATTTTATAAATAACACAACTGACTATTAATAAATTATATTAATAAATCCTAAACACTTTTAATTTAATGCAGGTGTTAGATATACACTGCTTACACATCTAAGTAGGTACAATTTTTACGGTCCTTAAATTTGGTGTTAACATTTAATCAAATTTTGCTTTATATTTTCAGAGAGTAAGTACCTATAAGTATTGTTGGTCTAGTGAAGCACTACTGCTGAACATCAAATCCCGGGTTCAATTCCCGGGTCGAGCCAAGTGTTATAGAGTTTAACCATCTGGAATTTCTCAGTAACAGTCTGGAGTGTGGATTTTTGCTCGGTTGATGGCAATAGCATCACCGTCTTTTATATGGGACTTGAACATAACAGGAGAAATATGGGTACTAAAGCCTAACCTTCCGCGGAATACACGCATGATGTTATATTTTTAAGAAACTAAATAGTTGTGAGAATAGGCATCAGGCTGGCATCAAGATGATCAAAAATGGCTCATTTAGCAGTTGGTCCCAGCTGTCATCCTTAGAACTTTGCCAGTTATTACGGGTAGTCGGAAAACCTAAAGTTTGACAACCAGTCTTACCAAGGGGTATCGTGTTACCCGACACTGGGTTGTGGAGGTCAGATAGGCAGTCGCTTCATGTAAAATACTGGTATTCAGCTGCATACGGTTAGACTGGAAGCTGACCCTAACATACTTGGGAAAAAGCTAGGCCGATTGATTGAAATAACAAAACTAACTAATTAAGTGCGAGATAAAATGGGCAGTAATATTGAAAGATGATCCTAAAATGGGAGATACATTGTTTCATAAGATGACGGTTTCTTGTAACATCGTTATCAATAAAACGCATTTTCCTTTTTTAACTGCTAATCCTGTTTCTCTAAATATTTTCAGGCCGTAAGTATAAATGAGTACTTCAATAAGTTAAACAGGATACCCTCTTAAACAAATTAAAAAACCGGCCAAGTGCGTGTCGAACCACGCACAATGAAATGTTCCGTATTGGGATGAATTTGACCCAAGAACAAACTTAACATTGTAGATGCAAAAACTTGTTTTCCCATATAGAACATGTTTTTGCAACTGCAAATGTAAGTCGGTCAATTATTACTCGGTAACATGTAGAGCCTACTTGACTGTGACAGTTTTTATTTTAATTTCTTTATATTATGTACTACTGCCGTAAAGTTTTTCACATAACCAAAACCAACCATTTTCATTTTATACA
Organism: Lithophane leautieri; assembly: GCA_949152455.1. NCBI lineage: Eukaryota > Metazoa > Arthropoda > Insecta > Lepidoptera > Noctuidae > Lithophane > Lithophane leautieri. Next base: position 1,631,286 of record OX424486.1, read on the forward strand.
TGGTAATCCGATTTCTCTTAATATTTTCAGAAAGTAAGTCAAAAAGTAGAAATTTAATAAGTTATTATGTATACGTACACACGGCTACACATCAAGCTATATATTTCCAGTATAAGCTGACCTCGCATTGGACGAAAATTCTATACATTGCGAGATCACTATAAACTGGAAATGTATAGCTTGATGTGTAGCCGTGTGTACGAGGAGCTCGTGGCTAAGTAATAACAGCCGCACGGGTCGATCCATCAGGTTAAGCTACTCTTGCCGGGGTTGGTCGGTGGATGGGTAACTATGTTTACATACCGAGACTCCTCCGTGCCTCGGAAAGTACGTTAAGCCGTTGGTTCCAGCTGTCATTTGTGGATCTTTGACAGTCTTTACGGGTCGTCAGAAGCCAGAAAAACGGACAACCAGTTACTGTGTTGTGGAGGTCGGATAGGCAGTCGCTCCATGTAAAATACTGATATTCAGCTGCATCCGGTTAAACTGGAAGCCGAACCCAACATAATTAGGAAAGGCTAGGTAGATTGGTTGATTATGTATACGTACCCACTAAAATACATTTAAAAATTCCGGCCAAGTGCGAGTCGGACTCGCGCACGAAGGGTTCCGCACCATTATGTATAAAAATTTATTTCAATAACAAACTTAACATTGTAGTTGAAAAACTAGTTCTCTTATACAGAATGTATGGGAGAACATGTTTTTGCAACTGCTAAGTTGGTCGACTATTACTTGGTAACTTGTAGAGCCTACGTAACGGTGATTATTTCCTTTTAATTTCGTTATATACACTACTGCCGTGTATTTTTTCACATATTCCAAAACCAACCATTTAGTTGGCAGTGACTGAATTGACACACACTTGACCTTAAAAAAATTAGCAATTTAAAGCTCAATATTTCGGATTTCAAATGGATCCCTGAATCCAAAAATGGTTTTCACAAACTCTCATTATTTTTAAACGATCTTTCCAACGATATCCCACACCATGGGATCGACGAGAACATCCCCATTTTACATGTAGCCGGCAGGGACCCTAACATAATTATTTTCTACAATTTTTTTTTACCACTTTGTCGGCGTAAGTTATATGTATACCCATACCAAATTACAGCTTTCTAGTACCTACAGACCGACGGATGGACAGACCGATGGACATAGCCTTAGTAATAGGGTTCCGTTTTACCCTTTGGGTACGGAACCCTTATAGCCTTAGTAAAAGGGGCCCGTTTTACCCTTTGGGTACGGAACCCTAAAAAGGAAGTCAGTGTTAGATCAGTGAAACACTGCTTTCACATCTAAGTAGGTACACTTATTTCGGCCGTTATTTTTGGTGTTAAAATTTTAATCCAATTTCAATTAATATTTTCAGACTGTAAGTACCAATAAGACTGGTTGGTTTAGTGATCGCAAGCGCTACTACTGAGCATAAGGTCTGGGGGTCGATTACCGGGTCGGGCAAAGTATTATTTGGTTTTTTCCATTTAGAATTTCTCAGTAGCAGTCTGGAGCCTGGATTTCTGCACGGTTGATGGCAAAAGGCTCACCACTTCTTACATGGAACTTGAGCATAACTGGCGAAATGTAGGTTTACTGTAGCTTAACCCTTCGGGAAACACACGCATGATGTTATGTTATGTACCAATAAATAACTGAATAGGTGTGAGAGTAGACAATCATATTGAAGAATGATCGTAAAGTGGCACGTTAAGCAGTTGGTCCCGACTGTCATTCATAAATCTTTGCTAGTCGTTACGGGTAGTTAGAAGCCCAAAAAGTCTGATAACCAGTCTTACCAAGGGGTATTGTGTTACCCAGAAACTGGGTTGTGGAGGTCAGATAGGCAGTTGCTACATTGTAAAATACTTGTATTCTGTTGTATCCGGTTAGACTAGAAGCCGACGACAACATAGTTGGAAAAAGGCTGGTCAGGTTGATAAAAATAACAAGAGTTATTAATTAAATACGAGATAAAATGGGCAGTAATATCAAAAGACGATCATAATATAATGGCAGATACAGTATGTCATGTGTCATAAGATGACGGTTTCTTATTAAATTGACAGTAAAAATGTAGTTACTTTTTATAAATTTAAATCCGATAACTCTTAATATTTTCAGGCCGTAAGTAAAAATGAGTAATTTTGTTAATTAAAAGGACATTACCCACTAAAATAAATAAAAAGAGAATTTGGTGTTAGATAATAAAACACAGCTTACAAATATATGTAGGTACACTTACTTCGGCCGTCATTTTTGGTGTGAAAATTCTGGAAGTAAGCACCAATAAGTCTCATTGGTCAAATGGTTGCAAGCGCTACTGCTAAGCATGGGGTCCCGAGTTCAATTTCTGGGTCGGGCAAAGTTTTATTGAGTTTTTCCATCTGAATTTTTCAGTAGCAATCTGTAGTCTGGATTGCTGCTCAGTTGATGGCAAAAGGCTCGCCCCTCGTACATAGGACTTGAGCATAACTGGTGAAATGTGGGTCTATTATAGCATAACCCTTCGATGAACACACGCATGATGTTATGTTATGTTAAGTACCAATAAGTAACTAAATAGGTGAGAATAGTCAATAAGATTGAAGGATGATCATAAAATAGCACATTAAGCAGTTGGTCCCGGCTGTCATTCATAGGTCTTTACTAGTCGTTACGGTTAGTTAGAAGTCCAAAATTCTGGAAATCATTCTTACCAAGGCATAATGTGTTACCCAGTTACTAAGTTGTGGAGGTCATATTATAGTCAGTCGCTCCATTGTAAAACAGGTACTGATATGCAGCTGCATCCAGTTAGACTGGAAGCCGACCCCAACATGGTTGGATAAAGGCTTGGCAGATTGATTGAAATAAGTAAAGTTACTAATTAAGTGCTAGATAATAATATTGATAGTTCATTATAGAATGGCAGATACAGTATGTCATGTGTCAAAACTTTATTTCTTTTCTTTTTCTTTACATTGACATTATTAAAATGTATTTTCGCTAAATATTTTCAGGCCGTAAGTAAAAATTTGTAATTTAGAAAGTTAAAAAATTAAGTAATAAAAACTAAAACCCAACTACGACTAAAAAGGTATAAACAAGACACCACAGACAGACAAATAAAAAATCCAGAGTCACACGTGTTAGGGCTTAAATCGAACAGATTACGTGATAGTTAGATAAAAAAAACACTGTTGGCAAATCTAATTATTTACACATCTTTCGGCCGTTATTTAAGGTGTTAAAATTTTAATCTGATTTCGCTTTATATTTTCAGGAAGTAAGTGTCAATAAAACTCGTTGGTCTAATGGTCGAAAGCGCTACTGCTGAGCATGAGGTCCCAGGTTCAATTCCCGGGTTGGGCAAAGTGTTATTGTATTTTTCCATCTGGAATTTCTCAGTTGTCTGGAGACAGGATTTCTGACCGGTTGATGACAATAGTCTCGCCCCCTCATACATGGGACTTGAGTATAACTGGCGAAATGTGGGTCTACTATAGCATAACCCTTCGGGAAATACACGCATGATGTTATATTATGTTATGTATCAATAAGTAACTAAATAGGGGTGAGAATAGGCAATACTTACCTAATAATGAAGGATGATCATTAAATGGTACGTTAAGCAGTTGGTTCCGGCAGTCATCCATACATCTTTGCCAGTCGTTACGGGGTAGCCAGAAGTCCAAATTCTGACAATCAGTCTTAACCATAGGTATCGTGTTACCCAGTAACAGGGTTGTGTAGGTCAGATAGGCAGTCGACCCCAACAAAGTTGGGAAAACACTAGGCAGATTGATTGAAGTAACAAAAGTTACTAATTAAGTGCGATATAAAATGGGCAGTAATATTGAACGATGAATATAGAATAGCAGATACAGTATGTCATGTGTGTGATGACGGTTTCTCCTAACATCGACAATAATGAAAATGCATTTTCGTTACACAAATGTTTATTCGATTTCTCTTATGTTTTCAGGCCGTAAGTAAAAATTTGTAATTTAATAAGTTAGAAGGATACCCACTAAATTAAATTTAAAAAAAAGTAGTTGGTATTTGATAGAACACTGAAGAAATCTAAGTAGGTACACTCATTTTGGCCGTTATTTAATGGTGTTAAAACTTTAATCTGATTTCGCTTTATATTTTCAGGCAGTAAGTACCAATAATACTCGTTTGTCTAGTGGTCGAAAGCGCTACTGCTGACCTTAAGGTCCCGGGTTCAATTCGCGGTTCGGGCAAAGTGTTATTGGGTTAGTCCATCTGGAATTCCCGAGTTGCAGTCTGAAGTCTGAACTTCTGTCCAGTTGATGGCAATAGGCTCGCACCTTATTACGTGATACTGGAGCATAACTAGCGATATATGGGTGTACTATAACCTAACCCTTCGGGAAATACACGCATGATGTTATGCTATGTTAAGTACCAATTAGTAACTAAATAGTTGTAAGAGTAGGCAATAATATTGAAAGATGTTCATAAATTTAGCAGTTGGTCCCGGGTCATTCATTGATATTCGCCAGTCGTTACGGGTAGACAGAGGTCCAAAAGTCTGACAACCAATCTTACCATAGGGGTATCGTGTTACCCAATATATGGGTTGTGGAGTTCAGATAAGCAGTCACTCCATGTAAAATACTGGTATTCAGCTGCATCTGGTCAGACTGGAAACCGACCCCAACCTATTTCGGAAAAGGCAGGCAGATTGATTGAAATAACAAATTTTACTTATTAAGTCCGAAATAAAATGGGCAGTAATAATGAATGATCATAAAATGGCAGATACAGTAAAGGCTCTTACATACTGGGGCGATTCGCCGCGCGACGCGACGCCGCGCCGCCGCAATGTTCGCCGTGAGAAATTGTTTTGTTAAAATTCGAGTCGCGCGACGAATCGCCCCAGTATGTAAGAGCCTTGAATCATAATAATATGTCATTTATGATGACGATTTTGTATTACATTGACAATAACATGCATTTTTGTTTTTTAAATGTTAATCTATAACAGATTAACATTTGCATTGCGAGGCTTGCATTTTTTACATGTTATGTTTTTGATGGGATTACATTGACAGTACCTATGACAGGAGCTCATGGCTACGTAATAACAGCCGCACGGGTCGATCCATCAGGTTAAGCTACGCTTGCCGGGGTTGGTCCGTGGATGGGTGGCCATCTTTACATACCGAGACTCTTCCGTGCCTCGGAAAGCACGTTAAGCCGTTGGTCCCGACTGTCATTTGTGGATCTTTGACAGTCGTTACGGGTCGTCAGAAGCCCGAAAATCTGACAACCAGTCTTACCAAGGGGTATCGTATTACCCAGTTACTGGGTTGTGGAGGTCAGATAGGCAGTCGCTCCATGTAAATACTGGTATTCAGCTGCATCCGGTTAGACTGGAAGCCGACCCCACAATAGTTGGGAAAAGGCTAGGCAGATGATGACATTGACAGTACCTAATAAAACGCATTTTTGTTTTTTTTATTTTATTCTGATTTCTCTTAATATTTTCAGGACGTAAGTAAAAATTTGTAATTTAATAAGTTATAGTGGATATCCACTGAAATAAATAAAAAAGAAGTCGGTGTTAGATAATAAAACACTGCTAAGTAGGTAGGTATACATTTTTCAGCCGTTAATTTTGGTGTTAAAATTGGGTTTAAATCTGATTTCGCTTTACAATTTCTGGAACTAAGTACGGATATATCTCGCTGGCCTAGTTGTCGCAAGCGCTACTGCTGAGCATGAGGTCCCGGGTTCAATTCCCGAGTTGATCCATCACGTTGACGTGTGATGGTGAAGTCATTCTATTTAAAAGAACTAATGGTGACAAATAGATAGCTACTGAATAAATGAACAGACTTTGTTTCACATTAATATAATATCTTTTTGCGGTAGAAGAACTGCATTGCGAGACTTGCATTTTTTTACATGTTATGTTTTTGATTGACAGTACCTAATAAAATGCATTTTTGTTTTTTTCTTATTTTAATCCGATTTCTCTTAATATCTTCAGGCCGTAAGTAAAAATTTGTAATTTAATAAGTTGGAACGATACCCACTAAATTAAATAAAAACTGGCCAAGTGCATGTCGAACCACGCACAATCAAGGCGTTCCGTAGTTAGGATGAATTTATCCAATAAACTTAACATTGTAGTTGAAAACATGTTCTCCCATACAGAATTTATGGGAGAACAACTTTTGCAACTGTAATAAGTTGGTTGATTATTACTCGGTAACTTGTGGAGCCTACGTAGCGGTGATAGTTTTCCTTTTAATTTCGTTATATATACTACTGCCGTGAATTTTTCACATTTCCGAACCCAACTATTTAGCTGGCGGGGGGACACTTGACTCTAAGAAAAATTTGCACTTTAAAGCTTAATATTCCGCAAACGGATCCCTCAATCCAAAAATGGTTTTCACAAACTCCCATTATTTGTTGAGGGCAATAGGCTCGCCCCCTCTTATATGGGACTTGAGCATAACTGGCGTAATGTGTGTGTACTATAGGTAGGACACCTCTACCTAACCATCCAAAGTTGCATTATAGGGGTTTACGGGGCGAAAAATCGACCTAACTAGGTCTATTATCGAGGAAATTCGTTTTCTCGCGCAAAAGAGCTCGGTCGACCCGATCAGGTACTACCAATTAGGTACCAGATAATATCAATTTATTTATTTATTTATAGTTAATTAAAACGGCACAGGTCCAATTACATTAATTAACATAGAATTATAAAGATTAAAATAAAATAAGCATTCAAATAACATACAGTACAAACATTAAATTCAAATTCAGAGATATACAATTCGTGGATAAAAGTATTAATAATAATTTGCGTAAATGTAAATAAATTAAAAAACATCATAAACTAACATGTAACAGTGGACACCCTCGCATATTGTCTCTCACAAAACACCAGACAAGCACGCATCATTTTCTTCCAATCATCAGCAAACACATCACATTCATCATCAAGTCACACGGAGGTCCATTTTGTTTTGTCAATGTGTTTTTTTGTAATATTTATTTGGTATTATAATTGTGTTAAAAGGATAGTTTTTCTACATATCAGTGTATCTACTCTTAGAGTAACAAACAATGATGGTGATTATGATATCTCTACACTGGCACATCATCGCAGCAGCCTCTCGTGCAGGCCATGCTTCACTCTCAACAGTTTTCCGCCATTCGTGGTGAACTGACTGTTGCCATTAGTGACAGCTACCTCACTACTGATGTGCATGAGATAGTGTTAACATAATATATCTATTAAATCTACAATGATGTAATGCTAATGCAATTTCTATTCATATTTTCAGGCCGTAAGTAACAATAGTAAATTAAATTAAAGTACCTCTTTGATCTAGTGGTCTAAAGCGCTTCTGCTGAGCATGAGTTCCAGGGTTCGATTCCCGGGTCGGCAAAAGTGTTATTGGGCTTTTTCCACCAGGAATTTAACATTAGTCGCCCGGACTTTGGATTTGTGTCCGGTTGATGGTAATAGGCTCGCTCCCTATTACATGGGGCTTAAACATTACTGGCGAAATGTGGGTGTACTATACATATGTACACCTCTGCCTAACCATCCGGCGTGGTGTTATTGTTATGAGTTATTTTGTAAAAAGAAAATGTAAATTCAAACGCGCACGCCTCTTAACGCTCATTCAAAACCAGAAAAAAAATAATTAAAAACAGAGTTTTTTATTAATCCTGTACTATTAATGAGAAAGAAAGGAAGAAAATACATTTATTCAGCACAGACTAAAAGGCACACAATATACGTAATCTACAGCAGATACAAAAATAAAATATAAAAATAAATAGAAAAAGTGTACGAGTGCGATGTAGGGGAGTGTCCCTCACGGCTGCACCAAAAAGGTCCAGTTCAGCAAAAATGCCAGACAACTATAAGTGCCAGACGCTGGTTTTCAACCGAACCCGAAAGTGTGAGGTGACGGATGGAAATCAGTTTTATAATAATTATGATAAGTGTACCTACTTAAATAAAATTAAAAAACAAAATAAGTGTCACATAATAATAATAATAACGAACTACATGGTACTTATATACATAATTAGTGTGATTGCGTATAAAATTGCAGAACAGAATAAAAAATAAATAAAAATAAAACACTGATAAATAAATAAATGAGACGGACATTTAAAATACAAAAAGAAATCCTTGGCAACGAGTCAGAACAAAAACCTGTTTTGACTGATGCCAGATTTCCACGTTCCTTCCAACACATTGTCATAATAATCTATTTATTAGTGCACTTGCCACTTCATTACACAATACGCTGCAAGCAGCCGAGCTCAGCGGACTGTTTACGGACAGTTAGCAAACTTTTTTTTAATCGCTTAATTATAATCGCTATAAAAGTTCATTTTCCTTTATTTCTTTTTAAATTCATATTTCTTACGTTTTTAAATATTTATAAAAAAACATTAAAACAAAACAATATAATTTTTTTTTCACCTTTTTGTTGTGGTACCTACCCCACACAAATTCGAATACCGAATACCTTTTTTTATTTTTTTTAGGGTGGGAAATCATCCATTGACTTCTCCCGCTCTGGGCGGAGCGTAAGGGCGTGTCAGACTTTTACTGACTAAAACCCACCCGTGTACCTTAATTTGCCTGTTGCCAAGGTCCCGGTATCCCTTTCGGACATTCCCACAACCCTGGCAGGCATCGGTCCTAGCGGACCCCGCTAATTATGCTGACATCTCTTTGAGGCGCGTGTCAGATGATGGAAAGGGTTTTATGAAGAAAAGCACAGAAAGACAAGACTAGGAATTTATTTCAATTAGGCTTGTCGGTTAAATGCGGTAATGAGAACACTAGTTGTCCGTTCCAAATCTAGGTCATCATGGAGAAGAAGGACAAGAAACTCCATGGCAGCTAATTTAATAGTATTGGATCAACACATATTTACTTTAGAATAAATCATTGTTATCACATTAATCTCTGGGACTATTTCTCAAAGTTATAGCAACTTATCAACGGGAAGAAACAGAACATGAATATTCCCTAATTCAATTTAACACATAAGACATATTTATAGCACATACAGAAAACATAGCTATCAGCAATAATCAAGAAATATAATCCATTAACTTACGTGAACATTATAGGTAGGTAGTCCATCTTTCACCACAGTTGTATCAAAAAGAAGATCCCGAATTGGCGGGTACACGTATTTTATAGTCTCCCAATATTGCTCAAGTACATCTAACATTGCCGCCATTTTAGACCAATCGCAGATGGTCATAGATTATTGTTTAATAATCTCTAACATAGTTAATAATATACAAATCTTATATAGTGGAACCATTTTAAAACTTAATACGATAATTTAGAAATTTAGTATGTACTTATTTGATATCGAAAAGTAAAATCAGATTAGTTATTGGACATCAACTTAAAGTTAGGAGAATCGTTTGAAACTACTTGTGACTATTGAATTACAATATAAAATACTAATTAACATTATAATATCATATTAATTATAACTTGATCATTTATTGAAACTCTAAATTAATAAGCATTTGTTTTGGTTATTCAAAAACTACAAATCATAACATAAGTTTGATGACCTACTTTTCGTCTAGAAATCGCTATTTTTGATAATAGTCTTTTAAGTCACAATAAGAACCATTAATATAGAAAACGTATACATCGAAATAGTATATAAAACCAAGGATATATTTTAAGTACATTGTACAATTTATAGTTCTGTTATCATTAAATTTTAGGTAAAAGTAAATGTTTTTGTATTTATTTAGACCGACTCACAGATCACAGATTTCGTTCGGAATTGATTGTTCATCTAAAAATACTGCGAAAGTTTAGATTATGAATTAAATCGAAGATTAATTTTACAAAATGCTACATATTCCTGACACGGCCATTCTGATCTGTGCTTCGTCCCGAAGTACATAGGTAATAGTAATTTTAAATAAACACAACATATGAGCAATCATTAATGTCCAATTACAAATTACAAACATTGGTTCAAGGCAGACTGACAGTTCTTATCATATTTCTATTTAATTTAATAAATCTTACCTAACCACATTGATATCCTCTTTGGTATAACATTGCTATCCACACCGATATCACATTGCTATCCACACCGATATCCTCTTTGATATCATATTCCTATCCAGACTGATATCTACTTTAATATCACCTTCCTATCCAGACTGATATCCACTTTGATATCACATTCCTATCCAGACTGATATACTGTTTGATAACATATACAAAGATAATCCAATAAGAGAAAACCAACAAAATTTATAACTTGGTACATTAAACTAATGAACAAAATGCTGATGTACTTTCAAGATAACAAAACGATAGTGTTTCCCAAATGAAGAAAAGAATAGTCATCATCTGCCTAGCCTTTTCCTAACTATGTTGGGGTCGGCTTCCAGTCTAACCGGATGCAGCTGAATACCAGTATTTTATATGGAGCGACTGCCTATCTGACCTCCACAACCCAGTATCTGGGTAATACGATACCCCTTGGTAAGACTGGTTGTCTGACTTTCGGGCTTCTGACGACCCGTAACGACTGTCAAAGATCCACGAATGACAGCCGGGACCAACGGCTTAACGTGCTTTCCGAGGCACGGAGGAGTCTCGGTATGTAAAGATGGTCACCCATCCACGGACCAACCCCGGCAAGTGTAGCTTAACCTGATGGATCGTCCCGTGCGGCTGTTATTACGTAGCCACGAGCCACGAGAAAAGAATAGTGATAAATAAAATAAAAAGAATAGTAATCAATTTAAAAAATTCTTGGAAACTAACAAAAATTTAAAAAAGAATTTGTACTACCTATTCAACTTCTTATTTCTGAAATAGGTCATTAAAATTGAAAATGTTCTAATCAGTATTAGTTCAATCAAACACTACTCTAACACTACCCACTGATCCTAACCAGTATCCATTGTATAAATTATCAAAACAGTAGGTACATCGCTCGGTCAATCTGACAATAATTATATCATTTCAAATTGTATTGATCTGTATACTCTTTTTCTGTTAAATAATTTCGTTTTTGTCATGGTCACTCAGAACAGTTGGCACCTACTTTACTCGCAAGTAAGATATAAGCCAAAACAAAATTATGAAGTCCCGCGGCAGCGGTTTAGACAAAACTATAGCTTCTTAATGTGAATAGTGTTTTACAATGTCAACAAACAACAGTTATTGTACTATAAATATGAGCAATCTAACACGGCCATACTGACTGGTACTTTGCTCTCAAAGTACTTACAATATAATTAACCAAGTCCTAAAGCCACATTTTTCTGCACTTAATATAACTTATGTAGTAACAAGTTTCATCACTGACAACTTGCAACCCATTCTTAGCCTCATCGTTTGTGAGCACCAGAATCTTATATAATTGCTGCCAGTTTCATCTTAGTGACAACTTGCAACCCATTCTTAGCCTCATCGTTTGTGAGCACCAGAATCTTATATAATTGCTGCCAGTTTCATCTTAGTGACAACTTGCAACCAATTTTTAGCCTCATCGTATGTGAGCACCAGAATCTAAATCAGTGATAAGTCATCAGTCAGTCATTTCATTTACCACATTTATCCAATTCTCAGTATCATCTTTGTGACTACTAGAATCTTAAATAATTGATGTCAAGTTTCCTCCATGTGAACACCTGCACCCAATTGTCAGTATCATCTTCGTGACTACCGAACTGATGCCAAGCTTCCCATAGATGAACACTTGCATTATACAGATCTAAATCAATTAGTGGGCCAAAACATTCTTTTATATATATATATTTTTTTTTTTTTATACCATGATGTTCACACATACTTGAAACTATTTGATTTTTACTTATCTAACACGGTTATCAAGAAGAGAAAAAAAAATTTAAATAAAAAAAAAATCTTATGGCCACTCACATTCATTAAATAAAGACCTAATTTGGTTAGTATTGAAATTTGTGCTCCGATCTGTATCAATTAAGGATGGAGTTCCGAAAACACCTTGACAATTCAAAAGTGCCTGTAAATGGTTTAATTGAAATAAATGCTTTTGAGTTTGAGTTCCACTGGACTACCTTATAGAAAAAAATCCATAATTTATGATCTATATTATGTTTTTGTCCTTTGACTAATGTTGAGAACGAACCTGTGTAATCAAATGGAAGGTATGGGTATTTTTTATTATTTGAATGTGATTTACTTTTTGTTCATACTAAGCACCGAGCAATATAGAACAAGAAATCTGAAGTAAAGTAAAAGTCAAAGCTCAAATCCAGCTAAAAGGTAGGTCTGTCATCGAGTGAATTTAGGTGTTTACAACACTAGAATTACAAAATAAGACAATTACTAATAACCTTTGTCGTTGCCAGTATCATTTAACAACAATTTTAGTCATATTCATCATTTCAATCATATTAGATAAAAGAGAAAAATAATATTTTATTTACTTTCAATTACCAACTCTAAATTCTTATTTTTTATAATTAGGGGAGGTTACCCTATATATTCAAAACTAAATTTATAATCTGTAATGGCCATGATATTACCTTTAGTTCACACTTGCATCATATTCTTTTATATTATTTGATCCAATTATTATCAAGTATTTAACATATAACAAGTTATAACACTAATTTTCATCCATTATAAACCAAGCTTAACTTAATAATATAATAGTTATCTAAAACTATTACACAAAAAACCTTTCAATTTTATTATCTTCATTAAATGTGGGTACTTCGTTTTAACATAAGAAGAACCTAGGGGCCTTACCGAATTTTGCTGCTTCTTATTGCTGGAAAGGTTCCCGATACTCGTTTAGCAGCTAGAGGTTCTGTAGACTCGGTGCTCGACCAATTACTTGCACCTCCGAAGTCCCGATGTCAGGCTTCGGCATGCGGCAGCGCGATGTCATCGTCTAGGTGCGAGTTAGGCTAGCGGCCCGCAGACACCAGCAGCTTCCAGAAGATCGTCGATAGCTCCAACATTATTCATGAAAATAGAAAAATAAAATTCATTAGAAATCCTTTATGTAAGCCAGAGCCCTATCCCACTTCTGATGTCAGATGATGGAAAGGGTTTTATGAAGAAAAGCACAGAAAGACAAGACTAGGAATTTATTTCAATTAGGCTTGTCGGTTAAATGCGGTAATGAGAACACTAGTTGTCCGTTCCAAATCTAGGTCATCATGGAGAAGAAGGACAAGAAACTCCATGGCAGCTAATTTAATAGTATTGGATCAACACATATTTACTTTAGAATAAATCATTGTTATCACATTAATCTCTGGGACTATTTCTCAAAGTTATAGCAACTTATCAACGGGAAGAAACAGAACATGAATATTCCCTAATTCAATTTAACACATAAGACATATTTATAGCACATACAGAAAACATAGCTATCAGCAATAATCAAGAAATATAATCCATTAACTTACGTGAACATTATAGGTAGGTAGTCCATCTTTCACCACAGTTGTATCAAAAAGAAGATCCCGAATTGGCGGGTACACGTATTTTATAGTCTCCCAATATTGCTCAAGTACATCTAACATTGCCGCCATTTTAGACCAATCGCAGATGGTCATAGATTATTGTTTAATAATCTCTAACATAGTTAATAATATACAAATCTTATATAGTGGAACCATTTTAAAACTTAATACGATAATTTAGAAATTTAGTATGTACTTATTTGATATCGAAAAGTAAAATCAGATTAGTTATTGGACATCAACTTAAAGTTAGGAGAATCGTTTGAAACTACTTGTGACTATTGAATTACAATATAAAATACTAATTAACATTATAATATCATATTAATTATAACTTGATCATTTATTGAAACTCTAAATTAATAAGCATTTGTTTTGGTTATTCAAAAACTACAAATCATAACATAAGTTTGATGACCTACTTTTCGTCTAGAAATCGCTATTTTTGATAATAGTCTTTTAAGTCACAATAAGAACCATTAATATAGAAAACGTATACATCGAAATAGTATATAAAACCAAGGATATATTTTAAGTACATTGTACAATTTATAGTTCTGTTATCATTAAATTTTAGGTAAAAGTAAATGTTTTTGTATTTATTTAGACCGACTCACAGATCACAGATTTCGTTCGGAATTGATTGTTCATCTAAAAATACTGCGAAAGTTTAGATTATGAATTAAATCGAAGATTAATTTTACAAAATGCTACATATTCCTGACACGCGCGTGGAACACGACGCACCATCGACCCGGGCTTGGTCCTTATCGGACGGCGAGCTGCTTGTTGCTCGCCGTCCGCAAGCCCGCGCCTATAGTGGCCGGGAATCCGCCTGGGATTCCCGACGCCCAGGGCGTCTCCAACGGCGGCGGTTAGGGGCGTGAGGGCGCAAACTTTGCCTTTCCCTCACGCGTTCTGCCTCCTCCTTCGCGAGCATTACTGCTTCGCAGAAGGAGGTGACGGCTTCCCATGCCCTCTCGCTCCGTACCATGGCCTGGACCAGGGCCGGACGCGAGAGGTCATTGCCGCCAATCGCCTCCACGAGGACACGGCGGTGCTCCGCCCAAGCAGGGAATACCTGCTATGTAAATAACAGTGACGGAGTCAAATAAAATATCATCTATGTAGACTAAGTGATGATCATGATGACTTCATCCATAATCGCACAGACAAAACCTTCGGTCTCCCGGAAGAGGTCGCCGAAACGCCAGAAAAACAGACGCCCGAAAGTCTACTTTAGGCTCCCGGAGGGTCCGGAAAAAGCGTCCATGTAGCTCTTTGCCTTGCCATACTTCATTACGATCGTTAGTATCAAGTACTGCGGGTTTACACCAGTTCTCTTGCGCCAAGGAGAGTGGGGTAAGGCCCTTGTCCACTGCGACCACTTTTCGGTGCATCCTCGCGTCGGTTTCAAGGAAATATTCCCTGAGACTGCAAATCTCGCGGTTGTGGAGGGTTTTAGCATTTACGAAATCTCGACCTCCACACTTTCGCGGGATGTACAGTCTCATCACTAATGACTGTGGGTGATGCATCCGATTTTCCGTCAGCAATGTACGGACCTTCCTATCCAGTGCGTCAAGTTCCGGCTGAGTCCATTTGAGTATGCCGAAAGAATACAGCAAAACCGGCATGACCCAGCCGTTGAAGGCTCCTTGTTTCCGCCTGATAAAAGACTATTTAACACTTTATTCAGGCGGTCAAAGAAGCGCTCCCTCAACGATTGTTTCATGTCGGCAACATTGATGCCTAAAAATGATTCCGACATACCCAAATACTTGTAGGTTTCGGTTGAGGAGAGGGATCTTAGGAGTATGGAATCCGAGACATGGATTCCCACGGATTCCATAATCTCCCCTCGCTTTACATGCATGACTGTACATTTGTCCACACCAAATTCCATCCTGATGGCGCTACTAAATGTTTCTGTTGAAGTTAATTTATTATTATATTGTGTTAAAATTATAGTTTTTCTACATAATTATCAGTGTACTCATATTAATCAGGTTATAAACTATCTGTATACCAAATCACTATTGTCTACTGGATTCGGAAACCACAGAACCGGTCGAATTGGCGGTGTTTGGGAGCGCCTATGTCCAGCAGTGGATGTCGTCCGGCTGAAATAATGATGATGATGACGATATCACTACACTGGCTCATCACCACACCAAGCCTCTCGTGCAGGCACACCTCACTTTCAACAATTTTCTGCCATTCTTGATAAACTAATAGTTGACATTAGTGACAGCTATCTCACTACTGATGTGCATGAGGTAGTGTACACTAATAAAAATAAACTAATAAATAAATACAATACAATGTTAAACACACAAAAAATAAACTAATAAATAAATACAATACAATGTTAGACACACGGACGTCCATCATTTTTTTTTCATACAGTTTTTTGTAATATTTATTATAATTGTATTAAAAGGATCTTTTTTCTACATATCAGTGTACTCTTAATATATAAGTGCGATATGCACATATAAGAGGTGATCAAAGTTCATGACGGCACGTGTTTTTGGCAAGTTGAGATAAATACGCTTTACCCATTTTTTTTTACCCTTTAACGCTTGGCGTTATGAAGTTTGCAGAAATTATCCCACGGGAACGACCTACCGGGATACAAAGTATCCGATGTGTTAATCAGGTTATAAGCTATCTGTGTTATACCGAATCCGCTGGATGCGGAAAGCACAGAACCAGTCAAAGTAGCAGTGTTTGGGCCACCTGTGTCCAGCATTGGACATCTTCCGGTGGAAATAATGATGATAATGATGATATCACTACACTAGTTTATCACTACACCAAGCCTACTGTGCAGGCTTAATTCACTTTCAACAGTATTCCGCCATTCGTGGTAAACTAACCGTTGACATTAGTGATACCGCAATAACGATATGAATGAGTAGTGTTTACATAATATCTATTAAATAAATACACAATGTTAAAATGTTAATGCAATTTATATTTATATTTTCAGGCCGTAAGTAACAGTAATAAATTTAATAAAGAAGAGTGTACCGCAATACCTCGTTGGTCCAGTGTTCGAAGTGACTGTTGCCATTAGTGATAGATAAACAAATTTTGTTTGTGAATTGATTCAATAATTTGATAGCACTTAATAATCACGGATTCATTAATTAACTTACAACTAGGTATGCCCGATTTTCTAAAAAGTTTTAAAGATGAGCTAACTCACTACTGATGTGCGTGAGATAGCTATTACATAAACACACTACAATTCTAAAATGATAATGCAATTTCTATTCATATCTGCAGAGCGTAAGTATCAATAATAAATTAAATAAAGAAGAGTGTACCGCAACACCTCGTTGGTCTAGTGTTCGAAAGCGCTACTGCTGAGCTTGTGGTCCTGGGTTTGATTCCCAGGTCGGCTCATGTGTTATTGGGCTTTTTCCAGCAGGAATTTCTAAGTAGCAGCACGGAGCTTGGATTTGTGTCCAGTCGATGGCAATAGACTCGCCCCCTATGACATGGGACTTAAGCATTTCTTTTGAAATGTGGGTTTTCTATAGGTATGCCTCTGCCTAAACATCCGGGGAATACAGGCTTGAAGTTGTTTCTTCAAGTTACTTTATTTAAAAAAAATTGTACTATCAGGACCTCCATACCCCAGTAACTCATAAAAGAGATTTTTATAAAAAAAGATTCATAGATTTTATTTCATAGGTTTCATAGATTCCTATGAAGCCCGATTTGACACCTCTCAAAATACTTCGTGTAGTACTAGGGGAAAAAAATCGGTTGCTTTAAAAAACCGATTCTCGATACATATCGTTTTATCATACTTAGAGTTTATAATCGCCAATTAAATCTATTTTGCTTAAAACTGATTCTCGAGCCACATCGTTGTATTACAAGTCGTCATCATCATCATCACCAGGCTACAGCAGTCCACTACTGGACCCTTCAACTGCACGCCATTTCAGCTCGATTCTCGTCAACTCTCATCCAGCTGCTAGACACCTCGACGTAACCATTCGGGAAAAACAGGCGTGATGTTATTGTTATGTGTTTCTTTGTTAAGGATTGGTTTGTTTGATGTTGGTTCAATCATCTACTAAAACCAAAAAAAATGGAAATCCAAAAGCGCACGCCTCATAATGCCCAACAAAAACAAAAACATTGAATAAATAAAAAACAGAAAAACGCTTCCCGCTATGAGGCGTACGATACTGTATTAGCTTTTACCCGCAGCTTCATCCACGTGGAGTTCCGAAATTATCCCACGGGAACGAACTACCGGGATAAAAAGTATTCTATGTGTTAATCAGGTTATAAACTATCTGTGTACAAATCACTATTATTATCCGCTGCATGCGGTGAGCACAGAACCGGTCGAAGAGGCGGTGTTTGGGGATACCTATGTCCAGCAGTGGACGTCTTCCGGTAAAAAGATGATGATGATGATTATGACTATGCTCCACCAAGCATCTCGTGCAGGCACGCCTCACTTTCAACAGTTGTCCACCATTCGAGGTGAACTAGTAGTGTTTACATACCTGTTATATAAATAAACCACAATATTAAAATGTTAACGCAATTTCTATAAATATTTTCAGAACGTAAGTATTAACAATAAATCAAAGAAGAGTGTATCACAATACCTCATTGGGCCAGTGGTTTAAAGCGCTTCTGCTGAGCATGAGGTCCTGGGTTGGATTCCCAGCTCAGCCAAAATATTATTGGGCTTTTTCCACCAGGAACTTCTCAGTAGCAGCCCGGAGTTAGGTCTTATGTCCGGAATAGGCTCACCCCCATCACAATATAAATATAGACAGTAAGGAAACTCGGCCTATTTTTTTTAATACCCTACGATCTATTTTTAAAAAGATCGCGGCGAACTCTTGTCTCGATAGTACGAAAGCCCTCTACCAAAACCATTTCGCATAGTCAAAAATTTTTACTGATCTATCTCATAGCAACCTGGTTCATTTTTTTTTTAATCATTTTTATTGTAACCGGGTTCATGTCACCTAATTCTAAATATGCAATTTTCTACGTCTGGGCAACCTTTTTCATCATGTCCAACAGTTTTGGACAATGCTATGTAAAATCGGATGGAAGATCATTAAAATTTTTCAACCAAATTAGTAAACGTAA
Source organism: Lithophane leautieri (assembly GCA_949152455.1). NCBI lineage: Eukaryota > Metazoa > Arthropoda > Insecta > Lepidoptera > Noctuidae > Lithophane > Lithophane leautieri. Next base: position 1,649,946 of record OX424486.1, read on the forward strand.
AACGATAAGGCAAACATTTTGGTTTTGGGCTCTCGTAACACGCAACTGACAACACTGCTAGAATCGCTTCTAGGTCTCGTAAATGAGTGCGTCTATGTGGGTGTGTGTGCCGTTTCGATCGTTTGCTTCGTTGTTTCCATACCGTCCATATTTATATTGTGCCCCCATTATATGGGCCTGAAATTTTAGGGGCGAAATGTGGGTGGACTATTAATAGGTACCTACACCTCTAAGTGTAAGTCAAAACAATTATTTCAAATAGGGCCCCATAAGGCACTTTTGAAAGTCTAAATTTAAAAAAAATTGAATTGATTCTAGTCGCTTCTACCAAAAGGTAGTTTCGTATTGAGAAAAAGGCAAGAAACTCTGCCTAACCATCCAGGAATTAAAGCATGACAATATGGTACAGTCAAATTATCTAATAAAAAAATGGAAAATTCATAAGTGGTCGCCTCATAAAGGCTCTTACATACTGGGGCGATTCGCCGCGCGACGCGACGCCGCCGCATTGTTCGCCGTGAGAAAGTGTTTTGATAAAATTCGCGTCGCGCGACAAATTGCACCAGTATGTAAGAGCCTTAACGCTCATTTAAAAACAAAAAATTGTAAAAAGAAATAGTTTTTTATTAGTTAAATACTATTAAATGAGCAATATTTTTATTATGAGCTATGTATGAGTATTCCTAACTAATATTATAAATGCGAAAGTGAGGTTGTTTGTTTATTTGTTACGCTTCCACGCTAAAACGGCTCTACAGATTTAGGTGAAATTTAGCACATAGGTAGACCATGACCTGGTTTTCCATTGACATAGGTTACTCTCAACAGTTTTCCGCCATTCGAGGTGAACTGACGGTTGACACTAGTGACAGCTACCTCACTACTGATATGCATGAGTAGTGTTTACATATCTATTAAACAAACACACTACAATACTAAAATGATAATGCAATTTCTATTCATATTTTCAGCCCGTAAGTAACAATAGTAAATTTAATAAAGAAGAGTGTACCGCAATACCTCGTTGGTCTAGTGTTCGAACTGACTGTTGGCATTAGTGACAGCTAACTCACTACTGATGTGCGTGAGATAAGTATTAAATAAACACACTACAATACTAAAATGTTAATGCAATTTCTATTCATATTTTCAGGGCGTAAGTATCATTAGTAAATTAAATAAAGAAGAGTGTACCGTAATACTTCGTTGGTCTAGTGTTCGAACTGACTGTTGGCATTAGTGACAGCTAACTCACTACTGATGTGCGTGAGATAAGTATTAAATAAACACACTACAATACTAAAATGTTAATGCAATTTCTATTCATATTTTCAGCCCGTAAGTATCAATAGTAAATTAAATAAAGAAGAGTGTACCGTAATACTTCGTTGGTCTAGTGTTCGAACTGACTGTTGGCATTAGTGACAGCTAACTCACTACTGATGTGCGTGAGATAAGTATTAAATAAACACACTACAATACTAAAATATTAATGCAATTTCTATTCATATTTTCAGGGCGTAAGTATCAATAGCAAATTAAATAAAGAAGAGTGTACCGTAATACCTCGTTGGTCTAGTGTTCGAACTGACTGTTGGCATTAGTGACAGCTAACTCACTACTGATGTGCGTGAGATAAGTATTAAATAAACACACTACAATACTAAAATGTTAATGCAATTTCTATTCATATTTGCAGGACGTAAGTATCAATAGTAAATTAAATAAAGAAGAGTGTACCGTAATACCTCGTTGGTCTAGTGTTCGAACTGACTGTTGGCATTAGTGACAGCTAACTCACTACTGATGTGCGTGAGATAAGTATTAAATAAACACACTACAATACTAAAATGTTAATGCAATTTCTATTCATATTTGCAGGGCGTAAGTATCAATAGTAAATTAAATAAAGAAGAGTGTACCGTAATACCTCGTTGGTCTAGTGTTCGAACTGACTGTTGGCATTAGTGACAGCTAACTCACTACTGATGTGCGTGAGATAAGTATTAAATAAACACACTACAATACTAAAATGTTAATGCAATTTCTATTCATATTTGCAGGACGTAAGTATCAATAGTAAATTAAATAAAGAAGAGTATACCGCAATACCTCGTTGGTCTAGTCTTCGAATGCGCTACTGCTGAGTTTGAGATCCTGGGTTGGATTCCCAGCTCGGCCGAAATATTATTGGGCTTTTTCCACCAGGAACTTCTCAGTAGCAGCCCGGAGTTAGGTCTTATGTCCGGAATAGGCTCACCCCCATCACAATATAAATAAGGACAGTAAGGAAACTTGGCCTATTTTTTTAAATAATACCCTACGATCTATTTTTAAAAAGATCGCGGCGAACTCTTGTCTCGATAGTACGAAAGCCCTCTATCAAAACCATTTCGCATAGTCAAAAAATTTTACTGATCTACCTCATGGCAAACCGGTTATTTTTTTTTTAAATCATTTTTATTGTAACCGGGTTCATGTCACCTAATTCTAAATATGCAATTTTCTACGTCTGGGCAACCTTTTTCATCATGTCCAACAGTTTTGGACAATGCTATGTAAAATCGGATGAAAAATCGTTAAAATTTTTCAACCAAATTAGTAAACGTAAAACGATAAGGCAAACATTTTGGTTTTGGGCTCTCGTAACACGCAACTGACAACACTGCTAGAATCGCTTCTAGGTCTCGTAAATGAGCGCGTCTTAGGTGGGTGTGTGTGCCGTTTCGAACGTTTGCTTCGTTGTTTCCATACCGTCCATATTTATATTGTGCCCCCATTATATGGGCCTGAAATTTTAGGGGCGAAATGTGGGTGGACTATTAATAGGTACCTACACCTCTAAGTGTAAGTCAAAACAATTATTTCAAATAGGCCCCATAAGGCACTTTTGAACGTCAAAATTTACAAAAAAATAGAATGGAATCTAGTCGCCTCTTCCAAAAGGTAGGTTTCGTATTGAGAAAAAGGCAAGAAACTCTGCCTAACCATCCGGAAATAAAAGCTTTATAATATGGTACAATCAAATTATCTAATAAAAAAATGGAAAATTCAAAAGTGGACGCCTCATAACGCTCATTTAAAAACAAAAAATTGTAAAAACAAAAAAGAAATAGTTTTGTATTAGTTGTATACTATTAAATGAGCAATATTTGTATTATGAGCAATATGTATTATGAGCTATGTATGAGTAATCCTAACTAATATTATAAATGCGAAAGTGAGTTTGTTTGTTTATATGTTGCGCTTTCACGCTAAAACGGCTCTACAGATTTAGGTGAAAGTTAGCACATAGGTAGACCATGACCTGGTTTTTCATTGACAAATGTTACTTTCAAAAGTTTTCCGCCATTCGTGGTGAACTAACAGTTATCATTAGTGACAGCTACCTCACTACTGATGTGCATGAGATAGTGTTAACATATCTATTAAATAAACACTATAATACTAAAATGTTAATGCAATTTCTATTCATATTTGCAGAGCGTAAGTATCAATAATAAATTAAAGATGAGTGTGTCGCAATAATTCGTTGGTCTAGTGTTCGAAATGACTGTTGACACTTTTTTTAAATGAGGATCGTGGGAGGCACTCTTTTTAAGAAGTGTGCTACCACAAATGAGGCGAGGCTGCGGTGGCTTGAGAGCACGAACGCTGTGCTGTGAGTAGTGTGAGTGTGCCAGTGAGTCGCGTGCCTCGCCGATTCGCCGAGTCGCGTGTGTGCTGTGTGACGATAGAGTAGATACACGCGCGGTGAGTTCTGTGGTGTGTGTTTGTGCTAGCAACAGTGAACGAAGACATCAATGATCAAAATATGTTTACGAGTGAGTGACTCGATCGACTGACTCATTTTGTCAAAGACTAAGAAGTTCAAATGTTCTGTGTGTAGCTAATCTGTGCCAGTGTGGTGTGTACTAGCACATCAAAATAAAAAGAGTGAGTGACACTTTTCATACACGTGAGTAGCTACAACTGTGCTAGCACATGTGCGAGTTACCAAACACTACTATTATTATCCGCTGCATGCGGGAAGCACAGAAACGGTCGAAGTGGGAATGTTTCGGGGTGCCTATGTCCAGCAGTGGATGTCTTCCAGTTAAAATAATGATGATGACGTTGATGATATTACTTTAATGGCTCATCACCGCGCCAAGCCTCTCGTGCGACACGCCTCACTTTCAACAGTTTTCCGCCATTCGAGGAGAACTGTCAGTTGACATTAGTGACAGCTACCTCACTACTGATGTGCATGAGATGGTGTTAACATATCTATTACATAAACACACTACAATTCTAAAATGATAATGCAATTTCTATTCATATCTGCAGAGCGTAAGTATCAATAATAAATTAAATAAAGAAGAGTGTACCGCAACACCTCGTTGGTCTAGTGTTCGAAAGCGCTACTGCTGAGCTTGTGGTCCTGGGTTTGATTCCCAGATCGGCTCATGTGTTATTGGGCTTTTTCCAGCAGGAATTTCTAAGTAGCAGCACGGAGCTTGGATTTGTATCTAGTCGATGGCAATAGACTCGCCCCCTATTACATGGGACTTAAGCATTTCTTTTGAAATGTGGGTTTTCTATAGGTATGCCTCTGCCTAAACATCCGGGGAATACAGGCTTGAAGTTGTTTCTTCAAGTTACTTTATTTAAAAAAAATTGTACTATCAGGACCTCCATACCCCAGTAACTCATAAAAGAGATTTTTATAAAAAAAGATTCATAGATTTTATTTCATAGGTTTCATAGATTCCTATGAAGCCCGATTTGACACCTCTCAAAATACTTCGTGTAGTACTAGGGGAAAAAAATCGGTTGCTTTAAAAAACCGATTCTCGATACATATCGTTTTATCATACTTAGAGTTTATAATCGCCAATTAAATCTATTTTGCTTAAAACTGATTCTCGAGCCACATCGTTGTATTACAAGTCGTCATCATCATCATCACCAGGCTACAGCAGTCCACTACTGGACCCTTCAACTGCACGCCATTTCAGCTCGATTCTCGTCAACTCTCATCCAGCTGCTAGACACCTCGACGTAACCATTCGGGAAAAACAGGCGTGATGTTATTGTTATGTGTTTCTTTGTTAAGGATTGGTTTGTTTGATGTTGGTTCAATCATCTACTAAAACCAAAAAAAATGGAAATCCAAAAGCGCACGCCTCATAATGCCCAACAAAAACAAAAACATTGAATAAATAAAAAACAGAAAAACGCTTCCCGCTATGAGGCGTACGATACTGTATTAGCTTTTACCCGCAGCTTCATCCACGTGGAGTTCCGAAATTATCCCACGGGAACGAACTACCGGGATAAAAAGTATTCTATGTGTTAATCAGGTTATAAACTATCTGTGTACAAATCACTATTATTATCCGCTGCATGCGGTGAGCACAGAACCGGTCGAAGAGGCGGTGTTTGGGGATACCTATGTCCAGCAGTGGACGTCTTCCGGTAAAAAGATGATGATGATGATTATGACTATGCTCCACCAAGCATCTCGTGCAGGCACGCCTCACTTTCAACAGTTGTCCACCATTCGAGGTGAACTAGTAGTGTTTACATACCTGTTATATAAATAAACCACAATATTAAAATGTTAACGCAATTTCTATAAATATTTTCAGAACGTAAGTATTAACAATAAATCAAAGAAGAGTGTATCACAATACCTCATTGGGCCAGTGGTTTAAAGCGCTTCTGCTGAGCATGAGATCCTGGGTTGGATTCCCAGCTCGGCCAAAATATTATTGGGCTTTTTCCACCAGGAACTTGTCAGTAGCAGCCCGGAGTTAGGTCTTATGTCCGGAATAGGCTCACCCCCATCACAATATAAATATAGACAGTAAGGAACCTTGGCCTATTTTTTTAAATAATACCCTACGATCTATTTTTAAAAAGATCGCGGTGAACTCTTGTCTCGATAGTACGAAAGCCCTCTACCAAAACCATTTCGCATAGTCAAAAAATTTTACTGATCTACCTCATGGCAACCCGGTTCATTTTTTTTTTTTAATCATTTTTATTGTAACCGGGTTCATGTCACCTAATTCTAAATATGCAATTTTCTACGTCTGGGCAACCTTTTTCATCATGTCCAACAGTTTTGGACAATGCTATGTAAAATCGGATGGAAGATCGTTAAAATTTTTCAACCAAATTAGTAAACGTAAAACGATAAGGCATACATTTTGGTTTTGGGCTCTCGTAACACGCAACTGACAACACTGCTAGAATCGCTTCTAGGTCTCGTAAATGAGCGCGTCTTTGTGGGTGTGTGTGCCGTTTCGAACGTTTGCTTCGTTGTTTCCATACCGTCCATATTTATATTGTGCCCCCATTATATGGGCCTGAAATTTTAGTGGCGAAATGTGGGTGGACTATTAATAGGTACCTACACCTCTAAGTGTAAGTCAAAATAATTATTTCAAATAGGGCCCCATAAGGCACTTTGAAAGTCTAAATTTACAAAAAAATTGAATTGATTCTAGTCGCTTCTACCAAAAGGTAGTTTCGTATTGAGAAAAAGGCAAGAAACTCTGCCTAACCATCCGGGAATAAAAGCATGACAATATGGTACAATCAAATTATCTAATAAAAAAATGGAAAATTCATAAGTGGTCGCCTCATAAAGGCTCTTACATACTGGGGCGATTCGCCGCGCGACGCGACGCCGCCGCATTGTTCGCCGTGAGAAAGTGTTATGTTAAAATTCGCATCACGCGACAAATTGCACCAGTATGTAAGAGCCTTAACGCTCATTTAAAAACAAAAAATTGTAAAAAGAAATAGCTTTTTATTAGTTGTATACTATTAAATGAGCAATATTTTTATTATGAGCTATGTATGAGTAATCCTAACTGTCATAGTGCTGGATATGTGTCCAGCACTAGCATGGGTTAAGGGCAGCTCTAGCGCCGCCATGTTGTTTTTGTGGGAACTTGTCACTTTGTCAGAGATGTAATAACAATGATTAAATATATTTTGAACTACCATGACTCATTGCATTATCATTATTATATTCTATAAAAGAGAAATATAACACTAACTAATATTATAAATGCGAAAGTGAGGTTGTTTGTTTATTTGTTACGCTTCCACGCTAAAAGGCATGAAAAAATTAACAAATCCAAGCTTGTTAGAGTACAAAAGGGAGTTCCACAGGGCTCAGTCTTGGGTCCAATATTTTTTATAATATTTCTTAACGACTTAGCAAACTATATGTATAAGATAGTACCAGATATCAAAATGGTTAATTTTGCTGATGACACAAGTGCCGCTATGAACGATATCTCTGTAAGGGACTTAGAAAATAAAGTAAATCATGCACTGTCTACTTTTGAACATTGGTTTTCCACTAACAATTTAAAACTCAATGTGGAGAAAACTAAATGTATGCTATTCAAATCAACTGTGAGGAATAATGATAGTATTAAAATAGCTTCATTGGGAAATAAAGTGGAAATTGTACAAAATTTAAAATTTTTAGGGATACAAATTGATGCGCTCTTAAGCTGGAAACAAGAACTGGAAGCAATCACAAATACTCTCAGCAGTGCATGCTATGCCTTGAGAAGTTTAAGGGATGAACTAACCATTGCTCAGTTACGAAATGTTTATTTTGCCTTAGTTGAGTCCAAGCTGAGGTACAGTATTAAACTATGGGGGAACAGTTATAAATACAACATAAATGCAGCCTTTGTTATGCAAAAAAGGGCCCTCAGAACTATTCTTCGCATAGAGCAAACTGAAACTTGTAGAGAGCATTTTGTGAAATTAAAAATTTTACCTGTACCTTGTCTTTATATTTTGGTCCTACTAAGTAGTTTTCTAAAAAACCTAGAGAAATACGAGACAAAGGAAGAAAGGGAAACTAGGGTGGAAACGCGCAGGAAAGATTTACCTAATTATTTGCAGCCAAAATTAAATGTTGTCAAACATAGCTCTAAAGTACAGTCTGTACATCAATAAATTGCCTTTAGAACTAAAAATTATTAATAGTCCAAGAATATTTAAATTCAAATTAAACTCATTCCTATTGACGAAGTGCTACTATAGTATAGAAGAGTTTTTTAGGGACAAAAATAATGCCACAGTGTAACTTGTTTATTGTTTACGTCTAATTCTTGAAATGTTATTTTTTTATTTTTTTTTTATTGAGTTGATGTCTTATTTTAATTTTTGACATTTTATCTATTTATTGATTGTAACTTTTTATTGATTATTATTATTATTCCGTGTATTCATTAACTTGTAATTAATTGTAACTTTTATTGATTATTATTAATCCTGTATTCGACACAAATGTATTTTTGTTCAAAATAAATAAATAAAAAATAAAAAAAACGGCTCTACAGATTTAGGTGAAATTTAGCACATAGGTAGACCATGACCTGGTTTTCCATTGACATAGGTTACTCTCAACAGTTTTCCGCCATTCGAGGTGAACTGACGGTTGACACTAGTGACAGCTACCTCACTACTGATATGCATGAGTAGTGTTTACATATTTATTAAACAAACACACTACAATACTAAAATGATAATGCAATTTCTATTCATATTTTCAGCCCGTAAGTAACAATAGTAAATTTAATAAAGAGGAGTGTACTGCAACACCTCGTTGGTCTAGTGTTCGAATGCGCTACTGCTGAGTTTGAGATCCTGGGTTGGATTCCCAGCTCGGCCAAAATATTATTGGGCTTTTTCCACCAGGAACTTGTCAGTAGCAGCCCGGAGTTAGGTCTTATGTCCGGAATAGGCTTACCCCCATCACAATATAAATAAGGACAGTAAGGAAACTTGGCCTATTTTTTTAAATAATACCCTACGATCTATTTTTAAAAAGATCGCGGCGAACTCTTGTCTCGATAGTACGAAAGCCCTCTACCAAAACCATTTCGCATAGTCAAAAAATTTTACTGATCTACCTCATGGCAACCCGGTTCATTTTTTTTTTAAATCATTTTTATTGTAACCGGGTTCATGTCACCTAATTCTAAATATGCAATTTTCTACGTCTGGGCAACCTTTTTCATCATGTCCAACAGTTTTGGACAATGCTATGTAAAATCGGATGGAAGATCGTTAAAATTTTTCAACCAAATTAGTAAACGTAAAACGATAAGGCATACATTTTGGTTTTGGGCTCTCGTAACACGCAACTGACAACACTGCTAGAATCGCTTCTAGGTCTCGTAAATGAGCGCGTCTATGTGGGTGTGTGTGCCGTTTCGAACGTTTGCTTCGTTGTTTCCATACCGTCCATATTTATATTGTGCCCCCATTATATGGGCCTGAAATTTTAGGGGCGAAATGTGGGTGGACTATTAATAGGTACCTACACCTCTAAGTGTAAGTCAAAACAATTATTTCAAATAGGGCCCCATAAGGCACTTTTGAAAGTCTAAATTTACAAAAAAATTGAATTGATTCTAGTCGCCTCTACCAAAAGGTAGTTACGTATTGAGAAAAAGGCAAGAAACTCTGCCTAACCATCCGGGAATAAAAGCATGACAATATGGTACAATCAAATTATCTAATAAAAAAATGGAAAATTCATAAGTGGTCGCCTCATAAAGACTCTTACATACTGGGGCGATTCGCCGCGCGACGCGACGCCGCCGCATTGTTCGCCGTGAGAAAGTGTTATGTTAAAATTCGCGTCGCGCGACAAATTGCACCAGTATGTAAGAGCCTTAACGATCATTTAAAAACAAAAAAAATTAAAAAGAAATAGTTTTTTATTAGTTGTATACTATTAAATGAGCAATATTTTTACTATGAGCTATGTATGAGTAATCCTAACTAATATTATAATTGCGAAAGTGAGGTTGTTTGTTTATTTGTTACGCTTCCACGCTAAAACGGCTCTACAGATTTAGGTGAAATTTAGCACATAGGTAGACCATGACCTGGTTTTCCATTGACATAGGTTACTTTCAACAGTTTTCCGCCATTCGAGGTGAACTGACGGTTGACACTAGTGACAGCTACCTCACTACTGATATGCATGAGTAGTGTTTACATATCTATTAAACAAACACACTACAATACTAAAATGATAATGCAATTTCTATTCATATTTTCAGCCCGTAAGTAACAATAATAAATTAAAGATGAGTGTATCGCAATAATACTTCGTTGGTCTAGTATTCGAACTGACGGTTGACACTAGTGACAGCTACCTCACTACTGATATGCATGAGTAGTGTTTACATATCTATTAAACAAACACACTACAATACTAAAATGATAATGCAATTTCTATTCATATTTTCAGCCCGTAAGTAACAATAATAAATTAAAGATGAGTGTATCGCAATAATACTTCGTTGGTCTAGTGTTCGAACTGACGGTTGACACTAGTGACAGCTAACTCACTACTGATGTGCGTGAGATAAGTATTAAATAAACACACTACAATACTAAAATGTTAATGCAATTTCTATTCATATTTTCAGGGCGTAAGTATCAATAGTAAATTAAATAAAGAAGAGTGTACCGTAATACCTCGTTGGTCTAGTGTTCGAACTGACTGTTGGCATTAGTGACAGCTAACTCACTACTGATGTGCGTGAGATAAGTATTAAATAAACACACTACAATACTAAAATGTTAATGCAATTTCTATTCATATATTCAGCCCGTAAGTAACAATAATAAATTAAAGATGAGTGTATCGCAATAATACTTCGTTGGTCTAGTGTTCGAACTGACGGTTGACACTAGTGACAGCTAACTCACTACTGATGTGCGTGAGATAAGTATTAAATAAACACACTACAATACTAAAATGTTAATGCAATTTCTATTCATATTTTCAGGGCGTAAGTATCAATAGTAAATTAAATAAAGAAGAGTGTACCGTAATACCTCGTTGGTCTAGTGTTCGAACTGACTGTTGGCATTAGTGACAGCTAACTCACTACTGATGTGCGTGAGATAAGTATTAAATAAACACACTACAATACTAAAATGTTAATGCAATTTCTATTCATATATTCAGCCCGTAAGTAACAATAATAAATTAAAGATGAGTGTATCGCAATAATACTTCGTTGGTCTAGTGTTCGAACTGACGGTTGACACTAGTGACAGCTAACTCACTACTGATGTGCGTGAGATAAGTATTAAATAAACACACTACAATACTAAAATGTTAATGCAATTTCTATTCATATTTGCAGGGCGTAAGTATCAATAGTAAATTAAATAAAGAAGAGTGTACCGTAATACCTCGTTGGTCTAGTGTTCGAACTGACTGTTGGCATTAGTGACAGCTAACTCACTACTGATGTGCGTGAGATAAGTATTAAATAAACACACTACAATACTAAAATGTTAATGCAATTTCTATTCATATTTGCAGGACGTAAGTATCAATAGTAAATTAAATAAAGAAGAGTGTACCGCAATACCTCGTTGGTCTAGTGTTCGAACTGACTGTTGGCATTAGTGACAGCTAACTCACTACTGATGTGCGTGAGATAAGTATTAAATAAACACACTACAATACTAAAATGTTAATGCAATTTCTATTCATATTTGCAGGACGTAAGTATCAATAGTAAATTAAATAAAGAAGAGTATACCGCAATACCTCGTTGGTCTAGTGTTCGAATGCGCTACTGCTGAGTTTGAGTTCCTGGGTTGGATTCCCAGCTCGGCCAAAATATTATTGGGCTTTTTCCACCAGGAACTTCTCAGTAGCAGCCCGGAGTTAGGTCTTATGTCCGGAATAGGCTCACCCCCATCACAATATAAATAAGGACAGTAAGGAAACTTGGCCTATTTTTTTAAATAATACCTTACGATTTATTTTTAAAAAGATCGCGGCGAACTCTTGTCTCGATAGTACGATAGCCCTCTACCAAAACCATTTCGCATAGTCAAAAAATTTTTCTGATCTACCTCATGGCAACCCGGTTATTTTTTTTTTTAAATCATTTTTATTGTAACCGGGTTCATGTCACCTAATTCTAAATATGCAATTTTCTACGTCTGGGCAACCTTTTTCATCATGTCCAACAGTTTTGGACAATGCTATGTAAAATCGGATGGAAGATCGTTAAAATTTTTCAACCAAATTAGTAAACGTAAAACGATAAGGCAAACATTTTGGTTTTGGGCTCTCGTAACACGCAACTGACAACACTGCTAGAATCGCTTCTAGGTCTCGTAAATGAGCGCGTCTATGTGGGTGTGTGTGCCGTTTCGAACGTTTGCTTCGTTGTTTCCATACCGTCCATATTTATATTGTGCCCCCATTATATGGGCCTGAAATTTTAGTGGTGAAATGTGGGTGGACTATTAATAGGTACCTACACCTCTAATTGAAGTCAAAACAATTATTTCAAATAGGCCCCATAAGGCACTTTTGAACGTCAAAATTTACAAAAAAATAGAATGGATTCTAGTCGCCTCTTCCAAAAGGTAGGTTTCGTATTGATTAAAAGGCAAGAAATTCTGCCTAACCATCCGGAAATAAAAGCTTTATAATATGTTACAATCAAATTATCTAATAAAAAAATGGAAAATTCAAAAATGGACGCCTAATAACGCTCATTTAAAAACAAAAAATTGTAAAAACAAAAAAGAAATAGTTTTGTATTAGTTGTATACTATTAAATGAGCAATATTTGTATTATGAGCAATATGTATTATGAGCTATGTATGAGTAATCCTAACTAATATTATAAATGCGAAAGTGAGTTTGTTTGTTTATATGTTACGCTTTCACGCTAAAACGGCTCTACAGATTTAGGTGAAAGTTAGCACATAGGTAGACCATGACCTGGTTTTTCATTGACAAATGTTACTTTCAAAAGTTTTCCGCCATTCGTGGTGAACTAACAGTTATCATTAGTGACAGCTACCTCACTACTGATGTGCATGAGATAGTGTTAACATATCTATTAAATAAACACTATAATACTAAAATGTTAATGCAATTTCTATTCATATTTGCAGGGCGTAAGTATCAATAGTAAATTAAATAAAGAAGAGTGTACCATAATACTTCGTTGGTCTAGTGTTCGAACTGACTGTTGGCATTAGTGACAGCTAACTCACTACTGATATGCGTGAGATAAGTATTAAATAAACACACTACAATACTAAAATGTTAATGCAATTTCTATTCATATTTGCAGGGCGTAAGTATCAATAGTAAATTAAATAAAGACGAGTGTACCGCAATACCTCGTTGGTCTAGTGTTCGAACTGACTGTTGGCATTAGTGACAGCTAACTCACTACTGATGTGCGTGAGATAAGTATTAAATAAACACACTACAATACTAAAATGTTAATGCAATTTCTATTCATATTTGCAGGACGTAAGTATCAATAGTAAATTAAATAAAGAAGAGTATACCGCAATACCTCGTTGGTCTAGTGTTCGAATGCGCTACTGCTGAGTTTGAGTTCCTGGGTTGGATTCCCAGCTCGGCCAAAATATTATTGGGCTTTTTCCACCAGGAACTTCTCAGTAGCAGCCCGGAGTTAGGTCTTATGTCCGGAATAGGCTCACCCCCATCACAATATAAATAAGGACAGTAAGGAAACTTGGCCTATTTTTTTAAATAATACCTTACGATTTATTTTTAAAAAGATCGCGGCGAACTCTTGTCTCGATAGTACGAAAGCCCTCTACCAAAACCATTTCGCATAGTCAAAAAAATTTTCTGATCTACCTCATGGCAACCCGGTTATTTTTTTTTTTAAATCATTTTTATTGTAACCGGGTTCATGTCACCTAATTCTAAATATGCAATTTTCTACGTCTGGGCAACCTTTTTCATCATGTCCAACAGTTTTGGACAATGCTATGTAAAATCGGATGGAAGATCGTTAAAATTTTTCAACCAAATTAGTAAACGTAAAACGATAAGGCAAACATTTTGGTTTTGGGCTCTCGTAACACGCAACTGACAACACTGCTAGAATCGCTTCTAGGTCTCGTAAATGAGCGCGTCTATGTGGGTGTGTGTGCCGTTTCGAACGTTTGCTTCGTTGTTTCCATACCGTCCATATTTATATTGTGCCCCCATTATATGGGCCTGAAATTTTAGTGGTGAAATGTGGGTGGACTATTAATAGGTACCTACACCTCTAATTGAAGTCAAAACAATTATTTCAAATAGGCCCCATAAGGCACTTTTGAACGTCAAAATTTACAAAAAAATAGAATGGATTCTAGTCGCCTCTTCCAAAAGGTAGGTTTCGTATTGATTAAAAGGCAAGAAATTCTGCCTAACCATCCGGAAATAAAAGCTTTATAATATGTTACAATCAAATTATCTAATAAAAAAATGGAAAATTCAAAAATGGACGCCTAATAACGCTCATTTAAAAACAAAAAATTGTAAAAACAAAAAAGAAATAGTTTTGTATTAGTTGTATACTATTAAATGAGCAATATTTGTATTATGAGCAATATGTATTATGAGCTATGTATGAGTAATCCTAACTAATATTATAAATGCGAAAGTGAGTTTGTTTGTTTATATGTTACGCTTTCACGCTAAAACGGCTCTACAGATTTAGGTGAAAGTTAGCACATAGGTAGACCATGACCTGGTTTTTCATTGACAAATGTTACTTTCAAAAGTTTTCCGCCATTCGTGGTGAACTAACAGTTATCATTAGTGACAGCTACCTCACTACTGATGTGCATGAGATAGTGTTAACATATCTATTAAATAAACACTATAATACTAAAATGTTAATGCAATTTCTATTCATATTTGCAGGGCGTAAGTATCAATAGTAAATTAAATAAAGAAGAGTGTACCATAATACTTCGTTGGTCTAGTGTTCGAACTGACTGTTGGCATTAGTGACAGCTAACTCACTACTGATATGCGTGAGATAAGTATTAAATAAACACACTACAATACTAAAATGTTAATGCAATTTCTATTCATATTTGCAGGGCGTAAGTATCAATAGTAAATTAAATAAAGAAGAGTGTACCGCAATACCTCGTTGGTCTAGTGTTCGAACTGACTGTTGGCATTAGTGACAGCTAACTCACTACTGATGTGCGTGAGATAAGTATTAAATAAACACACTACAATACTAAAATGTTAATGCAATTTCTATTCATATTTGCAGGACGTAAGTATCAATAGTAAATTAAATAAAGAAGAGTATACCGCAATACCTCGTTGGTCTAGTGTTCGAATGCGCTACTGCTGAGTTTGAGTTCCTGGGTTGGATTCCCAGCTCGGCCAAAATATTATTGGGCTTTTTCCACCAGGAACTTCTCAGTAGCAGCCCGGAGTTAGGTCTTATGTCCGGAATAGGCTCACCCCCATCACAATATAAATAAGGACAGTAAGGAAACTTGGCCTATTTATTTAAATAATACCTTACGATTTATTTTTAAAAAGATCGCGGCGAACTCTTGTCTCGATAGTACGAAAGCCCTCTACCAAAACCATTTCGCATAGTCAAAAAATTTTTCTGATCTACCTCATGGCAACCCGGTTATTTTTTTTTTTAAATCATTTTTATTGTAACCGGGTTCATGTCACCTAATTCTAAATATGCAATTTTCTACGTCTGGGCAACCTTTTTCATCATGTCCAACAGTTTTGGACAATGCTATGTAAAATCGGATGGAAGATCGTTAAAATTTTTCAACCAAATTAGTAAACGTAAAACGATAAGGCAAACATTTTGGTTTTGGGCTCTCGTAACACGCAACTGACAACACTGCTAGAATCGCTTCTAGGTCTCGTAAATGAGCGCGTCTATGTGGGTGTGTGTGCCGTTTCGAACGTTTGCTTCGTTGTTTCCATACCGTCCATATTTATATTGTGCCCCCATTATATGGGCCTGAAATTTTAGTGGTGAAATGTGGGTGGACTATTAATAGGTACCTACACCTCTAATTGAAGTCAAAACAATTATTTCAAATAGGCCCCATAAGGCACTTTTGAACGTCAAAATTTACAAAAAAATAGAATGGATTCTAGTCGCCTCTTCCAAAAGGTAGGTTTCGTATTGATTAAAAGGCAAGAAATTCTGCCTAACCATCCGGAAATAAAAGCTTTATAATATGTTACAATCAAATTATCTAATAAAAAAATGGAAAATTCAAAAATGGACGCCTAATAACGCTCATTTAAAAACAAAAAATTGTAAAAACAAAAAAGAAATAGTTTTGTATTAGTTGTATACTATTAAATGAGCAATATTTGTATTATGAGCAATATGTATTATGAGCTATGTATGAGTAATCCTAACTAATATTATAAATGCGAAAGTGAGTTTGTTTGTTTATATGTTACGCTTTCACGCTAAAACGGCTCTACAGATTTAGGTGAAAGTTAGCACATAGGTAGACCATGACCTGGTTTTTCATTGACAAATGTTACTTTCAAAAGTTTTCCGCCATTCGTGGTGAACTAACAGTTATCATTAGTGACAGCTACCTCACTACTGATGTGCATGAGATAGTGTTAACATATCTATTAAATAAACACTATAATACTAAAATGTTAATGCAATTTCTATTCATATTTGCAGGGCGTAAGTATCAATAGTAAATTAAATAAAGAAGAGTGTACCGTAATACCTCGTTGGTCTAGTGTTCGAACTGACTGTTGGCATTAGTGACAGCTAACTCACTACTGATGTGCGTGAGATAAGTATTAAATAAACACACAATACTAAAATGTTAATGCAATTTCTATTCATATCTGCAGAGCGTAAGTATCAATAATAAATTAAATAAAGAAGAGTGTACCGCAACACCTCGTTGGTCTAGTGTTCGAAAGCGCTACTGCTGAGCTTGTGGTCCTGGGTTTGATTCCCAGGTCGGCTCATGTGTTATTGGGCTTTTTCCAGCAGGAATTTCTAAGTAGCAGCACGGAGCTTGGATTTGTATCCAGTCGATGGCAATAGACTCGGCCCCTATTACGTGAGACTTAAGCATTTCTTTTGAAATGTGGGTTTTCTATAGGTATGCCTCTGCCTAAACATCCGGGGAATACAGGCTTGAAGTTGTTTCTTCAAGTTACTTTATTTAAAAAAAATTGTACTATCAGGACCTCCATACCCCAGTAACTCATAAAAGAGATTTTTATAAAAAAAGATTCATAGATTTTATTTCATAGGTTTCATAGATTCCTATGAAGCCCGATTTGACACCTCTCAAAATACTTCGTGTAGTACTAGGGGAAAAAAATCGGTTGCTTTAAAAACCCGATTCTCGATACATATCGTTTTATCATACTTAGAGTTTATAATCGCCAATTAAATCTATTTTGCTTAAAACTGATTCTCGAGCCACATCGTTGTATTACAAGTCGTCATCATCATCATCACCAGGCTACAGCAGTCCACTACTGGACCCTTCAACTGCACGCCATTTCAGCTCGATTCTCGTCAACTCTCATCCAGCTGCTAGACACCTCGACGTAACCATTCGGGAAAAACAGGCGTGATGTTATTGTTATGTGTTTCTTTGTTAAGGATTGGTTTGTTTGATGTTGGTTCAATCATCTACTAAATTAAAAAAAAATGGAAATCCAAAAGCGCACGCCTCATAACGCCCAACAAAAACAGAAACATTGAATAAATAAAAAACAGAAAAACGCTTCCCGCTATGAGGCGTACGATACTGTATTAGCTTTTACCCGCAGCTTCATCCACGTGGAGTTCCGAAATTATCCCACGGGAACGAACTACCGGGATAAAAAGTATTCTATGTGTTAATCAGGTTATAAACTATCTGTGTACAAATCACTATTATTATCCGCTGCATGCGGTGAGCACAGAACCGGTCGAAGAGGCGGTGTTTGGGGATACCTATGTCCAGCAGTGGACGTCTTCCGGTAAAAAGATGATGATGATGATTATGACTATGCTCCACCAAGCATCTCGTGCAGGCACGCCTCACTTTCAACAGTTGTCCACCATTCGAGGTGAACTAGTAGTGTTTACATACCTGTTATATAAATAAACCACAATATTAAAATGTTAACGCAATTTCTATAAATATTTTCAGAACGTAAGTATTAACAATAAATCAAAGAAGAGTGTATCACAATACCTCATTGGGCCAGTGGTTTAAAGCGCTTCTGCTGAGCATGAGGTCCTGGGTTGGATTCCCAGCTCAGCCAAAATATTATTGGGCTTTTTCCACCAGGAACTTCTCAGTAGCAGCCCGGAGTTAGGTCTTATGTCCGGAATAGGCTCACCCCCATCACAATATAAATATAGACAGTAAGGAAACTTGGCCTATTTTTTTTAATAGTACCCTACGATCTATTTTTAAAAAGATCGCGGCGAACTCTTGTCTCGATAGTACGAAAGCCCTCTACCAAAACCATTTCGCATAGTCAAAAATTTTTACTGATCTATCTCATAGCAACCTGGTTCATTTTTTTTTTAATCATTTTTATTGTAACCGGGTTCATGTCACCTAATTCTAAATATGCAATTTTCTACGTCTGGGCAACCTTTTTCATCATGTCCAACAGTTTTGGACAATGCTATGTAAAATCGGATGGAAGATCGTTAAAATATTTCAACCAAATTAGTAAACGTAAAACGATAAGGCAAACATTTTGGTTTTGGGCTCTCGTAACACGCAACTGACAACACTGCTAGAATCGCTTCTAGGTCTCGTAAATGAGCGCGTCTATGTGGGTGTGTGTGCCGTTTCGAACGTTTGCTTCGTTGTTTCCATACCGTCCATATTTATATTGTGCCCCCATTATATGGGCCTGAAATTTTAGGGGCGAAATGTGGGTGGACTATTAATAGGTACCTACACCTCTAAGTGTAAGTCAAAACAATTATTTCAAATAGGGCCCCATAAGGCACTTTTGAAAGTCTAAATTTACAAAAAAATTGAATTGATTCTAGTCGCCTCTACCAAAAGGTAGTTTCGTATTGAGAAAAAGGCAAGAAACTCTGCCTAACCATCCGGGAATAAAAGCATGACAATATGGTACAATCAAATTATCTGATAAAAAATGGAAAATTCATAAGTGGTCGCCTCATAAAGGCTCTTACATACTGGGGCGATTCGCCGCGCGACGCGACGCCGCCGCATTGTTCGCCGTGAGAAAGTGTTTTGATAAAATTCGCGTCGCGCGACAAATTGCACCAGTATGTAAGAGCCTTAACGCTCATTTAAAAACAAAAAATTGTAAAAAGAAATAGTTTTTTATTAGTTAAATACTATTAAATGAGCAATATTTTTATTATGAGCTATGTATGAGTAATCCTAACTAATATTATAAATGCGAAAGTGAGGTTGTTTGTTTATTTGTTACGCTTCCACGCTAAAACGGCTCTACAGATTTAGGTGAAATTTAGCACATAGGTAGACCATGACCTGGTTTTCCATTGACATAGGTTACTCTCAACAGTTTTCCGCCATTCGAGGTGAACTGACGGTTGACACTAGTGACAGCTACCTCACTACTGATATGCATGAGTAGTGTTTACATATTTATTAAACAAACACACTACAATACTAAAATGATAATGCAATTTCTATTCATATTTTCAGCCTGTAAGTAACAATAATAAATTAAAGATGAGTGTATCGCAATAATACTTCGTTGGTCTAGTATTCGAACTGACGGTTGACACTAGTGACAGCTACCTCACTACTGATATGCATGAGTAGTGTTTACATATCTATTAAACAAACACACTACAATACTAAAATGATAATGCAATTTCTATTCATATTTACAGCCCGTAAGTAACAATAGTAAATTTAATAAAGAAGAGTGTACCGCAATACCTCGTTGGTCTAGTGTTCGAACTGACTGTTGGCATTAGTGACAGCTAACTCACTACTGATGTGCGTGAGATAAGTATTAAATAAACACACTACAATACTAAAATGTTAATGCAATTTCTATTCATATTTTCAGGGCGTAAGTATCATTAGTAAATTAAATAAAGAAGAGTGTACCGTAATACTTCGTTGGTCTAGTGTTCGAACTGACTGTTGGCATTAGTGACAGCTAACTCACTACTGATGTGCGTGAGATAAGTATTAAATAAACACACTACAATACTAAAATGTTAATGCAATTTCTATTCATATTTTCAGCCCGTAAGTATCAATAGTAAATTAAATAAAGAAGAGTGTACCGTAATACTTCGTTGGTCTAGTGTTCGAACTGACTGTTGGCATTAGTGACAGCTAACTCACTACTGATGTGCGTGAGATAAGTATTAAATAAACACACTACAATACTAAAATGTTAATGCAATTTCTATTCATATTTTCAGCCCGTAAGTATCAATAGTAAATTAAATAAAGAAGAGTGTACCGTAATACTTCGTTGGTCTAGTGTTCGAACTGACTGTTGGCATTAGTGACAGCTAACTCACTACTGATGTGCGTGAGATAAGTATTAAATAAACACACTACAATACTAAAATGTTAATGCAATTTCTATTCATATTTGCAGGGCGTAAGTATCAATAGTAAATTAAATAAAGAAGAGTGTACCGCAATACCTCGTTGGTCTAGTGTTCGAATGCGCTATTGCTGAGTTTGAGATCCTGGGTTGGATTCCCAGCTCGGCCAAAATATTATTGGGCTTTTTCCACCAGGAACTTCTCAGTAGCAGCCCGGAGTTAGGTCTTATGTCCGGAATAGGCTCACCCCCATCACAATATAAATAAGGACAGTAAGGAAACTTGGCCTATTTTTTTAAATAATACCCTACGATCTATTTTTAAAAAGATCGCGGCGAACTCTTGTCTCGATAGTACGAAAGCCCTCTATCAAAACCATTTCGCATAGTCAAAAAATTTTACTGATCTACCTCATGGCAAACCGGTTATTTTTTTTTTAAATCATTTTTATTGTAACCGGGTTCATGTCACCTAATTCTAAATATGCAATTTTCTACGTCTGGGCAACCTTTTTCATCATGTCCAACAGTTTTGGACAATGCTATGTAAAATCGGATGGAAGATCGTTAAAATTTTTCAACCAAATTAGTAAACGTAAAACGATAAGGCATACATTTTGGTTTTGGGCTCTCGTAACACGCAACTGACAACACTGCTAGAATCGCTTCTAGGTCTCGTAAATGAGCGCGTCTTAGGTGGGTGTGTGTGCCGTTTCGAACGTTTGCTTCGTTGTTTCCATACCGTCCATATTTATATTGTGCCCCCATTATATGGGCCTGAAATTTTAGGGGCGAAATGTGGGTGGACTATTAATAGGTACCTACACCTCTAAGTGTAAGTCAAAACAATTATTTCAAATAGGCCCCATAAGGCACTTTTGAACGTCAAAATTTACAAAAAAATTGAATGGAATCTAGTCGCCTCTTCCAAAAGGTAGGTTTCGTATTGAGAAAAAGGCAAGAAACTCTGCCTAACCATCCGGAAATAAAAGCGTCATAATATGGTACAATCAAATTATCTAATAAAAAAATGGAAAATTCAAAAGTGGACGCCTCATAACGCTCATTTAAAAACAAAAAATTGTAAAAACAAAAAAGAAATAGTTTTGTATTAGTTGTATACTATTAAATGAGCAATATTTGTATTATGAGCAATATGTATTATGAGCTATGTATGAGTAATCCTAACTAATATTATAAATGCGAAAGTGAGTTTGTTTGTTTATATGTTACGCTTTCACGCTAAAACGGCTCTACAGATTTAGGTGAAAGTTAGCACATAGGTAGACCATGACCTGGTTTTTCATTGACAAATGTTACTTTCAAAAGTTTTCCGCCATTCGTGGTGAACTAACAGTTATCATTAGTGACAGCTACCTCACTACTGATGTGCATGAGATAGTGTTAACATATCTATTAAATAAACACTATAATACTAAAATGTTAATGCAATTTCTATTCATATTTGCAGAGCGTAAGTATCAATAATAAATTAAAGATGAGTGTGTCGCAATAATTCGTTGGTCTACTGTTCGAAATGACTGTTGACACTTTTTTTAAATGAGGATCGTGGGAGGCACTCTTTTTAAGAAGTGTGCTACCACAAATGAGGCGAGGCTGCGGTGGCTTGAGAGCACGAACGCTGTGCTGTGAGTAGTGTGAGTGTGCCAGTGAGTCGCGTGCCTCGCCGATTCGCCGAGTCGCGTGTGTGCTGTGTGACGATAGAGTAGATACACGCGCGGTGAGTTCTGTGGTGTGTGTTTGTGCTAGCAACAGTGAACGAAGACATCAATGATCAAAATATGTTTACGAGTGAGTGACTCGATCGACTGACTCATTTTGTCAAAGACTAACAAGTGCAAATGTTCTGTGTGTAGCTAATCTGTGACAGTGTGGTGTGTACTAGCACATCAAAATAAAAAGAGTGAGTGACACTTTTCATACACGTGAGTAGCTACAACTGTGCTAGCACATGTGCGAGTTACCAAACACTACTATTATTATCCGCTGCATGCGGGAAGCACAGAAACGGTCGAAGTGGGAATGTTTCGGGGTGCCTATGTCCAGCAGTGGATGTCTTCCAGTTAAAATAATGATGATGACGTTGATGATATTACTTTAATGGCTCATCACCGCGCCAAGCCTCTCGTGCGACACGCCTCACTTTCAACAGTTTTCCGCCATTCGAGGAGAACTGTCAGTTGACATTAGTGACAGCTACCTCACTACTGATGTGCATGAGATGGTGTTAACATATCTATTACATAAACACACTACAATTCTAAAATGATAATGCAATTTCTATTCATATCTGCAGAGCGTAAGTATCAATAATAAATTAAATAAAGAAGAGTGTACCGCAACACCTCGTTGGTCTAGTGTTCGAAAGCGCTACTGCTGAGCTTGTGGTCCTGGGTTTGATTCCCAGGTCGGCTCATGTGTTATTGGGCTTTTTCCAGCAGGAATTTCTAAGTAGCAGCACGGAGCTTGGATTTGTATCCAGTCGATGGCAATAGACTCGCCCCCTATTACATGGGACTTAAGCATTTCTTTTGAAATGTGGGTTTTCTATAGGCCTCTGCCTAAACATCCGGGGAATACAGGCTTGAAGTTGTTTCTTCAAGTTACTTTATTTAAAAAAAATTGTACTATCAGGACCTCCATACCCCAGTAACTCATAAAAGAGATTTTTATAAAAAAAGATTCATAGATTTTATTTCATAGGTTTCATAGATTCCTATGAAGCCCGATTTGACACCTCTCAAAATACTTCGTGTAGTACTAGGGGAAAAAAATCGGTTGCTTTAAAAAACCGATTCTCGATACATATCGTTTTATCATACTTAGAGTTTATAATCGCCAATTAAATCTATTTTGCTTAAAACTGATTCTCGAGCCACATCGTTGTATTACAAGTCGTTATCATCATCATCACCAGGCTACAGCAGTCCACTACTGGACCCTTCAACTGCACGCCATTTCAGCTCGATTCTCGTCAACTCTCATCCAGCTGCTAGACACCTCGACGTAACCATTCGGGAAAAACAGGCGTGATGTTATTGTTATGTGTTTCTTTGTTAAGGATTGGTTTGTTTGATGTTGGTTCAATCATCTACTAAAACCAAAAAAAATGGAAATCCAAAAGCGCACGCCTCATAATGCCCAACAAAAACAAAAACATTGAATAAATAAAAAACAGAAAAACGCTTCCCGCTATGAGGCGTACGATACTGTATTAGCTTTTACCCGCAGCTTCATCCACGTGGAGTTCCGAAATTATCCCACGGGAACGAACTACCGGGATAAAAAGTATTCTATGTGTTAATCAGGTTATAAACTATCTGTGTACAAATCACTATTATTATCCGCTGCATGCGGTGAGCACAGAACCGGTCGAAGAGGCGGTGTTTGGGGATACCTATGTCCAGCAGTGGACGTCTTCCGGTAAAAAGATGATGATGATGATTATGACTATGCTCCACCAAGCATCTCGTGCAGGCACGCCTCACTTTCAACAGTTGTCCACCATTCGAGGTGAACTAGTAGTGTTTACATACCTGTTATATAAATAAACCACAATATTAAAATGTTAACGCAATTTCTATAAATATTTTCAGAACGTAAGTATTAACAATAAATCAAAGAAGAGTGTATCACAATACCTCATTGGGCCAGTGGTTTAAAGCGCTTCTGCTGAGCATGAGGTCCTGGGTTGGATTCCCAGCTCGGCCAAAATATTATTGGGCTTTTTCCACCAGGAACTTCTCAGTAGCAGCCCGGAGTTAGGTCTTATGTCGTATACTAGTTGTATACTATTAAATGAGCAATATTTGTATTATGAGCAATATGCATTTTATGAGCTACGTATGAGTAATCCTAAATTCCTAACTAATATTATAAATGCGAAAGTGCGTTTGTTTGTTTATTTGTTACGCTTTCACGCTAAAACGGCTTTACAGATTTAGGTGAAATTTTCATAGGTTACTTTCAACAGTTTTCCGCCATTCGAGGAGAACTGTCAGTTGACATTAGTGACAGCTACCTCACTACTGATGTGCATGAGATGGTGTTAACATTTCTATTAAATAAATAATACAAAATGTTAAAATGTTAATGCTATACTGGCTCATCACCAGCCCAAGCTTCTCGTGCAGGCACGCCTAACTTTCAACAGTTTTCCGCCATTCGTGGTAACTAACAGTTGCCATTAGTGACAGCTACCTCTCTACTGATGTGCATGAGATGGTGTTTTCATGACAATTATTCGAGTCCGGAAAAAATCAAACTGGTTGCTGATCTAGTTGTAAATTTATTATTTGTATGGCATAGATTTTTACATTTTGTGATTACTTAAACTCACACACTGTCTTACTAATATTACTTGTAAAATTTTTAGGAATATTGTGATATCCTATACTTTTACAATGTTTGTAAATATGTGAGCACCATGTATCTATAACATTTTTAATTTATTTATTTTTTGGCGGGATCTACATTGCCAGATGCGAACTATGCATCAAAAACTTGACATCACACAAAAATCCAACATGCATCGCGCAATTAAAGTTTACCGTGATATGGACATAATAATATGTACAAGAACCCGACATCAATCGTTAAGCAGTTGCCCGCCAGACACAACACCCGTCTGGTCGAGGGTCCTCCCTTTTCTATGCTGGATGAGTGAACTTTACACCCTGTTCCTCATACTCCTAAAATGTATTAGTCATTGCTCCATTTTTATTCTTCTTACCTATTGTGGTACAGTAATCGTATTCTAGGTGCATCGTATTCACATGTAATTATATATTTGATGTATATAAAATATTGTAAAACATTTTTTTAAAGAGTAAAGGTGGAGTTTCTAGCCCATTCTTCTTCATACGAAAACTACCTTTTGGAATTGGCAACTAGAATCAGTTCTATTTCTTTGTTTTTGACGTTCAAAAGTGCCTTTTATGTGCCTATTTGAAATAAATTATTTGACTTTGACATAGTACGAGTATCTATTAAATAAACACACTACAATACTAAACTGTTAATGCAATTTCTATTCATATTTGCAGCAAGTGAGTATAATTTTTTTTTCTAGCCTACTTCTTTCCTACTCCTGGGCAAAGGCCTCCCTCCACTCCTCCCATCTATCGCGAGCCTGCGCGTCCTCTTTCCAATTTTGATGGAACCTATCCAGCTCTTCCCGCCATCTCCTACGTGGTCTGCCGCGACCCGCTCTAACTGACCTCCACACCCCAGTAACTCATAAAAATTGTTTTTTATTTATACGCGACAATCTTAGAAGCCCGATTTGATACCTCTCAAAATACTTCGTGTAGTAATGGAGAAAAAAAATCGTTTGCTTTAAAAAACCGATTCTCGATACATATTATTACCGTTTTATCATACTTAGAGTTTATAATGGACAATTTTATGTAAGTACATTGCTTAAAACTGATTCTCGAGCCACATCGTTGTATTACATGTCGTCATCCTCATCATCACCAGCATACAGCAGTCCACTACAGCGGACCTCTTCAACTGCACGCCATTTCAACTCGATTCTCGTCAACTCTCATCCAGCTGCTAGACATCTCGACGTAACCATTCGGGAAAAACAGGCGTGATGTTATTGTTATACTTTGTTAAAGAATTATTTGTTTGGTTTTAGTACAATCATCTACTAAAACCACAAAAAAATTGTAAATCTAAAAGCGCACGCCTTATAACGCCCAACAAAAACAGTTTTTTTTTAATAAATAGAAAAATGCTTCGCGTTGTGAGGCGTGCAATACTGTATTAGCCCTTACCCGCGGCTTCATCCACGTGGAGTTCCGAAACTATCCCACGGGAACGAACTACCGGGATAAAAAGTATTCTATGTGTTAATCAGGTAATAACCTATCTGTGTACAGATCACTATTATTTAGAGATGGGTAGCACACCGCTTTAAAATGAGAATCGTGGGAGGCACTCTTTTTACAAAGTGTGCTAGCACACTATGCTACCACGAATAAGGCGAGGCTGCGGTGGCTTGAGAGAACGAACGTGCTGTGGGTAGTGTGAGTGTGCCAGTGAGTCGCGTGTCTCGCCGACTCGCCGCGCCGAGTCGCGTGTGTGCTGTGTGGTGTGTAGTGAGTACTGACGATAGAGTAGACACACGCGCGGTGAGTTCTGTGGTGTGTGTTTGTTCTAGCAACAGTGAACGAAGACATCAATGATCAATATACGTGTACGAGTGAGTGACTCGACCGACTGACTCATTTCGTTCAAAACTCACAAGTTCAAATGTTCTGTGTGTAGCTAATCTGTGCCAGTGTGGTGTGTGCTAGCACATCAAAATAAAATGAGTGAATGACACTTTTCATCCAAGTGAGTAGCTACAACTGCGCTAACACGTGTGCCGAGTTACCCAACACTACTATTATTATCCGCTGCATGCGGGAAGCACAGAACCTGTCGAAATGGCCGTGTTTGGGGGTGCATACGTCTAGCAGTGGACGTTCTGGTTGAAATAATGATGATGATGATGATAATTATCACTACACTGGCTCATCACCACACCAAGCCTCTCGTGCAGGCACGCTTTACTCTCAACAGTTTTCCACCATTTGTGGTGACCTAATTGTTGACATTAGTGACAGCTACCGCACTAAGTACCGATGTGCATGAGATAGTGTTTAAATATCCTTTAAACTCAGACCAACAAAAAAAGGCAGACGATGCGCTCCAAACATCAAAAGTGAAGCCACAAAACTATGCTCCTGCAAGTAAACACACAGGCTTACGCACACACATACACTAAAACTATGCTGATCGCTAGTACGTCACACGGAACAGAAAAAACAGGTACGTCACGAGAATTATGCCTTCCTGTGAAGTGAAAACTTGTAAAAACAATAGCAAGACACATAAAAAGTCTCACGGAATCTCTTTTCACTTATACATACTTGAAATAACATCGTTTTTTAATTTAAATAACTTCGAATATTAGGTTACTTGGAACAAAAAACCTCATCGAATGAATGAATGAAAGCAGTGACATAAGGTGGGAGGGTTGCCATAATGTGATTTCAAATTTTCCCATTCGATTAAACCAATTTAAATTCTGATTTCTTATTTCGAGTAATTTTATTCTTGTTTTGTTATTTCATGTATTTATATTTTAGATTTCCAAGTAATACTGAATCTAAAAGTAAATGGATAGTAGCTACAAGAAATAGCGATGTATTTTTTTTTGTTTTTGTTTCGGAATAGAAGTCCTTCTTAAAATTTGAGGTATAATACCATACTCAACAATATCTTACTCGTACAATATTATCCTACCCATACAATATTATCCCCCAAATTACAGGGAAAAACTTTAATAAACGGCAGCCCTTTTTACACACACATAGATAAAAAGGTGGCTTCACTTTTGATGTTCGGAGTGCTCCATCTTTCTTTTTTTGTTGGTCTGAGCCTTTAAATAAATACTCATCAATGTTAATAATGTATATAGTTAACTTAGTTATCAAGTTGAGATATTTATAGAATAGTGCGGCAGTTTTTACAAATTCAAGTACACATACCTAAGTCATCGATTGTTTTATTGATGAAATGCTAATCGGTGTTTTTTTTTTCTATTCTTTTTTCAGAATCTGAATGAGGTAAGCATAATTTGATTAGTTACAAAACTATAGAATAGTATAGAACATTACTTTCGCGGCCTGCAATAAGGGAATTGATGGACGATCGTGAAAATGTGGGCCGAGGCGAAGCCGAGGCACACATACGTGAGTCCATCAATTCCTGATTGCGGCCAAGGCTTGTATAGTACTTTTCTCAAATAATGCGCAGAAATTCAAACTGAGTAAATTAAATAAAAATTCCAGAATCAATGACGAACAACTCCAATTTTTCATGCGCCAATATGTTCATTTGTTTCTTCTTTGTTCTATTTGCAAGCCAATTCGAAATTTAAATAAAATCTTTGATAAGTTACCTACTTGGTTGCCGTGTGCTGAAGTAACAAGTTCGTTCCATTTTTAAATAACACGACAGATATGAGTTTTCATAGTAATTTATTTGGCCACTAAACATGCCAGATATGGATTTTCATAGTAACTTTGCTGGCCGCATCGTCACTTGATTTTGACCAGTACAGCAATTTCGATTTATCTCGAAGAAGGTTGTCAAAATAATGCTCGAATTTCCAAGCATGTTTGAAAAAAAATATTATTATGTTACGATTCATGGGAAGAACATTTCTTAAAATTTAGGGACGGCTGCATAATATGGCGAACCACACACCTTAAAAAACGAATCCCTAAAAAACGGAGCCTCACTGAACATTAAAAATAAATACTTACCGTTCACCAATTCTTTCCCTTTTTTTCGATTCGAAATGTCAATCTGAGTCTACTTATTATTTGCCTTTGGTAACTTAAATTCAAAATCAAAATCAAAATATTTTATTTCACATAAGCCTACATGGGCACTTATGAAACGTCAGAAGCTAGGTGCACGGTTCCAATTGGTCGTTTCCTATGGAGAAGAGCCGGCAAGAAACTCCATGGTTACTCTTTTAAAAGATAATTGGCTTTTACAATATTTTCGAATTACAGTGTTAATAGTTATGGGAGGACAGTGTAGGCCTTTCAAAAAGTTTCAGGTAAAGTTCATAAAAAAAAATTAAATAAACGTCTACAGTTCTCTAAGCTTACGACGTTCTCACATTCACAAGGTAGAAAAGAATCTATATAAGATAAATAACATACTACAGATAAAAACCTATTCAAACCAAATGACATGATTGCCATTACAACTGTAACAAATCTGAATAATTAACACGGACAATGGAACAATTAACAATTGGAAGACAAATGTGACATCTACCAACTAACATGGCGGCCCACGTTGTGGATTACGGCCCATTCCTTCCCACTGAGAGGGGCCTGTGTCCCAACAGTGGGAACATTATTGGCTGATTATGCATACGTTTATGTTATGAGGAATTTTCTAAAAACCTAGGAATAGTAGAAAAATTACGTTGAATTAGTTAAAGGTTGAAGTGGTACTGTTAGCTTGTTTCAAATTCATGTTTCAATTTCAAATAAATATTGCGCATTTTCTAGATACATTTGCCTCATTCAGTGAAAATAAGTAGTGAATTCTACTAAAAATTATCGATTATTACGGAAGTTTGATTTGAGTTTTAAAAATGTATTATTTCAATACCGAAGTATAATATCCACTGTGGCAACACTGTCAAAGAATAAGTGATTACGAATGTAACAAACTTTTAAATGTTTTTTTATTATGGCAGCTGAATGTATTATTTTTACTTTGGCAACACTTAGAAATGACCGGTCATTCTCGTTATTTCTGGGTGGGGCAAAAGTCGTTTTCAATTGTAAAAGGCGGTGCAAAGCCAGTGATCATTGAGCTACGAAGCAAGTCGGTTGAACTTGTAATAAGATTCCATGTGTATAATAAAGTTATTTATTACAAAGAACATTGTTTGAATTTTTGAAAATAGAAGTTTTAACAATTCAGAAGCAGGGATAGCACCAGGGAATTCTGGTGTAGCTATTGCTACCATACTAGTGTGATCGTACGTCCACAGAAAGATCATTGGACAGTGTATATTGAACAATTGAGTGAAGATGTCCAGTGACCGGTCAGAGAAGTCAACTAGGAGTCATCACAGCATTGTGCTGGGAGCCCGACTCTCGAGACGCAGCCGATCTCGGACACGTGCTGGAAACTTGAAGCCATGTCGTCGCTCGTCGGCAGCGCCCAGGCGAAGTCGTCGCTCGCCAGCTTCGCCCCGCACCGATAAACGTAGCTCCGAGCGGCGCAGATCCAATAGATCACCTCCAAGGGTTGAGTCGCGGGCAAGAAGTCGAAGCAGGTCAGTCGTAATTACCTCCATTGCAGCGTCGAACATCGCGTAGGCCATCAATGGACACGCAGATATGTGAACCGTCAAATGAATTTATAGATCGTAGTCGTAGTAGGCAGAGGCGTCGCAGATTACGAACTCCTCGTAGAGGAAGTGTTAATAGATCGCGAAGTCCAGTCCACTCGGATACAAATGAAAGATTTACATGTACACCGCAGCCTCCATCTATCAATGTCAATAATGAATTATTAAAATGTATCAAAGAATCCTTACAATCCATCTTAGCCACAAATCCACACAATAAATAAAGATTTGCCAACAATAATGTAGTTCCAGAATTCGATCCTAAATCAAAAAACCAAACAATTGTTACTTGGTTGACTAAAGTCATAGAATCGTCTGAGACCTATGGCTGGGACAGTAAACAGACCGCTCACTATGCTCTTCCAAAGTTAGTTGGTACTGCAAAAAAGTGGTACGAAGGACAGTCATCAGTATTGCTTTCATGGGACGAATGGGTTGAAAAACTTAAATCTGCTTTTCCGTCACATGAAAATTATGGTAATTTGCTTACGGAAATGTTAACTATAAGGGCAAAGTTTGGAGATGATTTAGAAGGATACTATTATGAAAAGTTAATAGCCTTAAATAGGTGTAATATAGTGGGTAAGAAGGCTGTTGACTGCATTGTTTACGGAATAGATGATAGATCGGTTCGTTTCGGAGCAGAAGCAGTAGGTTTAAGGATGCGGATAAACTACTGGGGTATCTGAGGGGTGTCAAACATGAAAGATTAGATAGGTTTAATAAGAAACCAGTACGTTCTGTTGTAAACGAAACGCGTAAACCTGTAAAAAATAATTTGGCTAGAGTCTTGACATGTTATAACTGTCATGAAACGGGCCATTACGTATCGGGATGCAAAAACCTATTGTTAAGTGTCAAAAGTGTAAACGTATTGGTCATAATGATCCTAAATGCAATAGGAGCGTTTGGGTAGATAGAGCCGAAGTTAAGACATTATGACTAGATAATAGTATTGATTTAGAAGTTGATAAATAATTTATTAAGGGTGTAAACGTTAATAATGTACATTTGACAGGATACATAGATTTTGGTAGTCAGTGTACTTTGATAAAAGAATCCGTCATGGAAGCAATTGTACCACGTGAAAAATGGCAAGTGGATAAATTTGCCATCTCAAAAAGGTTTTGGTAATACATAGAAGTAAGTTAAGTATGTATGATCTCTGACTTGTTATTTGTTTTTTGAATTATGTTAATTATGTAAATGTACAATATACAGTTTTATGCCTAGTTTTTATCTATTAATTACTGTCATTGGTGCAAGCCGTTGTAATTAAATATAAATAAATAAATAGAGTAGTAAAACTCATTGATAGAGTAGTAAAACTCTATCAATGAGTTTTTAGATGATAGAAGCATAAAATAAAAAATGTCCGATCCACTTGTTATTTTATCTTGTTTACGACGTTACTTGTCTGAAACAGTTTTATTTAGTTTTTAGTTTTTTTTATACACCTGATTTGTACGCCTTGCAAGGCAAAACATAGTGATACAACGCAAATTTTATACCTGGTACCATATTACCTATTACAAATAAAATACTTTGACTTTGACTTTGAAATGAACATATTGGCGCATGAAAAATTATAGTTCGCCATTGATTCTGTAATTTTTATTAAATTTACTCGGTTTGAATTTCCGCGCATTATTTGAGAAAAGTACTCCTCGAGACTCCTCCGTACCTCGGAAGGCACGTTAAAGCGTTGGTCCCGGCTGTCATTTATGGATCTTTGACAGTCGTTACGGGTCGTCAGAAGCCCGAAACTCTGACAACCAGTCTTGCCAAGGGGTATCGTATTACCCAGTTACTGGGTTGTGGAGGTCAGATAGGCAGTCGCTCCATGTAAAATACTGGTATTCAGCTGCATCCGGTTGGACTGGAAGCCGACCCCAACATGGTTGGTAAAAGGCTAGGCAGATGATGATTTGAGAAAAGTACTATACAAGCCTTGGCCGCCATCAGGAATTGATTGACTCACGTATGTGTGCCTCGGCTACGCCTCGACCCACATTTTCACGATCCTCCATCAATTCCCTTATTGCTGGCCGCGACAGTAATATACTATTGAACAAAATCGTTTTTTTTTGTTGTTTTGTTTTTAATACGATTATTTCTAATATTTTCAGATTGTAAGTAGCAAAAACCTTTCAAATAAGTGTGAGATGCAATTTGCCAAAATGTTGTCGGATAATCATAATTATATTAATTAGGAAGACTAATAGGATCAGACGGTATATTATTTAAAAAAAAGTGAAAGACTTTTGGCAACTCAACGTCAAAAATAATTATTACAAAAATTGCCCGTAACCAATTTTGCAACGGACTCGCAATAAGAGCCGCACCGATCGATCGATCAGGTTAAGCTACGCTTGCCTAGGTCGGTCAGTGGATGGATGACCATCTTTACATACCGAGACCCCTCCGTGCCTTGGAAAGCATATTAAGTCGTTGGTACCGGCTGAAATTCGTGATATTTTGACAGACGTTACAGATCTAGAAGCCCGAAAGCCTGAAAACCAGTCTTACCAAGGGTTAGCGTGTTACCCAGTGACTGGGTAATGGGGTCAGATAAGCAGTCACTCCATGCAAAGTACTGGTATTCAGCTGCATCCGATTAGACTGGAAGCCAACCCCAACAGAGTTGGAAAAAGGCAGGCAGATGATAATATATTATCTACCCACTACTGCATAAATATGGGATAGAAAAAGAAAAGAAAGAAAGAAAAATTGTTTATTCTGCACAAACAAAACGCACATTACAAACAAAATAAAGATTGAGAGAGTGAGTGAGTGAGTGAGAGTGTATGGAGTGGTATTCCACTGTCATGTGGTGTCCATTGATAAGAGTATAATGCCGATAAAATATTGCTTACCTTTTTGGCATTTGTATCGGTTTTTTTTTTGGTCTGAGACTGCGTGTAGGTGCAATTGGTCCGTTCTTGGTCCGTCTTATGACTAAATCCGTTTTTTCCAATATTTTCAGGTTGTAAGTAACCATGTACTTACATAATACATTAAATATTTAAATAAATTACAAAAAATGGCGTTTCTTCAACAAGATCTTTTTTACGAGTTTATAAATATTATTCAAAATTATATAAATATTTTAAAATATAAAACTACCTCGTTGGTCTAGTCTCAAGCTTCCATCAGGTCACAGTGTTATTGGGTTTTTTCATCTAGAATTTCTCAGTAGCAGTCTGGAGTCTAGATTTGAGGCCGGTTGATGGCAATAGGCTCGCCCCCTATTGTATGGGACTTCAACATAACTGGCGAAAGTACACCTCTACCCTTAGAGGAAACAAGAAGTGCTGTTGTGTACTGTTAGGTATACATATTACAAATAAAGTTACAAAACTAAAACCCAACTACGACAAAAAAGTCAACTAAAAAGGTATAAACACGACATCACAGACAGACAAATTAAAAATCCGGAGTCACACGTAATCTCCTGAAATCATAAATGTCATTTCACTAAATAATGTAAGTAGTTAGTACACATATTTCGTCTATAATTTATGTTTTAAAGTATAAAAGTGTTTTTTCAATATTTTCAGTGTGTAAGTACCTAAACAGTAATTATGTATGTGTGAGTTAGATTTGTAATAATTATTTTACCATTGGCGCCTGAATGACATTGACAGGCGTTGTTGGTAAACACTTGTGTTTGTGAAGGTATCACTGAAATTGTATTGATAAAAAGAGAAGGCGCTATTAGTTCCGATTTTGCCTACGTGCCACAATATCGTTGTAGCGTTGTAGGTATGTTATGTTATATAAGACGAAGGCTTCTGGTAGACTTTGATCCTCAATATCTCCAGAAAAATTATCCCTATGATGGGTAGAAAATGGGGCCATCATTTTCGATTATTTACACCCGATATTGCCAACATTCTTCTCTTTTCTTCGTCGTATGGGTGGTTCCATTTGGTTTTAAATAAGCTTCGACCAGAATTCGGCTATTTCGACGGGGTTATCGTTGGGCTCTCAAAGTTCTTCTATAGCGCAAGTATTCATTATTACACAGAGAACTATAAGAGGTGAGGAATGCTCCTACTGTGGCTCATCGGAATAACCCACATAACTAAGCTGTGCCTGCAGCACAAAAATTATTATGACAATAATTGATTTTAAAAAAAAAACCACCTTTCTGTGTTTAGATCATTTGAACGAATGGAATTGTTGCAAGATGGAAAGTTGCTTCGAAACTCTTTTTTACGAGTTTGATCAATGTAATGGACAACATGCAATCCAAGGGTCGATTCGTTAAAAAGTATTGAATGCTTTCACAAAATGTACATGTTTACACCCTCTTTCGCGTTCTCGAATCTGCCTCGCTGTTCTAGTGGATGCAAGTGCTACTGTTGAGTAAGACGGCTTGGGATCAATTTCCGGGTCGGTTAAAGTATTGTCATTGGGTTTTTCCATCATGAATTTCCCGGAGTCTGGATTTGTGCCCTGTTGATGGCAATAGACTCGCCCCCTATAGGACTTAATTATAACCAGCGAAATGTCAGTGTACTGTAGGTAGGTATACCTCTGCCTTACCCTTCGGGGAATACAGGCGTT
Organism: Lithophane leautieri; assembly: GCA_949152455.1. Taxonomy (NCBI): domain Eukaryota; kingdom Metazoa; phylum Arthropoda; class Insecta; order Lepidoptera; family Noctuidae; genus Lithophane; species Lithophane leautieri. The sequence goes on from OX424486.1 coordinate 1,684,892, forward strand.
ATGTTATGTGTTGTTGTTGAAGTGTCAATAAGAAGATGGAAATAAAGAAAGCAAATACATTTATTTGTGGCAAATATAACGTTAAGAACAAACAAATACACGTAAAATAACAAATTGGGGTAAAATATGAGTCACATTGACCCAAAACGGCCATCGCTCAGCATATTTCTATATCATTATGCTCAATCCGATTTTCAGCCTGTAAGTGACGATTTGTAAATAAAATGAGAGATTATGTGTGATGTAAATGTTTGATCTTAAATATATTTAAGGAGGCTGACTAACAGTAGCAATATTATGTTATAAAGTGTAAAGGCTTCTGGGAAGCAAGGGTTAGCAGGCATTCTGATAACCAGTCTTGCATAAGTGGAGCTCGTGACTAAATAATAACAGTCGCACGAATCGATCTTCAAGGTTAAGCAATGCTTACCAAGGTCAGTTCGGATGGATGGCAGTTGGATGGGTAACCAGACCATCCATTAAATACTGAGATCCACCCCGCCTCGGAAACCACGTCAAGCCGTTGGTCCCGGCTGTCATTTGTAGATCTTTGACAGTCGTTATGTCACAGTCAGAAATCTCAGAAGCCCGTAAGTCTGGCAACCAGTCTTACCAAGGGGTATAGTGTTACCCAGGAACTAAGCTCAAATAGGCAGTCGTTTCATGTAAAATACTAGTATTCAGCTGCATCCGATTAGACTGGAAGCCAAACCTCACATATTTGAGGAAGGCAGATGATAAAGGAATACAAAAAAGTCATTTCTTTCTTTCCTCTTTCATTCAAATGGAAAAAAGAGGCAGCGAGATTGAATTAACAGAAGCTTAAATTAAAAAAGAAAAACAAATTTGGATTATTTTTCGCTAAAATGTTAATCCGATTTTTAATATTTTCAGACTGTAAGTCATGAATTGCTGAAAAAAAGTTTGATTATTAATTTCATTTCTTTTCCATTCTTTATGATGGTACATTCGTTATTTCTAATGCTTTTTTTAATCTACTATAAATAAAATAAAAATAGAACTTAAAGTACAATTATGTGTATTTTCGTGAGATATTTAAACTTTTCCAAAGAAAACCATACATACAGCGTGTAACAAAAACCTTGTCCTTGTTAAGAATCATACTGAGACTCCAATTGTTTTTTTTTTTTTAAAAGAGCCGATTTTTTTTTTTTAAAGCCGATTTTTTTTTTAATCGGGAATTTTACCGGTTTATTACATAGGGCGCGGGCGGCCGTCGTCTAGCGGGTGGCTACAAGTCATAACATATGACCTCTACAGAAAATTTGCTAAATTATAATGAAATTGGGGTCATTTTAATACTAAAAATGTGAATTTCAAATTGCAATAACTTTTTTATTATATTTTTTTCTGGTCATTTTATTGCAGTACCTATGTGCCCCTTTCGGATCGGGCAGGGCTTTTGTTACAGGGTGTGTTACGTACATCTAAGTAATTTTGTGCAAAAATAATTGCGAAAATTCGCTTGCGACGGGTACACACGGCTACACATCAAGCTATACATTTCCAGTATAAGCTGACCTCGCATTGTACAGAAATCCTACACAATGCGAAACCAGCATAAACTGGAAATGTATAGCTTGATGTGTAGCCGTGTGAACAGGGACCGTGAGAAAATCTTAAATTAAGTTTTACCATTTAAAACATGTTTCCGTAAAAAAAAAACATTAAAAGAGTTGGAATTTTGCCCTTCAACATCTCCGTAACCAGAAGGTTCAGTACAATAAAATATAATATCATAATAACGAGATGAACAAGTGTCTCTCGGCTTCCTTAACGGTATTTTTGCACCTGAGCAGTAATTGCGTAACACACATAAAATGACAATTGATCGCAATGGGTTTGATTTTGACAATTCACCCACTTTCATTGCGTTATTTACATTGTTGAAAAGATGATTTTTTTAAACATATGCGCTGATGCAATTTCCATCAAAACTCTCGGATTGTGATAGAAAGTGTGTTACGCCATTAGGCTGCCGTTACTTACCCACCCATATTTTTTTTAAATAGGTGTGACGTATGATCAGCTTCATCCGGTTAGACTGGAAGCCGACCATAACATAGTTGGGAAAAGGCTAGGCAGATGATGATGTGACGTATGAAATAAAGCGAAAAAAATTTAGGTTATTACGCAAACGTAAAAAAAGAATCGGCGTTAGAAATCAAAGTTTTTTTTACAAATTTATTTATATATTCATTGTACAAAAGTTTTAAATACGATTTCTCTTATTATTTTCAGGAAGTAAGTAAAAATTTTTAAATAAATTTTGACGTTGTGTTCTTATGTTATCTATTAATTGTATTAATATCTAGGAAGACTACAGACTGTCTAACAGTACACAGATGTCAGTAACAGTATACAGATGTCTTGTTCAAAACACACTTGTTCGGGTCAGAAGAGGTGGAAGGAGAATTGAATTTCCAGCTGTCATTAGCAATTCCTCTAATTTGACACAAAAGCAATTCATAATTTAACGAATCTCCAAAGAAAACTGTCAAACAGATGAATTATTTCGTATGAATCGCACGCAGGTCATAATTATTTTGAATTTTATTGTCAGTTTGTGACATTTTACGATGATTCATAATATTTTCCTATTAAGATTTTGCCCAAGTGGCTGTTTCAAGCCCCCAGTTTGTTCATATGTTCGTTGTTAATTTGAATTCTTCTTATTATATTTTCAGGATGTGAGTACCAATTTTTTCTCATTTTCTTAGAATTTTCTTTAAGATTTTTAATATTGATAAATAACAAAATATTAAAAAAGTTATAATTTTATAATGTCAAAATAATGTGTTTTCAATTAAATTATTTTTATTGAACTTCAGCCGGTCAGTACCTACTTAAAATATTTCTGTATAAATAAGTCCAAGATGTTTACAATTATATATTATAAATGTACTTAACTTACTTAATTCGTTTTATTAATTCATATTAAATTATTTTTTATTTTATTTTTATAGATCATTGCTGCAACGGTACAGTTATTTATTTTTAGTACTAAAACTTTAAAAAAAAGGTCTTTCAAAGTACGTAAGTACAAGAGTAAGTACGAATCATGTGCACGCAACAAATTTTTGTCTAGCGTACAGTCATTTATTTGGGGTTGAAAACACAAAAAAAATCTTATTTTGCTATATCTCAATTATTTGCGACATGAAAACAGTCTGAGTATTTAAAATCTTCATGTTATCATGTTTTACATTTTAGTCTGATGAGTCAATAGTATCTGACGAAAGTTTAAACAAACCTCCAATAATTGCTAATTGTGAAACATGAAAAATAATTATGGTCCACGCGCGCGTAGCCGCGAGCAGCAGCTAGTAGTGTATGTTCGAAAAAGTCTGCTCAACAACTTAAATAAAGCAATGAATGTTGTTGAACTGACAATATTAAACAAATTGTGATTGATGTTCTACGCAATTAGGGTGATGCTATTCAATGTAATGAGGGAGTTTCCTCTGAAATTGTTAAAATTAAAACCGTAGCACAATAAATTGCCTGCCAGGGATGCGGGAAAGTCCGAAAGGGATACCGGGACCTTAGCAATAAGCAACTGAAGGAACACGGGTGTATTTTAGTCAGTAAAAGTCTGACACGCCCTCCCGCTCCGCCCAGAGCGGGCGAAGTGATATGAGGACTACCCACGCTCAAAAAAAAAAAAAAAGCACACTAAATTGATTTTAAAACAACGCTAGAGCATTCTAATAATATCAAAATATGAATGTTTCAGCTCACGGTAAGTAACACTGAGACCCTTTTTTATTATAACTTGACAAAGAATGCCAAAATAAAAGCGCGCTGTTGGATTTTCAACGCTCGGCTGAGCGAAGAAAGTTTAAAATCCAACAGCGCTCTTTTACTAGTACTAGACTAGGGTTAGTGAAAACGGGCATTGACATCAATTATTCTAGTAGACTAGCTCTTGGTGAAGCAGTTCGTCCGGGAAGTACTACCACCATACATATTTCTGCCGCCAAGCAGTGTTGCGGTGTCCCAGTTTGAAGGGTATGTGTGCCGGTGTAGTTACACGCACATGACACATTACAGCTTTGTCTCAGGGGTGGGAACGCATCTGCGATGCCTCCAGTACCTATTGCAAATGCTAACAGGACATTGGGAAATAATGGCTAGCCTTCAGTTTGAGAGCCACCAGAAGATGATTCCGCAATTTTTGTGCAGAAGAAAAATATAAATTTAAAATGCGATTAAAATAATCATATTTTGCCAATATAATTTAGCCAGTCGCCATTAATATTTACTTACATTAGGAAAAACAAAACTGAAACCATTTAACACTATCATGACCTATTTTGTTTTAGATTCCAGTAAGTATGGCACTGCGCTGATCAGCACCCTAATTGCGTACGAAAAATATGTCTACTCAACAACGTAAATAACGCAATGAATGTTTTTGAACTGTCAAGATGTAACAGATTGTGATTGATCGTGTGCTATGCAATTAGGCTGCTGGCAATGACTGGTCGCCACGTACATCATTTTTTAGTATTACTTTAATCTAGTAGCTAGTTCTATAGTTTAGTAGACAGCTTCTGACCAATGTATTTTATTCATTGAATGTTATATACGACTATTTGTATATACATTAGAAGTAATACCTAAATTCTGATTTAAGCGAATGTTATATGTATATGCTGTTTGTGTACTTATTGAATAAGTAAGTAAATCAGTGGCATTCATCGATGCGGACCAAACAAGATGGACGTCTGGCGCCATAGATTTTGCGTGAGAACGTCTAGCAACAATTTGACTTTAACAGCAGCATTAGCGTGCGGTTGACTGTACATAATAAGTTCCGTAAGAAGCGTAATATACTAATAATGTACTTTTTTTTGTAGCCTCTCGAAGTAAGTTTCTTTTTCTTTTTTTTCTCACAAGTGCTAATACGTAATCACATATTTTAAGTTTCTATAATGAATATTATGTACTTTTTTCACTGCTCATTCAGTCTACAGTCTGTGTAGCCCTTAACAAAGAGTTTAAGTACCTTTCTAGTTTAAATAAATGACAGTGTAACGAAGAGTTTCTTGTTTTCAGAATCCTGTAAGTAACTAATTAAATATAATTATAGTACATTACTGTCGCGGCCAGCAATAAGAGGATTGATGGATGATCGTGAAAATGTGGGCCGAGGCGAAGCCGAGGCACACATACGTGAGTCCATCAATTCCTGATTGTGGCCAAGGCTTGTATAGTACTTTTCTCAAATGATGTGCGGAAATTCAAACTGAGTAAATTAAATAAGTCAGTGTCGTAGGGTCTACTCCCTTTTTTTTTTTTTTTTTTTTTTTTTTGAGGGTGGGAAATCATCCAATGACTTCTCCCGCTCTGGGCGGAGCGGAAGGGCGTGTCAGACTTTTACTGACTAAAACCCACCCGTGTTCCTTCATTTGCCTGTTGCCAAGGTCCCGGTATCCCAGGGTCTACTCCCTAAGCACGAATGCCATAATTAAGGGCATTTCCTACTCCGTATCACTTACGGACATAACGTTAGCTCGGGGCCCGAATTATGAATGAATGACAACACAATTTGATAGTTGACCCTATTCCCGATAAGTATATGCCCGTCCGAAACTTGTTTTGACAGATCAAGTACTCTCAGACTACGAGAGTAGACTCCCTGGTCCGTTGAAGTGCCACGTGATTATGAGTTATGAGTGGCTTGGAACTAAGGTACAGCATGGCTAGTACCGTGACATTGTCACGGGGTCACGGGAGACAATGTCACAAATGGACGCAGGTGTACCTTATTGTGTAGTAAATAAATTCGATATTGTATCGGACCTTAAAAAAAGTGCGCATCGAGTCGCACCTCGGTGTGAACTGACTCTAACCAATCGAATCGGATAGCGAATCGAACGGTTGGAATCAGGGTCGAATTGAATATTTAAGTAATAAACAAAAATAGCCAATTAGCTTTCCTATAATTATTAGGGTTGTTTATTTATTGATATGATTTCTGTTATTTTTAGCCATCGGTAATATTTTTCATTTCTTTTATTACCTACCTTTAGTTCTACAGTTGTGTATTTAATTACAATATTTATAAATGCAGCTTAATTGAGTTTTACTAATATAATATTATAATTGACTTCTATAGAACGCGGTAAGCTTCTTTTTTTTGTTTCATGGAAAGAGTATTGATTTGTGCCCGGTTGATGGCAATAGGCTCGCCCCCATTGTATGGGACTTAAACGGAACTGGCGAAATGTGGGTGTACTATATAGGTACACCTCCACTTAACCCTTCGTGGGGTACAGGCGTTATATTATGTTATGGTTATGTCTAAATAATAACTTTTTGAGTTAACTAATAAATTACTAAAATAATAAAATTAATAAATTATTAAAATATATTTTTTTACAGGCCACAGTAAGTTTTTGTAAAATCGAATATTTCTGTAATGAAGTGTAATAACAAATATGAATAAAAATAACAAATATTACTAAATATATTTATATAACCTGAGTTTGTTTATTAAATTCTTTACTTTCTCGTTTTTAGGATAGATACGTAAGCAAATTAAATACTTATTATATAAAGTTTTTATGGAAACTTCTACTAAGTAACAAACTTATATTTTATTAATATATTTTGTTTTTATTTTTTTCATGGCGGAACTCTTCATTCAACGGACTGGTGAGATTTTATTATTATTTATTATTCTCTATATTTATTATTCTCATCATCATCCTGCCTTTTTACAACTATGTATGGGGTCAGCTTCCAGTCTCACCGGATGCAGCTGAATAGTATTTTACATGGAGCGACTGCCTATCTGACCTCCATTACCCAGTTGCCTACTGGGTAACACGATACCCCTTGGCGAGACTGGTTGTCAGATTTTCGGGCTTCTGACTGTAACGAATGTCAAAAATCTACAATGACAGCCGATCCGGCAAACGTGCTTTTTGAGGCACGGAGAGATCTCGGTATATAAGGATGGTCTGTTCACCTATCCACAGATCCACCTCGGTAAGCGATGCTTCATATTTATAGAAGATCGTCCAGTCCGACTGTTAGTCAAGAGCTCCACTTATATATATACCTACATTTTTATCGGTTGTAGTTTTTAAATTAACTTATCAACATTCGAATAAAACTTAAAATGTTATTTATTTTTCCAGATATAGGGCGTAAGTTTAGTTTTTTAATTATCACGTACTGACGTATAAAATATAGGTTAAAGCCATAAGCTTAAGATTAAAAAAAAAAAAAAAAACAAAAAAAATATATATATTATATTGTATTTAAAAATATATATTGTATTTTTTTGAAATCTACGTTTACTAAAATATAATTTGGCCTGCAATAAATGAATTATTATTTTAATAATAAAATCATATACATTTCAGGCTCCTGTATGTACCTCAACATATTCATTTAGATATTTATTAATTACTTTATTAAAAAGTTAATCTTTTAAATAACACTGACGTTTTCTCATTTCAGGTTAAAGTAAGTACAGCGCTACAAGATTATTTTGATGCGTAATGGCCAAAATCAGAACTAACGCCGAAATTTTTCAAAACATTTCATAAAACAATGCACAAAATGTTTTGCAACCCTGTCAACGTAATTCGAGCACCGAAAGATCTTTGTACAGTATTTTTTACTTTGTCTCACGAAGCGACGCGCTCTTCACTCGTGGTAACCAAGCCGAGCCCTTTACAAATGACTAGGAATACTACTAGTTCAGTAGATTATGAACAGTGCCATATTTTGCGAGAGGACATTACAGATCAGCGTTCTTACGTACGTCCAATATGTATTATAATGTGTCACTGTATGATTGTGAGAAACGTTCGTTTATAAACTATCGGTATTAGTTCCGTTAGATTAAAAACTGACGAAAAATTGTTAGCTGGGTGAAATGGATTAGGTTCGGTTAGAACTGTGACGAACCACGCGCGAGCCGAGCGAGCAAAGCGACTGGTGACGCGGCAGCGGCCGGCGAGCGCTACTTCCAAGTTGCTCGCAGCTAGGCAGGCTATCCTTACTATCCTTACTAATATTATAAATGCGAAAGTAACTCTGTCTGTCTATCTGTCGCGCTTTCACGCCAAAACTACTAAACCAATTTAGATGAAATTTGGTACACAGATAGTCTAGAGCCTGAGAAAGGACGTAGGCTACTTTTATCAACATACCACGCGGGCGAAGCCGCGGGCGGAAGCTAGTTTAGTATAAACGCAAGGTGCGCTACGTCGGCGTCGCAAGCAAGTTCACAATTTGTTTTTATTTTCCATGGACAGATTATAAACAATCGAAAAATAATGTTGCAGTTCACAATAAAGGGAATATGCATGTATTTTTTTAATTTTTTTGTTCGAAAGTTTACGTCGCCAAATAATAGTTAAAAAAAATTCGACTTCAAAAAAGCAATTTAAAGTACTTAATTTTTTTTTTTCATATCCTACCTACACTGGCTATTTAAACGCCCTCCATTTGGCGCACTTGGTGTGCTGATGTCACAATCTAGGACAACAAACACAGAGCACTATGAGAACAAACAAACAAGTGTCAATTGAATGTCAAGTGCTGCTGTCAAGTCATTGACATTTTGTTTGTTATCCTAAATTGTTATGTCGCATCCGCTCTCGCGTCGCTTTTCAAGTATTTGAATTTCCCACAGTTTTTTGGCACTTTAAATATTGATTGAGGCATAATTCTGAAGTAACATAATTTACAAAAAAAAATACTTGACCCTTATTTGAATCACATGCATATTCCCTATTTCTCGACACTTTATAATCTAACGGAAATAATACCGATACCTAGATTATAAACGAACGAAGTTCATAATTCATAGGGTGATATTTTAGCAAAGGAAACTATGAAAAAATGAAATGAAATCTTTTTATTTCGGACACAAATAACCATATCGTCAGTGGAAAGGCGAAAATGCTAAAGCGCCAAAATGGCACTTTTGGGAAATGAACTTTAAAGTTAAAACTTTAAAGTTCATTTCCAAGTTTCCAAGTTTCATTTCATTTCATATAGTGTAACACACAAAAAATAACTTATTGCCTAGTGTTAATATAAATCAACCTCCGCACAAACTGCTGAACAATCGGCGAGCCGAAGCTCTCGGCTACAGTTTTCAGGATGCTGTTCTGACTGCTCCTCACTCTCCTCAGCAACGACGCCGTTTTTTTGCGTATAATTGCATGGAAGCCGTCGGTGCGGGCTTGCGCAAACATTTCCGACGCGCTACAGTAACGAGGCAGCCTCAACAACATCCTGAAAGCATTGTTATATTGGACGCGCAGGACATCCAGCGATCTTTTAGTATAATTGACCCATAGACTGCCCGTGTACAAACTTTGGCAATAAGCCTTGAAAGTGTGACTTTTACTTGGTCTGTCCGTTTTACTTTATGTCCAACGATTGAAGTTTATTTTTATTAACAATTTGAAAGACAGAGAGCATGCCAGATTTTTACTTATTAACACAATTCTTTTTTTTTGTTTTAGCATTTCGTAAGTTTAATCATTTACTTATAAAAAGTAAATATAAACGTAGTTTTAAACTTTAATTAAGGATAGCGCCTTAATTAAAGTTTCAAAGTTTTTCTCTTTAACCATTGACTTCCAACTTTGGCGGCTCCACTTTCTCATAAACACTGTAAAAACTTTTTGATGTGTAACGCTCTCACTTTCCTGCAATCTGTGTGAGTGATTTCGTAAAAGGGGACGGAAGTGTCTAACAAGAAGCCGGGAAAGCGCTCGCTATTTGATTTGACCAATGAGCACGTGCGGTGCTAGAGTTGGCCATCAGTGCTATGGCGGTACCCACATCGCCACATTTATGAACTACGCATCAAAAAGACCTGACGTCACAAACATCTGACGTCACGTAAATCCTGCATACAAGAACCCGACATCAATCGTTGAGCAGTTGCCCGCCAGACACAACACCCGTTTGGTCGGAGGATCCTCCCTTTTCTATGGTGGATGAGTGAACTTTACACCCTGTTCCTCATACCCCTTTTTTTTTTCTTTTTTTTTGAGGGTGGGAAATCATCCAATGACTTCTCCCGCTCTGGGCGGAGCGGAAGTGTCAGACTTTTACTGACTAAAACCCACCCGTGTTCCTTCATTTGCCTGTTGCCAAGGTCCCGGTATCTCCAAGGTCCCGGTATCTCCTCATACCCCTAAAGTGCTATCAGCCAGGATGTCAGATGTTACACATCATAAGTGACCACTAGGGTGGTCCAAAAAAATTTTTTTTTAGTTTTCTCTTTGGTCGCCCCTTAAATTTGTAACACGTATCTGTAGTATTAACGTTGCAAAATTTCAGGTGACTAGCTTTAATGAAAGAGGGTGCTCAATCTAGTGTTAATTATCAATTTTTTATGAAAAAACAATCTTCATTTTTTCGTTACTGGTTAGTTTCCAGTGCTAAATTAAACGTTTTAATTTTGAAATATAGCAAATAATGTGTTTTGTAAACGGAATTCATAGAAACCTAATTACTAGACTGTGAATCAGTGTACTAGTGCATTAAAACGAGGTCTTCAACACGTAAGAAAGATGTCATTTTTGTACTCGAATGTAGGGATCTTGTGCCAATGTTAAGGCTAAACCAACATCCTACATTCGGCTAGTTTTATTATTTTATCATCTAATATAACATAAATTTAAAAAAATTGGAAGGTACTGCGCGTATAATCATTCAAAAAGTAATATGGGTAACAGAGGCCAAAAAGGCACTTGTGCTCTTCTGGAAGCAAAGACAGGCCGTAATCTGTTATGACTTGCTTGTCGTCTACACATATTATTTGCTTTGTCCATCAAGCTCTCCTGAGATTACATTGTTTAAAAGATTCAGGCTTTTTTGGGTATATATTTTCCCGGGGACACTACGATTGCCTTGATTCCAGTTCTAGCGCGGAACAGTTTGCTGAAACTAGTCCTGAGATTCTTACAGCTGCTTTAGCTGCAGAAAAACTAATCCAGGTTAATTACAACGAGTTAACCGAGTTCACAATGATAGTTCTGAATAAGCCATCTGCGAGGATTCATTGACGTTCTCCGGGACCAATACATAATGCTCGTATGATGGCGTAACTGCTGTATGCTATGAAGATGTTTCTCTTCAGATGTGATTTAAACGTATTCAAGTTAATCAAAAGGGTTGAAAAAAAAAATATTCGCTTCAATCGTTTTGGTACCCTCATTTACAACAATTTTTGGTGCTTTGATCCAAACCTTTGACAGCAGATACACCGATTAAAGACTTGCAACTTTTTAAGAAACTAACAACGGCAGAGATTAAAATCATACGAAGCGATTGATTCCGATGCAGTAAGCAGCAAAGGGTGTCTCAGAGCGTCACTTGTGGTACTCGTAGAGAAAAACAATTCATGCTTCATGTCGTGAAACGTAACCGAAAAGTTTTTTCTACTGATGCACAAAAAAAAGCGTTACCAAACTTAGTTTCAGGTTGAGAAAACAGAACTGTATTAATAATATTTTAGGTCCTACCTTATTTATAATATTGTTTGTGTTCTTAAATACTATTTTAGTATAAAAATAATCTGCTTTTGAGAAAACCTTACATGTTTTTCTTATTATCCAAACTTGAGATTTTTTAAAAAAAATCAGATATTTCGCAGTCTATGAGCACCCCCTTCTACATAAGATAGGGGGCTGAAATTTTAAAAAGATAATACTTTAAATATGTGTAACAAAATAATGAGGTGGCGCGACTTCTACCAGAATTTTTTTTTTCGCCCTACATGCTTGTACCACCCTAGACTGACTACTAATTAATTTTATTAATAATGGTGTGGTTGTATAGTTATTTTAGTAAAACAGACCCTTTTTTGCAAAAAAAACAATCGTTTCTACGAGAGGCATGCCCCAATATTCCGCCAGAAATCTATGAGATTTGCTCGTCAAGATGAGTGAAATGAATTTAATGAATGAACCTTAGTGTGTTGTATTTCAACTAAATTAATTTTAACGTTTTTAGGAGTTGGTATGTATGCACTTGTTTTTATAGTTTGTTTAGATGTTTAAGTGCTTTAGGCACCTGTCTGTCATCAACGATTGTCTCGCTCAAGTAAAAGAGATACATAAATTAAGATTAAATAATACCTCGGCCCAAATTCACTCCACATCTTGCTCGCACGATACTGCTCGCGGACTGAGTGAGGTCCGCACCTTCACATCCAAGCCTCAGACCAAATAAAAAACCAAGACAGAGCACTGCGATCAATACAGTGAAGCACACCAAATCTACACCCCCACTCTGTGCATAAACTTTCACACAGACACTTACAATCAAACTACACCTCAATAAGTACACGAATGTGAACGAAACTGGCCTCACGTCACTGTTGACAGCGCTCTGTCTTGGGTTTTTAATTGGTCTGAGGTCCAAGCGCGTATTTTCCTACGGTAGATAGGTACATAATGACGGGCTCGTGGCTACATGACAGGTAATCAGAAACCTAAAAGTCTGAAAACTACAGGTTTATTCAACGTTATGATTATCAACTGTTTAACAATCTCAAACTCAAACTCAAAGCATTTATTTCAATTAAACCATTTACAGGCACTTTTGAATTTTCAAAGAGTCGGTCATTTAGTCAAAAAGTTGAAGCTAGTTGCCCATTCCAATTCGTAGATCTCTACGGAGAAGAACGGGCTAGAAACTCCAAGGACACAATACATTTTTGTGATCCATAGCTTATTAATAAACCCCCCAGTCTTACCAAGGGGTATCGTGTTACCCCGTAACTAGTTGTGGAGGTCAGATAAGCAGTCACTCCACGTAAAATACTCCTGTTCAGCTGCATTCGGTTAGACTGAAAGCAGGCAGCAAGATTATTATTATTTTTTAATTTGTAAACTTAAAAAACTAACAAAAGAACTTTGGTTTTTAACAGATTGAAGTAAGTACTTCAATTTAAATAATTCTTTTAAATCCTGTTTTTTATCGAAGATTTTTCCTTAATGATTATTTTGTAAAAATTACCATAGCATAAATATTATAATGACTTTATTAAGCAAATTTTTTTTTTTATTTTATAGCACTTGGTATGTTTTTTTAAACAAATTTTTTGTACAAATACATCAAATGAGTAAATTGCCTATATATTTTAAATAAATTCTTTCTACTTTACCTTTGCAGTTGGTAAGTTTTATAATTTTTGTTTGTTTTTATTTTTGTTTGTATTTTTTTTCTTAGCAAACAATTAAATATATGAAATACAAATGAGTGTGATCATGATCAACCATTGTACCTATTTTATGTACGATCGGCAGATGTGTGTTATTAAGACGACCCACTGACCTCAGATCATTACATTATAGATATTTTAATGAATAATTAATTACTAATAGGATAAATATTATAAGAGTAGCCTACGCAAGAAAACTAAATTATTATTATTTCTTTCCTAACAGCCTAGAGTAAGTGATGATCATAAGTAAAATTATAGTGTAAAAAGGGTGACCACACGATAGAAATGGAAAGCCGAGTATATCCGATTCAACATCACCGACCCGAGCGTGACAGTTCACTTTCATACACTATTCAGAAAAGCGCAAACTGCTCCAAGAAAGGCTTTACAAAAAAAAAAGTTTTGTTTGCTTAGAAATGACCAAACCATCATGTTGAGATGATAAATAAATGAAAGGCGACTAACAAATAGTACATTACTGTCGCGGCCAGCAATAGGGGATTGACGGACGATCGTGAAAATGTGGGCCGAGGCGAAGCCGAGGCACACATATGTGAGTCCATCAATTCCTGATTGCGGCCAAGGCTTGTATAGCACTTTTCTCAAATAATGCGCGGAAATTCAAACAGAGAAAATAAATAAAAATTCTAGAATCCATGACAAACAACTCTAATTTTTCATGCTAATTTTTCATGCGTTCATTTGTTTCTTCTTTACTATAAACAGTTCTATTTGCAAGCCAAATCGAAATTTAAATAAAATCTTTGATAAGATACCTCTTAGGTTGCCATGTGTTGAAGTAAAAAGTTCGTTCCATTTTTAAATAACTCGACAGATATGAGTTTTCATAGTAATTTATTTGGCCGCTAAACACGCCAGATTTGGATTTTCATAGTAACTTTGCTGGCCGCATCGTCACTTGTTTTTTACCAGTACAGCAATTTTGATTTATCTCGAAGAAGGTTGTCAAAATAATGCTCGAATTTCCAAGCATGTTTGAGAAAAGGTATTTAACGAGGCAGATGTGAGTGGAAACGCTGGGAGGCCACGCCCTAGGAGGTCATATGTGTGACCTTATTGGTGATGTTCTTTAGAAAGTTCAGGTGCGTAGTACTCGCAACCGACGCGGCGTGGGTGTATGACCAGAAGGCCTAAAACGGCCAAATTAGCAATTCCTCTAGAAGCATTTCATTTCCTGAATTTCCAGCTGTCATTAGCAATTCCTCTAATTTGACACAAAATCAAACCATATTAGGTGGACCATTTTATGAATCTCCATAAGGAAATGAAAACTGAATGAAAACTGTCAAACTGACGAATTACTTCCTAATATGAATGCACGCAGATCATATTATGAATTTTCAGTTTGTGGCAATTTTACGATGATTCATAATATTTTCCTATCATTATTCTGCCAAAGTGACTGTTTTAAGCCCCCCGATGTATGAACATAAACGAAGCAAAAGGAGTATGTAAAGATCAAAATCATATCTCGTCGATCGTAGGCGTTCTGTAGTTTTTGCCTACCCCATGGGAGGAAGACGTGTCTGTTTTTTTTTTTTGTAAAATATCATGTTGTTGCTACTAAATATTTAACCTTTCATTTATGATTTGCAGAAGACAGTTGTAAGTAGATTTTGAGGATAATTTGGGTTTTATATTTCAAGATTTTTTTTAAGAACTCTGTCGCTTCTGTAGTGATCGATAGTCGCGGGACAGGTTAAAAAAAATGGAGGAATCGCAAAATCGAAGGCCTCTAAGATCTCGTCCGTACACTCGGATTTCCCATAGTCCTGTCCGCAGCTGAGACCTGGACATTACGAGAACTGGAAAATGAAAAGTATATGTTCTAGAAATGTGGTGCTAGAGAAGAATGCTTGGGATCTCGGGGACAAAATTCCGCATTAACGTGTCCATACTCCAAGAACGCGGCATCAAACACCGTCTACCAGCACTAGTACAGTTTCGAATACTGAAGTTCGTTTGTTATGTTTCGAGACGAAATAATGATTCCATACAGCGTCTAGTGGTGCAGGGCAGCGGAGAAGGTAAATAGTCCACGCGGGAGGTCACCGTTGAGGTGGACCGATCAAATTAAACCTGCGGTTGGAGCCCCTGTAAATGAATGCGCCAGAGTGTCATCTAACAGAACTAGATAGATGGAGTGAGATCGTGAGGCCTTATACAATATTGGATCAAATATCACTTCCCAAAAAATTTAAATATATATTAAAATAATTCTTAAATTTTCAGGTAATTCATGTAAGTATTATTGTTTCTAATGTAATGTCTACAGTACCTTAACATTTTTTATCTACACCCATGCTATAAATCCTCTATATAAGTTTCTGAAACAGTTAGCTCAATAATGTTGGCAACACTAAAACAGTCAATGTCATAGTAACCATAATATCATCTAAATGGGTGTTATAATGTTGTACTAAACTTCATAATACAACTCATTTAAAAAAAGAACATTGTCATGCAGGCGCGTTTCACAAACATAGCATCGTAATTTAAAAAAAAAAACTTATAGGTTATTCGAATTTGAAAAATTCGAATTCATGTGCGTCGTATCCCTCCATTTTTGTTCGATATTAGTATTGCAAACCTTTTATAGAAGATTCATATCATGGGTGTAGATAAAGTCTTGTATGTAACTGTTAATAATTAAGTATTAAAACACTCATGTGATACTATTATCAATTCATGTTTTAACACCCCTTATTATATTACAGTTGCATAAATAACTATAAAAGAATCTTCCAAAAATGCAACATTCAGATTTTTTTTATTAACCTTATTTTAACTTTGTAGACTGAGGTATGATAATTATAATTGATTATTTTAATTTTTTTATGGGTACTACTAGAGATACTTGGTATATAACTATGCCTAGTATACTCTTCAGCTTATTATAAAGAGTTTATTTCCCTAAGTAGATTATTCTAAGACACTTTTACAAGTCAATTTAAAAAAAAAAAACAAAAAAAAAATGTAATGTCATTTGTTTTAACCATTAGATCTAAAAGTATTATTCTTCTTTTTACAGCTTTGGGTAACGCATTTCATTAATACTTTTAAATTGTTATTACATATTTTAATTATTTAAATAATATTTTAATAAAATGTTTTATTTTTCCTTTTTCCTCCAAATAGAGAACGGTTAGTTATTTTTTTATATTTAGAAAAAATGTTTTATATCTGTTATTTTAATTAGTTTGTTATTATTATGTACTTACCATAAAAAAATCCTATATTTTTTTTGCAATTTGCAGTATTCCGTAAGTAAACACTATAATGATGTATCATTTTTTACTGGCTGCGTCCTAACCGAAAGCGACAAGAGCGCGATCGTATCGCTCGTTTATAGAAATATTATATGTATACCTACTTGCGCGCTCAATTTTAAGTCGCATTATGTACGTCATTATTCTCGTAAACGATCGTGTAATCGCGTATTTGCGCGACTGTCGCTTTCGTTTAGGACGCAATGTTAAATAGTTATATTTTTATATTTCATTCTGTTTAAAAATATTTTTTTTTCATAATTATTACAGATAGGGGTAAGTTATTGCACTCATTAATTTAGTTTTGAATTTTACCTGCGAAAAGATTGAAAAAAATATTATGTCATAATTTTGTGATGCGATTAATTATATATTTCTTTGATTATTCATTAAAATATTTTTTTTTATTTTGTTCCGCAGATACCGACTGTAAGATTTCCTTTTTATTTACCTAGTTACTGAACTATTTGTATGTTTATTTAATGAATTATATTAATTCCTTTATTTTTGTATTTCTAGAAAGTAAGTACAAGATTTTGTTACTGAAATTTGTACTTCTGCGAAAGCGTCCTAACCAAAGTGATCGTTCGCGCGAATACGCGATCGTCGCGTTTATATGTCACTTTGTTCGGGAAATTGGAAGGCGTGGTGTCGGCAGAACCACGCGTTCTGGTTAGAAAAAAACAAAATGTGATATACGAATGCGACAATCGGCTACTCACGCGTCGATCGTATTTAGTTACGACGCGGCCTGAGACACAAAGATATAACGCAAATTCGAACGATTTTCTAATCAAAATTACAACTATCTACTAGGAAGAGGAGAATGCGCGAAAGTAGCCCGCGAATTTCAAATTTTCCTTGTAGCGAAAGTGAGCACGAACAATGTTTTTTTATTAATTCAACCTGTATTGGCATCCTCATTTGAGGGTGAATTTTTATCAGCCTCTATTGTCCCCACTGCTGGGACAAAGGCCTCCTCTGTGAGAGGGAGTGGGCCGTAATCCACCACGCAGGCCCAGTGCGGGTTGGTAGATGTCACAGTCAAGTCTTCGAATTTTTGGTTCTAGAACATTCCGATGTTTTCCTTCACCGTTTTGAGAGCAGTGGTGATGAAAAGGCTACCATTGTTCACCATGGGGATGAATACATGGTAACAAGAAAAGATTGAACGCAAGCGCTTTTGGACAATGGTTTAGGAATGTCCCATATAATTTTGATTAATTTTTTTGCAAGCACTTAGTACATAGATATGAATGAAGTCATAAAACCAAGTAAATAATAATACGAAACAAGTTTCGTATTTTCAGTTTTAAATCGTTCGAATTCACGTTGTGTTCACACACTGGCCCTCTATAGTTTAAAAATCTCACCGCGAAAGCTTAGCCCAGGTTCTCAAGCGATTTCGTCCCGAGATTTTGACATATTAAACTGGCTGGTATCTTTTTACGATTGGTCTTTTAAAAACACATCAATGTTTTTGTAGCCTAATGTAAGTATTAATAAGAATTAAATTAATTAATTTAAATGGGAGGAGATACCAACTCTATTTTATTTGTGATTTAGTTAATTTGACTGCCTCGTTGGCCTAGTATGGTACTACTGAACAGGAGGTCCTGGGTTCGATTCATAGGTCGGGCAAAGTGCTATTGAATTTTTTGAACAGGAATCCATTTCTTATTAGCAGCCCGGAAATTAGATATGTGCCCGGTTGATGGTAATAAGCTCACCCCCGATTACATGGGATATAACCTAACTGGCGAAATATGGGTGTACTATGTAGGTACACCTCTGCCTAACCCTTTGGGGAAATAGGCGTAATGTTATGTTCGTAAATTTTCATTTCATCAATGAAAATTGCTCGAGCGTTTTGCAGCTCAGTGAGTGCTGACCCTAAAGCCCCCCATTTACACGATACAAGTTTCTTGCCTGTGGCCTGCTATACGATAGAAGCAACCAATTACTTGCACTGTCTAAGTACTATTTAGACGGTGCAACTTTTATAGTTGCTCCATCTGATATGCCACATGCAATGAAGTCGCACCCTGTAAATCAGGCTTTATATGGGACTCTTGTCATTTCAGTGCATGTGTCAAACTCGGGGCCCACTGTCACCCTTCAAGCTCATGGGAAATCTTCACTTCAAGAATATTAAGGTAATTAACAAACTAAATGAGGTTCTCAGCCATTCGTTTGGTTAATGCCTTTGAAAATGGAAAAATAAACTCAAAAATAATCATTAGTAAAAATCGGCCAGTGGTAGTCCAGTGGTAACAGCTGTGACTTACAGTTGTAGGTCGTAGGTTCGAACCCTGACAGGCGCTTTACTTTGTGTAAATAATTTCATCACCACTGCTCTCAAAACGGTGAAGGAAAACATTGTGAGGAACCGGCATGTCCTAGAATCAAAAATTCGAAGATATGTGACATCTACCAATCCGCACTGGGCCCGCGCCCACTCCCTCTCACAAAGGAGAAGGCCTGAGTCCCAGCAGTGGGAACATTATAGGCTGATTATGTCTGCTTTTTAAGGGTATGAGGAACAGGGTGTAAAGTTCACTCATCCTCTATAGAAAAGGGAGGATCTTTCGGTCAGACGCATCGCGCGCTAAACGCTAATTGCGCGGTGCAGGATTTACATGAGAACTACGCATCTAGACTATATATGAAAGAAAAAATAATTATTTCTCGTTTTTCAGGTTCCAGTAAGTATCTTAAATAATAGATAATAATAATAAGATTTTGGAACGAAGTTCTTTAACGCGGCTTGCGGTAGAGTGCACTGGCAGAAATCGTCACGCGAAGAACATATACAACAAAAAAAAACAATACAGACGAACATAGAACCTCCTCCTTTTTGAAGAAGTCGGTTAAAAAGCGTTCATACTTGCGACTGTCTTCTTCTAATTCAAAGAGAGAGGGTGTTAAACTCTCTCTCTCTCTTTCTTTCTCTTTGAATTAGACGAAGACTGTCGCAAGTGAAAATCAATTGATAATATCAAATGACAACCAATTGATATAAAAAAGTTATCAATTTTTTTCTTTGAATCGCCTTGTGTATGTGATTCGACTTTTCGAAGTTAGTATTACACGTTTTTTGAGCATCGTTGATAGCTAGTGGCTTCCTAGAGTGGGTGGGACAGGTTCCTGTAGGAGGTAGTGTAGTCCCCCTGCAACTATCATTATCATCATCCCCAGCGCTTCTTCGCCCACTGCTGGACATAGGCCTCTCTTTTCTTGTGCCAATCCCCCCAAGCCCCTGTGGCAGTCAAAATCAAAAAAATCAAAATCAAAATATTTTATTTCACATAAGCCTACATGGGCACTTATGAAACGTCAGAAGCTAGGTGCACGGTTCCAATTGGTCGTTTCCTATGGAGAAGAGCCGGCAAGAAACTCCATGGTTACTCTTTTAAAAGATAATTGGCTTTTACAATATTTTCGAATTACAGTGTTAATACTTATGGGAGGACAGTGTAGGCCTGCCTTTCAAGGAGTTTCATGTAGGTAGTTAAAAGAAACTGAAATTGTTCCATAAAAAAATTAAAAAAAAAAAAGGTCTAAAGTCCACTAAGCCTACAACGTTCTCACATTCACAAGGTCTATTAGAGGAGAATCTATATAAGATAAATAAGAAACTAAAAATAAAAACCTATTTAAACCAAATGACATGATTGCTATTACAACTGACACAAATCTGGATAATTAACATGTCCGCAAAAGCCACTATTATAGAGTTGAAATTAAATATGGTAGGTATATAAAGTAGTAGGTGTCAAATAATATTATAATATGATTATGTCTGTCAGGGATGAATGTAAAAAATAAACATGGTAATTTGGGAGCAGTTAATAGACTCTTACAAAATTATGCCGATAATGACGTACCAGGGAACCAGTCTCAACCACCTTCTCCTAGTAGTGGCAGTGTATCAATACCAATCAATCTGCCTTCCTTTTCCCAACTATATCGGGGTCAGCTTCATCTAACTGCTGATTACCAGTACGCATGTTGCTACATGGAGGGACTGCCTATCTGACCTGACCAACCCAGTTAGCAGTTAACACGTTACTGTGCTTTCCGAGACACGGAGGTATCCCGATTTATGTAATTGATTGTCACCCATCTACGAACCGACCGTGGCAAGGTTAGCTTAACCTTCGATCGACCCGTGTGGCTGTTATTGTTGTGTGGCGAGCCACAATATTTCACTAATATTATAACTTATTGCTTAACAGAAGAAGAACCGTCGTTCAGAGCTGCCGTCCGACGGCAAAACCGAATGTCCCCCGTGCAACTGTGCAGATTGCTTCACCACTGAAACTGTCGTCCTCAAGGGCAACAAATTGTGCTAAACTCTATTATGTAAGAATTATTTCACGAAACTTTTGAATAGTTTACCTCGACCATTCAAAGGTGCCTGGGTTTGGATTTTGAAATAATTCTATTAAATAAATGTGTGTAAAAAAAACTCGTTTAACTTAAGTAACCCAAAATGAACTTTCAAAAAGCGGCCAAGTGCAAGTCGGACTCGCACACGAATGGTTCCGTACCACCGTACATTATATTATGTAACAGAACATTTTTTTTATAGCGTATTTTGTGTTCCACTGCTGGCAAAGGCCTCCCCTTTTTCCTTTCAAATCTCTCTGTTTTGTGCGATTTCTGGCCATGTTGGCCCCGCAAACATGATTAGATCGTCACACCACCTTCGCCGCGGTCTACCTCGACGGCGATGTGCGCCTTCAGGTATCCAGTGAGCCTTTACCCATCTCTCCGGGTGCAGTCGTGTGACGTGGCCGGCCCACTCCCACTTCACCCTGGCTGTTTTTTCTCCAACATCCGCTATGACTTATGAGTTATGAAGCGCAGGGTGGTGTTTCTGACGCGGTCTGTTCGCTTGACACCTCCTTGACACCAATCTAGAGTTTGGACTTCTATTGTTCAGTAAGTGGCGAACTTTGTGCACCTTGGTTAGGACGGGCGGGATGCACATGTCGATGAGTTTTCCTTTCAATGTTTATACGGAGATTTCCTTTCATGTGCTCTTTAAGAGCCCAGTATGTCTTCCAAGTATTTTGGACTCGTTTTTAGACTTCTTTGTCTTGATTATTCTTGAAAGACCGTATCTGACCCAAGAATGTATACTCATAGACATATTGCAATGCAATACATGCCCGTCCACCTCAACCCTACGTATTGTGCTGCTGGTCCTGCGTCTTGGGTCTGCTCATTGGAAGTCCAACCTCAAGACTTCCTGTGCTCCGATCTTGGAGCCTTTCTTCAAGTTCTGAAGGTGATGTGGAGAATAGCACAATTATCATCAGCAAGGCGGAGTATTGTTAGTTGGTGGCCGCTTACATTTATGCCTCGTGACTGCCACGAATCCGGCAACTTATTAAAAAACCTCCTGCAGTGCGCTTGTGAACAGCTTAGGTAAGAGTGGATCGCCTTGTTTGACACCTTTTCTAATATTGCTCTACAGGATTAAATCAAATTAGCTAGTGAAACTTGAAATCAAAATCTAATGACGGTAAAACAAATCCTTACCTACAAGATTTTTAGCGGCCATTGACCCCTTAGTCAGATGTGCTGATGTCAGATGACTTCTATGAAGTTTCGCTAGCTCATTTAATTTGACTCTGTTGAATAGAACACAGTAAAATAAAAACATCCTCTTATAAAAATCATAATAATGTAAAAGCACCTACTTTTCTTGAAATAACGCCATCTATCGTGATTACGTGGAACTAAAGATGGCAGTATCAATCTATTGTATTTTATATACTGCAGGCTAGATGTCGTTAGAAGACTGACTAGAAAAGTGCATCCAAACGAAGATTAGCCAAGTAGGTACACACGTAACAGACATTATAGTGTACAAGTGCATTCTCTTCCCTCACCCTCATAGTCCGATAGGACGGCAATCCGACACGACCGGAGAAGGATCAGCCGCAGGACACAGGGATGACACCCCACCAACTTCCTAACTCCAGGGTGCTACTGAGAAATTCCTAATGGAAAAGCCCAATAGCACTTTGCTTGAACCAGGAAATGAAGCCAGGAACGGAGACGCTCAGCAACCACGAGACCAAACGGGACAGTTAATACAGATGTATGGAAGAAAAAAATGCAAAAATAAAAAACGCGAATGCAAATAAAAAGTTTAAAAAAACAAGCTCGCTTTTCAAGCAGTTTGATGTAGTTGGGAGCATTTATTTTAGTTCAGTCTCAGATTTGACGCCACCAACTGCATCAGTCTGCTGACTGCTGACTCTGACTGCTTGATAAGTGATCTTGTTTTGAACTTTTTATTAGTTGTCTGTTTAAAGACTTCCAGGTTAGCACAACTCATGTCCAGCTGGGAGATTTCATAAGTTGGAACGAATATGGGTTAGGACCACAGATTACAATTATATATACATATGGTTGGGACACACACTATCTCCCCACAGCTTTAATATTTCCTTAGACTGATCGCCAGGGTGTGGGAGGAGGACACATTTTAAGAAGCTGTTGCGGCTTAACAGCCTTCAGGACACGAGGATTTATCGTGCTATGGGTGTCGGGACTAAATGAAAACAGCCGCACGGGTGGATCGCAGGTTGGCGCAGTTTGTTCATGGATGGGTGACCATCTATTAGGTACATATTGAGACCCCTCCGTGCCTCGGGGAGCACGTTCAGCAGTTGGTCCCGGCTGTCATTCGTAGATCTTCGACAGTCACTACGGGAAGTAAGAACCCAAACAAGTCTTCTTCTTAGTTACTGGGTTGTGGAGGTCAGATAGGCCGTTGCTCCGTGTATGCAGCTGCATCCGGTTAGACTAGAAGCCGACCCAAACAAAGTTGGAAAAAGGCTATGCAGATTGATGGATTTGAGTTACAAACTCAGACATTTGAACTATGCAAATAATCTTTCCAACAATTACAAACTAAAAGTGAACCGTTTAAAAATTAAATAGGTATATTTAGTTAATTTATTTCTGAAAGTTTTGGGTTCTCGTGGTAAAAAACGCATGTTTAACATCGTACCGTCTCGACCAATGAGAGGCGAGCGCGCCAAAAAACACAGTAATTAACCATTCAGGAATCAAGATGGAGGATGGGTGACGGTATCTCGGTGTTTGCTGGCCAATTTTTAGGACATGTTACTTATTTTGAAGAGTACTTCAAAGGCAGCATACGGACACGTTTCTATGGAGATTTTAAGAATTTTGCCTCACTGCCTTGTTGATCTCGTGGTCGCAATCCCCTAAGGTCCTGAGTCCCAGGCTGGCAAAGTGTTCTTGGGTTTTCTATCAGGAATTTCTCAGGAGCAGCCCGGTTTCTATATTCGTGCCCAGTTGGTGACAATAGGCTTGCCCCCGATTACATGGGTCTTAACATAACTGGCGAAATGTGTTATGGTAGATATACCTCTGTCTATTCCTCCAGAGAAAACACACGTGAAGTTATGTTTTGCGAAGACTTTTAAAGAAGACAGTATGGTTCTAGCCTACTCATGCTTTAAAACTGTTTTCTATTGGAACCAGTAATAAAATAATTAGAATTATTAATATTGTGAGTAAAGCAGTGATAGCCTGGTGGTGTGACCGTGGCGCGTCGGACTGCCAATTCATAGGTTTACAGTTCAAACCCATGGCACGCACCTCTGACTTTTCGGATTCATAGTGCGTGTTGTATAATAATTATCATTTGCTTCAACATAAAAAAAACGACTTCCAAAAATAACATTAAGTACAAAGAGAAAAATATTTTCTGAAGACGGTGGCAAAAAACGAAAATTCAAAACCAAAGACACCACTTCCGAAATTAAAATTATTTATTTATTACACGACTGCCTAAAAAGGAGTGTTTTCACGTTATGGTGTATTTTTTTTGGAAGGCGACGGTTTTTTTTTTTTTTGTAGAACACTTTTTGACATTAAGGTTGATAAAGAAATTATTAATTTCGGCCGTAAGCCTTTAACGTCCACATCGCCCCTTAGTAATAGCGTCGCTACTAATTATTATGTACAGTGCCCCCTGCCGTCGGTTTTTGTGACTACAATTTGTGAGACGATTTGATATGTTGCTACTAAACGATTCTGACAGTTGAAGGATGTTGCAATAAGACGTATTGCGAAACGCAGTGGTACTTACTTTTTAACATCATCATCTGCCTGCCTTTTCCCAACTATGTTGGGGTCAGCTTCCAGACTAACCGGATCCAACTGAATACAAGTGTTTTACATGAAGCATGGGTCACACAATACCCCTTGGTAAGACTGGTTGTCAGACTTTCGGGCTTCTGACGACCCGTAACGACTGTCAAAGATCTACAAATGACAGCCAGGACCAAAGGCTTAACGTACTTTCCGAAGCACGGAGGGGTCTTAGTAAGTAAAGATGATCACCCATCCACAGATAGAAGATACTACAAGTAATAGTATTTCTAAAGTTTACGATCTATAGAGTGAATTCTTAAATATCTTACTTATTAATTACATAACTGAAGGTTAATAGCGATGCAGCAAAGGATCAAACGAACGCAATTATTTCGCAATTAATCCGGTGCGCTCTTATGTCCCAAGTAGGTGTATGGGGCGAGCCTATTGACGTGTACCGGGCACAAAATAAATCCAAACACCAAGCTGCACCTAAGTAACATATGGAATAACACAAAAAAATGGCGGCATTCTTCACACCAAATCCTTTATTGTCATCAGCAGAGAGAATCAATCATTACTATTTTTCTATTGGCACATTTCTGCTTCACAGGTAAACCTTTTAATAGTAATTCAATGGAAACGGACTCGATTTGACAAAAGACGGAGGTGACAAAAGAGTGACAAAAAAAATTGCCATTTCCTGTGGTAGGACATTCTTTCCTTTGTATGCAAAAGGAATGGACTGCACTACTACTGTTACTCGTACTATGCTGTACGTAAGCTAAGCTTTTATTTGTTTATTCATTACTAGCACTACTATGCCCGCGGCTTCGCCCGCGTGGATGTCGGTTATTATATACTAAAACCTTCCTCGAGAACCAGTCTATCCATTGGTGAAAACTGCATGGAAATCAGTGTAGTAGTTTTTGAGTTTATCGCGAATAGGACGACAGACAGACGCTAGACGCGGCGGAGGACTTTGTTATAGAATATGTAAGGATTATCCAACCAAACGTATATTTACTGTTTTCACCACACATACGATACCAGTATGTATACATAATAACCCTCGTTTTTGCTTTGCCGTAGTCGGGTAAAATGTTAGTTGAGTTTCTTCGGGTTTTGAATTTCTTTTGGCTGTAGTCTTATAAAGCGTATTGGTCGATTCACACGAATTTACTCGACCGAAACGGGTGAATCGTCAATTTTAAGTAATAAACTTCTTCTTCTAAATTCGGCAGGGAAAATAGCCTGATGAAAATATCCAATTACAGTTTTACCCGACCTGGAAACCGAACCCACGAACCCGTTACTAAGCAACCGTGCTTGTGACCAGTGGTTGACTAGAATAACGAGGCAGACATATTAAAGTAATCGTACATTTTGTAGTTTCCAATATTATCGCTTTCGATACATAACAATCCTAATTGGTGACTATTGGTGACTAATACTTAGATTTATGGCATTACTTTGTGACCCGGATACGCTTCTTTTGCATTACCACGTAATTCAATCAATGGAACTTTTTTTGAAAAGGAATTCGTACCTAAATACTTTTGAATGGCGTACACAATTTCCTTAGACTTATTATTTAGTAATTTCTTAATTTTTGATGAAAAAGTAATGAAATTAAAATAAATCATTTATCGGCGTCCACTCAGAATGATAATGTCCTACGGGGGACCCACAGGAGATCGGTGATTTTTAGTGATCACCCGAATAATTATGACGGACAGAAACCAAGTCAGATTTAGATTTAGCTTCCGTAATACTAAAAAAGCTTCAAGTAACAACAATTTAAAAAAAATACTTTAATCAACCTAGAAATAATGCTAAAATATTTTTAAGCACTTAAAAAAAATCGACTACCACGCGTTCAACAAAAACCTAGTGATTCAATTATAATAATATTGAATGATCACAGGAGGGACATACAAAATAGACATGTTCACTTTTATTTTGTTTTCCAACATGGCGGCTCATTTAGTGGGCATTGTTGAGTCGGCCATGTTCTTTTATGTAGGTGAGTACTAGCGGGTAACATGGACTTTTTAGTAAAAAGTACTTACGTAAAAACTAAAAAGTTTTGCATATAGTATAAAGTTTTTTACTACCTAAGTAAATTCGTACGAAGTTATTTTATTTGTAGGTGAATCAATTGCCGGAGTTGTCGATTCGCCTACAAGTAAATTACATTCGTGCGAATCGCCTCAAGACAAAATAATAGGAAATTCGTGCGAGTCATCAATAAGCCTTGTTTGAGATTGGATGTGATTTTAAAAACCATTTTGATTGATGTTCTAAAAGCAATTCCAAACATAAGAAATCCAAAATAACCTTTAATATTTAGTTACGGAAGTAGCTAATTTAACGATTTAAATCAAAAGTATTGCTATCAAGGAATATCATGTTATTTTTTAAACAAAAAACATCAATCAGCATGGTGATTAATAATTAGAAAAAATTAAGAATGCTAGAATTTAGTTTATCAAATCGATAAACATTAATTGCACATGTTTTTTATTTTATTTTTAATATTTCTGTAATAATGTTATCTTTGTAACTGAAAAATGATTAATGATTTTTATTTTGCATTAAATCCAAAAAAAAAATCATTAATCATTTTTCAGTTACAAAGATAACATTTTTTTATTATTGTTAAAAAAACAAGAATTAATGTAACTTTAAAAATCAATCTCGTCCAGTGATACTGTGTGTGAAATATATTATTTAAATAAACCTTCAAACCAATTCACAGTGCCTCTATAATAAGTCTCGTGCAAACTGGCGCGACGGGCAATGCAACCCTTGTCGCACCCGCGATATCGCGCCAGTTTGTGCGCCTTTAGATAGTTAATTGATTGAAGAATAGTTAAGCGGAATAGGTTACTAAATATATCTACGCCTATTGTATTTTTTTGGGAGCCTTTAGTCCACATCGCTCCCCTACACTGCCCCGTGTATATTTATCCAGTCGCTACAATATCCCGACAGGAGTAGGCGACAGACTGCTGGCGCAGCGCTTTAGATGGCTTCGTACACCTTGTAGGAGCCTCTGAGTAACATAACATCACGCTTGTATTCTCCGAAGGTAGGCAGAGCTATCATATCATACTTTTATTATTGAATAGCTTTTGCTCACGGCTTCGTCTCGCGATCGACAAACGATGTAATTTTCGAAAATTAGGATACTACCGGGATAGAAAGTATCCTATAATTATCCTAATGCCAGCGGGGTAATTTCGTTACACACTTACAATTTGCAATGGCTTTCATTTTGACATCTCAAGAACATTATTTGTATTATTTCCGTTCTTGAGCCGATGAATTTTTCAAAACAAATGAAGCAGTGGATTTCCTTCAAAAATCCTTCGGATTATGGTAGAGTGTGTTACGCAATTGGGGTGCAGCCGATGCAGGTCAGAGTCTAGGTACCCTTGTGCCAAATTTCATCCAAATCCGTCCAGCCCTTATGGTGTGATGGATAAACTACAAACATACAGAATTTCTCATTTTTAATGTGTTAGTCGGAAGTATGACAGCCTAGAATATGACAGAGCACGACACCGGCGCGTGGGCAGCGACTTGTGGCAAAAACGACAATACAAAATCAAAGACACCGACTTCCTTTTTATTTTTTTTCCACAATGGTTTAGCTCTTGGCCTGCATCTCGCCTGATGGTAAGCGATGATCAGGACAAAGGTGGAAGCGAGCCTATGTCCTTGTCCAAGTCATGGTCTACCCATGTACCAAATTTCATCAAAATCCGTTGCGCCGTTTTAGCGTGAAAGCGTAATAAATAAGCAAACAAACTCACTTTCGCATTTTTTATCAGTTAGGATCAAACAATCTAATATAATCTTATATGCGATAAAAAGCAGCTGAATATAAAGTATTGATTTGCCAGCAATTAATTGGCACAGTTTTTTTCCAAAAATTGACAAAACTGGAAACGAAATTAGTATTAATTTTACCCATCAGTGAGTGACTTTAAGATTTTATTAAATTTTGCCATATTCCTCAACCGGTAGCCCACAGAGACCCTAAAAATAAATGATAGGACTTAAGTACTTACAGAAATTGAAAAAAAAAAAAGTTAAAATGTCAAAAATTGATCCCAAGAAAATACAATTAGCCGGTGAAAAATGAAAAGATCTGTGTAATTTTCCAAACGGGCCGTCAAAAAACGATGCCTTGCGATGACGACCAAAATTTTTTTATGATTACAATCAAAACCTACCTAATATCATTGTTGCCAAAGTACATTTTCAATTGCAATGACAGACTGCATGCGAAAATATTTCGCAGTACATGCACAATTTAAATTGAACTCTATTTTAATCCGAAAGGGTCGGTTTTTAATTGATAAGGTTTGGTATGAACACAATTTTTGGGCCAGAAGGCCAATTAAAAAAACCCTGCGACTAAAAAGCCTGGATTCAGTTAAAACTACAATGTTTGCTCCAGGATTTGTTTGTTGACGTTAAAAATTAATTAATACTCTCGGTAAAAATTTGACTTTGAGTCGTAAAAAGTAGAGAAGAAAGAAATTACTATACAGGGTCATATTAAATTAGCTAGCAAAACAGACATGATGGGTATCAATTTAAAAGATGTATCTTTTCATACACGAAATATATTTAGGGGTAATTTTACTCATCATTATGAGCAACTTTCACTATGGGAACAACCCTGAAATCGCAAAAAAAACATTTGACGACCTACCTATGCGGACATAAATGTAGGGAACAGCTGATTTTTTATTTTTGCACTCGCTCATAGCGCAACGATAAAACTATCTGAGGCACTACACACTCTCTGCTCGTTGCTCGCCAACTCGTTTCTATTGGCTAGCCCAACTCACATTTCGCTAACTGAATTTGAATTTGAAAAAACCCAACACCTTAGCTAATAACGGATCGTTAAGTTAACCAATAGTATCTAAGGTCTATAATTTAAATGCTTGTTTCCAATTGATGTTATTTTCACTTAAACAAACATCAACTTTAGGATATTGTAAATAAAGTTGATTTTAGACTGACTATTACTGTTGAATAAGTCATAAAAAATATGAAGTTGTAACGCAAAATGAACCAAATCGTCAAGTGTAGGCATTACAGTCGTTTTTCCTAAAACTGGTGTTTGTTTACGTTTGGCAAATAAATTGCGAACGCAGTATACACTATTTGCGGAACAGTCCGAAAGGGATACCGGGACCTTGGCAACAGGCAACTGGAGGAACACGGGTGGGTTTTAGTCAGTAAAAGTCTAACACGCCCACCCGCTCCGCCCAGAGCGGGAAAAGTCATTTGACGATTTTCCAAACTCAAAAAAAAAAAAACTATAGACTATTGGTTTGTCAACGACCCATTTAATATAGTTACCGGACTTAGTCCGCCATTTTCTAACAGACAGACAGATGCACATCATTTTCTTACTGCACCATCATTTAGGACAAACTGAAGGCTTCAGATTCCTCAAGCTTGTATTAAAACATTGTTGAAATAAATAAAATAGTAAGATGAACGGACGGACTCGCTGGCAAATTATAATTATAGCGATACTTTTGAAGGGGCCATAGAGTAATAAACAGAATCGATCCCCAGATAATTTCCACGTTGATTTCCTAAAATACACTGGCCTTCAAAACTTAGTACAACACTTTTAAAATTGCAATTTCTCATAAACTGTAGAAGCCAGAGTTTTGAAATACAAAAAATTTTCTATCAAATTTCATCAGCTTTCTTGGAAATTATAGAAATTATACATAAGTAACGTTTTTAACTTAAACCAAAAAGTAGCCATTTTTAATATACTGGCAAAAAACTCAAACAACATTTATAATATCTACAGTTTTACGCCTTATTTACATTTTTTATAACAACTTGGCTTTTGTATCAAAATTCATCAATCAAGAAATAAATGTGAAAACTAAAAACAGAAACAAAAAACCGGCCAAGTACATGTCGAACGACGCACAATGAAGGGTTCCGTAGTTGGGATGAATTTATCCAACAAACTTAACATTGTAGTTGAAAAACTTGTTCCCCCATACAAAATGTATGGGAGAACATGGTTTTGCAACTGCAAATTAAAGTTGGTCGATTATTACTCGGTAACTGGTGGAGCCTTCGTAGCGGTGATAGTTTTCCTTTTAATTTCGTTATATATACTACTGCCGTGAAAATTTTCACATTTCCAAACCTAACCATTTAGCTGGCAGGGGGGGGGGACACTTGACTCTAACAAAAATTTGCACTTTAAAGCTTAATATTCCGCAAACGGATCCCTGAATCCAAAAATGGTTGTGACAAACTCTCATTATTTTTAAACGACCTTTTCAACGATATCCCACACCATGGGATTGACGAGAAGAAAAAAAGCAAACCCAACCTTAAATGCAGGGGAAGTACCCAAAAAAAAAATTTTTTACAGTTTTTTTAACCATTTTGTCGGTGTGGTTTATATGTATATCCATACCAAATTACAGCTTTCTAGTACCAACGGTCTTTGAGCTAAGCCGCGGACAGACGGACAGACAGACGGACATGGCGAAACTATAAGGGTTCCTTGTTGATTACGGAACCCTAAAAAAAAGAGTCAAAAGTTGCAACTATTTGAAAAGTAGTGTTTTTGTTTATAAAGTTTTTTTACCCATTCCTTAAAAGACTTATCGACTATAATGTTTTTATATAAAAAATACATTCTTTTTTTAATCCTTTTTATTTCGAAAATTATGTCTTGTGTAATTTAAAAGTTATTGCAATTTTAGAAGTGTGTGGTACTAAGTTTTGCAATTTTAGAAGTGTGTGGTACTAAGTTTTGCAATTTTAGAAGTGTGTGGTACTAAGTTTTGCAATTTTAGAAGTGTGTGGTACTAAGTTTTGCAATTTTAGAAGTGTGTGGTACTAAGTTTTGCAATTTTAGAAGTGTGTGGTACTAAGTTTTGACGGCCAGTGTGTTATTCTTTTCTTACAATCATTCTTTTTGTGATGTAAAACCTAGTAACGACCAACTTGGACGTATTGTGATTTGGTTTTGTTCACAGCTATAACCTAACTAACCCATTTGGAAGGCGCCAGCGTGCCACAGCTTAATTATCCGAGTTCTTAAAAAGCCCAGCAAGATAGGCGATCATCATTTTCTAAGATCAATAAGTTTTTAGAGAATCAATTAAATATTCCCCATTTGGTATCGTGTTACCGTCAGAAAGACAGCCGCTGCATTAAAAAAAACAGATTTTAATCGACATTCGGTTAGACTGGATGCCGACCTCAACATAGTTAGGAAAAAGCTAGGCAGATGATGAGTAAGCTCCGTTGGACCGTTCAGATTGGCCGCCGTGACCACAATTCGATCAGGAGAATTCTGCCTAACTCCAAGGCCACGAACTACACTCAAGCGACATGAGTCTTGTAATAGCAACTGTAGAGAAAAAAATGAAAGAAGTTGTTTAGAGCACGCCACAAATCACCGCCACGCGACTTGCGGAGGAGAGGACAGAAACAAGTGACGCGTGCGCGTGTCGCTTGACGCAAGTCGCATTGCCACACCGAGAAAGGAGCCTAAAGCCACATCTATAGGCTACTCAGTTACTCTGTGACATGCAGACAGAAGTTTGACATAGTACGCGTTCCCTACTCGACTGCCATTAGCGAGAGGCAAACGAATGCGATGCGTGATTCACGATATGCCTTATAAGCGGCAGAGGAAGGAATCCTGAACGTTACTGTACTCTATTTACTGGATAGTTTGAAGGTTGCTAATAAACTAGGTACATAATAAAACGCCACACCTGTATTTTCCAGAGGGGTAAGAAGGTACCCACAATTCGTCGTTCGTTATGTGAAGCCACACAGCAACGCTGCTTGGTGGCAAAATAGAAGCGATGGTAGTACATGCAAACGAGAGCATCAAATTATTATAAAGACCAGTGGTAGCTCAGTGGTCGACTATAATTCATTTAAATTCTGATTATGATAGGATAGTTTAGGATAGTTCATACTTATTCCATGCATAGTAATTCCATGCTGCCATGTCATTATTCTAAGGTCAAAGGGCATGGTACCTAGTGTGTGTAATGTTTTTTTATTAATTTAATTTATTTCTAACTAGCTTCTGCCCGCGGCTCCGCCCGCGTGTATGTCGGATATCGTCTCACGGGAATGTACTACTACTTCAGAAATGCTGGGTTTCCTATACAAACTTTCATCCCCTATAACATAAAGTATATGCCTATGTCCTTCCCCAGGATGCTATATATCCGTTCAGTGGTTTAAGCGTGAGACAGACAGAGATACAGAGTTACTTGCAAATTTATAATATTAGTATACGGGTGGACTAGTATGGATGCATATTTTGTAAAAATATTAGCTTCCTGCACTCCTTCTTCGTATAAACTTTAACTGTGCCCTACGTCCGGGTAATTTTCGTAAGGGTACAAAGATTTTGCATCACGTATTAATATAGATTAGGTCATTATTTTCACTTTTTTTTATTTTGTTATTTGCATTTTGTATTTCACGCGAACTGTGTCCAAATAAACGTTATTCTTTCTTTTCTATATGTTAGAGTAAGAATTTTTAGACCGTCACTGGGTAAGCTAAGCTTAACTGCTAACTCTAATCATTTAACCATGCATAAGATAAAATGTGATTATGTTGGTATTATTTGAATACGCAGCGTCTCCTGTTGTGAAAACAAATAGAATTTAAGTAATGTTATACCACGTTTTTAGAGTTCCGTACCCAAAGGATAAAACTAGACCCTATTACTAAGACTCCGCTATCCGTCCGTCTGTCTGTCTGGCTGTCTGGCTGTCCGTCTGTCACCAGGCTGTATCTCATGAACCGTCATAGTTAGGCAGTTGAAATTATCACAGATGATGTATTTCTGTTGCCGCTATAACAAAAAATACAAAAAAAAACAGAATAAAATAAATATTTAAGGGAGCTCCCATACAACAAACGATATTTTTTTGCCGTTTTTATAGATAATGGTACGGAACCCTTGGTGCGCGAGTCCGACTCGCACTTGGCTGGTTTTTTCTCAGTATTCTGACTACATAATTATAAAAAAAGAAAACCCAAAAGATTTACAAATTGCATACTAAAATTATCTATTATGTTTGTATGGCCTTCGTCTTACCCAGTTACTGGATTGTGTAGATCAGATAGTCGCTCCTTGTAAAATACTGGTATTTAGCTGCATCTGGTTAGACTGGAAGCCGACCCCAAAATAGTCGGGACAAAGCTAGGCAGATGATGATTGTATCCTCGTTGTACTAGTAGCCGCAAGTGCGACTTCTGAGCATGGGGTCTTAGTTGCGACCCAACTCGAGTAAAAATGTTATTGATTTTGTGATACATGGGACAATCAGAAATGGCAAATGAGTGCCCCTATACACCTCTGCGCGACTCCTTCGGGACATACAGGCGTAATGTTTTGTTATTATAGTTAGTCTGGATTTAATACAGAATTAAAAAAAAAAAAAATACATA
The DNA here is from genome assembly GCA_949152455.1 of Lithophane leautieri. Classification (NCBI taxonomy): domain Eukaryota; kingdom Metazoa; phylum Arthropoda; class Insecta; order Lepidoptera; family Noctuidae; genus Lithophane; species Lithophane leautieri. The sequence continues at coordinate 1,719,074 of OX424486.1, forward strand.
CAGACGAACATAGAACCTCCTCCTTTTTGAAGAAGTCGGTTGAAAAGGGTCGGCGCGGGCGCTAGAAATCATAGAACAATTTTGATCCGATTTTCTCCAAAACACTAGCTGCGCCCCGCAGTTATACCCGCATAAGTCTCGATCCCGTGGGAATTACGGGATATAAAGTATCCTATGTGTTAATACAGGTGGTCTACCCCTGTGCCAAACATCCAAATCCGTCGTCAGCCGTTTTAGCGTGAAAACATAACAAACAAACAAACTCACTTTCGCATTTATAATATTAGGGATAGTTAGGATTTGTGTTTACATTGTGTAGACTATACCTCTTCTATAAATACTATTGAGTGAAGTCGCTTTTCGTGTCTCTGTGTGACGTTGCTCTTTTAAACTACGCAACGCTACGTCTGCGGGTATTTTTTCTTTGAAAACATTAAAATAATCTTTAAATTAAAGAAACACATGGATCTTCTTTGTCTACCTGCAATGTGTACGACAGATTATAAAGCGGAATGCGCAAAGACAACAGCCTGTAGATTATGATTGTAAAACAAAAAACCGACCACCAACACTCAGGTGATAAGTTATACAGGATGCGACGGATTTAATAAGGTTGACATTGTAGAAACGGTTGTGAAAATATAAAAAACATTACGCTCCTTTGGGACTCAGCTGCAGTGGGGTAAACATTAGAAAAGTATGAGTAGTTATGTAAAAAAAAAAAGTAATAAAAACTAAAACCCAACTACGACTAAAAAGGTATAAACAAGACACCACAGACAGACAAATTAAAAATCCGGAGTCACACGTGTTAGGGCATAAAGCGAACAGATTACGTGTGACTCCGGATGTCCTCTAGAGGGCGACTTTTTTAATTTAATGTGACGCCACATAGCCTATGACCAGCGGGCGATCAAGACGCTTCTAACGATAACTCATTTGTCAAATTGTGATGAGTGGTTTAGAAGATAGAAGGGAACAGATGAACATACTTACATACATACATACATACATACTTACGTACATACCGGTCAAAATCATAACCCTCCTTTTTTCCTCGCCGTAGTCGGGTAATTAGTAGCACTGTAGTACATTTTCTAACTACCCCATGCTTATAATATTGTTTAAAGATAGTTACGCAGTAGCGACAAATGGAAGTGACGAATAAAATCCAGATAATTTTTTGACCTAGTTATAAAATTCTAAGGCTCTGCCAAACCATATACAAACTTCATATATTCCATTTATTTATTTTCTAACATATATGTATAATAAGCTGTATTTAATTTGTGTTTTATATTTTTTTGCGGCAGACCACGTAGGAGATGGCGGTATGAGCTGGATAGGTTCCATCAAAACTGGAAAGAGGACGCGTGGGCTCGCGAAAGATGGGAGGAGTGGTGGGAGGCCTTTGCCTAGAGTGGGACAGCGTAGGTTAGGATTTTTTTTTTTAAATCGTAAAACATTTATAGACAATATTGTAGCCCATCTGCATCGGGAACTCCCAACGATACGCGCCGTGTCTTTCTGAAGAACTTCACCAATTAGGTCACTATAATTATATCCTGTAAACCTGCTGTATTACCTGGACAAGAAACCATTTTCTATTTCAATTCTATTTTATTTTCTGTAGTTAGCGTCTACCCGTTGCCGTTATCAATATCGAGCAAAAAAATCACGAGTGTTGTATGGAAGCCCCCTTAAATATTTATTTTATTCTGTTTTTTAGTATTTCTTGTTATAGCGGCAACAGAAATACATCATCTGTGAAAATTTCAACTGTCTAACTATCACGGTTCATGAGATACAGCCTGGTGACAGACGGACAGACAGACAGCGGAGTCTTAGTAATAGGGTGCCGTTTTACCCTTTGGGTACGGAACCCTAAAAATCATAGATAAAACTGAAATAAACGGACAAAATTAAAAACCTAGATAAAAGCTGTACCACCCTGTACATAAAATAAGGCCTTGTTTACACTGTCAACAGGCGACGTGCGACATTTTGTCTTCAAACAACGCGCCTAGCTGGAACCGACTTTACTAATTGGTACCAAAAACAAGGTACCATTCTGACACTATAGTGTCATAGTGTCACTGTTAGTTCTCAATGAATAACTTTGAATCCCCTTACGAATTAAAAAACGCTTCAGTTTTAGTAATTTTTACACTGCGACAAGGATCAGGTGGCCTTCTGTAGTGTCAGTCTACCCCCATGGGAAGACGGCGTGAATTTATGTCTGTATGTATGTAAGGATCTTTCGGCGCTCGAAAGACTTTGACAGTGGCGCGGTGTTGGTAAGCAATTTTGTGCAATTGTTTTGTGAAATATTGAAAAAACAAGTTGGTGAGTTAGTTCCGATTTTAGCCACACGCCTATTGGTTCTTGTACAGCTATACGAGTTGTGGACAGTCTCAGCTGTCATTCGTTCATCTTTGACAGTCGCCAGAAGTCTGAAAGTCGTTCCACCAATTTTACCAAGGGGTATTATGCAAACCAAAAACTGGGTTGTGGAGGTCAGATTGGCAGTCACCCAATGGAAAATACTGTAATTCAGCTGCATCCGGTAAAGGTACGGGTTCCTGGAACATAGATGATCCACTATACAGCGTGTTACAAAAACCCTGTCCGATCCGTAAGGGTGTTGTTAAGAATCATAATGAGAGTATAATTACGTGATTTTTTTATGGAAAAAAATGTGGCGATTTTTTTTAATATAATAACATAGTGCGGGGGCGGCTGTAGTTTGGCGGGTGTCTACAAGTCATAACTCCTCTGTAGAAAATTTGCCAATTTATAATGAAATTGACGTAATGTTAATTTAAAATAGCAATAACTTTTTTTTTGCATTTTTTTTTTCTAGTAATGTTATTGCAGTACCTTTGTGCCCCTTTCGAATCGAACAGGGTTTATGTAACATGCCGTTTATTGGCTATCCTAGAAGAGCGACCCATAGCGTCGGCCATTTACCAGCGAATGACGTCACTGAAACCTTATTTATGAAAGTTAGTTGATGTGTTTTCTTATAGGGCGTTTTTTGACGTCACAGCGGCCATTATGTGACGGCCGTTATTCTAGGAAACCTTAGGTTTAAACTGGAAGCCGGATTATGAGATGTTGCTTCTCAGGGAATAAGATACAGAAGCCATTTTGTATTAATTTCGAAGAAACCAGAAGTTTTAAAAGATTTTGCCAAAAACATCTGTTCTTTTTTTCTCTAACCTAATTCCAAATTCGAATCCCAAAGTATAAAGTTACCATAGTGCACGCCAAATTATAAAAGGTCTTTTTGAAAGAGGAACCATTCTCTGGGGATTAAGATTGACGAAAGAACTGTCAGAACAAATTTTTCAATGAAACTGTCAAAATAGTTTTGCAATGATTGTAGATCTTATGTTTATCGCGATTAGAACTGAATTTGATTTAGTGGACTGTAAATTATATTTTGTTAAAAGCTGTTCTATAGAATTTTGGAATAACAAGATCATAGTCTGTTTTGCAGTTCTTCAAATAATTATCTGTTCGATATTATGCTTTATTTTGATTAGCATAAGTATGTCAAAAAACACCTCCTGACGTAAGAAAAGTTTGCAAAAATTTTAGAAATCTAACAGATGTATTGTCGATATTCGAAATCCAAATTGGATTCCGCGTAAAATAAGTAAATACAAATACTTACTTAGAATTTTGAAATTGGAACCCTTGGCTTCCATCTTAGATTTTGAACTTGAGACCTTTGTAATAACGGGCGTTTCTGGGCTGGTAGCCACATAGCATCTGCATTTTACCAACAAATGACGTCACTGTGATCGTTATGTGACGGCCACCAGTCTTCAAGGAAACCATAACTAAAGTTACGTTCATTTATATCCTAGACTATCGAGACAGGACAGTTTAAAACTACCCAGTAAATAGAGTACAGTACCTAACGTTCAGGATTCCTTTCTCCGCCTCTTATCATACTTAAGGCGGCGTGAACTACGCATCACATTCGTTTGCCTATCGCTAATGGCAGTCACGCAGCACGCGTATCATAACCATAGAGGATAAGCATAGACATGGGTTTTGTCGACGCAAGAATAGACAAAATGACAGATTCACTGATCACTGTCATTTTGTCTATTCTTCCGTCGACAAAACCTGTTTATATGGTGGTCATGCTACGCTTGCTGGGAACGCGTACTTCAGTCATGTCACAGAGTAAACGAGTAGCATACAGATATAGTTTTATTACAGTACAACACATCGGGCTTTAGAAAGAGACGGTCACACAGGTATGACTGAATGAGTGACAGAGACGACGCTCTACAAAAATAAAGTTTAATCAATTTTATTTTTCTAACTGAGCAGAGGCCCTATGCAAAGTGACATTCTATTAGCGATAACGTTAATGGAAAAGTCAAAAATGTATAGGACTGAAATGAGCTATCGAAAATCTTATGTCAATCCTGTTGAAAGTCGTTGTAGAAATACGAAACGCTTTCGAAGCGATTGTCACTTGTCTAGGCTCTCAGACAGCTGTGCTGCTGGGGAGTTTGTTTCGCCACTTCATCCCAGCTAAAGCACTAGGAAGTGGTGAAAGGTGGGCGTTTTAGGGGACTGTCTTATGTAATTTTGACGTTCGAAAACTGCTGATTCTCAGCCTAGTTTAAATATTTGATATGATTATTATACACCTCGGCCTAGCTACCTGAGAATACAGGCGAACTGTTCTGTCAGTTTTTTCGACAAACTCGTTAAATCTTCTTTTATTTCCGACTCTTTAGTGACACTCCTGCTTACCCAATTTTGTTTAAATAGCGGAAATCGAGACCTCATGCGACGCGCTTCTTATTGATCTTACCGTATGTGATCATTTTTTTTCAATCTATTATGAACGCTAACCCAAAATATCAAGACCTCTGTTTTAAACAATTTTGAATCAAAACCAAGATCTGATTATGCTGGTTGCTGAACAAACTTATGAAATACAGGACCAAATTAAAAAGGTTTTAAATCTATTCAATTGTATAAGCACGAAGAGCTCTTTTTAAATTGGTCGGCTTCCATAAGACATGACCATTATAAAATGACATATTCCTTTTTCAAATTTACATCAACTGAGAGATATTCTTAGACTGGTTACCCTGACCAATTTCGATAGGTATTTTTTAGAGAGGAATTGAAAGGAATGAAAGGTCTTCTTAAATTGGTCGTATAACGTGGTATTTGATCTAAACAAGCCAGTTTTTGTGTACAATTTTGACAAAGGCGTTTTGAATTCGGTTAGTTAGGGCAGTCACAGTTATTTTTTTGGGTTCTTCTTGTTATTATTGAACTCTTGCTTCTCCCGGGAATGTTGTTAAATGCAGCTGAACTCGACATGGATAAAAATTATGTTTTTATATAAATAACATTGTGTGTTTCTAAGTTATTCATACAAGTTGTCTGACAACCAATCTCATCAAGGGTCCATTACCCAGTAATGGATTGTGGAGGTCAGATAGGCAGTCGCTCCATGTAAAATACTGGTATTCATCTGCATCCGGTTAGACTAGAAACCGACCACAACATGTTGGAAAAAGGCTGGGCAGATGATCACTGACGAAGCGATATCGAAAAATATCGTGAAGAAATGTGGATGCTGGTTACTGACAGCTTGTATGATCCCAGCGCTGGGCAAAGCCCATAAAGCAGGAGGCGCCAATAGGCTCGATTGCCTTCAACCGGTCACAAATCTAGACTGGGCTGTTTCTGATGTTTAAACCATTAACACTTTGCCTAACCTGGGAATCGAATCCATGACCACTGCATAAATCAGCAGTGATGATTGCGATCACTTTAGTTTAGTTATACCAAAGAAATAGTTTTAAAATATAATATATGTACTTATCCTTATTATAAATTAAAGCCATTTTTCGTGTCGGTCTGTGTGACCGTGTTGTTTTTCTAAACTACGCGACGGATTTATTCTAGAAGGTTTATTTATATAATGCATTTATATTAAATTAACAAACAATAATAATCTCGATGTTTTGTCAAGACGTAAAAACCGTGCGAAGCAGAGACTGTCGCTAGTAGTGCATAATAAACTTGTGTTATTCATTTATTTTATTCAAGAATTTATGGCTAATTTAGTCTCAAATATTCAAACTTAAATCATATCAATAAAATCATATTTTAATATTATTATAATAAAATAATTCAACAACGTTATTTTGGTATTTGTAATATATACGTATCATAATATTATCAATTTATGTGAAAAATAATAAAATTTGATTTTGAATAGCTACATTATACATTAGTGTCAAATTATTTTATTAAAATTATTGTTGAAAATATTAAATTATTATAATAGTATTATAAAGAATTAATACGAAGTAGTTTTAGTCGCAGCCGCCTTTCGTGGATTTGGACAGACATTCGAATCAGAAGCCCGAAAGTTTGACGACCAGTCTTACCAAGGGGTATCGTGTTACCCAGTAATTAAGTTGTGGAGGTCAGATAACTGGTATTCAGCTACATGCGGTTACAAGTTGTTCATAGAAGTTGTCTGACAACCAATCTAAACAAGGGTCCATTACCCAGTAATGGATTGTGGAGGTCAGCTAGGCAGTCGCTCCATGTAAAATACTGGTATTCAGCTGCATCCGGTTATACTGGAATCCGACCCTAATATAGTTAGGAATAGGCTAGGCAGATGATGAGATACCTACGGTAACAAAAACCTGTGGTATTTTTTCTTTCTTTTAGATTTTTCAAGAACTTTGGAAGTAGTAGCTAGTCATAACATGCCTTCAACCTCAAACCAAATGCTATAATGATATTATCATTACTCTCCTGCCCTTATCACAATTTATTAGTGGTTGGCAGCAGTGATAGCCTAGTGGTGTGACCGTCAGACTGCCAAGTCATAGGTCTCGAGTTCGAATCCAAAGCACGCACCTCTGACTTTTCAGATTCATGTGCGTATTGTGGAATGCTTCAATAAAGGTGAAAGAAAACATCGTGAGGAAACCGGCACGCCTGAGAGATATTTCTCAAAGGCACGTGAAGCCAAGCCTATGGGCGGCATAAAAACTCTGACACCAGGTTAGTCACTAACCACACGAAGAAGAAAGCCGAAGAAAGAAGTGGTCGGTGCAACATGTCTTTTTTTCCATACTTCTCTATCAGTCGTCATCTCGGTAGACACCTGTGGCGGTACCTACATCGCCACATATGAACTACGAATCAAAGATCGGACGTCACACAAAAACCTGACGTCACATAAATCCTGCATCGCGCAATTAAAGTTTACCGTGCAATGGACATATATACAAGAACTCGTCATCAAACGTTGGGCAGTTGCCCGCCAGACACAACTCCCGTCTGGTCGGAAGATCCTCCCTTTTGTATGGAGTATGAGTGAACTTTACACCCTGTTCCTCATACCTCTAAACACCTCCTTTCTAGCCATATCATCTTTCACACAGTCCATCCATCGTTTCTTTAGTCTTCCCCTACTCTTATAGCCATCCACATTCATACTCAAAACTTTCCTCACAACATTTTCCTCATTCCTCCGCATCACGTGCCCATACAACAACAGGTTTCCGCACAACTTTTCATTCCCCGGTGCCAGTTTCAGACTTCCTCATATTATGTACTCATTTCATATTCTATCCATTCGTGTAACACCACACATCCCTCTTAACATTCTCATCTCAACTGCATGCAATTGCCTTTCATTCATCTCTTTTGTGGTCTAACATTCTGATCCATACATGATAGCCGGTCTATCCCAAAATGTTTATTTCATCATCAACATAATTTCAGCCGAAAGACGTCCACTGCTGGACATAGAGCTCGGCGCTTCCTCGGCGGGACCGGTGCCGTACCTGTGTGGCAGTTTCGTTCCCGCACCTAATATCTAGTGAAACATAATAATACTAATCATTATTATTTGAATTGTACAAAAAGAACATTAGGGAATCAATAAAACCAATTCACAAATTATTGTGGAATAAAAAATGAATATATTTTGCATAATAAATGCTTAACATATATCAGTATGTTTGCTTAAGTGAGAATATATTGATATAATAAAATATTGGTTTGTTTGTGCAAGTTTAATATAAAAGTTGTAGGTAATATTTTGATCCAAGCGTCGTCGCGTCGGGGGACGGCTGATGAAAACGCCAAACACACTAGGCTTATACCTAGGGATAATCAATGTATGCTGTTGTAGAAAGGATACTCGTAGCTGCTGTTAACTTCCTATTTTCATTAGCCTTCCCTCAACGCGATGACGCTTGGATCAAAATATTACCTATAACTTTTCTATTAAACTTAAAGGACCAATACTTACATATTATGTTTTTACTTTCTAGATGCTTTGTTTTTGCCGGGGGTTTTAAAAAAAATTTATTTAACTTTTTTTACCAATCAGTTTCGGCCGCTCAGCGAGCTATGGAACGGGCAATATTTGGAGTCTCTCTGAGGGATCGACTAAGGAACGAGGTGGTCCGGCACCAAAGTTGTCGACATAGCTCACAGAATAAGCAAGCCAAAGTGGCACTGGGCCGGCCACATTAGCCGTAGAACGGTGACAATTGGGGTAAATGTGTTCTTGAGTGGAGACCACAAATCGGTAAACGTAAGGTAGGACGCCCTCAGGCAGGTGGAGCGACGATACAAGCAGGGTGGCTGGTAGCAGCTGGATGAGAGTCGCAGAGAATTGAGCTGAATAGCGTGCAATTGGAGAGGCCTATGTCCAGCACTGCTGCTGTGATGACACCAAAGGGAACAAGACTAAAGAAAGTATTGATGACGAAGTGACTACTGAGATGACGTCTGATAGAGAGGATGCAAGAAGCAGACATGCGGCGCTGACCACTAATAGATTCAGATAAGAACAAATGATGGCATGGTCACAGAAGTAGCAAGCAAAGTCAGGTGACAATACTAGTGTTAAAAATACGAGCAAATTTTTACAACAGTCGTTTTTTTATTACGTATCATAAAAAAGCTCTATAGACGGTTTTATGTTCCTAAGGTCACAGGGGACAGACAGACATAAGTCTTTTGAATACTATGTATTTAGAGGCCTTAGGTATATGATGATTGTTTTTTTACAGTTTTATTTTTTTGTGTGGCGTATAAAATGGCTATAATATAATAGCCTTATGGCTATGAAAATTGGTCTGTGTGGTAAAGTATTGCATATATGGTCAGGTCTACGTTCATATCCGACTAATCATCATCTGGCTCACCTTTTCCGAACTATGTTGGGGTCGACTTTCAGTCCAACCGAATGCAGCTGAATACAAGTATTTTACATGGAACAACTGCCTACCCAGTTCCAAAACTCAAACTCAAAGCATTTATTTCAATTAAACCATTTACAGGCACTTTTGAATTGTCAAGGAGTCGGTCAGTCAGAAATATGAAGCTAGTTACCCATTCCAAAGCGTAGTTCTTATGGAGAAGATCAGGAAAGAAACACCACAGACACTCTTTTTTTAAATAAAAATTGTGGTTACATAATTCATGTTGAAATTATATATGTGAGAACAATGTAGAAAGCACGTTAAACGCGTCCGTAATAAAAAGATAAAAAACAGAATACAATTCAAAAATTAAATTTAAAATAAGCCATGGCAGCCAAGAGATGACCAGTCCTAACTGAAGGCACCCGTTCACGAACATGACGCATGGACCACACGATACATTTTGGCAAGACTGGTTGTCAGACTTTTGGGCTTCTGACTAACCCGTAACGACTGTCAAAGATCTACGAATGGCAGCCTGACACACCGGCTTAACGTGCTCTCCCAAGCACAGAAGAAAGTTACTTGCAGCCCTACTATAAGCATTCTTGGGCAGGTGATGTGCAGGGCAGGTCAAGGTGACAGTTAACAGTAGCACCGCACATGATACAATATCGTGCGACACTTCACTTGTCGCCTAATATTGAATAGTGTGTGGTACCATAATCAGCATAATATAAAGTTCCCACTGCTGGGACACTGGCCTCCTCTCAGTGAGAGGGAGTGGGCCATAATCCACCACGCGGGCCCAGTGCGGGTTGGTCACATGTCTTCGAATTTTTGGCTCTAGGACAAATTGGTTTCCTCACGATGTTTTCCTTTACTGTTTTGAGGGCAGAGGTGATGATGGTGGTGGTGTCTGGGTTCGAAGCTACGACCTACAACTCGTACGTCGGGGCCGTTACCACTGGGCCAACACAGCTCTGTGTCGTAACCACTCTCAACTGTGTGTATGTTTGTATGACGCACACATCTACAGAACTAGTTTGTCCATTGATTTGTATGACAAATAATTATCTTATTTAAATAATTCGGCAGTTACGGACTCACTCTACTAATAAATGACTTTAAACATGAAGTAACATAAGCTTTGGAGAAGGTATGGTAATAGAATGTCAAAGTCAAATAATTTATTTCAATTAGGCACATTAAAGGCACTTATAAACGGCAAAAACAAAGAAATAGAACTGATTCCAGTTGCCCCTTCCAGAAGGTACTTTTCGTATGGAGAAGAATGAGAAAGAAACTCCACCGTTACTCTTTTAAAAATGTTTTACAATATTTTGTATACATCAGATGCCAGCGGCTTCGTCAGCGTGGAAGTCGGTTAATAAATACTAAAACCTTCCCCGAGAACCACTCTATCCATTGGTGAAAACAGCATGAAAATCGGTGCAGTAGTTTTTGAGTTTATCGCGAACAGACAGACAGACAGACGCGGCGGAGGACTTTGTTTTATAACATGTAGTGATGATGTGAAGACGATGCACCTAGAATATGATTACTGTACCACAATAAGTAAAAAGAATTAAAAATAGAGCAATGACAAATAAATAAAGCAGAGCTGTTTGTGGAGAAGCTTGTCAGGGGAATTACTACCACCTTACATAAGTACTACCACCATATATAAGTACTACCACCATACATAAGGTCAAATTTTTGCTAGCGAAACTCCGCATACATGATTGGTATCTAAAAAATCGATCAATCAATCAATCTGCCTATCCTTTTCCCAACTATGTTGAGGTCGCCTTCCAGTTTAACCGAATGCAGCTGAATACCAGTATTTTACATGGAGCGACTGCCTATCTGACCTCCACAACCCAGTATCTGGGTAATACGATACCCTTTGGTAAGCTGGTTGTCAGACTTTCGGCCACTGACGAGCCGTAATGACTGTCAATGATCCACGAAAGACAGCCGGAACCAACGGCTTAACATGTTTTCCGAGGTACAGCGGAGTCTCGGTACGTAAAGATGGTCGCCCATCCACGGACCAACCCCGGCAAGCGTAGCTTAACCTGATGGATCGACCCGTGCGGCTGTTATTACTTAGCCACGAGCTCCTCATTAATATAATCTAAACATGATAAAACCAAAAACAAATGAATTCGATGATGTTTTTTTCTGGGGTCATCAACCACCGCAGTCACTTAAAAAGAACAGTTTAAAAAGCCCGAAAGTCTGACAACCAGTCTTACCAAGTGGTATCGTGTTACCCAGTTACTGGGTTGTGGAGGTCAGTTAAGCAGTTGCTCCGAGTAAAATACTGGTATTCAGCTGCATCCGGTTAAAAAATATCAGTTTAAAAAGCCCGAAAGTCTGAAAACCAGTCTTACCAAGTGGTATCGTGTTACCCAGTTACTGGGATGTAGAGGTCAGTTAAGCAGTTGCTCAATGTAAAATAGTGGTATTTATTCAACTGCATCCGGTTAGACTGGAAACCGACCCCACATAGTTGGGAAAAAGCAGGCAGATGATGATAGGTTAAGTTCTAGTGATAGTTGTTCAGTGTTGTCGATGGTAATATGTGTTTATATGGTGTTTTTCTTTCTTTCTTTCTTTCTAATATTCACATCTTGCACACGCATGCCCATTTATATTTTCGTCTTAACTCCGTGGCCAGCAATTTGTCAAAATAGTACCCGGACCGCCATTTTGGATTGAATAATGTGGCAAACGCAACCGTTTGACGGAATCATTTATTATAACGCTATTATAGCCGCATAAGCAGAACTGTTCTTGAAGGTGTTCAAAATATTTTTTTATTGATATTGACATGATATTATATTTCATTAAATTTTGAATGTTTGGTCACAAACTATATTGGCTGCTAAGCGACTTGGGTTTGATTCCCGGGTCGCGTAAAGTTTTGTTGGTTTTTCTAGAAATTCCAAAATTCCAAATAGCTGCCTGGATTTGAAATTTGTATCCAGTTTAATGCGTCTCGGCTGTCATTTTGTGAATGATAAATAATATTTTATTTCTGTAAATTGGTCGTAAACAATAGTTTTATACGTCAAAAGAAATTAAAATGTTTTATAACTAAATGCGGTCGGTTTTTCATATGAGACTTCTCTGAGAAGAATCACCGATACTAGACAGTGTCGGTGTTTGTGTGGTGTGCCCACACACATTTGAATAACACTACCTGCTATGTAAATAACAGTGACTGGAAGTTACTATAACATCATCCATGTAGACTAAGTGGGAAAAATACGTATTATTGAAGCTGACTCAAAAACTACCCAAGCAAAGTTTGTGGAAATGGTGGCGCGTGTGTCATTCGGTTCTCTACAAAATGTTTGAGCTGGATGGTGATGATCCACGAGTCATGTTCGTGACCCGCTGTCGCTTGAGGCTGGTCATCTTTTGACTACCAGGGCTTATTTTTAACCGACTTCCAAAAATGAGGATGTTCTAGGTTCAACTAGTTGTATTTTTTTGTAAATATATTTGCCTCAATATTTTCGTCAATTGTGGACCCATTTTGTTTATCTTTTCTCATTTGGTAGAAGAAGCTTGCGCGGCGGTCCCATATAAGTTTGATTAACTAACATAACATGACAAATACTGAGTTTCAAATTAAATCAAATTATAATATTCGTTTGTAAATAAGAGTGTTTTTTTTTAAATTACTTACTGAAATAAACATCATTTTATCATTTATGTATTGAAGGAATGTATGCCATATAGTAAGTCGGTACTTTTAGTGTCACTGCGGCGGGTGGCACTAAGCTATAGTGGCAAGTGAGACAGACGTGTCACTTTGAGACCTCCCGGAGCAAGTGGGCTTTTGGCATAGACTAAAATCTGAAGATAGGTGAGTCGGCTTAGGATAGGTTCTAGACGACTTTAGTTTTCTGCCTACTTACTCGTAATACTTGAAGGGTTTGGCAGAGGTGCACCTATATTACACCCACATTTCACCAGTTATGTTTAAGTCCCATGTAAAAGGGGGTGAGCCTATTGTCATCAATTTAAGCACCCCCGCCTTTGGGACGTCCTGGATAGTGGCCAATCCGGCCCTCCCTGGTGTGGGGAGGGCCGGATTTAAAGCACAGCATTAGAGCGGAGGAAATCGTGGAGTACGTGCGCAAGAGTATGAGGTACGAGGGAAAATAACTTTCTTTCAGAAATCGGTGGCAAAAAAACTAAAATACGTATTCAATTTCAAAGACACCAACTGCCGAAATTAAAGTTATTTTTCACTTTGTAGTGTTTTTTTAAAGTCGATTGTTGCATCTTATGTAGGCACAAACTCAACGGCTTGGAACAAGTGTCGGTTCTACATCGTACATCTGTGAGACGCCATTATCAAAAGTTTTAAGATGCAGATAGCGGATGATTCATAAGGAATCGTTTTTTATTTAATGTACTCGCCATTAGGCCGTGTCCTAGCGGTGAGCCTTTAGGGTTCAATGGCGGAATTGAACAACCCTGCATTTTTTTAATATCGTGTAAAAGAAACTCTAAGTAAAACAAAAAAAAACATTGTCTGTATTAGTTCTGGTAAAGAATGGTTCACTAATATCTTCAAGCATGTATTCCCCCAGGGGTTAGGCAGATATATAGATAGTACAAAGTGTTGGAACTGAAAACCTGTAAAGGGGTAATTGAACTCAAAAAATCAGCTCGTCAATATTGTCGAGTTACGTGAACTACGAGAACTACTAAGAATACGAGATGATGGCTGGTAAGGGGCTGACTACCGAGATCACGACTAATAGAGAAGTTTGGAAGAAAGGGACATGTTGCGCCGAGCACTAATAAATTCGGACAGGAGCAGGAGGGAGGATAGGGAGGGATAGGGAGGGTGGGATAAGGGCAAGTGATTGATGTTGATGATGACGTGAACAGAAATGAATCAGATTTTTTTTGGTTGTTCAGGGTTGTTAGCGTAGTAAAAGTTCTTCATAGTGATGAGTTTAATAGCCTCTTTACAGGTTTTCAGTTATTTTCATTATACACCTTGTATTTATAGTTCGCCCATATTTCACCAGCTATGTTTAAGGGGACCACGGGAGCTAAACGCAAGTTATCGAATTCCTAAAATCATAAATGATCCACTGCATTAAACAAAATCAGATAAAATATATAATATTCTTCAGGATAGATGTTAGTAAGATAGTGCGTTGAAAACATAATAAATATTTACAACTACATAATTTGATACAATCGAAAAAAATAAAGAAGGTACCCCTAAAAAAAATTTTTGAACGATTAGAAACCGTATAAATACATGCAATCATCCTGATTTTTTGTCAGATTATTTTACAAGCAACATAATTAACGTAATAGTATTTTAATTTTTAGTCCAATCAATAGATTTTTTGTAAATAGATAGTTGCTTCATATTTTGCAATAAATTACCAGCGCCGTGTCATCGCGCTTCTGTTTCTTTTCTATGTACGAGTAGTCCAACAGTGACCGCGCTTTAGCTGTTGTCAGCTTCTTAAGTCCGACGTATTATGGGGCGCGCCGATTGCCATCAACGTGGCACTGATTCAGACTTCAGGCTGCTACTTAGAAAACCCAATAACACTGACCGGGTGATCAAACCCAGGATCTCCTGCTCCACAGTCAATCAAACTCAAACGTATAGCTATGATTTCAACTAACTAACAAGCACTTTTGAATTGTCAAGGAGTCGGTCAGTCAGAAATATGAAATTAGTTGCCCATTCCAAAGCGTAGTAGGTTCCTATGGAAAAGAACGGGCAAGAAGCTCCACGGACAATGAGGACAGAACCCACTCTTTAAAACCCATCCGTACCTGCCACAAATGCTGCGGTAATCGGTCAGTCACCTCCTTAAGTGCTTGTAGTAAAGTATAATACACTTCGTCTGAAGAGACATAACTACATGTTATCAAAAACGTCTGGCGAAATGTGGGTGTAAACCTCTTCCTACCCCTCGAGAATACAGGCGTGCTGTTATTTGTATATATGTGTCACTTGTCAGTGGTGTAGCTAGCCCTAAAGTTGGGGGCCTTTTTTTACCTGACTACGGAGAAGATATCGATACCGAATCTTTCAAAGTGAAAGCTCGTGAACATGTTCGTGAGAAGTTGGCAGAATCATCGCAGCGCTGATTTGCTGGACTTGTTTTCTTCTCTACCTATCGTTTTTTGTCCTGAAAAAGTTTATTCTGTTTATATGTATGTATGTTCGTATGTATGTTTTATTATGTCAATCAATCTGCCTATCCTTTTCCCAACTATGTTGGGGTCGGCTTCCAGTCTAACCGGATGCAGCTGAATACCAGTATTTTATATGGAGCGACTGCCTATCTGACCTCCACAACCCAGTAACTGGGTAATACGATACCCGGTAAGACTGGTTGTCAGACTTTCGGGCTTCTGAAGACCCGTAACGACTGTCAAAGATCCACGAATGACAGCCGGGACCAACGACTTAACGTGCTTTCCGAGGCACGGAGGAGTCTCGGTATGTAAAGATAGTCACCCATCCACGGACCAACCCCGGCAAGCGTAGCTTAACCTGATGGATCGACCCGGTGTGGCTGTAATAATATAGACTACTGACTTGAAAGTTAGAGCTGTCATTGTGATTTGATTTAAAAAATGCAAGACCGAGCGAAGCGAGCTCAAAATTTAAGCATCTTACATAAGTAGGTAGGTTAGATTATTATCTGTGTGACTGTCTCGTTGGTCTAATGATCGCAAGCACTACTGCTGAGTAAGAGGTTCCGGCTTTGATAGCCAGGTCGAGCAAAGTATTATTGGGTTTTCCATCAGGAATTTCTCAATAGCAGCTCAGAGTCTGGATTTGTGCCCGTTTGATGGCAATAGGCTCACCCCTTATTACATGGGACTTAAACATAACTGGCGAAATGTGGGTGTACTATAGGTACACCTCTGCCTAACCCTTTGGGGATTGCAGGTGTGATGTTATGTTATGTGTATGATCTGAGTGCTTTTGCTAAATGAATGCATGGGCTTGAGAATCGGACCGCGCCTGTAGTTTGAAGACTTTGTAAGCCATAAACAAATGATTTTAATTTTCATATTTTCATTGGGTATTCATTCGTTATAGGCCTCTTATCCTTCCTTACATATTATAAAACAAAGTCCTCCGCCGCGTCTGTCTGTCGTCCTGTACGCGATAAACTCAAAAACTACTACACCGATTTTCGCCAATCAATGGATGGAGTGGTTCTCGAGGAAGGTTTTAGTATATAATAACCGACATCCACGCGGGCGAAGCCGCGGGCTTCAGCTAGTTGCTCAATAAGAATTTTAGGTTTTAGTTATGTACATATTATTTTACGAATTTTTTATTACACCCGTCGCCTCGGGGGGCCCCTTGTAGCACGGGGGCCCTATATTTTTGACACGGCCGACACTGCGGCGGCAGCTTCGCTCTTGGTATATTATCAAAAACTATATGTCACCTTCATATAACAAAAAGGCTGAGCAGTTTTAATGTTTTAGTTTTATCTTAAGAATGTGGGGCGACCATTTTAATTTGGCAGATCTTGCCTGGTCGTAAATATGGCAAATGAAAAATTCGGCTTTGTAGAGCATCGTCTCTGCTACTCACACCTGTACGACAGTCTGTTTCTAAACCTCGATGTGTCATATTTACTCCCGGGTTTTTAAATACTTACATTACGTCATAATATGACGCTTTTGTAATCCCCGAAGGGTAAGGCAGAGGTGTACCCTTAGTACACCTACATTTCACTAGTTATATTTACGGATTCTCATGTAATAGGCGAGGCTTTTGCCATCAACCGGGCACTAATCCAGACTCCAGGCTGCTACTGAGAAATCCCCGTCGGAAAAACCTAATAACACTTTGCCCATACATATTAGTTTGCCCGACCTGGGAATCGAACTCAGGTGCAACGAGGAAGTGACAGATCAAGTTACTCTTTTCTACATACTGGTTAGGTTTATTGTTTAATATCAATAAGGGAGCTTACTTCGTAAATCGTATACCACATCAATGTAGGTAGGCGAATTTAATGTCAAGTGACAACAGCAACGGTGACGGAAAAGGTGTGGAAATCGGACGTAATGGTATGTGTGATGCGGAAGACAAAGGGAAATGTCGTGAGGAAAGTTTTGAGTATGAATGTAGGTAAATAAGAGTAGGGGACGACCAAAGACACGATGGATGGACTGTGTGGCAGATGATATGGCTAGAAAGGGGGTGACTACTGAGATGACGACTGATTGAGAAGTATGGAAGAAGACATATTGCGCCGACCGCAAATAAACTGTGAGAACTGCCACATTGACCTGCGCACATCACCTGCCCTAAAAAAATCTTCTTGGAAAACAAAAGAAAAACCAACAAGGATAATTTGAATTTCATTTATTTTTATTTTAACATACATTTTTACAATTTATTTACAACGTAGTTCTTTTAAAGCTTGTGATAAACAATGTAATCACTTTTATGATGAGACAAGACAATAGGCAAATTTTAGTTGGCGCTAAGAGGTTTAAAACATTATTTACAAAAATAAATACAGGGCGTAAAGTTAAACGAGTGACATTTGTACTTTAAGGAGTTGTTATGTAGTACTTATTCATGAAAGTGGACAACCTTTACTACGTGACCAAATCTTGAAATATGAAAAGGAAATCAACTGTTCGCTGTTACCTACAAAGTGATTGTACGCGATCCAATGTAGGGAACATAGGCATAAGCATAATCAGCCTATAATGTTCCCACTGCTGGGACGCTGACAGGCCTCCTTTCTCTGTGAGAAGCAATCCACCTTGCGGAGCTAGTACGGGATGTCACATGTCTTCGAATTTTTGGTACTAGGACATGCCGGTTTCCTCACAATGTTTTCCTTCAGCGTTTTGAGAGCAGCACCGTTTGGTGTGAACGGCAGATATTTTTTTTAGGGTTGGTTCCATACCAAAAGTTGATCATTTTCATGAGTACTACACTCCCTCGTTTAACCTAACACACAGTAAATTACATAAGCATTTCTATTGTAATTATGTACATATGTATGGTTCTCTGTTATGAACCGATTGTCATTAATAGTCAACAGAGTCTAGAAGCAGAATTTTAGCAAAATCGGTTCACGAATCCAGGAGTTTAGCAAATTTCAGAGGCATCACAGCGTTCATTTTTGTCTTTCATTCGGCATCTTTCACTTTAAGTGAAACATCTGCACACACAATTAATGAAAAGTGCCGAAATTCAACGTCGGTTCACTGATTAGAACCAACGTTGAATTTCGGTACTTTATCTTTCAGTCGACGACCTAATGATCGAAAAATGAAATTAAATGGGCAAATGAACGTTCGTTCCTAAGTAATTTTGTCTGTGTCGTGTGAACGTGAAATTAAACAAAAGTTAAAATTCACTCGAGTGAAGCGCCTACCATCAGCTTTACGAACATTTAAATGTTTTTTCGAAATACTTGCTGGATATGTTCAATAAATTATTATTAACATTTACAGATTTTTTTTTACAAAATTATTCAATGACCTATCTAGGAAATATCACTTTACTGATTGGGAGATCGAAAAAATAATATTATTTCAACATTTTCCTATAATTTTTGTTAGGGAATAGGGAAAAACGAATTATAATTCGAAAGTGAGTTTGTTTGTTTGTTACGCTTTCACGCTAAAACGGCTGAACAGATTTGGATGAATAGGCACATGGGTAGACCATGACCTGGAGAAGGACATAGGTTACTTCTCATCCTTGATCGCAGATGAAGTCGCGAGCAACAGCTAGTTATAAAATAAATCGAATTATATAAGCCAATCGTGCCAAATTTTTATTTTTTATTTCTGGCAATGTTGACAATGTATCCTTGATTCTACTATATTATTATAATATAATATTATTTAATATTATAAATGTGCAAGTTTGGATGTTTGTTACTCAATCATGCAAAAATTGCTGAATGGATTTGGATGAAATTTGGCTCACAGATAGTTTAAAACCTGGATTAACACAAATAACTCTTTTTATCCCGGTATTCTCACGGGATTGAGATTATCCGAGTAAAACCGGTACTTAATATACAAGGTGCGTGAACCACAAACAAAAGTTTACCAAGATAAACTTTTGGTTAGAAAGCCTTGTGGCAAAAGTATGTCAGAAGATCAGACATAATCATAATTTCATTTAATTTCAAACATCACAGACAATTTGCATGAAAAAAATTTTTTCGACCTCACAATGACAACTGGCACATTTATTTATTTATTATAACTAATCGTATAGTTTTTACAATAAATAACAATTATTATTTGGCATCAAAACACTATTACATTATCACTCTTTTTATTTCGCACTGTTTTAAAGAGAATGAGACAATATTTTTGAAGAGTATTTTATTAAAGTACTTTTTTTTTCAATGTATTTAACAGCACACAAAATAATTTAATATCTATTGCAGGCAATACAGTTCAGCAGGGTAATTGCGTAACACACATAAAATGACAATTGATCGCAATGGGTTTCATTTTGACAGTTGAAGCCCGTTCATTGCTTTATTTACGTCGTTGAATAGACGAAGTTTAGGGGCATGAGGAACAGGGTGTAAAGTTCACTCATCCATCATAGAAAAGGGAGGATCCTCCGACCAGACGGTTGTTTTGTCTGGCGGGCAACTGCTCAACGATTGATGTTGGAATCTTGTATATATGGCCATCGCGCGGTAAACTCTAATAGCGCGATCCAGGATTTATGTGACGTCAGGATTTTTGTGTGATGTCATGTCTTTGATGCGTAGTTCGCATGTGGCGATGTAGATGCCGCCACAGAATTTTTACAACCTATGAAGCAATGGATTAGCAATATCCTTCAAAACTCTCGGATTGTGATTGAAAGTGTGTTACGCAATTAGGGTTTTAGAAAAGTTCAGCTTTGCAGAGCGTTGTCTCTGTCACTCATTTATGTGCGACAGTCTCTTTATAAATCTTGATTTAAAAAATACAGGAACTGCATAACTTGCTATATTTTGCTGGCATGAAATATGGCATGAGAAATGGACCTTAACAAAATTTCAGTGCGAGATTACCAAAAGACGATGTTATCTAAAACTCTGTTCACATTTCTCCACTTGATTCAAAACTTTACCTATCCTTTCAATTAAAATCTTCGCGTTCTTCTCGGGCAAAGACGGCAAGATGTCCCTAATAATGACCGAATTCTTTTTATGAAACATGTCACCTAATAACGTCCCTACAGACTTAGATCCATAAAGTCTTTTTAAAGAGTCTATAGTTTTTTTTCTAAATACACACAAATTGTCTAGCATTAAACTGTGATACACATTATATTTCTTCAAAAGTCTGTAGCCATGTAAAAGTCCTGATTCATTGTCTAAGAAAATTAGGAGACCACTGTCCATTTTCTTTGCTAAATTGTGCGCTGGGCCATCCATAATGTTGACATTCCATTGATAATTGAATAAATTGTTTACTATCCTGTCCAGATTTGCTGTTAAGTAATCAAATATGATTAAATCTGACCATTGTGCAAGCTCTAAAAATCTGTCAATGGTCTTTCTGTTGAGTTTCAAATCTATGTGTGTGAAATTTTGCAATTCCTGCTTTAACTTCATATCTTTGACTCTCAATTTGTCTATCAGGATTTGTTTATTGATCTCAGTATCGTTTTCTTTTAGAGACATTTTGAGAATGTCTACTTTGTTTAAATGTCTATTCGTTGGTCTGAAGACATCCGGAATTGAAGCAGATTCTAAGCTGGGAATGTATTGTGTTAATACTACTGCTCTGTTACTACTCCATTGGGCTGTTACGATATCATTAGCCACATTTCTCCAAAGTTTGTCCTTCAAATCGACAATTCTGACCACAGAAGGAGCTAGATTTGTTAGATTAAGTAGTCTTCCGACATAAAAACTGAATATTTCTCCTTGAATTTGGTCTGTATTCTGTCTGTACCTCACACAGGCTTGCAGACCATCCTTGAAAGTGACTAAACGATTCTGCATTCTTCCGCATCCAGCCTCCATTTTTATTACTTCAGTTTCGTCGATATATTCTTCCCAGATCTGAGCTGAGCTTTCTCCGTACCCTTGTGGCATTGCATCTTCTATCTGAGGTCCCCAGAATATACTATCGTATAGCACAGTCGACGCAACTGGTACAAACGTCTTATTTAAAACAAAGGGATGTTTATCATTTTTAGTATCTTTTAAGATATCTTTCATGACTTCTGTAAGTCCTTTTGGGTAAATGTCTTTGTTATATTTGTTATCTTTTCCAGTAAAAGATACGGCGGCAAATCTATTGGTTTCTGTTTTAGTTTCTGGTTTTACTGTGTTCATATTGTGTGGTATAGATTGTCTATCTTTCACTATTACATTTTCTTCATATTGGCCACTCATTAGGACTATTCCAATTGCTAGGCCGAATACGAAACTAATAATAACACTTATAAAACAGTAGGTGACTCCTTCTCTTCTTGTTTTCATCTTATTGTTGCTAAAATCATTGTATATTACATACGGCCTATGTCTAAAGTCTATGGTCATATTCGTTTTGTCTATACTCTTTTCTTTTACATTTATATCTTTTAGAGTCGGTATTCTATCGGTAAAAGATTGAGTGGGAAGTTGTTCTTCTCTTGTGTTGTCCATTTTTTTAAATTCTTGTTCTATTTCGTTCTATTCTTCAACCGCAGCCATTTTGTAGAATATCTGTAACAAATAAAAATTACAATTAGAATCCCGAATCATACTTTTAGCTTGTTTGACAGGAATGCTAGTAATATCAATCTGCCGATCTTTATCGCAACTATGTTGTGATCGGCTTCCAGTCTATCACACGTATTTTACATGGAGCGACTGCCTATCTGACCTTCAAAACGCAGTTACTGGGTAACACGATAAGTACCCCTTGGTAAGACTGGTTGTCAGACATTTGGGCTTCTGACCCGTAATGACTGTCAAAGGTATACGAATGACAGCCGCGACCAGTAGCAAGGCACAAATTAAAATCATGAAATAAAATGTCTTAAATATTTTATGACCTTTTTCCAAATTTAGTCGGACTGACATGTCACGTAAAAAAATACAAAAAATAAACAGTAACAGTAAAAAAAACATTGGGTAAACAAAGAATCAAATCCCTCGCTCTAATCCGTTGCTTACAGTGAGCTCAAACATAATTGTAGGTTACTTTTAAAACCCGCCCACAAGACATTTCAACCGCCCCCAGTTAGTTGCTTAGCAATCATTCAATTAGTGCAGTTTTTATATTTTAAGGAGCCGTTAAAACCACTTTTTTTTAATGTGTTGTTAATACCGCCACGGGATATCTTTGTTATTAATAAAAATGTATGTTTATTGAGTTGCTGTAGTGTGAAATGTTTTGTTTAGCACATTGACACACTTACGTTTCGCCGTGTTATGCCTAGCCATTTCATACGATTAATTAAGAATGACAGTTTAGTGACACTTGATTTAAATTAATATACAATTTGCCTTTTCATTATTTTGTTTCTAGATTGGTGTCGCGCTGTAAAAGAACTAAAACAGGCCAACTCTTTTAAGCTGGTGTGCGTGACAGTTATTCGCGCCACGACATTGTGATTCTCCAGTGTGCGTCCAGTTAGCGGCTAACTAACAGTTGAATGTTCAACAATTTTTTTTTCGACGAGTTCACATCTTGTACTGTCTAACTAAACATTAATAATTATATTTGCAATTTGCAATATTCAATTTATTATTTTGCAACTAGCGACGCGCTCCTGAACGGTTTTTATGACTTGACAAAACATCGAGATTTCTTAGTTATTATATAAACTTTAAGACTAACGTATTACTTCCGGAATAAATTATCTAAAGGATGGTGAAACCCTCATCAAAATCTGTTGTGTGGTTTAGAAGAACAACGCGGACATACAGACAAACACGAAATCCTATACAATGTCCTATTCCAGGTTATAGTCTACCCATGTGCCAAATTTCATCTAAATCCGTTCAGCCGTTTTAACGTGAAAGCGTAACAAACAAACTCACTTTCGCATTTATAATATTAGTAAGGATTAGGATAGATAGGGTTCTATTTAAAACATTCATTTTCAAAATCATCTTCCATTTCTCATCACAAATAATAACTGACAATATTTCAACCCAACAAATAGACTACTAGATATAACTGCATTCCGAAATCAGCAGGAACCAATACCAATATAAACATACTTAATATACATACAGCTTAACAAGACCTTTTTTGTGACCAGCGACCAACCTCGGCGACCATTTTTCTTGTCTTTTTTTCGACCGGTCGGAATTAGGGATCGTTCGGAATTACAGTGGCTTTATTAAATTTGTTACACCTTGTTTGAATGGAGAGTTTTTTTTAATGTTTGATTGTAATAAGGGTGTGGGAAGAGCGAGATCTCAGTTACGTTACGAAAAAGGTTATTTTTTTGTATTTCTACAAATGTTTTTGTAGGTACATTCGTGCTGATTCGAATCGGTTTTCTTTCTTAGCAACCTCTTTTGCGGGATAAATGTAATTAGAATTCCTCAAGGATTAAAAAATATATTTAATGATAAGCATTTAAAATAGTTTTGGGTTACACATAACTAGGATGACTGAATACTTACTTTATTTAAAAATGGTTATACTTAATCAATTAAATCGTGGTAATGCAATGTTATTTGTGTTTATTTCCTATTAAATATAAATTAAGCTTAGGTAATTCTTTTTAAAGGTAAAATAACAATTACAAATACTTTAAGTCTTTTTTTAAATATTAGTCTCGAAAACCATACAGAACCCTTTGCCTTAATTCCAACTACACTTGACAGACTGTATACTTTTTTTTCCTTTGCCAGTTTGTAAGAATTTTGTTAAACACATACCTGGGACAACACAACGACCTTTTTAAAAAAAAACTTTTAATCATTTGTAACTATACCGATTTGGAACTAAACAACTGTGTTTTAGCGCTTAATTTGATTTACAAGTTTGACATTAATCTCACTAAATTATGAATGTAGATATTTGTGGTCCCCACACGTGGCTAAATAATAACAGCCACACGGGTCGATTTTGAGGACGGTCCGTAGATGGGTGACCACTCATAATATACCGAGATACCCTCCATGCCTCGGAAAGGAAATGTAGCAGTTGCTCCCGGCTGTCATTCGTATAGATCTTTGACAGTCATTGCAGGTGGTAGTCAGTCGCCTAAAAGTCAACCAGTCTTACCAAGGAGCATCGTGTTACCCGGTAACTGGGTTGTAGAGTTCTGATACCGTTCTGTTTGCCGCCAATAAACGTATTTTCTTTATTTCTTTCTGATAGGCAGTCGCTAAGCTAACATATATTAATCATTCTAGCGACCCGCTCCTGGTTCGTACGGTTCTTATAACGTGACAAAACATCGGGATTTCTTCGTTACATGTAACTTTAATACGAACGTAAGTATTACACACATAAACCTTCCGGAATAAATTCTCTAAGCGATGGTGAAAACCTCGTCAAAATCTGTCGCGTGGTTTAGAAGAACAACGCGGACCTACAGACAAACACGAAAAGCGACTTTAATTTATAATGCACTAGCTGATGTCCGCGGCTTCACCCGCGTGGATTTCGGTTATTATATAATAAAACCTTCCTCGAGAACCCTTCTATCCATTGGTCGTGGTATCAATCGGTACAGTAGTTTTTAAGTTTATCGCGAACAGACAGACAGACAGACGCGGCGGAGGACTTTTTCTCTGTTCAGTCTTAAATATGCAAGTTTGACAACCGGTAGCTCGACTCAATACGCTATAAATATTTTAATAATTCTTAATGTCATAAAAATATTGATCGGCCGCCATTTTTTATGCAAAAAGAGACACAGGTTACCTGCCACTGTCACTCATTCTTATCGAAACATCTAATAAACGTGTTTTTTCATAAGAAACGAAGGTAAATTTAGTAGTATGGCTTTATGAGTAGAGGAAGACCAAAGAAACGATGTGTTAAAGATGATATTATGGCTAGTTATACCACTACAGAGGCTTTCTTCCTTTCAAGTCGATTTTGTTACTGAGAAATTCCTGATAGAAAAACTCAAAAACACTACAAATATTTTATATAACCACAGACTGTCTCGTTTGTCTAGTGGTCGTGAGCACTGCTGCTGAGTATGAGATTCTGGGTTCGATTCCCAAGTCGGTCTAAATATTTTTGGGTTTCCCACTAAGAATTCCTCGGTAGCAAGGACTGTACCAAGTTGATGACAAGAGCCTCGCCCCTATTACATGCGACTACATAGCTGGCGAAATGTTAGTGGACAATTGTATGTACTCCTCTGCCTAATCCTTAGTAAACAGGCGTGATGTTGTTAAACAATACTATGTACAACGAATAAATATAGAAAACGGCAACATCAAAATCTGAGTCGTTTCATCAAATAAAGATCAGAGTTGCAGACAAACTCGCTCGACACGGCGGATCACAATACTGATCAATCGATTACAACGACTCGATACATCTCGGGTAGATTCACAATCGATACTAAGTGGTACTGTGTAGGGTAAAGCAGAAAACCAACTCCGTCCCGTATATGCCAAGATTCACTGATCACACTTTGACTTAACTTTTTCAAGTGTACCTAAGCGTCTCATACGAATGTGAACTTTATCCATACAAAATTAATGTTGATCATCATCCGCCTAGCCTAATAGCCTTTTCGCAACTATGTTGGGGTCGGCTTCCAGTCTAACCGGATGCAGCCGGATAAAATTAATGTTTATATTCGTACGAAACGCTTGCTCACTTTCGCTTATACGAATACGAAATCTTTGACCGCGCTGATAACCTTTCAAATATTACCCTCTGTTCGGATTTTTTTATTTAATGCTAGAGCTACATTGTCGCGATACGGCGAACTACTCTTCGCGCGCTCTCTCTCGCACGCCGCTCGACGTCTCGCTGAGCAACAGCTTAGGGAAATGACAGCCTGTGACTCCTGTGAGTGTGCAAACCCTATCTGTCAATGTCACTTGTTTGTGCGTAATTTCGATTAACGTCGACGGGTTCTCACGAGATAAATCAAATATTCTTTCCGCTGTCTACCGCAAAACTAACTGCGACATTCTTTGCGTCCTAGAGACCCATCGAGATGAAACCCAAAACTGGCCACACATCCCTGGACTTGCTTTTATCACCGAGATCTGTCACTCGAAGAACAATCACTCTGGTATTTTTGGCACGGGGTACAATATACAGAAGTCGAATATGGAGATTGGACTCGAGATACAATGTAATTTTCATTTAAGGCATGGACTTTTTGTTTTTGTTATCTTTTCCAGTAAACGATATGGCATCAAATCTATTGTTTTCTGTTTTCGTTTCTGGTTTTACCGTGTTCATATTGTGTGGTATTCATTGTCTACCTTTTACTATTACTTTTTCTTCGTATTGGCCACTCATCAGGACTATAATTCCAATTGCTAGGCAAAATACAAAACTAATCAAAACAGTAGGTGACTCCTTCTCTTCTTATTTTCATCTTATTGTTGCTAAAATCATTGTATATTACATACGGCCTATGTCTAAAGTCTATGGTCATATTAATTTTGTCTTTTCTTTTACATTTGTATCTTATGATTTGATTTGTGTGAACCTTTTGTCGTTATGGCTATAGTGAAGCTATGAAAAAGATAAGTACTCCGCGACTGCTTAGAACGTGCACTCAAAATCGTATTGTTTGCTTTAAAACTAATATCCGGGTACCAAAGGTCAGTCAGGTTAAGCGACAGTCGGCAAGGCTTTGATTTTGATTGGCGACCATATTCCAAAACTTAACGATGTTTCAATGACATACTGATATTTATTTTCAAGGAAATCGTATATTCGTAATGGTCATTAATACAGTTTAGAAATTACTGCCTCGTGGGTCTAATGGTCGGAAGCGTGACTGTTGAGCATGAAGTCCTGAGTTTGATCTCCAAGTACGGAAAATTTTTCAATACACTTCTCTGCCCTCCCACTTCAAGAAATACAGGCGTGATGTTATGATAGTTTGATGAAATCTTAACTAAATAAATGCCATTCAAGAGTGTGCACTGACCCTTATTCCAAAATCCATGTCAAGTACTTTATATTTAACCACCTCCGACAAAAAGAAGTGTTACGTGTTTGTCAATAAAATCGTCTCGTCATTGCGATTAATAAGTATGGTGAAAGCTATGAGTCAAAATATTGTATTCTTTCATTAATTTTATTCACATATTATGATTGATAAAAAATGATAATTATTAATTAATTTAATTACTGTACTTGTGATGTTCTCTGTGCTTCCGGAGAAAGGATTTCAAGGTATGTTTCGAAATCGTAGAAAGGGTTCCGTACGTAGATATTTTTAATAACATTATATTTACCTAATTTCTAGAAAGGATAGGTAGTCTTTATGCACTGTGTACGGGTATTTTAGAGGCATTTTGTCAATTGTTGTAAATGTGAGTACCATGGAGCCGTTTAATATGGTATCATGATGTATGTTGACTTGAAATAGCATGGCAGATGAGAGTATGTCATACTCACATAAATGTCTCGCTGCTGGTGGTGCGTGTGTTGGATCATACGGTTCCCTACAAAATGGTTGAGCTGGATGTTACTGATCCACGTGTCATGTTCGTGAACGGGCGCCGTCATTTGAGACTGGTCATCTCTTATTTAGCTTATTTTTAATCTTATATTTTGAATTGTTTTTGATTATTTTTTGTTTTAAATTGTTGTCACATTATAGAAGCAACAAGAATACTGTACCCAGGATTTTGTAATATCTATATAAATATTTAAAAGAGTGCCCTTGGAGTTTCTAGCCCGTTCTTCTCCATAGAGATCTACGTTTTGGAATGGGCAACTAGCTTCAACTTTCTGACTAACTGACCGACTCTTTGACAATTCAAAAGTGCCTGTAAATGGTTTAATTGAAATAAATGCTTTAAGTTTGAGTATATTACACCCACATTTCACCAGTTATGTTACAACTAAAAGTCCCACAGTTCTAGAGACTCAAATCCAGGCTCTGGGATTTTACTGAAAAAGCACTAATGAAAAAAAAAACAATTTGGCTGGCTCGGGAACGGAACCTAGAAATACCAGGACACCATAGTTTCCTACAAAAAAAATCTGCTGTTCCATGCATTTTGACTGTGTAGGTATTGCATTTTAGTATGAAACAGCAGATTTTTTTCACATAACAGTCTAAAAATGTCTACGCTGGTAGGACTAGAATCATGTAGGTACTGAATTAATACAAACAGTTTGCGCGTCGATACACCCTGTATAGTTTTTCAATAAAAAAACTCAATTTTCTCAAACATGCTAGGAAATTCGAGCATTATTTTGACAACCTTCTTCGAGATAAATCAAAATTGCTGTACTGGTCAAAAACAAAGTGACTATGCAGCCGGCAATGTTATTATGAAAATCCATATCTGTCGTGTTTAGCGGCCAAATAAATAATGACGCTGGCAGAATAGTCGACATCGGCTCAGTTGCCAAAAAGGAAAAAAACAAAAAAAAAACTATAAAAACTCTTAAGCGTCGTGTTATTTAAAAATGGAACGAACTTTTTACTTCAACACACGGCAACCAAGGAGGTAACTTATCAAAGATTTTATTTAAATTTCGAATTGGCTTGCAAATAGAACAAAGAAGAAACAAATGAACATATTGGCGCATGAAAAATGATAGTTGTTCGTCATTGATTCTGGAATTTCTATTTAATTTACTCAGTTTGAATTTCCGCGCATTATTTGAGAAAAGTACTATACCACGAGGCATTGATATCAGTAACTTTTCTTAATTCCAAATAAAAATCCAAACAATTGTCATTCAAATTATCAATCATAAACCAATATAGCATTACAAACAATGAAATTTCGTAAAGGCGGAAGCTCACCCGATACCTCCCATATATTTACGACTAAGCAGAGAGTGGGTGGACACTATAGTTACCCGAACACAATATTATATTGAGTAAGGAGCCGTTTTGTCTAAATTATTGACTGGATTTGCGTTAAGACTGGGTGAAGATAACGTCATTTATTGTTTAAAGTTCTGGTGTGTTGGTGATCGGGGTGGGCTGAGCCGTTGGTCCCGGCCGCCATTTGTGAATCTTTGACAGTCGTTACGAGTCGTCAAACGCCCGAAAGTCTGACAACCAGTCTTACCAAGAGTTATCGATGTTACCCAGTAACTGGGTTGTGGAGGTCAGATAAGCAGTCGCTCTATAAAAAATACTGGTTTTAGCTGCATCCGGTTAGAACCGACCGCAAAATTTGTTGGGAAAGACTATGTGGGCTTATTTCTGAGGGGTTATTTATGAAGAGCGCTAAAAGCGATTGCCATTTATTTAGGCCCACGTGACTAAGTAATCAATCGATCAAGGTTAAGCAACCCTGGCCGAAATTCGTGTCTAGGTAAGCACGTGAAGGGTTCATTCTGAAAATTGGCATTGGCAACGACGCAAAAGCCGTAAAATATTTCACTGTTTTACGTTTTGCAATTCATAATCATTTCATTCAGAAATATTTACAAAATAATCAAAGCTGCGTAATATTTGGCACCTATTTGCCAGCTTTCAGAATGCACTATGCAGTTGGTCCGGGCTATCATACCATCCATCTCTTTGACAGTTGTTACGGGTAGTGAAAAGCCCGACGTTCTGTAAATAAACTTAAATATCTATCATTCATCCAACACACATAAACTCAGTAAGAGACTGCACAAAAAAAGATGGATTCAAATAAAAAGGTAGAACGAACAATGATATTATCTATGGCACGGCGATCCCCGATCATTGACATTGTAGGCAATGATTAATGGTTACAGATGTGGCATTTGGTAGAAACGTATTCTTCTATACATATTATAAATTAAAGTCGCTTTTCGTGTCTGTCTGTGTGACGGCGTTGTTCTTCACGCAACGGATTCTGACGCAGTTTACACCATCGTTTAGAGGATTATATCATATTATAGAGGTTTATGTGCATAATTCATAATCAGCCTATAATGTTCCCACTGCTGGGATACAGGCCTCCTCGTTTTGAGAAGTTGGCTATAGTCAATGACGCGGGCCCAGTGCGGATTGTCAGATGTCACAACATGTCTTCGAATTTTTGATGCTACGACATGCCAGTTTTTAACCGACTTTAAAAAGAAGGAGGTTCTCAATTCGTCTGTATGTTTTTGTTTTTGTATGTTACGCGGTTACTCCGCCAATTATGAATCGGTTTTGATGATTCTTTTTTTGTTTCGTAGGTCATGCTTCAGAGGTGGTCCCATATAATTTTTTATTAATTTTGCTTGCGTAGTTTTTGAGTTAGCTTCAATAATTACGTATTTTTCCCACTTAGTCTATGTAGACGATATCTCATTTGACTCCGTCACTGTTATTTACATAGCAGGTAGTGGTATTCGAATTTGTGTAACGTAGGTAACACATCTAAAAAGTGAAAAATAAAAACTTTTTACAAAAAATAACAACCGACTTCAAAAAAAACAGAAAAAACTTTTTTTTTGGAAGTCGGTTGTTTTTTTTTTTGTTACTATGTTCATATGATATTGTTATGCTCGTATTCGTATAAGCGAAAGCGTTTCGTACGAATATCAACATTAATTTTATCCGGCTGCATCCGGTTAGACTGGAAGCCGACCCCAACATAGTTGAGGAAAGGTTATTAGACTAGGCAGATGATGATCAACATTAATTTTGTATGGATAAAGTTCACATTCGTATGAGACGCTTAGACATTTGAAAAAGTTAAGTCAAATTGTGATCTGTGAATCTTGGCATATACTCGATATACCATAATGGCCGTGTAGGTACCCCACATGAAGTTGATTTTCTGGATTTTTTTTTTAAAGTCGGTTGTTTTTCTATTAAGTTTCCCAATAATAAGCCGGAGTCTGGCTTAGAGCCTGGTTGTTGGGAATAGGCTCGCGTATTACATGGGAATTAAACGTAACTGGCGAAATGTGGGTTTTCACATTTCGCCACTACGGGAAATACTCACTTTATAGTACAAGAGCTTTCTAGTCTATGACCTCCAGATCTCTATCATTAATTAAACTCATCGACTCTTGTCCTATCATCGTGATTTAACAAAAACACAATTATTTTGAAAATCATTCCGAAAATCTTTAGCATTTGTCTCCTCGACTACTAGGAATATATAGTCAGTATTGGCCTTGTTTCCACGTAAACAAATATGAACTTTATCTTAGTGTGAGGTAAGTTGAATCCAAAATGCCTAGTACTTATCAAAAATTCACATTTCTTGAAGTTGCAACGCAAGCTGAATCTTATGTCTCGGTACTAAACTTATTTTTCCAAATACAAATTGACAATGCTGAGTGCTCTTGCTCGTGCTTGTGTTAGAAAGTTCTTAGTGCATTTTAAGTTATGATCATATTTCATCACAGTGATGACCTATGGCACTGAAACGTGGTCGCTCACAATGGGCCTCATTAGGCTGAAAGTCACTCAAGGGCAAGGGAGAGGACTATGCTTGGGCTTTCCCTACGTGATCGAATCAGAAATGAAGAGATCCGTAGGAGAACCAAGGTAACCGACATAGCCCGAAGTATTGCCATTATATTATTGGTAGGGCACATTGCTCGCAGAACAGATGGCCGATGGGGCCGAAAGGTTCTGGAGTGGCGACCGCGTACCGGAAGACGTAGGGTTGGAAGGCCCCCATGCTACATCATGGTATCATCTCATCTGCCTGCCTTTTCCCAACTATGTTAGGGTTGGCTTCCAGTCTAATCGGATGCAGCTGAATTCCAGTTACTGGGTAACACAATACCCCGCGGCAAGACTTTCGGGCTTCTGACTACCCGTCCGTCTCTGATAGATCTACAAATGACAGCCGGGACCATCGGCTTAACTTTCCGAGGCACGGAGAGGTCTCAGTATGTAATGGATGGTCACCCATCCACGAACCGACCTCGACAAACGTTGCTTAGCCTTAAAGATCGACTCGTTTGGCTGTTATTATTTAGCCCCTAGCCCTTCACATAATAAGAACTGTGACCTATTAAAAAATTGGCTCCCTATAACGGCATGCATGCTGCTATACACTGCATGCTACAACATGCTATATTATGGATGTATATTATCGCCTGTACCTTCAGGCGGTCGGCAGGAAAATAAAAAAGTATAACACAGGTATAAAGGTACGCATCAATGATATGGCTTGCTTGACGGTTTTTTGGTAGGGATAGGAGAAAAAGCGGATGCTGTTATAATAAATTAATTATTTTTGGTCATGCCTATTTTTTTTTTTTCATTTATTTATTGAGACAAAAAATTACAAGTTTGTTGTTTAGGAAAAACGCTTAAATGCTAGATTTTTTTTAAATAGTCTGTCTTGGGTCCCTCTTCTGGGCAAAGGCAAATGGGAGAAATAATAATCACAAAAAAATACAAAGAAATTCAATTACTTAATACAATAGATTACTATACTTTATCAAACACTCATGTTAGAACCAAATGACAGAAGAAAAATCAATTAAATACCTAGTTAAAACAGTGTCATAACATGTCATCATCTGCCTAGCCTTTTCCCAACTATGTCCAGTCTAACCTCTAACCGGATGCAGCTGAATACCAGTGTTACAAGGAGCGCCTGCCTAACTGACCCCCACAACCCAGTTACTAGGTAACACGATACCCCTAGCTAAGCATGTTATAACAGGTGAACAAAAAGAAAATGCATTTCGAAACAGTTATTCAGTTATCATTGTTCCCTTATGCAAACATAAATTATATATATGTATTATATATGGAGCATTAGCCGATTTTTTCCGTGTTTTCTGTGCATTTGCTCATGTAGTCCGCATTTGAGCTCGGTTGATGACATTAGACTCGCCTCTTATTAGGTAATTGGAACTTGAACATAACTAGCGAAATATAGGTGTACTTAAACCTTACTCTTTTATCCGGCGAATATTGGCCGCATTTCATATGAAAAAAAAAAAAATACCCATTAACATCCTTGCTTCCTATGCCGACCCTACTCCGTATCTCAGTCAGAAATTTTTCGAATAACTCGCCGGGCGCGATGTTATCAGCACGTAACGTACCAGGTTCGATTCCCGACCGGTCTGTTAGATGTCTCTATAATACACACTCTGACCAAACGAAATATTGAATTTGGATTTTTGTTAAAAATGAGAGTTGGTAAAAATATATTTGTTTTGTAAAACATGAGTGAGTCCTACAAATGAGAAAGTAGCTAAGAAGAATGATACTCTAATTCAAAATATTTTATTTCACATAAGCCTACATGGGCACTTATGAAACGTCAGAAGCTAGGTGCACGGTTCCAATTAGTCGTTTCCTATGGAGAAGAGCCGGCAAGAAACTCCATGGTTACTCTTTTTCTATGCTTACATCTAGCGTCAATTAGGTATGACGTATAATAAAATTATGTTTTAAACATGTGTACTTATATGTATAACATTACCCATTACCCAGGGGTATCGTATTACCCAGTAATTGGGTTGTGGAGGTCCGATAGACAGTCGCTCCATGTAAAATAGTATTCACTTTCAACTGCATCCGGTTAGACTGGAAGCCGACCCCAACATAGATTGTGTAAGGCTAGGCAAAGGATGACTTAGTTATCATTATGAAATATAAAATATTGTAAAAGAAAAACATTTGGGGCAGTCTTTATGGCCTGCCGATAGAAGTGAAAACTAAGTAACTTGTAAATACACAGTATACATAGAGCTCATGGGAAGCGTGCGGTGACGATGACGCGAGTTTCACGCTTTTCGCTCACCTAAAAAGTACACATATATACCCAGTATACATATAGCTCATGGAAAGTGTTCGGTGACGATGACGCGAGTTCCATGATTTTTGTTCACCCAAAAAGTGCTAAACGAGCATAAAGAAGTTTGTACTTTAAAAAAAAAATTAAAATAGCAACAAAAAAAAAGCTAGTCTGTAGTCGCATATGATGTGTTACATCTGACATCTTGGTTGACGATTATATGATATAAACAATATTATTCCTCGTCATCATCATCAACAACCTCATACAACCTCTCGGAAAATGAGTTGATACCATCGGATCAGTAGTTCCAGAGATTACCCCGTAGGGGGTAATCTTCGGAACCACTACAAAACTCACTTTAAAATATTATTATTATTAAGTATAGATTGGTGGAGGAGCTCGTGGCTATGTAATAACAGCCGCACGGGTCGATCCATCAGGTTAAGCTACGCTTGCCGGGGTTGGTCCGTGGATGGGTGACCATCTTTACATACCGAGACTCCTCCGTGCCTCGGAAAGCACGTTAAGCCGTTGGTCCCGGCTGTCATTTGTGGATCTTTGACAGTCGTTACGGGTCGTCAGAAGCCCGAAAGTCTGACAACCAGTCTTACCAAGGGGTATCGTATTACCCAGATACTGGGTTGTGGAGGTCAGATAGGCAGTCGCTCCATGTAAAATACTGGTATTCAGCTGCATCCGGTTAGACTGGAAGCCGACCCCAACATAGTTGGGAAAAGGCTAGGCAGATGATGAAGTATAGATTGGTGGCAAATAGAAAATAATGTATCATTGCCGTACTCGACCTAACTATCTCTATTTTGGGTAACCATGATCATTCTTGGGCAGGTGATGTGCAGGCAGGTCAAGGTGTCAGTTAGCAGTAGCGCCGCACATGATACAACATCGTGCGACACTTCACTTTTCGTCTAACATTGACCTGCTATAAGAGAGTCTGGTAAGCCCCCAGTAGCTTTGACAAGAATATAAAAATCTTGAAACATAAAAATATAAAATATTTTTGAGTCGTAAAAAACTTCATTCTTTAACATTACGGAGATACTCGTAAATTATATTGCTTGTATGACTTTCCCACAGGTGGTTCACACAATAATAAATGACATTACTTTGACATGTCAAATATTTTATGATAATGCCGAAAACACCTTCGTGTGTATGACCAGGGTTACCATGACACTTAAGTGCTCATACACACGAGCAGCACGCGTCAACAGCAGAGGCAACCCAGCCGTCGACATCGTGTCGCTCGTGTATCGTATGTGGTGCTCAAAGTAACGGCCGCGACTTACGAGTTAACGAGTTTTAGGTCGTAGGTTCGAACCCAGCCAGGCGCTTTAAGGAAAATATCTTGAGGAAACCGGCATGTCCTAGAACCAAAAATTCGAAGACATGTTACATCTACAGCTGAAAAAAACAAGTTTCTTGTATGGAGAACTCCTTTATTTTTCCACTTTATTTTATGTTTATTATTTGTTGTTACAGCGGCAATAGAAATACGCAATCTGTGTAACTCTCTACCTATTACGGTTCATGAGATACAACCCACTGACAGACGGACGTACAGCGGAGGCTTAGTAATAGGGTTTCGTTTGGCTCCCCTTCGGGTACGGAACCCTACAACTGCTGAGGACCGAAAAACCCTAAGTAGGTATTTTATTTCATCATATGTACGTCTAGTCTTTTGACCACAAGAACTCCCAAACTATCTAGTTCGCCTGCGCCCTCGCATGCCAATATGTGCTCACGACAAAAACAACGGCTGTCCCTAATGACTCTGGAATCTCTTTGTGTCCTTCGTTCTTGGAAACCGATCGGCAACAATTATGCGTTTTGTTCATCCTGACCACGACTCTTGGACTGCGCAAAATTTTCATTGTTAGTTTTTAATTGTTCAGAATTGTTCGTTTTTCGTGGCAGACGGTTTTTTTCTGATATTCGGTACGGCTTTTCACCAAAAGCCGTACCGAATCATAGACTCAACCCACCGGTTGAGTCTATGATTCGAATCGGGTTTAGGGTTATAGTGTCGTCATCACACGTGATTTCACCTTTTAAATTGTCGAATGAAAAACCTCTGATGATTTAAAATTAGAATTTCTGATTTAAGTTTTCAAATAATCAAATCGAAACGGACAATTTGTAACTGGCACTACAAATTGGCATCCACAGATACGTTTTTCGATTTTCATATGTTTACATTTTAATCAGATACTTTTGAAACATACTATAGTTGTACGAGTACGTTTGCTAAATAACTTGTTCGACTGTTCGTGTCATGGAACATCGAAAAGACATAGTTTTTACGAGGCAGTCCCTGTAACTATGGGTCTAAGGCCACACGACATACCTGGCACAAACGACAAGGATAGCCGTAAACAACACTATTTTGTTGTTGTTTAGCACTAACTTACAACACGGGGCCGTTAACATCGCACTTTTAGGTTAGGGTCGCACTTTGCTAACTAAGCGTTCCATGCGAATATGAACTTTATTCCAATGTTAATAAACGTTCATAATTAATTAATTGAAAGAGGTCTCATCTTGTAAAAGTTGTCATGTTTAAGATATTAATTGTTATATGACTTAGTAGGTATATAGTTCTTTGTAATTTTACTTACAAGTGATTTTTGTTAATTTGTGTAAACAGTGTACTTATAACATCGCCTTGGATATGTCTGTAATGAACTAATGATGTTATAATTGTGATTTAAATAAATAAAAAATATTATGCATAGTATGTAGTCTTTACTCTCACATTGACAATGGCTCGTGGCTAAATAATAACAGTCGCATAGGTCGATAGAAGGTTAAGTTACGCTTGCCGCGGTTGGTTCGTGGATGGGTGACCATCCACTACATATTGAGACTCCTCCGGGCCTCGGAAAGCACGATATGCCGTTGGTCCCGGCTGTCATTCGTCATCTTTGACAGTCGTAACGGGTAGTCAGAAGCCCGAAAGTCTGACAACCAGTCTTACCAAGAGTAGAGACAGTCGCTCCATGTATAATACTGGTATTCAGCTGCATTCGGTTAGACTGGTAGCCGACCGAACATAATTAGGAAAAGGCAGGCAAATTGATTGTTTATATACTTTCATATTCGAATAAGCGAATCTGAGCACGCGTTTTCTTATTAATATAGAAATATATATAATTATATGTATACATATCCTATACCTGTGTGATAAATTATTTTTAAAGCGTGATATTTCATGATATTTTATGGCAAAAATCTACTTACAGTCCGGACGTCGCGTCGAGAGAATATCTATGTTCTTGACAGCTGTCAGTGTTAGGTATACTAACTAATAGGTATGTGTTTTGCAAATTTGATCCTTATTAAAACTACAAATTATCCAACTGATAGTGTCAGGAACGCATTCCCTCGACGGCCAGACTGTAATAAAAATGTTTTATTCACTGACAGACAACATAAACCCCTAGTTTAAGATGCATGATATTTTGCACAAGAGTTCCTTATGCTGAAGTGTAAGTGAGTGCATTGTATAACTAAGGAATTTTAAAGTTCACCCCTAAAGGGGATTCATAATTTTAGCCGAAGAAAAATCACATTGGGCAAAAGTAATCTTTAAAAATTCATTAATTCGCTGACAGACTACGCACGGCACACAGTCTGGAAGCATGAAATACAGAGTTCCTTTCCTTTACCCTTAACCCTTTCTAATGCGTTACCCCGAGTACTAAGGAAGGATGTTTTAAATTTCACCCCCTAAAGGAGTTAAAATATAGGGGATGAAAGTTTGTATGGAAGTTTGTCACTTTTGCCGATGAGAAATACCATCAGGCACACGGCTCGTTGCCAAATAAATTTCTAAATTATTCACTCTACAAATGTCTAACTCTATTATTAAACCCGTTTCATAACTACGGTATTATCTATGATCAATAAAAAAAGAATTATTGCCGTACAGCGACGCCACAGAATGAGTATTAAATAAATAAGGCCAAAGTCACATAATGCGACTATTTATCGCGACAAACGCGTCGCAATTACAACCATCATTAATATTTATAGTCATATTTAAATAATCGTTTATTTCTTATTAATATATTATGGTGGTTCATTTATTTTAAGTGTGGTGTTACATGATAATCTATGGTTTGAGGAATCTATTTGGTTTTGGGTTTGAACTTCTTTTTGGTTGGCTGGTGTTTTCTAATTTTTTTATTATAAATTGGTAGAATATTAGGACATTTTTTTTTTGACAACGTCTCTTACTTAATTCGAAGTACTATTTTATCGGGCAATTAATTATTATTGATAGAGACGTGTTTATCGAAAGCCTGTCTCCGCAAAATTCAATAGTTTACTTGGAAAAAAGAAAAGGCAAGAAGAAGACGAAAACTGTAAAGTCAAGTCTGTAAAAGTCCTTATATTATCAAAGTAGACTTATTTTTTTTTTAATAATTTATTATTATGTTAATATATACATAAAAAACGTGTCCATCCGTGTAATCGTATTATGAAAACCATTAATTTTTTGTGCGAATCTTGATTTCTCAAATGGCGATATTTATTATATTTGAACGTAATTTTCAATCATTATATGTTAGTATTTTTATTGAAACAGTTTCTTAATGTTTTTATTTAAATGTAGGCACTTAGATTTAAACTTAAAATTGTAAGAAATTATAATGTAGCGTCAGCTAAAGTACAGTAATCGCGGAGTGCGGCGCGCGTCTTGGTGGGTGGTGGTACTATCTGTTGCTATCCTTCTAATCCCTCATATCCTTACTATTATAAAACAAAGTCCTCCGCCGCGTCTGTCTGTCGTCCTGTTAGCGATAAACACAAAAACTACTGCACCGATTTTCATGCTGTTTTCACCAATGAATAAAGTGGTTCTCGAGGAAGGTTTTATAATAAGTTTATAATAACCCTAGTATTATATATACAATTTCGTCTGTATTCCCCAAAAAGTTAGGCAGATGTGAGCCTATTGTCATCAACCGGGCACGAATCCAGACTCCGGGCAGCTGCTGAGAAATTCCTGGTGGAAAAACCTAATAGACCTAGGAACCTAGGACCACATGCTCAGTAGTCACGGTTGCCACCACTAGACCAAAGAGGCAGATATGTTATTACATAAATATAAACATAAATTTAGTTAAAAAATTAAACACGCCTTCTTCCATGAGGATAGGCAGACACTACAGAACGCCACCTGCTACGATCCTTACATACTCCATATGCTTCGTTTACGTTCATACATCTGAGGCCCTAGTGCGAGTTTCTTTTAACCATCTCGACTTTACGCATCGACCGCGTTCAGCGCTCCGATTGGCCCTTCACCAGTGAAGGTCAGTGAAGGGCCAATCGGAGCGCCGAACGTGTTCGATGCGTAAAGTCGAGATGGTTAAAAGAAACTCACACTAAGGCCTCAGGTCATACACGCACGCCGGTTGCGAGTACTACGCACCTCACCTTTCTGAAGAACATCACCAATACCTATGGAGATTTTTTGTCTACTGTAAAATATATATTTACTTACATTAGGTAAAGCGTTGATATTATACCGTAAACAGCCAACTTTATATTAAAACTAACTTGATTTATTTAAAAACACGAAGGAAATGATTAAATGTTTACGAATGGGCAAATTCGTAGAGAACCCGTCAGAGTTATTGCTAGTGATGGGGAAAAGGCCGAAAAGAGATAACCGAGGATGAATGAATGACGAAAATAAGGTACCTTGTGAGATATTTTTAATGATTGAAAGATGATAATGGATGTATCTATTATATCATCTTTTTATTTGCTGGTTTTTCTATCCGAAGTCGAATGGAGTGCAATTGAAGATGTCGTCTATGTCCAGCAGGGGCCTAGTATAGGATGATAATGATGACGACTTAATTTTTATAAGTTTCCAATATTAATGAATCATTTATTCGTCTATAATTTCGATCGAACGTGCCCCATCATTAATTTTACGAGGCCACAAACAAGTTCCGAAAGCAGTAGATTTAATATTAAAATTCGACCATTCGTATGACTATATTACTTTTTGACCTAAAATTAATACAAATATTAATAAAAACTTGTATTTTTTGCTTGATCATAACATTATGCGTAGAATATTGACTCAATGTGTTTTTTTGCAGAAAATTTTAAACTGTCGAAAGTATCGATTTCATGATTTAAATTCTTTTCTTAATTAATATTAGCATGAACTATCAAGAATAGCCCAAGCCATATTTAGCATCCTTCAGCCTATCCATCCCTCCATCTATCCCATTCTCCATCTTCATCCTTCTTATTCTTTCATTCAATTTATTAGTGGTTGGTGCACCATGTCGTGTCTTCCACACTTCTCTATCAGCCGTCATCTCGGTAGTCACCCCCTTTCTATCCATATCATCTCTCACACAGTCCATCCATCGATTCTTTGGTCTTCCCCTACACTTATAGCCATTGAAGTTCAATATAAACTAGAGCAGACACCGCGGACAAAATGTATGCGCAACACGTTGATATACGGGACCAAATAAATATTTCGTCTGACTACGGGACAGCAAACGTCTCAATCCACTACCAGAATATGCATACACCACAGTTGTCACATTTGACATCCGCGAGGACACATATTTAGTTCATAATAGCTTCTATAGTTTACATTGAACCTCAATCATACACAAAATGTTTCTTTACGACAATTTCTTTATCCCTCATTGGTACCAGAGACATCGTAGATGCGTAGCCTTCCCAGAGACTAAGCTGTAATGTGTCATGTGCGTGTAACTACACCGGCACACATACCCTTCAAACTGGGACACAGCAACGCTGCTTGGCGGCAGAAATATGTATGGTGGTAGTATTTCCCGGACGAGCTCCTTTACTAAGAACTTTACTACTACAAACCATCATATTTAAAGCTTTATTGACACAAAAATATTTTACAAAAATGATTTTGGTAAACAGTAGGTACAATTCTGCATTTGAACACAATTTGCTTTTTACTTCTCATTGTTTCCAAACCTTTGTCTGTTTTAATAAAATTACGAAGGTTTTAACAACTTTTGAGCCCAATTCTAGGTCACGTTTTTATCAAAAAGTAATCATTGAGAAGCACTTTTTTCCAAATTCTTTGACCCGACCGTGTCAATGTCATGTGATCAAAAAACTACGTTCAAAACTCAATGTGACACGACTCGAAGATTTTCGTGACCTCAAATTTTAAGGTCTTCGGGTCAAAAGTCACGACTCGACTGGACAATGTAATAGTGGTTTAGTGTCCGAGTCACAGTAATTGATTTATTTCGAATAGTTTACGAGAAAAAATGTAAATGAAAAAACATTGAAGAATTGAAAAGAAATATTTATATAAGAGCCTCTACCTCAGCTGAAATTCACTTTTTATCTCGCTCGCACCATACTACTCGCGGACTGAGTGAGAGCGAGACGGAGTGAAGTGCGGGCGGCTCCAACGCTCGAAAAATTTAGGTAATTGCTTTAAACGGTGAAATAATGGTAATTAAAAAAAAAAAGATATAAGACCTGCTTTATGGTTAGTTCAGTTATTATGCAAAGTTTCATGATCTAATTTGAAGTATTTTTAGAATACCAGCGCAGCGGTTTAAAGTTTGGTTTAGAGATAACTTCGGATTTTTCTTCTATAGAGAAATTTTTATGTAATTGTGTTTTCGTCAAACATAGTACCTAGCATCAATCCTCAACTTTAATTAATGCTGCAGTATTTTCAACATAACCGAGGATCATGGTAAGCAATTTGAGGTTGTATAGGCTCTTAAATCGTTTTTATTTGTTATGGCCCAGTGCCGTGGTTGCGGGTTCAAATCCGGGTAAGTACCAATATGAGTTTTTCAATTCACATGTACTTTCTGAGTTTTTTTATCTGGGACATTACTGACATCTTTGACGGAAAAAACGCTTACGCTTTCACGCTAAAACGGCTGAACAGATTGGAATGAAATTTGGCAACGGGGTTGACCTTGACCTGGAATAGGACATAGGTTACTTTTATCCCGATATTCCCACGGTATCAAAACCTATGCGGGTGAAATTGCGGGGCGCAGCCATAAACAAGGCAGTACGGGTTAGTCCGAATTAGTTTAGAGATTTAAGTAATATGTATTCACCCCGGTTGTCATGAATTTACTTAAAATTAACAAGAGTGACACTACCACATAATTAAACCATAACCATAATAAGCGATCTTATAACACCCACATTTCAATAAAATAAAACGCCAACAAATCGACTCAAAGATCATATCGTGGTCATTACCAAACTTGTAATTAACATGTTTTCATAACAACTTATTTTACAACATTTTTGTTCAACAAAATTAAGATTTTAAGATGGAATTGATTACCGGTTTTTAGGGCGAGATTTTTAAACGTTATTTAGTAATTGCTTAGTTTCTTACGCTCTACCCAGGACATCCAGGACAAACCACCCAAAGAGAGAATCAAATTGGCCTCCCGACTTCGTTAAGCCCCAGGAGGATGTACCTCCCGGGCGTGATCTGCAGTGGCCTATAAGGCAAGCTCTCCATCGATGGCGTTCCCATGTAGCCCGCTGCAGACACCATCTGATCAAATGCGGAATTACTGACCCATCCAAAACCCAGTGCGAGTGCACTGCTTCTGATCAGACCATGCCCCACTTGCTGGAGTGTCCTAAGTGTCCGTTCACTCGCACATTTGAAGACTTAATGAATGCCACTGATGCCGCAATCAACGGGGCCACCTACTGGGCTCAAACAATACAGGGTAGGGTTGCAGCCTCTCCCGGAAATCCGGGAGTCTCCCGGAATTCAGCAATGGAAATTTAAACCTCCCGGCTCCCGGAAGGAATTTCAAATAAACAAAATTCTCCCGGAATTTACAATTCACGCGTGTGGTGGCGGAATAATTGACAGTGGCGAAAATCATACGACCGCATGAGGCAGCGCGCTACTGGTACTGGCCGCATTGGCCAGTCACAGTCGCAAACTTTTAGTAGGTACTGTATTCGATATATTATTATGGAAAAAAAAAAACGACCTTCCCCTCTTTTTTTTTTTTGTATTTGCAGATGAAATGTATTTAAGAAAATATAGCCTATGTCACTCCCTCAGTTAAGACGAACCTAACGACACCTCGTATGTTAAAATCCGCCGTTAAGGCTACAGTGCGTGCCAAAGAAATAGACATACAAACATACATACATACATACTCTCGAAAACCATTACCCTCCTTCTGGAGCAGTTGGGTAATAAAGAAACCGTCAAGGAAGAAAACCAAACGTTTTTCTTTGATAGTTCAAGACTAGATATTTTGAAGTCACTAATTTGAAATGGAAAATATAAGTTCAAAAATAAATTAAAACGTTCAAAAAAATGGCCTTTTTTTTTCTCCTGGATTTAGACTAACAAGAGGTGGCAACCCTAATACAGGGTCAAACTAAATTCGCTAGCGAAACTCCGCAAACGTAATGAGCATCAATATCTAAACAATCTAAACACAACATAATATTTTTTTTTTTAATGATAATTTTTGGCAAATGAAACATTCAATTGCCTTAAAAACCTGTACTACCTTAGTTCAAATTCACTTTTTATCTCGCTTGCACCTGCTTTATAGTTGGTTCAGATTATGCAAAGTTTCATGTTAAATTTTTTGAATATCAGTTATTTATAGTTCGATTTATAGGTAACTTTGTTTTTTTTTTGTATCGAGATCATTTTATGAAATCGTATTTTCGTCAAACATAGGACCTAGCATCAATCCTCAACTTGAACATATATTTATTTCAAAATTAATGCTGCAGTATTTTCGGCATAACGGAGGATCATGCTAAGCAATTCGGGGTTGGGTAGGCCCTTAAACAAAATAATCCTGACTTTAGACTTAGACTGGCGCAGAAATAAAATTATATCAAACCATATTTTTACAGTCACGTATTCCAATATCTTTATTTCCATATCCTGCAATAGTCCTACACCAACCGGGGGTTGTCCTTGGCTGCACTTGCATTGTGCGAACAGGGATTATCGTCTGTTGGTGCCTTATATTTCATTAAAAATTTCTAACGGGCCTCTGCAAATTGGCTTCAGCCCCACGTACGCCTTCCAAAGGTCCGGGACCCCAGGGTCCCGAGATATGTGAAAGACATATTTAAAAAAAAATTGCTTGTTTCAGTTAAGTTCGGGCAACTAAGGCACATTGATAAAATATTCTTTACTAGCTTCCGCCCGCAGCTGCGCTCGCGTGGTATGTCGATAAAAAGTAGCCTACGTCCTTCCCCGGGATGCCATCTCTCTCTTTGCCAAATTTAATTTAAATCGGTTCAGTAGTTTTGGCGTGAAAGCGCGACAGAAAGACAGAGTTACTTTCGCATTTATAATATTAGTAAGGATTTCGGACTACACATACAATTACCTACACACA
Source organism: Lithophane leautieri (assembly GCA_949152455.1). Taxonomy (NCBI): domain Eukaryota; kingdom Metazoa; phylum Arthropoda; class Insecta; order Lepidoptera; family Noctuidae; genus Lithophane; species Lithophane leautieri. The sequence goes on from OX424486.1 coordinate 1,763,585, forward strand.
ATTCAAATAGTGTTAGTAACAATGACTAAAAAAACTATGTTAGTAAACTTTTACCAATTAAAACTGACGTGGCTAAACACACGTTGGCACGTGCCTCCGTAACCAGTGCCTTATAAAGGGACTGACTACTTTGTCTAATAATGTTTTTGGGATGCTGTTGGAGCTTCCACGCAACCTACCCTGTTCTCGTCCCCATAATTGCATGAAAATCGTCAACACGGGCTTCCGCGAACATCTGCGAAGCGCTGCAGAAGCGCGGAAGCCCCATCAACATCCTAGATCCATTACTATATTGTACGCGCAGGATGTTGTAGGGTCTCTGAGTATATTTCACCCACAAGCTGCACGTGTAGAAGGTTTGGCATAATGCCTTGAAAAGCCAAATAACCTTACAAAATAATAAAGTACTCGTAATCACTACATATTATAAAACAAAGTCCTCCGCCGCGTCTGTCTGTCTGTCTGTACGCGATAAACTCAAACTACTGCATCGATTTTCATGCTGTTTTCACCAATGGATAGAGTGGTTCTCGAGGAAGGTTTTAGTATATAAAAACCGACATCCACGCGGGCGAAGCCGCGGGCTTCAGCTAGTACATAATAAAAATAACACTAAATAAAGAGTCTTTCTATCCCGATAGTACTGTGGCGGTATCTACACCACATGCGAACTACGCATCAAAGATCTGACGTCACACAAAAATCCTGACGTCACATAAATCCTGCATCGCGCAATTAACGTTTACCGTGCAATGGACATATATACAAGAACCCGAAATCAATCGTTGGGCAGTTGCCCACCAGACACAACACCCGTCTGGTCGGAGGATCCTCCCTTTTCTATGGTGGATGAGTGAACTTTACACCCTGTTCCTCATACCCCTAAAGTACGTTCCCTTGGGATAATTTCCGACAACCATGCAGGCGAAACCGCTGGCAGAAGCTAGTGGCCAATAAATATAAGAACTCAATATCCGATACCATAATAAATTAACTGGTTTCATGAGTCGCCTACGACAAACCATAAGTCAGACATATTTTGAAAGTCTAGACTGTGTTAGGTAACAGTGTGCCTAGATTCCGATTGGATTACTCACTGAACAATGGTTACACAATAGATTTGACTAATAACTATCACCCGAGTTCAATTGAGAAATAACATTGAGAGTTATTGAGATAATCGGGAGTTATATTGTTGTGTTAACCTGTCATCATATTTATAACTATTTTAAACTAACTGCAGCCCCAGGCTTCGCCAGCGTGACCCCTCATTATTTTTCTAAAATAACAGTCAAAGTCTAGTTACTCCTTAAAACATTAGCTATCTACCAGTGAAAGTCTCGACGAAATTGGTCCAGCCGTTTCGGAGATCAGCCGGAACAAACAGACAGATAGGTATAAATACCGTGTATCCGTTCATACGCATTTAGTAAAAAGCTGTTATTTTGACATTACAGACACCAACTACAATTTTGTTTATTTTTATGTATGGTAGGTATAGATAATGTTAATGTCACCTTCGGTATATTCTACTTAATATTATCATTGCACAAATAAGCCCAATTTTTGGACGGAATTGTTTAGAAACAAACATTGTGCTTGCCTCCAGCAAGCGTAATCAGACTATAATTTTCCCGCTGTTGGGACACAGGCTCCTCTCTGTGACCGGGAGTAGGCCGTTCACCACGCGGGCCCAGTGCGGATTGGTGGATGATGTCACATATCTTCAAATTTATCAAATCACACTATATAGATATATCACCTTTCACAACATCCATACATCTATATATCTATACATCTATCCATAGTTTGTCTTTGGTCTTCCAATCTTCCTCTACATAAATATTCAAAAGTGTGTTTTTAACATTCGAAAGTGCCTTTTTGACATCCAAAAGTGACGTTTTGATAAAAAGAAAATTTTGACATTCAAAAGTGCCTTTTGATGGTATAATTGAAATAAATGATTTAATTTTGACTTCATCCCCATTCATACTCATATCTGACCGTATATTTTATTATATCCTGTCGAGGTTAGCTTCTTAAACAGATGCGGTATAAGATCCATATTTTACGAATCCTTACAAAGATAGTCCTATAATAACTATTCCTTATAAGCTAGGAATTGTTTAGAATCAAAGGTAAGGCCCCCCGTGACTTGCCCTGCGCTTGATCAATAACTTACTAGGTGCGTCCCGCGGCTTCTTTCACATGTAACATATATAATTTAATACTTAAGATAAAAGTATGACATGTTCTTCTTCAGACATGGAACTATCATTTTGTCAAATACCTATCAAACAAATTGCTTGAGAAATGTATTATGAGTTGACATTGCACTATTTATTTTGTTTATAATTTTGAAATTATTTATATTCTTAATCAATTCATATTCAATCAATCAATCAATCAATCAACTTTATTTTCTCTCACAAAATACATTATTTTACATTTGTTAGATATACATACATATTGAGTTGACATTGAAAAATTGAATTGTACGTAATATTTTATTTGTAATTATTATTTTAATTTCGGTGATGATGCGAGTCATTTAGTTAATTTCTAAATGTCTTACTTGTACTGTGAAAGTTTTTTTTATATTTTTTATAGTACTATTTCAAACACAGTATAAATTGTTTGTGAATAAATAGATATTGAATTGAAATTGAAATTGAATTGAAAGGTTCCTTAGTTTACTGTTTAGGTTCAAACGGTTCAGGCAATAACATGCTGGTATTACTAACAATGAACTAAAATTCAAACATGTTTTAAACATAAAGCCCACATTCTCTCACACTATCGTTAATACGTTAACTTTTTTGGGCTTTTCAAACAAAATATATACTTCCGGGCCCTCGGCCTATAGAAATGTTAATTTTAATATTATAGTTATAATATCTTTACGATCTATGGGAAGTACTGTTATCTGACTGGAGTGAGATGCCGTTTGTTGTCATTGCCGTTTGGTTGCCGAAAAAACGTGAATCGAGGCACATTATTTAAAGTTGACACTAGAGGAGGCTTATTCTCATCATCATCAGCCTGTCTTCTCCCAACTATGTTGGGGTCCGCTTCCAGTCTAACCGGATGCAGCTGAATACCAGTATTTTAAATGAAGCGACTGCACATCTGATCTCCACAACCCAGTTCCTGAGCAACACGATAGCCCTTGATAAGACTGGTGGTCAGACTTTCGGCCTACTGACTACTTTGTTTCTGATCTTCCTCTTCCATACATCTCTATTGGTAGTCATAATGAATACTTAGCAATAACTTCATCATTGTCGTCGTCATCTCTCGTCGTCGTCATTTCTATTTTTTGCCAATATTAAACTCATACGCACTGGTTTAAGGCATATGAGCATTTCATCCCTTAGGAGAGTATTAGTAGAACTGCTTTCGGTAAATAGGACCAGGGGGCCTAAAACGGCCATATTAGCAATTCTTCTAAAAGCAATTCATTTCCTGAATTTCCAGCTGTCATTAGCAATTCCTCTAATTTGACACCAAAGCAATTCATAATGTGTGGACCATTTTACGAATCTCCATAGAAAACTGTCAAATAGATGTATTATTTCGTAATATGAATCGCACGCAGATCATATTATGAATTGTCAGTTTGTGACATTTTACGATAATTCATAATATTTTCCTATTATGATTCTGCCAAAGTGACTGTTTTAAGTCCCCAGTTCGTATGACCCTTGCTGAAATTGGCCCTTTGAAGACGCTTACAATTTTCTTTTACAGACATGTTTTTGAAGTGTTTGTTCTGTCACTCCTTCACAGCTAAAACAAGTTTGACGATCAAAATGTGCAATAAAATTAGAATAAGAAGCACTTCACCATGGAGAAGGATCAAATAGAAATTCTAATAATTTGAATACTTGTCAAGTGTTAGTAAAATTTTCAGTTTTCTCTCGAGTCGTCTTGAGTGTGTTCCCACTGCTGGGACACAGGCCTCTCTTAGTGAGGGAGTGGGCTGTAATCTAACACGCGGGCCCGGCGCGGGTTGGTAGATGTCACCTGTCTTCGATTTTTTTAGTCTAGGACATGCCGAATTTCTCACAATGTTTTCCTTTACTATTTTGAGAGCAATGGTGATGAAATTATTTACACAAAGTAAAGCGCCTGTATGGGGTAGAACCCATGACCTACAACTTATAAGTCGGGACCGTTACCACTGGGCCACCACTGCTCTCGTCTTAAGATATACAAGAGTAATTCATTTTCTGTAGTCACAGTTATTTCCATACCATAAGCAACACGCTTGTCAAACGAATCGGTGATCGCAGTTTGTCACACAACCAAAACTAGTTATAAATGTGACTGCCTCGTTTGTCTAACGGTCGGAAGCGCGATTTCTGAGCATGGGGTCCTGGGTTAGATGCCCAGTTTCGGCAAAATTTTATTAGGTCGTTTCATCCAAAATTTCTCAGTAGCAGCTCGGAGTGTGGATTTGTACCCGTTTGATGGCAATAGGCTCGCCCCCTATTACATGTGACTTAAACATAACTGGCGAAATGTGGGTGAAAAATCTTACTACCTAACCCTTCGGGGAATACAGGCCTGATGTTATGTTATGTGCAAAATTGGTCATATCTATAGGTAACGGAGAAATGTCTACCAAAGCGACTTGAGCAGTTTCCGAGGTCAACGAGGACATATAAGTTAACAGTTTATATGTTTTTAGCACTTTTTAGTGTTTTTTCAATAAAGTGTTGATAATAAGTTAATTTGTTGTGTTTAGAACATTCATTTGAGTAAGATTGAACTGTAGAAGTGTAGGTTTGTGTATTTTTGGTTAAAAAAAATTAATTTTTTATCTAAGAACTTTGTTTTATTTTATTTCATTGTAGACATTGTTTATTAGATAAATTGTAGACTGTTTAAATGAAAACTATGATACCTTCCCAATTTGACATTATTCTTGACAAAAAACTTATTTTTTTCTGTAAATTCATGCTAATAACAAAAACATTTCATAAAATATAAAATTTTTGACCAACCTTTAAGAAAATTAATTCCAAAATATCTCCAAAAAAGTCAAAATATATTCGTAATGTCACTTCTCACAATCACACACACATCAGTTTTCAATACAACCGCTAAAAAGTATCAGAAACTAAAATCCAAAATATCGTATCAGTATTTCAAACAAAAATCAAAATTCAAAATTCGTACACCCATCTGCTCGCCACAGCAACTTGTTTCAAACTGAGAATGCCCGTACTTTACACCGTGGCTAAAGACATATACCTGTCCCTCTCTTACTTTAGTTAAAGTCGAAGTGAGAGCGAGATAGCAACAATGGCATGCATTATGGTAGACTAAGTGGACGTTTTTTTTTAATTTCTTTGAAAAATCTATAGATCTTTATAGCGGCCGTGAGTTATGCCTTCACGTTTGGATCCATTGAGTATAGACTATAATGTCGGAAGACTAGCGATTCACCCCTGTTTCGCACGGTTTTTACGACTTGACAAAACGTCCAGATTTCTCCATTTGTAAATTTAATGAATACACTATACACATAAACATTCCGGAATAAATTGTCTAAATGATGGTGGAAACCGCCTTAAAATCCGTTGCGTAGTTTAGAAGAACAACGCGGTCACACAGACAGACACGAAAAGCGACTTTAATTTATAATTATATATGTATATGTATCTATTAATCTGTGTTTTTTTTTTATTTGATATTTGTTTTACGGGCGATGGATGGGCGTTTTTAAATCTATGGTTGTAGAGCATAGTTGATAGGTTTGATCAATTAATTAATGCTGGTAGCAATATCAATTAGTCGCGGTTGTTTATTAATGGTTTTATGCCGATATTTCGTAATAGTAGATAATTAGTTTTTTTTTTATAGTGACGAGAGTCTATCTTTGTTTGAGATGTTTTATTATGGTTATGATGATCTATAATAACTACTTATTTTAAGATAGGTGGTATTAGTGAAAAATAATTTTATGAATGTTTTTTTTATGGATGAAATTGTGTATTCAATACATAGCGGTCTATTCTGTAAAAATTTCACAGTGAAAACTTAGGTGAAGTGAGCTGTCAATCCACCTGCATTGCTATTCTGTAACCATCTCACCGTGAAAACTTAGGTCAAGTGAGTGTGGAGTGAGCTGTCATTGTCATCAATATCTACTGATGCTAAGGCAGTGACAGTTCACTTCAAGCTTACTTCGCCCACATTTTCACAGAAAAAAATATAGAATAGCACCACTGATGCTAGGGACTGACAGCTCACTTCACCTAAGTCTTCACGGTAAGATTTTTACAGAATAAGTATGTAGATCGGTTGAGCTGTCTGACTTTTGCAGTGTGTGTGTACCTGTACTTACCATGTGATTTATATTATAGTACCTTGTCCTTGAAACTGGTTGATTGGTAGGTCGAGTACCTATAGTAAATACAAATGTACAATTTTTGTCACACTCTATGCTATGTACTGATTTTAATTTTTTTATAATTTATTTTTGTTTTGTAGTTGTGGTTAGTCTACGCGCGACTACTAGTCACACCCAGAGGTATGTGAGCGGTGAAACGGAGAAGGGCGCCATTGAAAAAATTGTCAGACTGAGTTAGCTTGGCCTTTGACCACCTCCCCTGTCACACCGCTCATATACCTCACGCGGTGACTAGCAGTCGCGCGCGGACTACAATAAAATTGATAATCATGTCTTTGTTTTGTGTCCTTTTGGCGTTTGTGCACTACAAGGAATTTTACTGCCCGGCAGTCCGATTTTTTAAGGTCCGATTTTGATAGCACCTTCATTTCGAAACAGTAAGGTCTGTTTTCGTACTTCAAGTAATACTGCTGCGTTTACATTTTTATTGCCGGACGGTAAAATTCCTTGTAGTGCACAAACGCCCTTTGATATTATTTCAAGCAAGTCACAAAAATCAGACTTCAGCATAAAAGATTAAGATAAGATTAGATTATTTATTTGTCCAAAACATGAATATACAGACACGTGGCATGCAAGATACCAACCTACACCAACCCAACCACCAACCAACCGACCCACACCAACCAACCGCCAATTACCATCCTAAATTCCCGGTCGAGATTTTCCATCGAGATACTAAACACCTCTACCTAGCCTATTGAGGTATACAAGCGTGACGATATATGTAGATTCCCATGCAATCATTCTATCCTTTTCCTTACAATTTTTTTTGTCTGTTTCCACTCTGACCAGCACCCTTATTACGTTATACACGATCATTCAAATCTGACTCAGTCTGAAACAAATGTCTAATCCAATGCGTCATAAGTTCGAAAAAAAATCTGTTCAAAAACTTAAATAACACAATGAATGTTGTTGAATTGTCAAAGTCAATTTCAATTAGACACATAAAAGGCATTTTTGAACGTCCAAAACAAAGAAATAAAACTGATTCTAGTTGCCCCTCCCAAAAGGTAGTTTTCGTATGGAGAAAAATGTGCTCGAAACTCCACCGTTACTCTTTTAAAAATGTTTTACAATATTTTGTATACATCAATTATATGTGTGAAGACGATGCACCTACAATAAAATTACTGTACCAAAATAGGTAAAAAAAAGAATTAAAAAACCGACCAAGTGTGTGTCGGACCACGTAAAATGAAGGGTTCCATAGTTGGGATTAATTTATCAAACAAACTTAACATTGTAGTTGAAAAACATAAAATTCATCATTTTTCATATTCTCTCATACAAATATTAATGATGGAAAATGAAAAGGCGCTGATTCTTGGTACAAAACAAAAAGAGTAATTTTAAGTCAATCAAAAATAATAGAGAAAAAACATAGACAAAAGGTAAAAATGTAAAATATCATAAAAAGGATATTTGTATGGAAGAACATGAAAAATGTTCATCATTTTGTAGAATGAAATAATCTATTCCTAACATCACCATCACGTACATCAGTTTGACATTTACAGCAGCTTTATTGCGTAGCTTTAAGAACGGTTTTTGTAATTCAATTGTTACTAGTACTACAGACGTGTGGTTGAGCGTACATAAATATAACTACATACATCATGTTTGTTTAAATAATAGACTTGGCTCTCTGTAAGTGTTATTTCAATCGTAGAAATAAAAATGAGTTAGTATGGTGTACTGGTGAGAACAAAATTGTTACGATTGTATATTTAGTTTTTTGTCCCAGGTCAGACCAAGTGTTATTAAGTGTAGTAACAAAATCAAAATATTTTATCCTAACTAATATTATAAATGCGAAAGTAAGTTTGTTTGTTTATTTGTTTGTTACGTTTTCACGCTAAAACGGCTAAACGGATTTGAATGAAATTTGGTACATGAGAACACCATGTCCTAGAGCGGGACATTGGATATATTTATCCCGATATCGAGATCGAGACTTATACGGGTAAAATAGCGGGGTGCAGCTAGTTTCACATAAACCTACATGGGCACTTATGAAACTTCAGAAGCTAGGTGCACGGTTCCAATTGTTCGCTTCCTTTAGAGAAGAGCCGGCAAGAAACTCCACTCTAAGTAAGCTTGTAAGCAACCCGGAGTATATATTTGTACCCGGTTGATGGCAATAAGCTCGCCCCTTATAACATGGGACTCAACCATAATTGGCGAAATGAGGGTAAACAGATATACCTACGCTAACCGATACACCTCAGCTTACCCCCTTCGGGGAATACAGGCGTGATATTATGTTAATGTTAAATTCTCAAGTAAGGTGCAGATAAGACAAGCCTTGGAGGCCTATGTCCAGCAGTGGGCGCGTTTCGGCTGAAATGATGATGATGATGATGAAGAAGACAAGCCCGTCTAGCCTATAATGTTCCCACTGCTGGGACTCAGACCTCCTTTCTGTGAGAGGGACTGGGCCGTAATCCAGCACGCCGGCAAAATACCAGTTGGTGGATGTCACGTCTTCGAATTTATGGTTCTAGGACATGCCGGTTTCCTTACGACGTATTCCTTCACATTTTGAGAGCAGTGGTGATGAAATTATTTACTCAAAGTATAGTGCCTGTCTGTGTTCGAAACTACGACCTATATGAACTCGTAAGTCGCTGCCGTTCCCACTGGGCCACCACAGCTCTCGTCGACAAGTTGCTGATCTAAAAATAATATCAACAAAAAGATTCAGTAGAGCGTCTAGAACACGTTCAAACATGTCCCATTTTTCAAACGACAACACACAAAACTCGTCATAGGTCATTTTTTGCGTAAAAGGGGACCAAAAACAAATGACAAACGAACTAAAAATCACCCAAAAGAAAAGGTTTATGTTCAACTAATCAAGATAAACATCAGAGGACTACCTTTTCTGTTTTTTTTTTAGTTTAAATACTTAAGGACATTGTTCGACAATGAAACATGGGGAAGGAATGTCGGTGAAGATATGAAGAGCATGTTTTAAGACTATGTAGGTTTGTTAGTTTGGAATTGTTGAGACTCATTTCCGTAGTTAATTTATCCTGTTTTAGAAGTGCATCAGTAAGTGATTAAGTTCTACAAATATTCTACAAGTGGAGCAGTGGTGGCCCAGTTGTAATGGCCGCAACTTACGAGTTGTAAGTCGTAGGTTCGAGCCGAAGCAGGCATTTTACTGTGTGTGAATTATTTCATCACCACTGCCTTCAAAACAGTGAAAGAAAACATCGTGAGACATAGAACAAAAAATTCGAAGACATGTGACATCCAACAACCCGCACTGTGCCCGCGTGGTGGATTATGGTCGACTATTTATGGCTGTATCCCAGCAGTGGGAACGTTATAGGCTGATTATGATTACCTGGGAGTCTTGGGTGAAAAGATTACTTCTAGGCAAGCGTGCACCAGCGTCGACCTCATTATCGTTGACCATCTGGTGAGAAAATGCGAATGATTATGAAAAAAATATGCATATTTTAGTACCCACGCACAATAAGGGAATTGGTTTATTTTGACGAGAACATTCATCATTTAGGCAATTCATTTTCGTCCAGGAGAAAAGCAATACCGGTCTTTGTGGTCAAAAATTTAATCTAAATGTAATGAATAATTAATATTAAATCAGACTTCACTCCATTCTTTATAATTAGCGTAAAGACACCCAATATCGTACTGAAAGTAATTAATCAAACACTTTTAAGACCGATTTTTATTAAAGTCCGTCAAAAATATCATTAATATTGCTCAAACAGTACAATGCGGCCGCCATCTTGAATTTCACTTTTATTTTTATTTTCGCCAAATCTAATTATATCAATGAATCGGGGATTCTGGATAATGATTGATGAGCAAAGGCATTTCCACAGTGGAGGTGACAAACAATTTTGGGAGTCTGAATATTTCCTGGCGGTTCGGTAAGTAATAGAGGTCCTTGTGAAGGAGCTGGACGGGGAAATACTACCACCATACATGTTTCTGCCGCCAAGCAGCGTTGCTGTGTTCCGGTTACAGGCACTGGAGATGTTTTAGCTTTGTCTCTGCGGTGGCAGCAGATCAGCAGCACAAGTATTGCAGAAGTCCATAGGCGGCTGTAAATACATAAGTACTTACCACCAGGTCAACTGAAGGCTTTTTCTCCTTCCAATAACATAAAAGAAAGTTCCGATATTTATTTGGCATCAAAATTATTTTCCGACCCATGCCAGAAAATTGATGCTTGTCGTTTTGTGTAAATTGCTCAAAGTCTTCACACTGGAAAAAAGAACCAGCACGCGTAGCATGACCACCGTAGAAATGGGTTTTATCGACGGAAGAATAGTCAAAATGTCAGATTCACAATCACAATCTGTCGTTTTGTCTATTCATCCGTCGAAAAAACCCATTTCTACGGTGGTCATGCTATACGCGTGCAGAAATGTTTAAATCCGTGTTCCTTTTTCCCAAACTCAAGCGCATTATGCACGTACCTCAAGTCCCACAGGTGTAAGATTCATCACGCCTGCTATGTTAATTTGACACCGACAGGGTCCGGCTCCCCAAGATTGGGAGAATAATGAGCATTGAGGAGTTAATGACATTCCCCCATAATAATGTTGTGTTAATTCTTTATTAACAGTGTTGTACTGGAAATTTTTCATGGTTCTGTATTTATTGCTACATAACGTCACGCCTGTAATGCTCGAAGGGCTAGGCAGATGCTATGATACACCGCCATTTCGCCAGTTATGTTCTAGTCCCATGTAATAGAGTTATAGGGCAATCCTATTGCCATCAACCGGGCATAAATTCTGACTCCGGGCTGTTACTTAGAAATGTCTGATGGATTAACTCAATAACACTTTGCCCAACCTGGAATTCTAACCCAAGACCTCGTGTTCAGTAGAAGCGCTTGCGACCACAAGATCAACGAAGCAGATGAAAAAAGCAAGCAAGCAAAAATACCTCATGACTGCAATCAACTTTTAAATAAATATAACGTTTTTGTAGTTACAAATCAAATTAATTTATTTGCCAGAAACACGGTACAAAGGATGTTCATATATTACGAATAGCTCTACATGTTTCACCATAATTGTACAAATATAAGTTATAAGATTTCATATAATTGAGTCAATAAGAACAAAATTAATTTGAATACATTATATATACATAGTCTTAGTAAAAATAACCTTTATTAAATTCCAAAATTGTCATTAACAAAAATGAAATAAATGACATAAGTGCTTATTCTATTGAAAAACTTGTGTCGCCGAATGTACTGAATTTACTTTTTGTTTATTCAGCGTGTCGATGCCTCTCCGAATGCCCAGTACTTGTAAAAATAATAAGAAATGAAACTATGGCGCTATTTCCCTTGGAAAGTAGGCTGAGACCTCTTCTTCGTCTTCGCTTTGCTGTTGACAGAGCGGTCGTGGTCACGACGAACTGTGTCTAATCACAGGTGTATGTAATCGAAAATAAATAACTCCTTACTATATGTATATTATAACTATATTTAAATATATAATATATTATATTATATATAGTATAAAATATTATGTATATAATTATATAATATTATATAATTTAATATTATAAATGCGAAAGTAACTCTGTCTGTCCGTCTGTCGCGCTTTCACGCCAAAACTACTGAACCGATTTATATGAAATTTGGTACACAGATAGTCTAGAGCCTGAGAAAGGACATAGGCTACTTTTTATCGACATACCACGCGGACGAAGCCGCGGGCGGAAGCTAGTATTATAATTATTTAAACGATTATTTGAATGATACTTTAATATCCTAATTGGATTGTAATTTTTTATTTTTTATACTTTGACATGTTACTCTTTGACACTCTGACATTAAATTAAGCATGTGTGTTTATGATATTATTATTAACTGACATACTTACCACAAAAAAGCCTGGATGATTGTTTAAATGATAAGTAAATGAAATGAAATTTGTATAAAACCATAAAATGAATAAATCTCATAAATAATCCTACTTCTTACTTTATATAATATAATATAATCCTACTTCCTACTAATATTATAAATGTGAAAGTTTGTGAGTATGGATGTGTGGATGTTTGTTACTCTTTCACGCTAAAACTACTGGATGGATTTGGATGAAATTTGGCAAACAGATAGTTTATAGCCTGGATTAACACATAGGATACTTTTTATCCCGATATTCCCACGGGATCAAGACTTACGCGGGTGAAACCGCGGGGCGCAGCTAGTTCAATATATTTGTCATAGTTAAATCATTGAATAATATAAGAAATATGTTTATTTTATTAGATATCTGCACACCTGATTAGGTAGGATATGGTTTAAAGAACTTTTATAGTATGTACCTATGACCTCATGTACCCATATTCTGGCAAATAAATGATTTAATTTGATTTGTAGTCATTGCCCGCCTCGCGATCTCTCTCCATCTGGTTCTGTTGCATGAGAGTCTGCCACATTATTTGATCGGTCCATTTCAACGGTGGCCGGCACATAGCCTATACCTTCCACTCTGTCCTACACCACTAGACGCTCTATGGAGTCGTTATTACAGAAATCTAAACTTTTTATTTTAACCGCGTTCTCGGGTTCGATTCCCAGTGGGGGTAAAATTTTCTGCTCGGTTTGGTTGGAGGTAGGGCTTGTTTTAAGTCCGCCTGGCTAGCTACCACCATCTTATCTAAGTCTGTCGCCATAACAACTATCTTAACAGCATTGTTGTGTTTCGGCAATTAGAGGTAAGATAGCCAGTTCCTCTGTGGTTGAGGATTCCGGGTGAAGCTCGCTTCCACCTTCGGCCTGATCATCACTTACCATCAGGTGAGATGCAGGCCAAGAGTTGGCCTTTATTCAAACTAGGCTGAGAATCAGCACTTTTCGAACGTCAAAATTACGTAAAATAGGCCCCCAAAACGCCCACCCTTCACCACTTCCTAGTGCTTTAGCTGGGGAGAAGAAGTGGCGTAACAAACTCCCCAGCATATACCATAGGTTGACCTTGTAATTACTGGACCACACCAAGGTTGAATGTCACTTATACGTCATAAACCGACAATGTTTGTTTCTCTATGTGACAGTAACCTTAGTGAATTTTAATTTTATTGAGAAGTATATTCAAATTCAAATCAATTGGTGTGATTTTTGGTACATTTTACATGAGATCTTAATAATAAAAAGTGGTATAAAAGGCGAAAGCCTCAGAGTAGCCTGTAACTTCAAATTTACTTAACTTTTATGCAATTTGCAGGTCAGTATCAGGTTGTATGTTGATACTTATCTCTAAGCAATATTAATAAACCCGTTAAGCTGCTGTCGGGTTTTTTTTTTTCAACCTTTTAGGGTATTATGTTTGGAATGGTCTCTTAAAAGCCCTTTATTTTGATACAAACATATCCATCTAAACAAATGTAAATAAAAACCTGTGAAAGCGACCATTAAAATCATAAAATCTTTCAAAAATAAATGAACTTCTTAGCATTTGTTTACACACAAAACAAAGCCTTAAGAAATAACCGTGAAACTGAAGATTTAACAGAATGACTCATTTAAGATCACTGTTTGTAGTCCATTTACACCACTCGGGAATCGAATGCTGACCGGTAAGGTGGTAACGTCGTAAAACTTTAGTCCAACAGTATAGTAACGGCTTAGTATTGTTTTGTAGGATATGGTTTGTAATTTTTGAGCTTAATTTATTGTTTGGGGTCATAAAACTCGAAAGTATTGTTGTTTAGACTAAGTTTATTAAAAAAACTTTTTACAAAAAAAAAATAGCTTTAATTTCGGAGTCTAGACAAAATCAAACTGGTTGCTCATTTAATTGTGTAATTTATTATTTTTATGTCTTAGATTTTACATTCTGTGATTAGGATTACATAAACTTACGCACTGACTATTATTATTACTTGTAAAAATTTTAGGAATATCGTATACTTTAACAATGTTTGTAAATATGTGAGCACTATGTATCTATCACATAATTAATTTATTTGTTAGTGCTTCATTTTTAATTATTGTGGTACAGTCACATGTAATTATATAATTGGTGTGTAAAAAATATTGTAAAAAATAATTAAAAGAGAAACGGTGGAGTTTTGCCCATTCTTCTCCACACTAAAACTATCTTTTGGAAGGGGCAACTAGAATCAGTTCTATTTCTCTTGCTTTTGACGTTGAAAAGTGCCTTTTATGTGCCTAATTAAAAATAAATTACTTGACTTTGACTTACATAAAAAAACATACCTACATACATACGCTACGAACATAGGACCTCCTTCTTTTTGAAAGTCGGTTAAAAATAAACAAATGTTTCTTATAAATATCCTTTTCCTGTTAAAAAAACATAACCCTTCCTTGGCAGACCGGGTAATAAAAGAGTTCTCACGAATATCAAGCGATATTATAGTTACCAGTCACCGCCATTTGTTCCTAGTTGAACAAGAATAATGTTCCCTTTAAGTGATTCAGTGTGATGTTACATCTAGACAATGATGGTCGAAATATATCGTGTTTTCACAGCAATTTCTTGCCCTTTTATAATAGTAAACGTAGGCAATTTATCAGTTTGGTTCCCTTTATTATAGCGACTGCTTAATCCTATCCGACCTGTCCCTTACTGTCCTCCCCCAGAGACCTAGCCCTAAGCCGAGGCCGTACCCCACAGGGGGAGCCCTTGGCGTGTAGTCTAGTCTAGTTTTATAAATTTTATGCCCTGACTGGAGGCCTTAATTTATTGAGGCACCCACAGGAAAGTCCGGTTAAGCAGCCGACAACCTCCTAGGTTGACCTGAGAGAAGCCATTTCACAATTGTGGGCGAACCACTCACCTCTATACCCCCCGGTGAATTGAGGCATGATATTATGTCCATGTCCTAATAAGAATCCTGCTTACCTACTAATAATAAAGAGCTCAAATATTTCAACCATCCGACAATACTTACCCACGGGACAGATTATGTTCAAAAAACAAAAAAAAAACTGTTTTCAAACAAAAGTTTTATCGTAAACTGACCTGCCCTAATCTTTGATGTTAAAAAATGTTTGTGAAGCGTGAAGCGCAGTTGTTTTAGGGGGTTCTGTAGGGCCTCACAATAATCATTAGATGGCTTCAGTAGATAAAATTCTCGGGCCTTACCATGATCATCAGCAGGACAGGTCAAGGTGTCAGTTAACATTTGCACCGCAAATGATACAACATCGTGCGACACTTCACTCTTCGTCTATTGACCTGCTATAAGAGTGTATGGTAACCTTGAATGGGTGATAATCTGCAATGGTTTATGAGCACCATTCGTTTTAAAGTGAAATCGTATACCTAATTAAATCGTATATTAGTTATAGCTAGGCGTTTCCCAGACACCATAAAACTCTTTTTTTCCAGGTATTTATCAATAGAAGCCCGTAGTATGGTTTTATACCCAATCCTTTCAAAATAGGAAAACTAGAACCAATACGATTTTAATTAAAATTATTATGCACAAGCACAGTATAAAAAATACATACAAAACCACACAAAAAAATATTCACTCAACTACGGAACGCCAATAAACACAAAATTAACAAAAAGGATTTTCAAACTGCAAAATCATCTCACGGAACCCTAAAAGATGAGTCACGTGAACCGGAGGGGTTCTGAATAGATTACTACTTATTATGATAAACGATTGTCAGAAAAAATGTTTCTGAAGTGTCCACCACTTCTTGCTAAGGGAGCGAGCTTCGGGCATGAGCGGAGCGAAAAGCGGGAGCGAGATTCGGAGGAGCGGAAGCTATTTTCATGGCGAGCCCTTTGGCTGTATTTTAGGGTCAGTGACAACTGAGCCCGTGTCAACTCAACCCCAATACCAGATATTTTACTCCCGATTACGGTGACTTGTACGGTCAGGCAGAAAATCGATATTTTAAAATAAGTATGCCTTTTTTTTGGAAAGTATGTCTTATTTGTGAAGAATAAACAATTTTCTTCTTTCTTTTCTTTATATTGTAGTTATTTTTTGTTACTGGAAAGGACTTGCTCACAATGGCAGAGGACAGACGAGTGTGGAAAAAGAAAGCCAGCAATGGCAGGCTGGACTAGTTACTATAGTTGGAAACTTCTAGCTAAATGAAAACGAAATAATAAGGTTAAGCTACCCTTGCCGTGGTCGATTCGTCGATGGGTGACCATCCATTACATATCAAGCAACTCCGTGCTTCGGAAACCACGTTAAGCCGTTGGTCCCGGCTGTCATTCGTAGATCTTTGACAGTCGTTACGGGTAGTCAGAAGCCCAAAAGTCTGACAACCAGTCTTGCCAAGGGGTATCGTGTTACCCAGTTACTGGGTTGTGGAGGTCAGATAGGTAGTCGCTCTATGAAAAATACTGGTATTCAGCTGCATCCGACCCATCCTAATAAACTAGCATCAAACCTAATGAAAACCAAGACATTCAGGAGGCTTACAAGATTGGCCGCACAAGACTGGCATATAAAGACTGGCAAACTATATTATTATATAGATTGATGTGGATGAGCCAGTGGGCGCGTACCAAGAATGACTAAAGACTAACAACACAAAATAAGTTGCTGAATGTTACTGATTCTGAATGTCAGTACAAGGACAGATTGCTTAAAAAAAAAAACGATTTATTTCACAGGCTAAACTAGTTAAGGTTTATTTAAATCCTTGTTTCCAATTTTGGTGTTACCTCCAGTTAAACAAACATCAACTTTATGCAAGTGTAAATAAAGTTGATTTAAGACTACTAGTACCGTTGGAAAAGTCGTAAGAAAATATGAAGTTGTAACCCAAACTGAACCTTATGTGTAAGCATTACAGTTGTTTTTCCTAAAACTCGTGTTTGTTTACATGTTTGGCAAATAAATTGTGAATGCAGAATAGACAGATAGTTGTTTTGGATGCCAAACAAGCCAACGGCCCTCGATAGTAGGTGTTCACCGCCGCCTATGGACTTTTACAATACCAGAGACATCGCAGATGCGTTGAGCAGAGAAAAAACTGGAGTGAGCAAAAATGAGAGTAGTGGTGGCCTAATGATAACGGCCGGCGGCCGCAACTTACGAGTTGTAGGTCGTAGGTTCGAACCCTGACAGGCGCTTTACTTTTTGCAAATTATTTTATCAGCACTGCCTCTCAAAACGGGAAGGAAAACATCGTGAGGAAACCGCCATGTCCTAGATCTAAAAATTCGAAGACATGTGACATCTACCAACCCGCACGGGGCCCGTGGATCCTGGATCCTGTGGATAACCCACTCTCTCTCACTGAGAGCAGGCCTGTGTCCCAGCTGTGGGAACATTATAGGCTGATTATGCTAAAGCTGAACTACCTCATATACCTGTAACTACACCGGGACCCATAACCTTCAAACTGGAACACAGGAACAGTGCTTGGCGACAGAAATATTATAACGTTGTGGCTTCTTGTCTGAACTTAGTCGAGTAACTACTTTGTTACCTAGTGGTTAAGCACTAAAGTACACACCCTACACTAGTTGACTGCCATTACTCGTACACAAGGCAGGTATACTCGAACGTGCATTTCATCGACAGAGATTTTTAATTTCATCTGCAAACAGCCATACTAGTTGTTCATTGTCTAGAACCCCTAGTTTAACACTATGTGCCCCGAGTCTGGGGGTTCTTCGTCTGGACTGAGGACAGGACACGAGCACTACATTCCTATGCATGCAACCGAGGCCTTACGAAGGCCTCCCCTACCTGCGGCCTACCGCTGCGAGCTTCCTGCAGAGCCTGAGCTGACAGGCCTCCACGTCTACCACGTGCCACTGCTACCGGTGGTTTTACGAAGGCCCTACCGGCCTCTTGCTGAGCCTGTGTTGACAGGCCCCCACGTCTATAACGGATGGCCAAGGACGGTACTCTACCTATTTAAGTGTGCGAGTACTCGGGACAGATCAGTGTGACCTTACCCGCGACCTAGCTGTGGACATCTCATCTGCCTAGCCTTTTCCCAACTATATTGGGGTCGGCTTCCAGTCTAACCGGATGCAGCTAAATACCAGTATTTTACATGGAGCGACTGCCTATCTGACCTCTACAACCCAGTAACTGGGTAATACGATACCCCTTGGTAAGACTGGTTGTCAGACTGTCGTGTGCTGTGGACATCTACTTATCTATTAAATGTATTATCCCAGCTGGTTTCAATTATATAACCTACTCTACCTAATAGCTAAAGACCTGCGCAGCCTACCTGCAAAGCCCTAGCCGTTACAATGTATGGTACTTCCCGGACGAGCTCCTTCATTAAGAACTCTGCTACAAAAAATAACAAAAAGATATACAGTAATTTTACTTCCTAATTGTTTTACACAACTCAGGAATCAAATGCTGACCGTTACGATCGTAAAACCTGGCCTAACGGGTATTTTATAACACTTGTAGAGCAATTTGTAAAATTTTAAGCTTTTGTATTCCTTATTAGGTCATAAATACTAAAAACTATTGTTTAATAGTAAATAGCATATTCACGTTGCCACTGCTGGGACACAGGCCTCCTCTCTGTGAGAGGGAGTTGGAGGATGTCACATGTCTGTTTTTTTTTAAATTTCCGATATATTTCTCGTTTTGAGAGCAGTGATATATGAAAAAATATTATCAATATCCATCCAGGTACATTATTTTTCCTTTTTTGCATTTTTCAGTTAATGATAGTTAATTATTTAATATAATTATCATCATCATTTTTCTAGCCTGTATTGGGTTAGCTTTAATCTGCTTCCAGTCTAACCAGAAGCAGCTGAATATCAGTATTTTAATTAATTTATTTACCTCTTACAAAATGGAGTGATTGCCTATCTGACCTCCACAACCCAGTTACTGGGTAACACAATATCCTGTGGCTCGTTACGACTGAACATTGAACATAGAATTATCAACTTAATAATAATATTCACAGATGCGTATATAGCTCCCTACAAAGGACATCAACGCGTGCGCCTTGTGTGTGAGTATGTTACGCGCGCGCCTTTTGTCTCAAAGAAAGAACAAATCTATTTATTTTGCATTTTTGCGGAGTTATAGTTGATAGCCCAGTCAGAAACGACATAAATAATGACTGAATCATTTCGATGCCCACCATCGAGGAAACGGAACGTTCACAGTGGTCGATCGCGGAATCGAAATGATTCAGTCAGAGCCATTGTGGCGGGAATCGGGATACTTCAGCTATGTTTGCAAGCATCGAAAATCTATAGACAAGATGCTATGAGGAGCACATAATCATACTATATTGCTTTTTATTTACTTTTCCATCCCGGACGAGCCTCCAAATGTAGGGATTGGAATAAATTAAAAGCAAACAATTTTTAACTTCTTATATTTTTCACACACGTTCGTCGTTTTCCACCGTCGTCGTCATCTTCTATTCATTCTTCCCTCTCACTCGCACAGTCCTGTCATTCCCATCTTCTAACATACCTCATGTATCGTGTTGCCACTAGTAATAACCATTCCCACATATATCTATAATATTTCCCTTTCTAGAAAAAAATGCCCATCGTTGGTGTAATTGATTTTTAGGGAGTTCTCAATGGCAAACGAAAGTTTTCATTTCATTTGTGCGGGCAGTGTTCTATCATGGCCACCTACATAAACCCATATATTATATTTTAGCAAAAAGATTCTAAAAAGCGAGTGTATCGATGTATTAACCGGGCCCAAATGAAGACTTTCGTTAGCCTTGAGAATTTTCTAAAAATTCAATTACACTTTGCCCGACCCAAGGATTGAACTTAGGAGCCCAGACACAGCAGTCGCCTTTACGATCACAGAGTACGTTACGACATTCCGGTCGAAAGAATGCGTAGCTGCGTTTGTGTTACAAACAAAATGAAATGATTAGCTTCATTAATATAAATCACATTATACAAGAATTGTCTTGTTCTAAACTATATGTTTTCACTTTCAAAGTCAAAATCAAAACGTTTATTGTAAACTAGCTGTGCCCTGCGGTTTCATTCACGTAAGTCTCGATCCCGTGGGAATAATGGGATAAAAAGTATCCTACGTCATAAGCCAGGTCATGGTCTACCCCTGTAACAAATTTCATCCAAATTCATTCAGCCGTTTTAGCGTGAAAGCGTAACAAACAAACAACTCACTTTCGCATTTATAATATTAGTTAGGATTGTGAACTTAGTATACAAATATTAATCTTAACTTTACCCTCAATGCGCAATCATAACGAGAGACACGATCTACCAGTAGTGGTTTCTTGTTCTGTTGTACCTACATACTAACAATATTTCTTCTTCCCAGCTAAAGCACTAGGAAGTGGTGAAGGGTGGGCGTTTTGGGGGACTGTCTTATGTAATTTTAACGCTCAAAAAGTGTGGATTCTCAGCCTACAGCAGTCCACTGCTGGACATAGGCTGCTCCAACGTACGTCCTTTTACTCTAAACTCGGAAATTCTCATCCAGCTGCTACCAGCCACCCTGCGAAGATCGTTGCTCAACCTACAACCGGTCTTATCATAAGCATAGTATAATCCCGCCTATAATAGACACAGGCCTCTTATCTGTGAGAGGGAGTGGGCCGTCATCCACCACGCGGGCCCAGTGCGGGTTGGTGGATGCCAAATGTCTTCGTATTTTTGGTTCTAGAACATGCCAGTTTCCTCACGATGTTTTCCTTCATCGTTTTGAGAGCAGGGTAGCTAAAACGGCCACATTAGCAATTCCTCTAAAAGCATTTCATTTCCTGAATTTCTAACTGTCATTAGCAATTCCTCTAATTTGACACAAAAGCAATTCATAATGTGTGGATTATTTGACGAATCTCCATAGAAAACTGTCAAACAGATTAATTATTGCGTACTATTAATCGCACGCAGATCATATTATGAATTGTCAGTTTGTGACAATTTACGATGATGTAAAGTGCCTGCTTGGGTTCGAACCTACGATCTACGTCACGTAAGTATCTATACTATAATACTGCTCTCTTACCTAACGTTTACCGGTTCGTGGTCTCCACTCAAGAACACATCTACCCAAACAATATTCTTTCATAAACGAAATTAAGATCTTTTGATATTTCTGTAATTCAAAACTGCATATTATTTTTGCCTTGCATCAATATGCCTCAAGCAGTTTAGTCTCAAAAACTTGTGAAACATACAGAAATACACATTTTATTACATAACTTTAACAGCTTTTTAGTACCTACTTACATGTAGTAAAGATATCCCAGCAAAAGCATGCGCTTCGGAAATCGTCGTTTTTCCAAATGAGTACGAACGTGGCGCCACAGAATAAACCACCACTAGTGGTCAGCTCAGACCGCGACGTGAAGCGATGCGACACTACGGGCACTTTTTAACAATTATCGAACTTATTTTCTTCACGAAAAGGTATAATGTAAGTGCGAGGGTAGACACGTGTCACGTGTACCTTATTGTGTAATAAATAAATTCGATATTGTATCGGATCATAAAAAGTGCGCGTCGCTTCGCGTCCCGGCGTGAGTGTGAACTGACCCTAAGGCAAAACTCAACACAGGAACGTGGGGATTGCCACAATAAAAGAGAAGCTAATGTTCAGCAGTGGGTGAAGTCGGGCTGTGGATGATGATGATGAAGGTAATACTCCCAGGTTTTATACGGCCGCACTTTGTAGTAGTGGATCTATCACTGAGCGTTTATATTAAACTTTGTCTGTGTTTAGTTACCTACTTACTCTAGTCGCACCTCGTCATCTGTCACTCAAAAATTTTTGGACATGCATCGAGTTGTTATTCAATTTTAATAAAATATGTTTAAGAGCTTCCATGGTTGTAACAGATCTATTATTAGATTTCATCATCGCGCGTTCATATTTCCGAACGTAAACGATAACTGCCGAAGCGCAAACCTTTTCTGGTTTACCTGTACATGCCTATAACCGCAAATGTTGACCACATAACATTGACAGTATTTTAGCTCACTCGTATCCGTATGGGTCCCGCATTGAAAACACATTTTTACGATTTCAGAAAAAAAAGACTTCATTTTAATGCATTTTTTCTCTCCTTAGACAATTCATTGGAAAATAAACTTTATTTTATAGATGTAAGGGTTATTTCGTGCTGTGTGTTTTCAGGATAATTTTTGTCATAAATATAAAATCTTGGTTACTCGTAGGATTAGTGAGGATAAGACTTTTGGTGGCTACACAAGTGAATGTTTTTCGCTGTGCTAAAAAACGGTTTAGGGACTTTATATTGATCTACAAAATTTTAGTACGACTGTAGTAATAAGGAATGATTATAGAGGAAAAAAAAATTGTAAGACTCCAGATGATTCATAATATTTTCCTATTATGATTCTGCCAAAGTGGCTGTTGTAAGCTCCCAGTTGTTTAGCCTAAACACCTTTTAAACATGACATTTCTATATGGAGTTTGACATAAAACTGACATTAAACACGCGTAGAACAAGTGTCTAAGTTTTTGTGGTATAGCCCTATGTGTTTTAATTTTGTAATTTTGGTGCTTATGATCCTTCGTTGGTTTTTATTTAATTATTTCAGCTTTTATTTGTCTTTGGGATTGCAACGCATCTGCGACACCTCTGGTATTACAGATTATGTCCATAGGCGGTGACCACTTACCATCAAGTGGGCGGATTCGAGGAAAACAAGCATGATGTTATGTTACCTCTACATTAGCAGGAAGTTTCACCCCCCATGATGAAACTCCAGGGTTTTTCTTAACTAAGACATAATGCACCATACTGAACACATATTTCTTAGATGTAGAAAAACAAAATGGCGACGCTATACAGCGTGTTTCAGAAATGTGTGGTCATATTTAAGGGTGTGGTACAGACCATCAAAGTGAACAACTTTCTCCAAGGGACCAAACATAATCGCGAGAAAATTATCAACTGTGCCATACAAAATTTTAATACCTACTCGTCCCAAATGTATGGAACGGCAGATAGATTTTTCGCTCCTGTGGTGATGAAATTAAATACACAAAGTAAACTGCCTGTCTGGGTTCGTAAGTCGCGGCCGATACCACTGGACCACCACTGGGACTGGTTTTTGGCAACAATTTCCAGTAAATTGAAATGTTACTAATGTTGTAACTGTCACAAAGACAAATTTTAATAAGCCTTGTCGTTGTATGATGTGCAAGTAACATTCGACCTTAAGAGTAGATAATATAATTATTTTGCTCAAACATGCGTATAATACAGCCGATATAACTTGGTAGTTCCGAACTATACGCAGAGGGCTGCGCAATAACATGTTTTAGGAACCTAAGGCGATACATAAGGCCAGTGTGAGTGAGAGAACATGCGCGAGAGTCCGTAGTGCCTATGTTCAGACCTGTGGCGGTACCTACATCGCCACATTCGAACTACGCATCAAAAACCTGACGTCACACAAAATCCTGACGTCACAAAAATCCTGCATCGCGCAATTAGAGTTTACCGTGCAGTGAACATATATACAAAAATCCAATATCAATCATTGGGCAGTTGCCCGCCAGACACAACACCCGTCTGGTCGGAGGATCCTCCCTTTTCTATGGTGGATGAGTGAAATTTACACCCTGTTCCTCATACCCCTAAAGACCTACCAAGTTATAACGGCCATATTGTACGGTATGAGTCAGCATGAGAGAGATATTGAAAAAAAAAAATAACATGTCATCAAGTTTGCCTCAGACAATGACATGAAAATATGAATTAAATAATATATATTGCCACTCCAAGTCAAACTATTTAAAAATAAGATCATTAAATAATAAATTAGTAAAATAATGATACCAATCCGCACTGGGCCCGCGTGGTAGATTAAAAAGCCCACTCTCTCTCGAAGAGAGGAGGCCTGTGTCCCAGCAGTGGGAACATTTTAGTCTGATTATGCTTATATATGCTAAAATAATGATAAATATCTCATTTAAAACTCCTTCAAATTATGGGGGGTAAACCAATTACGAGGTCAACTATACATATACTATGACTACGTACGCCTTTTAAATTCGCAAAGGAAGCGTACGGAAAGTACCTGTTTGTAAGTATGTTCGTTGTAGAAAAATGCGGATATGCTCCCAAGACTAATATAGTAATATGATGGTCTTAGAAGCAGATACAGGGACGGATTGTGGGATCGATATTTTATTTTGAATTCATTTGAAAAAAAAAAGGGCTTGGTAACCCCAAATTTTACCTCATGAGTTACAATGTAAGCAATTTGGTGTAATTATACTGTAAGCTTTATTGTAGGGTATCGGTTTTTCCCAGGTCGGGCAAAGTGTCATTAAGTTTTTCCATCTGGAATTTCTCAGTAGCAGCACGGAGTATGGATTTGTGCCCGGTCCAAAATCAAAATATTTTATTTCACATGACCTACAAGGGCATTTATGAAACGTCTGAAGCTAAGTGTACGGTTCCAATTGGTCGTTATCTATGGAAATGAGACGGCAAGAAACTCTCTCTACTCTTTTAAAATAATTGGTTTTTACAATGTTTTCAAATTACCGTGTTAATGGGTTGTGGGAGAACAGTGTTGGCCTGTGTTGGGTGTGGGAGTGTATTTATAGATATATAATGAAATATCACTGTAGATTACCCAGCAGATAATCCTCAGTAAAAAAGACTATGTCCTTCTCCAGGTTCCAGGCTACCATCTATCTTTCATAATGATCGGTCTAGTGATTTAGAGCGAGAACAGGTAACAGTCAGACAGACAGAGCTACTTTCGCATTTATCATACATATTAGCATGGATTGTAGAAAATATGGACAGGCACAGAACGAAGCTTACCTCAAATAAAACTAACACACGTCACTCCATCCCTGCCTATTAAACGCAAAAACAAAACCGCTCACCACCATACATGGCAACACTGAGAACTAACGACGGTTAACTAGCTTCGATAATATTGTTTCTTTGGAAAAATGTTGCCAGCATAGAAAAAATATTAATTACGTATGCTAAATGGACTTTTAAATTGCTGATCTAAGAGTTGAGAAAGTATTTGTCTGGGTACTGGGTGATTTCCTAGGTGGGGGAAAATTGTAATTAGTTGCTTAAGAACTTGTTTGTGAGTCATCTAGCGAATGTCTTCAACAGTTTTCATTGCGACAAACCGGAAAAATGCGGGTAGGAGTCGCGTTTTTAAAACGGTTCCTTAACACTCCTATAGTTTAGCTTATCTTTATTATAAAAAATCCGCTATAATATAGACCATATCTCACCTTTATAAGTAGTAATACCCCATAACCTTGTGTAGGAAACCCTATCAAAAAGAAATATGAATAGATGACAATAATTTTTATCCAGACGTTTTTGTCCTGATGACACCCTTCTGATTAATGCAAATGAAGGTAAAAAAATTTAGAGCCAGTTCCTCTGTGTTTGGGGTTTCCGGGTGAAGCTCGCTTCCACCTTCAGCCTGGTCATCACTTACCATCAGCACGCATAGCATGACCACCGTAGAAACGGGTTTTGTCGATGGAAGAAATGACAAAATGACAGATTGTGATTGTTTATCTGTCATTTTGTCTATTTTTATGCAGGTCAGATGTAGGCTAAAAGCTTCCTCGTTGTGAATAAACAAATCAAAATTTCTCAGCAAACGCGAATCAATTGTAGTTGTTGCAATCCTGCCTAATCCTTCGGATATGACAGGCGTGATGATATATCATATGCCAAATAAACACACTACCTAATATTTTACCTTCAACAGTCGGTTAAAAAACCAAAACTAAAAAATCCCCACAATGCTTTCGTAATCTTCAGAACACTAAAATAAAGGTTCAAAATGATAGAATTGAATATATTTCTTGAATATATAAATTATTATTTTGTATGTGTGTTGTCTCAAATTATGACTGTTTCTCGGAAACTTTGGTCAAATTTTGCGTACATCTTCAAGCATGTTTTGGTGGTAAGCAGTAATATTAGGGGAACCAAATGTATGAAATATGGTGAGATTTTTAATAAATTACTGTTTGTGGCATGGCTTCCGGCAATGTATAACCCACTGTATCTTTTCTGTTTTTTTATGTTTGTAAATATCAACCTGTGTGGTATTAAACGTGCTATCAACCAACTGGTTGTCGAAAGTAATAACATAACATCAAGCCTGCATTCCCCGAAGAGATAGACAGAGGTGTAAGTACATATAGTACACCCACATTTCGCCAGTTATGTTTAAGTCCCATGCTCAGACCAACAAAATAAGAAAGACGGAGCATTACGTACATCAAAAGTGAAGCCACCTTTTTATCGATGTGTGTGTAAAAAGGGTTGTCATTTGTTAAAGTTTTTCCCTATAATTTGGGGAATAATATTTTGGGTAGGATAATATTGTACGAGTAAGATATTGTTGAGTATGGTATTGTACCTCCATTGTTAGGAAGGATTCCGAAACAAAACCATTTTTTTTTACATCGCAAAATAAAATAATAATTAAGTACAATGTGCATTTACATACAGCCCTATCGTCAATGGCTACATGAGGCAAGTCTGGTAAGTCCTATAAAAAAAATTACACGAGTAATGGCAGCTTTGATTAAAACCTTAGGAAGATAAATGAAGAATTAGGACATACTTGAACAAACAATACTAGAACTTTGTGAAACTGAGTTTTCAGCAATTACGTAGGACGATGGAAATAATATCTAAAAATAAAATTTGGGACAGTAGTATTTAAATTAGCTAGACTAAGCTGAGAAACTAACTAAAATAAAAAATAAAAATACAGTCTCGTGTTTAATTACTGTTTTGATAAATTCTCATTTTTGTTTAACAAATTTTATATACCTTAGTATATCCGCTTTTGATCACACGGCGAAGTCCACGATTAGTTGAATAAAGGTCATTATTATAAAAATGATCGGAACAAACCACGCTGGTTTTCGATGGCAGCCATTCTGGATCATTCCGACTATTTCTTATAGCTACTATCCATTTACTTTTAATTTCAATATTACTTGGAAATCTAAAATATTAAATACATAAAAAAAAACAGTCATATAATTACTCGAACTAAAAAATATCGAACGGGAAAATTTCAAATCATATTATGGCAACCCTCGCACTTTAAATGTCACTGTTTTCGTTCGTTCATTCGTTCAGGTTTTTGTTCCAAATAACCTAAAAATTCATAGTTAACTAAATTAAGAAACGATGTTATTTGAAGAACTTCCATGTGAAAAGTGATTCCGTGAGACTTTTTATGTGATTTGCTATTGTTTTTACAAGTTTTCACTACACAAGAAGGCATAATTCTATTTTTTTTATTGAAGTTTACTAGACGACGACTCGTGACGTACTAGGAGTGATGAGCATAGTTTTTGTGTAGGTGTGTGCGTAAGCCTGTGTGTTTACTTGCAGGAGCATAGTTTTGTGGCTACACGTTTGATATAGGTAATGATCCGTCTTTCTTTTTTTGTTGGTCTGAGGTCCCATGTAATAGGGGCGGAACCTATTGCCATCAACCAGACACATATCCAGACTGCTACTGAGAAATTCCAAATTCTATAAATAAATATTTTATAAATATAGGTATATTATAAATTGAAGTGCTTTTTCGTGTCTGTGCGATCGCTTAGATCTTCTAAACATGGTGTAGTTTACACAGATTTTGATGCAGTTTGCAACATCGTTTAGAGAATGTATTCCGGAAGGTTTATGTGTATAATACATTAATATTTAACTTAGACATAATAAGGAAACCTTCATGTTTTCAAGTCATAAAAATCATGCGAAGAAGGGCCGGACAGCAAGTTTATAAAAAAAAAATTTCGTCCTTATAAAATAAAAGGAATGTTCGTCCAATTACGTAATTATAATAAGTACAAATATACCAAAAACAAAT
This sequence comes from Lithophane leautieri, assembly GCA_949152455.1. Taxonomy (NCBI): domain Eukaryota; kingdom Metazoa; phylum Arthropoda; class Insecta; order Lepidoptera; family Noctuidae; genus Lithophane; species Lithophane leautieri. Next base: position 1,791,836 of record OX424486.1, read on the forward strand.
AAAAAGAGTTCAGTATTTATAATATTAGCAAGATTCTCGCCTTAACCGCAGGGGTTTCAAAAACAATGTATTTGAACGAGCGTCCTAAACAGTTTGTCAAATAAATATTAGCGTTTTATTACTGTTTTAAACCTTCACAGTTGGATAAAAGAATGATATAATAATATCGGTCTGTATTTAGGGTCTCATTTAAAATAATGTAGGTACAACGGTACAAGAATCTTTTGGCGCGTGGCCGAAATCAGAACTAATGCCGCCATCTTGTTTTTTCAATAAAATTCCATACTCAAAGTCAAATAATTTATTTCAATAGGCACATAAAAGGCACTTTTGAACGCCAAAAACAAAGAAATAGAACTAATTCTAGTTGCCCCTTCCAAAAGGTAGTTTTCGTATGGAGAAGAATGGGCAAGAAACTCCACAAAGTAATTCCACAAATGTTTAACAACAGTGCCACCCTGTCAACATCATTCGAGTGCCAACAGATCTTTATAGCAGTGTAGAAGAGTTTTTTTTGTGAAGGAACTCGATATAGTTCTACCACCATACCTATATCTGCCGTCAAGCAGCGTAACTGTTTTCCCGTTTGAAGATTATGGGTGCTGGTGTAGTTACACGCACATGACACATTTCAGCTTAGTCTCTGGGATGCCTTTAGCCATTTTTTTAAAATAAGTTATCATAGAAGTAGAAGGAGCTCGTCGTAACAACAGCCGCACGGGTTGATCCATCAGGTTAAGCTACGCTTGTCAGGGTTGGTCCGTGGATGGGTGACCATCTCTACATATCGAAACTCCTCCGTGTCTCGGAAAGCACGTGCCGTTGGTCCCGGCTGTCATTCGTGGATCTTTGACAGTTGTGACGAGTCGTCAGACGCCCGAAAGTCCGACAACCAGTCTTACCAAGGAGTATCGGGTTACCCAGGATCTGGGTTCTGAAGGTCACTTATACAGTCGCTCCATGTAAAATACTGGTATTTTATTCAGCTGCATCCGGTTAGACTGGAAGCCGACCCAACATTGTTGGGAAAAGACTACGTAGATGAATCTTCCCATGATAAAATTAATTTTGACAAGCTCAAACTCCCGGGGGTCGGTTTCAATCAATAAATTATATCAAAACTATTTCGTCCGCCATATTATTATTTATTTTAAATACAGATACGATCGGTAGATTTTTTTTTTGTTGAAGGGACACAGATGTCAAAAACGATGTTTTTTTTTTAACCATGGCTATGAATGAGGTTTATTAGACTTCATAGTAAGTTTGTGTGGGTTCCGTTGGTTTAGTATTTCTTTTTTAACTGTTAACGAGAAACGGCAGGTAATACCAACTCCGGATTCTGACTGCCTCGTTGGTTTAGTAGTCGCAAGTGTTACTGCTAAGCATAAGGTCCTGGGTTCGATTCACGGGACGGGTAAAATGTTATTGAGTTTTTCTATCCGGAATTACTCGTAGGTACTAGTCCGAAGTCTGGATTTTTACATGGGAGTTAAGCAGAACTGGCGAAATGTGGGTGTACTTTAGGTGCACGTCTGCCTAACCCTTGGGAGATTACAGGCGTGATGTTGTACATATCGAGAACAGGTATTAAATTGGCGAAACAGCATTCTTATACTTCAAAACTTAAAAAAGAACTCCCAAGGAACCCTAAATTTTAATATCGAAAGGTATCAAAGTAAACATCCTAAATATTTAAGTAATATTCATTTTTATATTTTTACGACGGTCAGGAGATGGTCTAAAAAGAGATATCTCCGTCTCTATCTGCTGTTTAGTGAGAGAAAGGGATGCAGCATCGTCGCAGGCGCAAGGGACAGAAACAAAACGGTGCGCGGTTGTTTTATTGCTAGAGTTCCGTGGGAGAATTGTGGAACGGGTGGGGCTTGTTAAGGACCGATATTTGTTAGAAAAATTGGCTGGAGGGGCTCGTGGCTACGCAAAAACAGGCGCACGGGTCGGTCGTTCAGGTTAAGCTACGCTTGCCGCGATTGGCTCGTGGATGGGTGACCCCGACCCCTCTTGACATACCTACCAAGACCACAAGTTACGTTACGCCGTTGGTCCCGACTGTCATTCGTTGATCTTTGACAGATGTTACGGGTCGTCAGAAGCCCGAAACTCTGACAACCAGTCTTACCAAGGGATATCGTATTACTCAATTACTCGGTTGTGCAAGTCAGATAGGCAGCCGTTCTATGTAAAATACTATAAAAATACTAGGAATTCAGCTGCATCTGGTTAGACTGGAAGCCAACCCCAACATAGTTGGGAAAAGTCTAGGCAGATTGATTGCACAGTTTCATTCATCACCATAAATCAGCTTACTATAGCTGCCCACTGCTGAACTTAATCCTCCCATCAAGCCTCGTGCAAACTGGCGCGTTATCGCGCCCGCAATATCGCGCCTATTTGTGGGAGTCTTAATTTAACTCAATTCTCGCCTACTCTCATCCAGTTGCTACCAGCCACTCTGCAAAGCCCGTCTCTAATATCAGCCACCAACCTTAAGGCGCTATCACCGAGAGCATTCCCCTTGTAATTGAACTGTTCAGATTCGAGCATTACATCAGTGAGTTACAAGAACCGAGCATTACAGTACGCAACCTGTAATGATACAATTTGGCATATTACATTCACTGGGACCATTCGCGTATAATGTAACTGTGGTGAGTGGGAGCACCCGTGATACAATTAGTAACACGAATGCGAATCTTATCGAATCTTGGTGACTGCTCGTCCGTCAGTGAAGCAGTATTGTAAACTAATGCTCAAACTCGAATCTTGTATTACAATTACATTACAAACGAATGCTCCGATGAGGGAGAGTCTTTAAGTTTGCCGATTTTCTCCACTCCAACGGTTCTGCAGTTAATACGACCAGCCCACGGTCAGTATGGCTTTCTTATTACAACTAAGACTTTGGTCAACACAGACGATAAGATTATGCAAAACAACTTGCAAAGGAAAACATTATCATCGATCCTGGTTACTCTGTTCAGCCTCCTCAGTATCGCTTTCTTATTATAACTTAGACTTTGGTTAACACAGACGATAAGATTATGCAAAACAACTTGCAAAGGAAAACATTATCATCGATCCTGGTTACTCTGTTCAGCCTCCACACTTTTCAATTAATCTGCCGAGCCTTTTCCCAACTATGTAAGGGTCGGCTTCCAGTCTAACCAGATGCAGTAAAATACTGTTATTCAACAGTATTTTAAATGGAGTGACTGCCTATCTAACCACCACAACCCAGTAACTTAGTAATACGCTTCCCTTTGGTAAGACTGGTTGACAGACTTTGGAGCTTCGGACGATCCGTAACGACTGCCAAGAACCAAGAATGACAGCCGGGACCAACGGCTTAACGTGCTTTCCGAGGCACGGAGGAGTATCGGTATTTAAAGATGGTCACCCATCCACGGACCAACCCCGGCAAGCGTAGCTTAACCTGATGGATCGACCCGTGCGGCTGTTTTATTTACTTGGCCACGAGCCCCTCCACACTTTTCAATAAGGTATCTAACAATAAAACCACAGAAAAAAAACATAAGGAACCACAACCTCAAATTAAAATCGTAACATAGATACGCTTCCAATGTTTTTTGTTCCTTAGTATAAATAAAGTTGGTACGCCACAGAGAGAGTAATGCGCCTGAGTGTATCACCCGCCTTCAGATTGTAGAATATCACTTATTTTACATAACATAAACATCACGCCTGCATTCCCTAAGGGTTAGGCAGAGGTGTGCAAGTAAACCCACATTTCATTTGAGTCACATGTAATACGAGGCGAGCCTATTGACATGAATCGGACACAAGGCCCCAACGTTAACGTCCGATCGGACGCATCGGACTATGGGCTGCTACTGAAAAATTCCAGATGGAAAAACCCAATAACACTTTGCACCAACCCGGGAATCGAACCCAGCTAGGACCTTATGCTCAGTAAGTTCGCTTGCTAGAATATCAATCTTTTACATCACGCCTGCATTCCCCTTAGGGTTAAGCAGAGGTGTGCAAGTACACTCATACTTCGAGGTTATGTTTTCATTCTAAGGGAGCGAGCCTAGTGCCATGACCAGGACAAAAAAAGATCTGCGCTACTACTGAGAAATTTCTAAGGATAAGCCCAATAACACTTTGGCCAACTTAACACAAGGTTTGGTGAGTATAGAATCCTGGGTCTGATCCCCAGGTCAGGTATAATTAGCCTATAACAGTCCCACAGCTGGGACACACACCTCTTCTCACGTAATTCACCAGACGGACCGTGTGTAGGTTGCTGGCTGTCACGAGTCTTCGAATTTTTGGTTCTAGGACATGCCAGTTTCCTCACGATGTTTTCCTTCACCGTTTTTAGAGCAGTGGTAATGAAATAAATTACAAAAAGTGAAACGTCAGCTTGGGTTTGAAGTTTAAACTCACAACCTAGAACTCGTAAGTCGGGCTCGATACCACTGGGCCGCCACTGTCATACAAACAGACAAAATATTCGTACTAATGAAAATCACAAAAAAAAAATGTTTTACTTATGTTGTTTACTTAATAATCCTTTTGACATCTTTAAAGGATCATTAAAAGCCCCAAAATTAATAACGCCGTCGTTTTTAATCCCAAATAATTATGTTATTAAAACAAATAAGTATAATTATTATTTCTTGATCATCACAATTTCTGACGCCATTACATTTTGAGAGCGAATCTTATTGCTCATTATCGGACGCAGTTCCAAACTCCGGGCTGTTACCGAGAATTTTATAACAGGCTTATCCGAAATCCCATTTACCAGATATTATTTGCACGGCAGGTAATGTGCAGAACGTCGATTCTGTAAAATTCAAACAACAACTCGCATCTTACATCGCTATTCACTCTCACTTCGCTTATGGTTCAAAATGTGTTCGGGTTCGAGTGCGAAGTGAGCGTGAATGCCACTTCTAACGTCATCTCATACTTTATCTGTCAAAACCTCACGGTCAATTTAGATCAACTCGCTGACACGCTCGCAAGGGTAGCGCTAGTGTATCAACCGAGTTTTTAGAATGCCACTCAAGAAACTCACAGCGGATTCAAATTCGAAGTTTAGAATGAGGTCTTACAGAATCACACCCCAGGGCAGGTCAAGGTGACAGTTAACAGGTGCACCCCACATGCTACAATACAACAACACGTGACACTAAATTTTTCGTCTAATATTTACCTGCTTTAAGAGTGTACGGTAACCATCCCCTGGGATTTAAGGATCTAATCAAGCAGTATTGTTATTTTCTTTGCCTCGTTGTTTTACCAGTTGGTAGTGACACTGCGGAGCATGATGTCCTGAGTTCGTTTAGAAGATTAGGCAAAGTGTTATTGGGTTTTTCATCTGGAATTTAAGCAGCTCGGAGTCTGGGTTTGTACCCACCGTACGCGGTCAATGGCAATAGACTCACCCCCAATTATAAAACCAAGCCATGACTGCCCCACTGCGGCGCTAAGGCCTCTTATTTATATATTTATTGAATACTTTAAGCACACAAATGTACAGTGGCGGACTTAATGCCATAGGCATTTTCTACCAGTCAACCTTTGGGTGATGCAGAGACACACAGTGGTAGGTGCAACCACAACCTTAGTTGGTTGTGGAAGAAAGATTTATTTAAGAAGATTTAACTTCAAAAAAAACTTTGAGAAAAATTCCTTTGGAGTGATGACGTCACCATTTGCCAAGAATTCAATTTACATAAATAAGACAAAATGTCAAAAACAATGTGAAAACAAGGACAACCGAAATATTGATAACAAAATCGACTAAAATGAAAATAAATAACTGGAAACAAGTTTTCATGAGAACATGGGTCTTAAATAAAAGCACATTTATGTGGGTGGTTTAAGAAGTAGTAGAGTTCTTAGTAAAGCAGCTCGTCCGGGAAGTACTACCAGGATACATATTTCTGCCGCAAAGTATCGTTGCTGTGTCCCAGTTTGAAGGTTATGGGTGCCGGTGTAGTTACACGCACATGACACATTACAGCTTCGTCCTAACCTACACCTACATAACACGAAAACAGCATTTTATCCACAACTAATCGGCATAAATTACTCAGAAAAAGAGGTAAAAAAAACAAATCACAAACAACATTTGTATGGCAACATTGAGATATAAATAATTTTACAAAATTAAATAACACAGCGCCGCCCCGCGGTGTTCCCTGCGATTTCTTTTAAATGACATACATGGTATTCGTGATACTTGTTAAGAATTTATTATCATATTACTAGTATCGTCCTGTGGATTTGCTTGCATGGAAATTGTACTACAGAACTTGGTAAATTGAGGGTTAGAAATATATAGTTTGGCTTTGTATAGCGTTGTCCCTGCCACTGATACTGTGTGGCTGTCCTTTCTAAAGCCCGATGTGTCATTCGACGGACGGTTACCTACTGTAAATGGTATATAACGTATGAAACTACTGAAGTGCATCACTTTTATTGTTACTCGTTATATTCCAATATCACCTGTATCGGAAGCAAATATTTTTTGCTGCCCTTCATAATCTAGTGATCTGAGTTCGTTTACCAGGTCAGGCAGTGTGCGGGTTTCTCTTTAACTGCCTGGAATATGAAAAACTGGACTTAGGTCCAATTCATGGCATCAGAATGGCTCCCATAAAACATAGTGGCGAAATTTGAGTGACCTATACACCTCTGCCTAACCCATCGGGGATACAGTCGTGATGCTCTGTTATGTTATAAAAAAATATCAGTGTTCAATGGAAAATTTTCTATGGTCTTCCACAAACTCCTGTCTAATCTTCTAAACCCACAATCCCTACACATTGAACTCGTCATGATAAAAACACATAATATGTGTACCTACCCTGTTTGTGAGACGTCTCTATGATAAAAAATGCCGCTCTTAACCCGGCTTGTATTTAAGAAATGTTGCGCTTAGTAGGATGTTTAGAGGGTACGACTCGACTGTCGACTGGCTCACGACTTGAAAATGAATGACACCATTCTCCGGAGAGGTCGATCAGAAGCGTGTTAACCCTAAGGCAAACTAGGCACGTACCTAGGGGTGCGAGGATACAAAGGCGCGCGCACGAAGATTTTTAACAAAAAAAAAAGAAGAAAATTAATATAAAATTAATTGTGTAAGTATGCACCTACTTACCGCCGCGCTTATGGCTCGCTGACTGCGGAGAGGTGAGAGGGGCAAGGGTGGACGAAGAGACGCAAGTGCGGCGACGGAGAGGCGGAAGCGCGGGGACGACGAGCCGTAAGCGCGGGGACCGCTGGTTGACCACGCGCCACACCGCGGCTCGTGAGCTTTTCCGGAAGCGAATCGTTTACGTTACAATTCCGTTAAGTGTGCTTTTCAGTAGGGAGTTTCATACAACCAATACTAAACGGCTCGAGTTGATACGGCTACGATCCGTTTCCGAGTTGATATGTGTGCTATGACCATAGTACATCAACATCGTGTCGTGTCCGTCCCGCTGCATCTAAACCCCAAATAGCTCATATTATTGATGAGTCTAGGGCAGCATGCACGGAATATCTTAACCGACTCCAACAAAAAAACGTCAAGTTATGTATTATCAATGTCCGTCGTTTTGTGAGCCCGTATCTCAAAAACGGAATCTTTTTGAAACGTTTTGTGTTTTTTACTTGAGTATGTTTTGTTGATAATAATCAGATCTTTTTCGAATCATTTGTGGATGTTCATATTTTGTGGGTTTGTAAAAGGCTTTTAGTGTTATAAATCATTATTTGAGGAACATCACGTCTGTGTTTACGAAAGGGGTGAATAGGCCTGTGTAAACATCATCATCTTCAATTAATTTGTGTAAAAAGACAAAAAATTACATTTAACTGAATTATATCATTACATTAATTAACATAACACATGCATTCCCTCAAAAAAAATGTTCTTGGATCTATACACAATTAATCACACTACTATTTACATTTATTTTAGATAAATCGCGTATTATTTATATTTATTTTAGCTAAAACTCGCCAACAACCAAACCATAGATTGCTGTCTCTAATCTTGACAGAAATTGTTAAAGGAGTGTCTGACACCCTATGTTCAATCTGACATTCATTGTTTACCGCATACTTAGATGTAATTAAAACTGGGGTTTGCCGAGCTATTGGCACGTGGATAGAAGATCTTACAATGAAATGCAGCAGTCAAAGGTCGGAACTAAAATCCACTACGAGCGCCTCCTCTCAATTCAAGCGCCAAATGATCCTTGTACCTACAAGGTGTTAAAAGACCCATATCATAGCCATCAACTACGCATTCTGTACATGAAATTAAGTAACAAAGCACAAAAATAATTGCTGGGAAACAACTTTTATTTTCGGTGTGAAAAATCACTGTTTACGGTAAGGCAACGTTACGCATGCAAAACATTGTGTTTATGGGTGCATGCAACGGTTCTGGGTTTGTAGGGGTATTTAAAATCTATATATATTAGTCTATATACAACGTGTAACGGAATAAACGCAAGAGCTCATACACCCCAATTAGAATATTAAATTATAAGACTAAAATAATATCTGTAATTTAATTTAATTAAACCACACCTTAAATTAACTATTTTATTTAACGCGCACTACACATAGGATAGCTATGAGCGTATTAGAGGTTATGCATTTAAATAGGTTTTATTCCTTTGAGATAAGGCTTAAATTTCTTTAAATAAAATATCTTATTACCTCGTTATGACGCAGTGGTTCTAATTTCAGTTAAATAAAAGATTTTTTCATGAAAAATTAACATATATAAATAATGACGGAAATCGATTCAGAAGCCGATTCTGAGCAAACTACTCGTACTTTCAGGTCTTGCGCTTATTCTGTTACACGTTGTATACTTACTAGTAATAAAGCTGAAGAGTTTGTTTGTTTGTTTGAACGCGCTAATCGCTGAAACTACAGGTCGGATTTGAAAAAATATTTTTGCATTAGATAGCCCTATTCTTGCGGAAGGCTATAGGCTATTTACCACACTATCGCGCTACGAAACTGAGGAGCCAAGCAAAAACAAAAAAAGTCAGAAATAACGCTAAGCGAAAACGAAGTTATAGCGCGGACGATGCGATGGGACGGGGTGGGACGGCGGAACACATAATTTAACTCGGACGAAGTCACGCGCAGAAGCTAGTTAATTTATAACATTTAAAAATTATTTTCTTTTAAAATGTCTGAAAATGTTGGAACTTTGACTTTCAATATCTCCGTAAACAGAGGTTTCCCAGATATGGTCCAGAACAAAAAAATGATCACAATGACGGGAATAACAAAATGGGTTTCGGCTTCATTAAGTGTATTTTTACCATGTGCCATGTGCGCTTTAATCCATCCAAAGGTTGTCTGTAAAAGATCGCTTTTAGCGATAAGACCGCCCATTGTGTCACCCTATGTTAAATTTTCTACATTTGTATCTGTATTTTTATGGTGTACATAATAAAGAGTATTCTATTCTTTTACACCCGTTATAGTTGTACTTACTACGTATGTAAAGTCATATTTTACATACCCCTTAACTACTGCAGCTTACAACAATGCTGTTTGAAATGGTCAACAGTCCATCATGCCGTGATATGCCATAATCACCGAGTGACCGGTGATCGCAGTATGGTGGTACTGAAAGACGGAGTGCCCCAAAAAATTCCATGTTCTTGCTTTTCACAAGAAAAATGTCTGAAACGAGTTCTGAATGACAGTTATGTTTGTTTTTGATGGAGCTGCGAATCATTTGGAGTTGGTATTTTCTGCCCGCGACTTCGTCCGCGTGAACTTCTATCTCCTATGACATTCCGCAATACTGTAGCATCACATTAGTGAAAGAATTTTCGGAATCGAATCTGTATTTCCGAAGATACATCCCGTATACCTACAAATTCACATACCTCTTTACAATATTAAGTATTTACTAGCTTTTACCCGCGGCTTAGCGCCCGTGTTTTATCCCACAGTAACTGTGAATTTATTTTCTGGGAAAAGTCACTCTCCGTCTCCACGAATCTAGGCAAAAATCTGTTGCTGCGTGAACCGTGTGCGTAAAAGACGGACAAGCCCACAAAACTTTTTTTTTGAGGGTGGGAAATCTTCAAATGACTTCTCCCGCTCTGGGCGGAGAGGGAGGGTGTGTCAGACTTTTACTGACTAAAACCCACCCGTGTTCCTTCAGTTGCCTGTTGTCAAGGGTCCCGGTATCTCTTTCGGACTTTCCCGCAGTGTTCTTCCTCCTGCGTTTGATCTCCGGGTAAAATGGTAATAGATTATCCAGTACCTACAAACTCAGTATCAGCCCGAGCCATATATTTATTTATTTAAACTTTTCGCACTCAAAAAAGAGGTACAAAGATGGACTTAATGCCTTAGGCATTCTCTACCAGTCAACCAAGGGTGGTGAAGAGATTAGATGGCAGGTGCTCTGATCTGATTGATACCACAACGCTTTACAATTACAAGTTACGATTTCCACACACATTTGTAAGATACAAGTGCGTGTACCACAAAAATCTAAGCCACACAATTGTAACGGCAATTATGTAAATTATAATGACAAGTCTAGAATATTGTAACTCATACGTATTTGTAATTTCTGTGTTAAGCAATTTGTTCTACAATTTAACGATTTTGTAGAATTGTAGACTTGTAAAGTTTCGTGGTAGGGGTTCTGGAGTTTAGATATGTGCCCGGTTGATGACAATAAGCTCGCCCCCGATTACCTAAATAGGGGTATTAGGGTTCCTACATAGACACATAACTGCTGAGATAAAATTGGCGATTAAATTCGTCCTCCGTCGCTTTCTAAGTATGTAAATAACACTGAGCACAAAGTCTCGCAAAACTTGAAAAAAGCTCTATCTATTGATCAATAATTTAACGCTCTTGTGAAGAAGCTCATCTGTATCTGGGTAATTACAACCACCATCTAGCTTTTTACACAAAAGCAATTTGAACAAAAATCTTAAACCATAGCTTTAAAACCGAGTCTATTTTTTTAACACAATCAATTTCAAAAGTACCACTGTTCAAAGTTATCTCCAAAACCCTTCGTAGCTTCGTAACCCGAAATATTTGCACTCATACAAAAACAGAACCGAACTGCACGAAATAATCCACGGAAAAACACTTAAACGTTACTCTGAACAAGGGACCACCTTAATTACTCGACAATTGCTTCTGGTAACACCAAACTAAGTACAACCCTTACTACCTTTAGCCACCATTCAAATATCAACCTTAAAGCGTAGTCACTAGGTCGGTTTTGAAAGTTCTTTGTGGGTCAAGTTTAGTTGGTTTATGGGCATGGACAAAATATTGTTTTTTGTGAAGGAATTACTTTTGAAGGTGGAGCAATGGTGGCCACTCCCAAATAATGATATAGTTAAATATTGGTGGGCTTATTTTAAATTAGGATGGGTAGGAGTGTTTCTGGTTGAGAAGGGAAGCTGCGGCCTGTGGTTGGATGGGTGGCTGTTCTTTTGACAACGATCGCTCTGAAATTCGCATCTCAATTCTATTATCTATGCGATGCTTACTTTCCAGGCCCTGCAGTATCGTCATATATAGTGATACGACCGAATATGACGTCCCTAGATGGTTAAAATTGCTTGGCAAGCACGAAAAAATTACACGTCGCACTCGTCTAGAGACGCCATTAGGACTTTGCGATCGAATTCGGTCGCTTAGCGATCGCTATCAATGTCGAGACAGCAGCCACAAAGGTACCTTACCTATTCGACACTCGTAAAACTAAGGCGCGGGCCACACAAAAGAGACGTGAGACGGGACGCAGACTTCATCTGGCACAAAATGTATAGAAAAGATAAGACGCAGGCGCGTCGCTTTCCTATCTGCAAACTGTTGGCGCGTCTGCGTCTCGTCCTCGTCTCACGTCTCTTCTGTGTGGCCAGCTCCTAAGAGTCCGGTGTCGTCATATAGGTAACGGTCGCAAAATAACAGCCATCAATTATAAACTCTAAGCATACTTTGACACCGTAACTTCAAACATCGGTGAAAACTTCGTGGGTGATAATGACGAGTTTTCACGACGACCGTTTACTAAATACTAGCTGTTGCTCGCGACTTCGTTTGCAATCCAGGATAAAAAGTAGCCTATGTGCTTCTCCAGGGGGCCTAAAACGACCTCATTAGCAATTCCTCTAAAAGCAATTCATTTCCTGAATTTCCAGCTGTCATTAGCAATTCCTCTAATTTGACACAAAAGCAATTCATAATGTGTGGACCATTTTACGAATCTCCATAAAAACTGTCAAACAGATGAATTATTTCGTAATATGAATCGCACGCAGATCATATTATGAATTGTCAGTTTGTGACATTTTACGATGATTTTTATTTTTCATATTTTCCTATTAGGATTCTGCCAAAGTGACTGTTTTAAGGCCCTAGGTCTACAACCGGCAAAGCGCTAGATTCAAGTTGGTCTTAGTTAGATAGGTACTAGATAAGAACCTCAAAATGATCTGATCAATACAGGCACTTTTGAATTTGTCAAAGAGTCGGTCAGTTTGGCAAAAAGTTGAAGTAGGTATGACTAGTTGCCCATTCCAAAGCGTAGATCTCTATATGCAGAGAATGACTTGAAACATTTGTTTGTAATGTACCGGGTTTTTGTAAAGCGTCACAATAGTAGGTGCAGCGAGCCGAGCCATTCGATGCGAGTGCTGAGGCCCTAGACAAGTGACAATCGCTTCGAAAGCGTTTCGTATTTCTACGACTTTCAACAGGATCGGAAGCTTTTCGATAGCATATGTCAGTCCTATAAATTTTTGCCTTTTTCATCATCGTTATCGCTGATAGAATATCACTTTGTCAAGGCCCTCTGCTTCACTCAACTGTCGGCTGTTTCATGAATTTCTTTGAAACAGAAATAGTAGAAACTTTAAAAAACTAAATTTAATTTGATTTAAAAGTGCGTCCTTGGAGTTTCTTGCCCGTTATCCCTTAAAAGCGGAGACTGACTTGTAACATTTGTTTGTAATGTATCATTCGAGGCGAAGCTTGTTACAATACGGTGATACACAAGACGCGATGAACGCTTGCTTGTTGTCTGACTCTCGTTCAGCATGAGGTCCTCCTCATGCTGAACGAGAGTCAGAGTAGCGACCACTACACCGACGAGGCCAACGAAGCAGGTTTATTACAGGTTATAAACATAGATCTACGAGTTTATAGTCACCAGGAACGCTGTTACGCGCTTTAGGAATACGCGGCTCTCGGGCGGCAGCGTTGACCAATGAGCTCAAGCATGGAACAGCGGTGACATTACGCATACTATAGAACTGCGACAGACCTGATAAGGCTATTGGTTTTTGTGGTGTAATAAAAAGAGTTGATGTTTGTCTTTCTTTTGTTTTGCTATAAAAACTCATATGTGTATCGGCCAAGGCTGATATGACTCCTTTGGCGAAGGTTCACTATACAAGGAGCAAAAAATAAATAAACATATTTTGTGTAAAAGCATACTTTATTCTTAATCTTACTCAACTTTTTTACATTATTTCACAGCTTTGGTCTATGTAGAGCGCGTATTCAAAAATAAGTATAACATTTTAACTCTGCCATAAATATCCGAATATTTCGACCGAAAAAAATATTTTAAAAACACAAAAAAAAAACATATTTTCGCGCTCTTTTATTCCTTACATCTACTTTCCCACATTCCTTACTTATCTTAATTTCTAGAGTAAATAAAAGATTTTTTCTCAACTTGTAATCAAAAAAAGATTTTTTTAAATCTAGCGATCTTCCTACTGTGCGTTAGAAAATTCAATATTGTACTCATAAAGAAAATTTATAGAAAAAAAAATGCAAATTTGGATATTTTAACGAGCACCAAAATTAATTAAAAATAAAAGTTAAAGTCATGTTTGACGCGCCTACACCCATAACTTTAAACTTATAAACTACATAATTTCTTAAAAAAAATGACTATTGATCACCTATTTTTATTAACAATCAAAAAACGAAAAAATACAAAAAAAAATAAACAAAACTTTGGCAAGATTTCTTCTCAACGAAATTCAAATTTGTTGTGACCAAAAATATTTTTGTCTTAAAAACTATAATTTTTACAATTTTTTTTCTCCCCATTTAATTTTATTTGCCATGTAAATTCGATAAATTATCACTTTTTAAAAAATATTTTATTTTCTTTCACAATATAATTTCTTTTAGAAAGTTATTTTTGCAAGCATAATTTTTTCTGTTGACCAATAGTTAAAATATAAAAATAACCTGGATATCTCACGAATGACATTTGTATATTATTTCCATGCTTCTTTTAAACAACAGGTTTGGACTCATAATTCAACAAAATTTGTAAATTGTTTATGATTTCTTATGAAATTGTCAACAGGCAGTGTGCAAGCTTCTCATATACAGCATGTATCAGACAGCTGTAGTCATATTTAAGAATGTGGTACAGACCAACAAACCGAACAACTTTCTCCATGGGACCAAAATCGTAATCGCAAAAATATTATCAACTGTCACATACAAAACTTCAATATCTACTCGATTCGAATGATTTTTCGTCATTACATTGTTGGTCCCATAGGGAAAGTCCCAGTTTGATGGTTTGACTACATCTTTCTGATACACGCTGAAGAAAGCACTACCATTGATCTCCGTAAATACTAGTTCCTTCCCTGTATGAGAAAAATCTTCTACCCTTTGCATGGTAACTACAAAAACTGCAAATATCATTCGTAAAAGTACACAGAACTAAATGGAATCCAAGTTGCCCCACAGTCGCTCATAAATCGTCCGACTTACCCCAAAGCTGTAACTTACAGTTGCGGCCACAGGCGATGTTCTGACGGACTATCTAAACCACTAAAAGTGGCCCTTCTAGTTACTATTATGTTTACTGGTAACGAAACTGACAACTATACGATTGTAATTCAAATAACACATACAAGATCAATTACATAGCGTACAATCAAAGGCAAAAATATTTATAAACTTAGCTTAATTTAAAGGAAATTATCAAAAAGTTTTGACTGTTATGTTTATTCAAATATAGTAAAGCTGAAGAGCTTGTTTTTTTGTTTGAACGCGCTACCCTCTGGAAACTAGAACCACCAGTCGGATTTGAAAAAATATTTTTGTATTAGGTAGCCCAATCCTTGACTAAGGTTATAAACTATTTAACGTCACACTACGACCCTTAGAAGCCGAGCAAAAAGAGATGATAAAAGTCAGAAAGAACCCTAAGTGAAAACGAAGTAGTCGCGCGGGCGGACGATGCGACGCGACGCAGTGAGTCGGGGGACCAACAAATTTTACGCGGAAGATAGCTTGGAAGATAGCTTTAGCAGGAATTATAAATTGAAAAGTGCATAAAACATTCTCATAAGCTTAGTTATTGACTACATGTTGGTAACGAAAACGAACTAAACTATTTATTCATACGCAAGATGACTTATTTTCTATAACTTTTTGTTTTTAAATGGTTATTTCTACACCCATTTTAAACTTTTGTCCTTAATATTTATTAAAAAAATATTCTTACCTCGGCCAAAACATCGCCTGTAACCATAAACAATAATAAAAAATATAAAAAGAGCATTAAAATGGCAAAAGACATGTACGGTTCTGGTAACTATTTGTCGTTAATTATAAACTATTATTTTTTTACAAAATAATATCAAAGAAAATCGTTAGAGTGGAAATGACGTAACTTGTTTTTTTTTTTTTTTTTTTGAGAATTGCTTTTTAAATATCCATTACAATACGGCCGGTGAATCATGACCGGTCTGAACATAGGCTCTCTGAACTTCCGCGCATGATCTCTTACTCACACACGCCTCCTGTCACCATTTGGTTCCTAAAAAATATTATTGCGCAGCCTTGTGCGCAAAGTTCGGATCGGCCATGATTCATCGGCCATATTATATTTGACTGTGAAATGTAAAAAGACGTATGTCGATTTACATCGTTTACAAGATATTTTTATAAATCGCAGATATTAAAAAAAATTGTAAGTACAGTAAACAAAATTGTAAGTAAACAAATAGGACATTTTTCTTAAAAATTATTAGTTTTTTCACAAACCTACTATAGTAAGTTAAGTCATTTTCACCCAAACAGCCTAAAATTAAAAATCCGTGTGTAAAATTGATAGGTTTATTTAATAGGATTTTCTAATATTTAAGTGGCAAATAGGACCAGCCTATTTGCATATTAATATCCCTATATGCTGGAAATAAGCACCTGTGAGAAGATAAACATACTGCAACCAGTAATCCCCCAATTTTGAAGATCGTTGAAACAGCCTAATTCCAGCTATTGGACATAACTATACAAAGTGTATGTATTTTTATCCTTTATATACCCATCGAAATTGCACACACGAACAAATTAAAAATTCACATTAAAAAAATGCTATCAATATATTTTTTTTATAGTATAACAAACAAAGAAACTAAAATACTAAAAAAACAACGTGAAAAATAATCAGATTTAGAGTTTTTTTTTTAGAATGTTTTAAATAAAATATATTTTTATAAAATAAAAAAACAGATATTATTTTTGACTTACGAGAATATAAATATCTTAAACAAGAGAATGGCATCGATTTAGTATTTATAAATGGTCCACAACCACCCATCCTTTTAGATGCCTATGTACAATCGGCGTATGAAAACCTTAAAAATCAATATTTTTGAAAAGGCGTGGTTTTTTTATCATGATTCCTTATGAAGGGCAAATCGTGGATAAATATTATATTCGGTTCATGTATGTTAATGAGTTGAAAATCCAGAGCAAGACAAAAAACCGTCGCGTTAAAAAATTGCCCGTGCGAACCTGGGCTTAGATAATGTCAACCTTTTTGAAATTTGAATGTAAACTGGGAATGGATGTCAAAAGTGGTCGAGGTCGACAAATCGTAGGTACAGTTAACAAAAGAGATAAGTAACAACAAAACATTGGCAGTAAAAATTACGTATCGTCGTATTTAAGGGCGTGGTACAGACCAACAAACAACAACTGTTTCCACGGGACCAACATCGTAATCGCAAAAATATTACCATTATCAACTGTCCCATACAAAACTTCAATATCTACTCGATCCAAATGATTTTTCGCTATTACGATGCTGGTCCCATAGGGAAAGTTGTTTAGTACCACACATTTCTGATACACGATGTATAAAGTAACAGGCAAAGACACTTATTTGAAAACCCATCCCGAAATTGTGTCCCACTGCTGGGCAAAACTTTTCACAATATTAATTATTATGAAAAAAAATTGCCCAGCAATGGCATTTCAGCCAATAATATCGTTATTAAGAGATACCTTTTTCATACAATACACGGACTATAACATGCGTTTCAGAAAAATAAACTCTTCATTTATAAAACGATAATTTTACAAAAAGCGACGTTTTTTTTTAATTTTTCAGACGATTTGTACAATTTCTTGTTTAATTTTTTAATCCTTTTTTAAATATAAGATATTATTTACATTACTATGTTATTATTTGCGTTTAGTATAAAACAGGCTGACAATTTATTTTCGTATATTCACATCATGAAAGAATATTATTTTTATTTAAATTTTTTTTTTTAATTGCTGCTAAATTAGGCCAGTCTTTTATTTTAAAAAGCGACTCAAGGTAATAAATGAAGAGGGTAGGCCAGCGGCGTCCTCCTGTCTGCTAATAACAACATACTGGGATCACCAATCCTTTCAAACCATAATGATTACCAAAATAATATTAGTATATTCCTTCACGCTACAAACACATTTCTTTTTTATCAATTACCCTTTTATACTAAACTCAAAGATATATCACAAGTGGCATAGTAATCTAAAGACTGGTCCCTTCAAAAAATCTAAATAAAAAAATAATATTAATTATTTAAATAAACAATAATAATAAAAAGAAAGCTATAATTTCTCGACAAGGGACCTAGTGCTTCTTTTTATGAATAATTAATAATAAAAAATATATTATCATCGTTACTATTAATAATTATTACAATATTTAAAAAAAATTAAAATAACCATCTAGAGATTATCGTCGTAAAGAGAATTATTTTTACAATAAACCTTCTTTTTTTTAAGTTTATTTTTTGTTGCGAAACTTTGGAATGTTTCTCACTGGAGAATTCTTGAGATATCCTGAAAATAAAACATAGTGATGGTAAATAAATTGAAACATTTCTCATATACTATAATAATTATCATTATCAGCCTGTCCTTTCCCAACTATATCGGGTCGGCTACCAGTATTTTAAAAGGAGCGACTACCTATCCGACCTCCACAACCCAGGCACTGGGTAAAAGCTTCTGACTACCCGTAACGATTTCCAAAAATCCAACCGAGCAACCGCGACAAACGGCTTGTGTTGCCCGAGGCCCCGACCGCGGCAAGCGACGCTTGGTCGACTCGTGCGGCTGTTATCATTTAGCTAAAACATGCTGTCAAAATAAGGCTTGTTTATAAGTTAAAGATAAAACTGCTCACCTCATATCGATGCAGTAACGGGGGACTATTGTAGTGCGGGCTTTCACTATAGAAGAATGGCCGCTTCATTGTGTTTTGCCCTGTAAAACAAATCACATTAGTATTTTATTTGAAAGCCTCGTTGGTCTGTTGGGCCCAAGCGCAACAGCTGGGCAAAAAGTGCCTGTAATTGGTATATTTGAAATAAATGCTTACAGTTTGAGATCATGCTTGGTTCACTACCAATCAATCTGCCTAGCCTTTTCCCAGATATGTTGGAGGTGGCTTCCAGTCTATCCGGTATCCAGTCTACCCCTTGGTATGACTCGTTGTCAGTCTTTTGGGTTTCTGATTACCCGTAACGACTGTCAAAGATCTAGGAATTACAGCCGTTTTGAATTAAGTAGAATATGGTAGTAATACTCACATAGCTGTGTGTGTGCTGCGAGCGCGTTCTGCTTAGCTATGAGTAGCTCCGGTCCTGGTCGCGAGAGCTGGTCGTAGTAACCACCTGCAGATTTAATAAAAAAGTCATTTATTATATTACTAGTAATATAATAAATGACTTTTCTTAGCAGGAGCGCGGTGCTAGCACCCCGCTCCTGCTTCGCACGGTTTTTACGACTAGACAAAACATCGAGATATCTTAGTTATATGTAACTTTAATAGTAACGTATTATACACTACTACACTACTTTAATAGTAACGTATTATACTAGGTTTAAAAGTAAAAATGGGTGTTCCACAAGGCTCGATTTTGGGTCCTTTCCTCTTTTTAGTATACATTAATGATCTACTCCATTTATTAAAAAATCAGCCACACATGGTGTTATTTGCTGATGATACTTCCTTAATTTTTAAGGTAGATAGACGTGCTACAAATTTTGACGAAGTAAATAACGCCCTACTGCAGGTCCAAAATTGGTTCACTGCTAATAATTTAGTATTAAATGGGAAAAAAACTAAGTGCATCAAATTTTCTTTGCCAAATGTCAAAAGTAGGGATTGCGAGATTGTATTGAATCAAGAGAAACTAGAGTTCGTCGATAAAACTGTTTCCCTGGGGATCACGCTCGACTCAAGGCTACAATGGGGTCCTCATTTAACATCTCTTGCAGGACGGCTAAGTTCAGCAGTATATGCTGTCAGAAAAATCCGTCAATTTACTGATGTAGATACCGCGAGGCTAGTCTATTTTAGTTACTTTCATAGCATCATGTCTTACGGTATTTTCCTATGGGGACGGGCTGCAGACATCGAGTCTATCTTTATTCTGCAGAAAAGAGCGATCAGAGCTATTTATAATCTCCGCAGGCGCGATTCTTTAAGGGAACTGTTTAAGAATATAAACATCATGACGGTACCTTGTCAATATATCTATGAAAACATCATTCATGCACGTAAGAAAAAATTTACAACTTTTTAGTAAAAGAGGTGATAGACATAATTATAGTACTAGAAATAGGGACCTATTAGTTCAACCAGGTTTCAGACTAGCTAAAGTAGACTCATCTTTCATGGGGTACTGTTTAAAATGTTACAATAAAATTCCTCCCCACATACTTCAACTGAATGAGTCGAAATTCAAAACTTGTATAAAACGCACACTATGCAGGCAGGCATATTATAAGTTGGAGGATTACATCTCTGATAAAAATGCTTGGCTTAATGCTGGTCCTGCTCCACAATCACAACTAACTAACATTCGAAAATACTGTTGGAGCTGCTGAAGATCGGAAAACCATCTTGCATTGTATAAACTCAATCTCCTTTGTATTATATAATTGCATAGCACAGGTGTGAGTACTATGTACTATTCAGCTACCATTTACCGGGTAATTTGTCTTTCATTGACTTGAATGTGCTCTGGCGACTGGTAATGACATGCTCATTGAAATGTCTCGCTGATGGTGGCGCGTGTGTTGGATCATTTAGCTCCCTTTAAAATGGTTGAGCTATATGGTGCTGATCCATGCGTCATGTTCGTGAACGGGCGCCGTCAGTTGTGACTGGTCATCTCTTAGCTGCCATGGCTTATTTTAATTTTTGAATTGTTTTATGTAATAATTGCGGACGCTTTTAACGTGCTTTCTACATTGTTCTCACATGTATAATTTCAACATAAATGATGTAACCCATATATTGTAACAATATTTTGATTTAAAAGAGTGTCCGTGGAGTTTCTTGCCCGTTCTTCTCCATAGGTACCTACTACGCTTTGGAATGGGCAACTAGCTTCATATTTCTGACTGACCGACTCCTTGACAATTCAAAAGTGCCTGTAAATGGTTTAATTGAAATAAATGCTTTGAGTTTGAGTTTGAGTTGACACGTAAACCTTCCGGAATAAATTGACTAAACGATGGTAGGAATCTCATCAAAATCTGTTGCGTGGTTTAGAAGAACAACGCGGACATACAGATAAACACGAAAAGCGACTTTATAATAATGTATAAATGATAGGGATAATTTATAGTAAATTAGTACCTGTCACATTATTGTGGTTGTTTGACTGGTAGTAAGGGCTGCCTTGTGGCTGCATCACGTTCTCACACCCTGGAATAAATACCACATTTATTTATTTACACGAAATATACAGTGTGTTGTTATTTTAAATTACATTGTTACAGTTACAATAGACGTAGATATATTTAGTAACCTATTCCGCTTAACTACTTTTTAAGAGTCATGAAAAAACCCTGTCAGAAATCGAAACGTGTCACACTTCTCAACGAGGCATCCTCAGGATGACGATTGACCTGTCGCGACCAAGATGACGACGTGTTGCCACACCGAGCACTGGACGCATAGACTCTTGAGGAATAGTTAAGCGGAATAGGTTACTAAATATATCTATGTCTATTGTATCTTATAATGGATTTCCGCAAAGTCACGCCTGAATCAATTAATTATTGTAACAGTTACATCGCAAATATTATAAAAAAAAGATTTAGTAAAATCTTCAGTTATTATTATTCACGCCAAAGAATGGTAGCATAAAATCAATCTGCCTGCCTTTTCCCAACTACGTTGGGGTCGGCTTCCAGTCTAACCGGATGCAGCTGAAAAATCAGTATTTTACATGGAGTAAAACTGCCTATCTGTCCTCCACAAACCAGTTACTGCAGTTACTGGGTAATATGATACCCCTCGGTAAGACTATTTGTCAGTCTTACGGGCCATCTGACGACCCGTAACGACTTTCAAAGATCCATGAATGGCAGCCGGGACCAACGGCTTAACGTGCTTTCCGAGGCATGGAGGAGTCTCGGTGTGTAAAGATGGTCACCCATCTATCGACCAACCCCGGCAAGCGTAGTTTAACCTCATGCAAGGACCTATTTTTTTTAATTTTTATAATCTGACTTCTCCCGCTCTGGGCGAAGCGGAAGGGCGTTTTAGACTTTTATTGACTAAAACCCACCCGTGTTCCTTCAGTTGCCCGTTGCCAAGGTCCCGGTATCCCTTTCGGACTTTCCCGCAACCGTGGCAGGACGCAACGACCCATGCGGTTGGTATTACTGACCCTCGAGCTCCTCACTCCAAAGAATGGTAGCATAAAACACGGGAAGTTTTTTTTTTTTCATTTGTGTTGTTCCGATTCCCGGAACAAGCAACCCCGCTGTTCCGCCTTTTTTTCTTTCTGCCTAGCCCTTGGGGCTTCCTGGCGTGATGTTATGTTATAGTGTTAGTTATCTTATAACTCACCATTAGGTGTATCAGGCTCCTGTTTGACCTGATGCTGTATTGATTCCAACAGACGCTGTTGTTCCAGCAATCTCCTGCTGCTACCGTACATATCCGCGTCTGAAAAGTTACACTAACTTTTAGTTCAGATTCAATTACTGACTGATTTAGACTGGTAAAACGGGAACTATTACTAAGGCTCCGCTGTCCGACCGTCTGTCACCAGGCTTTATCTCAAGAACCGTGATAGACAGTTGAAATTTTCACAGATGATGTATTTCTATTGCCGCTATAACAACAAATACCAAAAAAACAGAATAAAATAAATATTTAAGGGGGCACCCATACAAAAAACGTGATTTTTTTGCCATTTTTATAGTTAATGGTACGGAACCCTTCGTGCGCGAGTCCGACTCGTACTTGGCCGGTTTTTTCATATTCAGCTTACTTTTATCTGACGAATCCTAATCCTTACTAATATTATAAATGCGGAATTGAGTTTGTTTGTTTGTTTGTTACGCTTTCACGCCAAAATGGGTGAACGGATTAGGATGAAAGGCACATGGGTGTACCATGACCTGGGTTCGGACATAGGATACTTTTTTAACTCGGTGGTACGTTCCCGTGGGAAAGATGGCGATAAATTTTTTTGTCGAATTTGACAGAGAATTTATGTCGTAGCAGTAAGATCTTATTTCACTACTCTGCCAATCCGTTCAGGAAATGCAAGCGTGATGTTATGTTATCTTGGGTTAATTTAAATAAGTCTCTCGTCACAAGGTACAGTGATATCAACAATCATTGTTTTTACTAATAACTGTTTTTTTTTATACCATGAGGTCATCACTCTTTTCTTTTGTCATAATATTAGTACTAATAAAGTAAACGTATCTGTGTTATTGTAAATTTTACAACAATAGTAACATAGTAGGGAACCATGTGAAATATTACTAATAATCAAACCTATTACTGTACTATCTCTTTATTAAATCTGTTTTAATAATACTAGGTGTAATGAGCTCATAATATAACATCACGCCAGTATTCCCCGAAGGGTTAGGCAAAGGTGTATAGTACAACTTCATTTTGCCAGTTATGTTTAAGCCCCATGTAAAAGGGAGCGATAAAAATCTTCTAAATCTTAATAATTTTTATTCGAGAGTTTACATCGCCAAATAATAGTTTAAAAAAATTCGACGGCAGAAAAGCAATATATAGTATAATTTTTTTTTTTTTATATCCAACCGACCGGGCTATTTAAACGCCCTCCATTTGGCGCGCTTGGGTGTGGTGAGGTGACAGTCTATGACAACAAACAAACTAGTCAAGTCAATGTCAAACACTCCTACAAAACTCATTGACATTGATTGTTGTCATAGACTGTTACGTCACATCCGCTCTGACCAATAGCGTCGCTTTTCAAGTATTTGAATTCGCCACAGTATTTTGGCACTTGTAAAAAAAAAAAAACTCGCTCCCAAAGAAATATTATTCAAATATATTGATGGAGGCATAATTCGGAAGTAAAATAGTTTATAAAAAAAAATACTTGACCCTTATTTGAATCACATGCATATTTCCTAGTGGCATCAACCGGGCAGAAATTCAGTATGGGGATTTGAATGTTTCTAGTATACATTTCGATAGCTACAAGAGTTGGGGAACACAAAAAAAAACGATCACTGAAATATATTAAAGACTAGCTGCGCCCCGCGGTTTCATCCGCATAAGTCTCGATCCCGTGAGAATATCGGGATAAAAAGTATCCTATGTCCTAACCTAGGGCATGGTCTACCTATGTGCCTGTGACTGACTGTTACAGCTATAAATAGCTATATGTAAGCGGGCACGCCCTTTATGCCTGAAGGCTTTTATTTAGATATTAAGTTCTGTTTAAGTTTAGTTTTATTTCTGTTTGAGTATAATTCTCGATGTTCTTTTTTGTTTTGGTTGGTATATTGGCGTGTGCTAGCTGACATAATTATGGCTAATAATTTGATTTATGTTTTGTGTTGTGTAATGTAAATGATTTGCATACTATTGTATATAATCTTTTATTTTTTCTTACTGAACAGACAGCCTTGCTGCTGGGGAGTTTGTTTCACCACTTCTTCCTAGCTAAAGCACTAGGAAGTGGTGAAGGGTGGGCGTTTCATGTAATTTTGACGTTCGAAAAGTGCTGATTCTCAGCCTAGTTTGAATAAATGAATTTTGATTTTGCCAAATTTCATCCAAATCTGTTCAGCCGTTTTAGCGTGACAGCGTAGCAAACTCAATTTCACATTTATATGGAAGAGAAAGAAAGAAAATACATTTATTCAGCACAGGCTAAAAGGCACACAAAAACAAAAAGACATGTAGTATAGATAGATAGATATAGATTAGAGACTTACCTATCTGCTCCTTATTCCTGTCATAACTGAACTTGTCATCTTCAACATTAATATCGATCTCCTGCTTTATATGATTCTCATTGAAAAAATTTTGATTTTCTGTAATCCTATGTTGTTCTTGAAGCATTTGAAGATTATGCTGTTGATTCCTTAGTAACTCAACACTATCCGGGTAGTTCTGAAAACCGTAATCCGGACGGAACGGTTTCTCAAAGCCCGAGTAGAGGTCATTTTTTTGGTAACTGTCGATGACCGTTTTCGGGAAAGTCTCGACCGGTTTATCGTAACCGTTCAGAGTTTTCCCGTTCCTCTCCAGAGCATATTTCTCAGCTTCCTTATTATACTCTTCATTTGTCTGTGGGAGGTAATCGTCTGGTTTGTTTGTGTAGTCTTTAGCTTCAGAATATTTTTTATCAAAATCAGGGTCTTTTTGATAATTCTGGCTGTATTCCGCGGGGTATTTGTCTGAGGCTTCGGCGTAACTGTTGTTGGGTTGGGAGTCGTCTTCCTCCGACTGAACGGGGTCGGTCTGCATAAAAGCGTCCTGTTTTTTGGGTTTTATCACTGCTGGGGCTAAGTGAGTGTTCGGTATTTGTGGTGACAGACTCATTGTGTTCAGACTTGAGTAACGGTAGGCTAGCTGGGGAGTTGAAAAGAAGGGAGAATCTAAGAGATTGGTGCTAAAAAGGTGAATACAATGTAGACTTTATTTAATACATAAAAAGGTACACATTTCAGTGGGAGGTCGAAAACAAAATTTATACGTATCGCACTGTCAACTGCGCATTAATTCAGTTCAAATTATTTATTCAGTAACAATTTATTTAAGTAAACTACGTATAAAATAATGAATTAGATTAGTAAATTTTGTCATTATTTCAAGACTTCGAATGATAAATATTGTAAAGAATTTTACTGTCCTACAATTAACATAAAGTGTGAGCTTATGCCGCCTGTGACAGATTAAGGTCTACTAAACACACTTTTTATTGTTCTCCTTTGTCTCTTAATTTTCATATGTCAATGTCATGCATACCTGTCATTTGCATGGTTACTGAAATGCCTATTTTTAGATGTTAATTATTGGAATTGTAAGTGACTGTGCTGTTGGTGTGCTTATCTTTATATCCTTACATATTATAAAACAAAGTCCTCCGCCGCGTCTGTCTGTCGTCCTGTTCGCGATAATCTCAAAAACTACTGCACCGATTTTCATGATGTTTTCACCAATGGATAGAGTGGTTCTCGAGTAAGGTTTTAGTAGATAATAACTGACATCCACGCGGGCGAAGTCACGGGCATCAACTAGTGATAAATAAATAAATAAATAGCGGTTTATCCAAGTACATGCATTTAACATTAAATACCTTTCTAAAATTATTTCTAAGATTTTATGTTAACATTTTACCAATTTTAATACTGAATAAATATTTTATTATTAACTCGTAGTCACAATTGAACTTCGAAATCCACCCTTACAGCTATGACATAAAGGCGCTGTCAATGTCTAATTGTAACCATAGACTCACTGGTTGACTGTACGTATTTGGTTTCATCGTCTCACTGACATGTGTATAGTTTAATTGTTTATTAAATGAAGGATGTAAGATATCTGTACATTTTCTATTTTCAGTACACGTTATGAAAGTACTATTTTGTAATTTGTATTTTAATGAAGACTTAAAGAAAAATTATTTATTAAATTTTGTTTGTAACTAATACGGCCGATGGAATAATCATGGCCGGTCGGAACATAGGCTCTCCAAACTTTCGCGCATGTTCTCGCGCTCACCCTCGCCTCATGTCACCATGTTCTCTCGCTCACACTCGCCTCATGTCACCATTTGGTTCCTAAATATGTTATTGCGCAGCCTTCTACGCAAACTTCAGACCGGCCGTATTGGTACATGGTCGTTTTATTTAAAAGTAAAACAAATTACTCTCTAAATTGTATAACATTCATTTTGGCCATTCCTGCCAATGACAGCATAGCTACTACTTACATTATTGTCCTGGGGATCACAAGCCATGTGCTGGTCACTGTTGAGAGTTAACGCGCTGTGTGCTGCTAAGTTCAAAGACCATTTGTCTGCCTTCTCACTGAAACAAACAAAAATATAACATCAAACATAATGAACTAGCTTGCCGCGTTGAAGTCTAAATTATCCCACGGGAACGTACTACTGAGATACAAAGTATCCTATTTCCTAACACAGTCCCATGTAATAAGGGGGCGAGCCATTGCCATCAACCGGGCACAAATCCAGACTCCGGGCTGCTAAACTTTGCCCGACCTGGGGATTGAACCCAGGACCTCATGGTCAGTAGTACCGCTTGCGATAGTAGTACTAGATCAATGAGGCAGACGATTTCAATTCCGAGTTTTAGAAACAGACAACGCGAGACAAAGCTAACAAAATTGTGGGTGAACTAGGTGCAACTCTGCCTAACAAGGCTTGTAGTAAAATATCGATGTATCCATACATCGATATTTTTTGTTCGATATAAGTATCGATATTTTTATGCGATATCTATTATTTCGATACATCGATATAAAATATATAGAAAATGTGTTAAATAAGATATATCCCCAATAGTAACACCGTTGTCGCCACTGACTAAAACCGCTGGAATTAAGAGCCAAAAAGTAGCCTAATCGAAATAGACATCAAAGTTTTTTTTCAAATATCGATACTTTTTTGGCACTTCTTGCATCTCTATTCCTAATCCTTAGGGGAATATACAGGCATGTTGTTATGTGTTACTGTACTTTCTCCACATTGAAGGAAAACAATAAGTAATTGTTTGAAACTGCCATGACGCAGGGAGTTATGATAAAACACGTTCATTTCTTCCCTGTAAGCTATTTATCTGTAGTTTATATATTTTATAACAGAAGTTCATCTTTCCTCAAACGATATTTTCCTTTTAAGTAATAGTTTCCTTATGACTATGAATTGAAATCAATAATATTCAAATTAATTTCAGTACTTCCATGAACATTTTGATGTATTCCTGAGAAGTTGGTTTAATTTTATGCACCATGTGCAATTTGCATAATACAGAGATACATCATCTGTCTAGCCTTTTCCAAACTATGTTGGGGTCGGCTTGACCTAGCGTGCCTCGGAAATCACGTTAAGCCGTTGGTCCCGGCTGTTATTTGTAGATCTTTGGCAGTCGTTACGGCCAGGTAGTCAGAAACCCAAAAGTCTGACGACCAGTCTTATCAAGGGGTATCGTGTTACCCAGTAACTGGGTTGTAGAGGTCAGATAGGCAGTCACTCCATGTAATGTAATTTTATTTTTTGTTCCGGGGCGGAGCGTTCTCACGTATGTCCTCCGCCCTGGGGCGGGCGGAGGGGTCTGTCAGACTCTTACTGACTAAAAACCACCCCGGTGTTCCCTTCCCACACTTGGACCGGGGATCATGAGATCTTGTGCGCCTTCCACGATCCCCGGCTGGTGCCGGCTCGCCTTGCGGGCCACCTCAGGTCCGTGGGGGGAGTGAGGTGTAAGACTCCCCCCGCGACGTCCAATAGGGGCGCGCGTGGAACACTATGCGCCGCCGCCTCTGGTCCTGCTGGATAGGGGGCGGCAGAGTATCCCCGAGTCCGCCGTCCCTCCGGACCTGTTTATACTAGAAGCCTACCCCAACACAGTTGGGAGAAGGCTGATGGCGTCGTTCTTACTGGCGTGAGAACTGGGGTAGTATTATGAAGTATTAATGCCATCATTATTCCACTGCGAATACGGGATGGTGCTAGCGGCGTTGTCTAGCTCCGTCTCTCTCTCACACTGGAAAAATGGTGGCATTAATACTTCATAATACGGCACCAGGTCGTGACATTTCGAGGTTCTGTTTCACTCACCCATGGATCTCCTCCTTCTTTCCCTCCCTGTACTTAACGGTGCGGCTTTTCCTGATGACCATGACGGTACCATCGGGGTTCAGCTTGGGCAGGTTCTGTGAGGGCACGGCGTCCTTGCTTAATGTCTTCCATTGGCCTGTAAAGATGGAAACTTTATGTTAATATACGGACGGAGGGATAAAAATTAACACACAAATCTTTGCATTAACAGTGCTAAAAGGATCATTTGGCGGTCGAATGACAATGACAGGCGGGCGCTGTTGGTAAACATTTATGAAATTGTGTTATGAAATGTATTGAAAACAAGATGGCGTCGTTAGTTCCGATTTTGACCACGTGCCAAAAGATTCCTTTAACGACACGAAATGATCGACTGTTTAGTTACAACGATTTCCTTCAAATAGTAACCGTTGTGTTGAATCAACAGCCACACGCAGAACACGATTTTGTTCAGATCAGATGAATCTGAAGGTAGAACTGACCGTGGATGGACGGTTTAACGTAACACCACGCCTGTATTGCCCGCAGGGGTGGGCAGAGGTGTATTGTATCAAGGAAGCAAGCCTATCTTTACAAACACTAAATTATAAGGCATACCCATTTATTCACTATGTGATAACAAGCCCGCGGCGCGACATGCATGCGATGTTGCGCGACTTGTCTGGCGACAAGCGACATTTCGACATTATGTCTGGCGACAAGCGACATTTCAACATTATGTCCATTTCAAACAAAGCAATAATTAACACCATACATGACACACAAATCATAATAATGCTTTAGGGAACAATTAATGTGTGTAATTGCCCTATAGTACACACACACGAGAAGCATTTTCTATTCGGTGCAGTTTGCTGCATGACAACATGTGCGCCACATTAGATTAGACAGAGGTACAAAAAGTTATAAAACTAAACCCAACTACGACAAAAAAGTCCACTAAATGGGTATAAACAAAACATCACAGACAGACAAATTAAAAATCCAGAGTCACATTTGTTAGCCCATAAATCGAACAGATTACGTATGACTCTGGATTTTTTATTTGTCTGTCTGTGAACTCTGTGATGTCTTGTTTATATATTTTATATACCTTTTTTTATTTTAGTTGGGGTTTTAGTTTTATAGCTATTATTTTTATTAAAAAATGGGCTTATAATATGTATTGTATTTTTGAAATTTGCTAATTGAACCCTTTCGATATCCAATATTGCGGCAGTAAAAAAATATTTTTTTAGTTCATGACTAGCGGACCTATAACCAGCGGACCATCAAGACGCTTCCAAGGATACCTACCTCATTTGTCAAATTATGACGAGTAGTTTAGAAGTTATGAGGCAACAGGTGAACATACATACCATACCGGTCAAAATCATAACCCTCTTTTTTGCTTCGCCGTAGTCGGGTAAAAACATATACAAAACAAAACATAAAGACCATTTTATAAACTCACAAATTGACAATGTCAACTGCAATAATAATATTGTACTACTTTTACTACGTTATCTTTATGCCAAGTGAATCATTGAACAAAGTTCATTTGTATGTATGTATTGTATGTATATGTGTGTCGATATAGGAAACTACTGCTCGCGTTAACACTAGGATTTACCCACGCTGACAACATTTAGAGGATAATTTACGAATATTATTATAATAACGAATTAAAAACTTGTAATGTTATGGACAATTTTATTAATCAGTAAGTAGCCTCTACAGTTGATTATTAAAAATAAGTGAAGTATTGATAACAATAATAAATGATAAAATTACGCTTGTATTTTCCCTTAAGGATGAGGCAGAGGTGATCATTTTAGAAGAGGTAAATTATAGTGATAGCCAAAGAAATTAGAACTGATTTTGTAACTATCCACTAGTCAAGTTAACTGGAACTTATCCAAACTTTTTCGAGTGAAATTTTCTTCAGGTGTTCAGACTAAACCTGATTTTTAGAATGGATTTTTTGTTTGTTTTTAATTAATTTGACAGAATATGTTGTGTGCCTTTTTACCCGACTACGGCGAAGCAAAAAGGAGGGTTATGATTTTGACCGGTATGTATGTATGTATGTTCAGCTGTTCCCTCATAACATAACTTCTAAACTTCTCATCATAATTTGACAAATGAGGTATAGTTGGAAGCATCTTGAACGTCCGCTGGAGACTATGTGACGTCACATGAAATTAAATACGGCGTCCGCTACGAGGAAATAAAGCAAAGTAAAAAAAAAAAAAATGTCATGCCTTTTGCGTATCAAATGCTTCATGCTTAATTAGCACATTTTAAAAATATATTTATATAGGTTGTCTCATATTATTAACTTTGCTTGAGTCGTTTTTGAGTTAGTCTATGTAGATGATATTTTGTTTGACTCCGTCAGTCACTGTTGTTTACATAGCAGGTAGTGGTATTCGAATTTGTGTGGGGTAGCTACCACAACTAAAAAGTGAAAAATATAAACTTTTTACAAAAAAAAAAACATAAAAGTGAAAAATAACTTAAATTTCGGAAGTCGGTAACAAAAAACGAAAGTTGAAAAGCAAATACACCGACTTCTGAAATTAAAGTTATTTTTTTCACTTCTTGACGACAATTATTATATGACCCATTTTGGTGGATCATTTTAAGTATGAATGTGGATGTTTAGAAGAGTAAAAGAAGGCCAAAGAAACGATGGATGGACTGTGTGGAAGATGATATGACTAGAAAGGGGGTGACTACAGAGATGACGGCTGAGAAAGATGATTGGGAAAACTTTTTTACAAAAAATTAAACCGACGAAAAAAGAACTGAAAAGCGAAAAATAAACAATAAACCTTATAGTGTAACTAAGCTCCTAAACTAATTTAAGTACTTAACATTTTTTGAGGCGGCGCCAAACAAACAAACAAATGAATTACATAATTCTAGCGTGTATTAGGCGCCGCCTCAAAATATTAGTTTAGGAGCTTAGTTAGTTATTTTTCGCTTTTGCGTTACAATCCACTCCAGGGTACTCCAAGGGGTTACTCCAGGTTAAAGACCTGGAGTTGATGATGAGTGGTTGTGTCATCAGAACTATGTATGTGTGCGAAATTTCAACAGAATCGGTTCACAGTTGAAAATTCAGTTGGTGAAAAATACCCTTCCCAATAAAAAAAGAATTTTTCAAATCGGACGACTCACTACAAAGTTATGCGTGGTCAAACATACAAAAAAGAAAATATATATATATAATAAAAAAAATACGTGTCGACTTGAGAACCTCCTCTTTTTTTTCGTCGGTTAAAAAAACATGCTGCACCGACCACTGATATAGAAGCTATTTGCCCCTTAAGGGCCCTACCCCCGGCCTAAGTGAGAGCGAGACGGAGTGGGGTGCTGGCGGTTCTCAAGCCTCGAATAGTTTAGGTAATTGTTTTTTACGGTGAAAATAAAGGTAATTTAAAAAAAAAAACTTAAGACCTGCTTTATAGTTTATTTGAAGTATTTTTTTAATACCAACGGTTTATACTTCAGTTTAGAGCTTTGGATTTTTTCTCTATCGAGAAAATTTTATGTAATCCTGTTTTCGCTAAACATAAGACCTAGCATCAATCCTCAACTTTAACATATATTTATTTCAAAATTAGTGCTGCAGTAATTTCGGCATAACGGATGATCATGCTAAGCAATTTGAGGTTGGGCTTAACTTGTTTTTCTTGATGTTTTACTGCAAATAAACTTGATTTCTTTTTTTCTTTATTTTACGGTCATTTGCGTTCTCCCTGAACGTCGTAACATAACTCACAAACTATTATGCGCAGCAGTAACCATAAAATGGCGATTTTGTCAACTTTATCACCTGAATTGACCTTTTTATCTTGTTATACATCCCGTTAATACTTTATTATTGCATAATATACCATCACGCCTGTAATACCCAAAGCGGATAAGCAGTGTTCAGTACACACAGTTTGCGCTATTAATGTTCCTCGTAATAGGAGGCGAGCCTATAGCCAAAAACCGGGCAAAAACCGAGTCTGGGGGATACTATTCTACGGAGAAACCAACACTGCCCGACCTGGGGATCGAAACAAGACCCCCTGCTCAGCAGTCTTTAATCAGATGTTTAGTTATTTTAATAGGATCTTCATTATTATTTCAGCCAGGGATCACTGCTGGTTTGTGAGTTTGTGTGTAGGGGTAAACACCGGAACTACTAATCCGATTCCGAAAATTCTTTCAGTAATGGGAAGCTACATTAACCCTGAGTGCAATTGGATATATTAAAACAAGAACCTTACGCAAACGAGGTCGCGGGCGGAAGCTAGTAGCCAATAACCGGTCACAAATCCCGACACTTGGGCTGCTACTGAATGGAACACGACGTTTTGCGTGGATGAAACGCATTTGACGCATACTTTCCTCCGACTTGTTATTTTTTTCTTTGCGTCATGTTTTAACGCAATCGAACGTATTTTCATTTTGCCCTGAATAAGGTTTTTAATGTTATTACATAATAATCTATTTCACAACACAATAATTGAACTCCCAAGGTCGATTAAAAACAAAGAGCAGTGTTCATTTTATCACTGACGTCAAGGGCCTTTCCCGTAGCGACCACATGCCATACGACCACAAAATGACCATATTCAACGATATTATATTGTCCTCAATGAAATTCTTTAATTGATATGCAAAGTTTTATAATATGTCATTAAAAATTATTTATTTATTTTTAAATTATATTTACGTCAATAACATCCTCCTGACTGAATTTACGGCAGTCAATCATAACGGATCTTTAATAAGTCAGAAGACTGAGTCTGACAACCAGTCTTACCAAGGGGTATCGTATCCAGTAAGGTTTGTGATCAGAAAGGCAGTCGCTCCATGTAAAATACAAATATTCAGCTGCATCTGGTTATACTGGAAGCCTACCCCAACATAGTTGGAAAAAGGCTAGGCAGATGATGTATGTAATTGTATTATGCAAATTGCAATTGCATAAAATTAAGGTAAGGAATACATCAAAATGTTCGTGGAATGATTGAATTGTATTTGAATATTATTGATTTTGAATTCATAGATATAAGGAAACTATTACGCATGCAGGAGATGTTATAGTGTACAAGTGTGTGCGTATATACAAGAGCACTATCTAGTCCCTCATTCTCATAGTCCCATTGGACGGAAATCCGACTCGATCGGGTAGAGATCAGGCGCAGGACTAGCGGCTTTACGAGCACTCCGAGGCACTAGAAGGAGCATCACTCCATCAATTTGTTAGCCTTTCTCTTCTCAATCGCTCACTGCTGAGAATCGTGACTCCGTTTTAAGTTGTCAACGCTCTTTCTTACTGGTTACAACTACTGTCTGACTGGTTAGAAAACAATAACCACAAAGGGAATACCGGGGTCTTTGATCAATCGCTTCGCTCGCTCACTAGACCCCGCCACCTCCTTTGAACCTAACCTATTCGAGTAGTTTTATCTGATTTGAGGTTAGAAACAATTATTATTAATTTTTTTAAATTGTCAACGGTCTTTCTCAATCTGTTACGTCTGCTACTGAGTATGAATCGAATGAAACCCCCAATAATTTATATTTTTGGCACGACTAGGGAATAGGGATTCGGACCTCATGATGGGCAGTTGCTCTTGCGCCCAGGAGACGCAACAGGGTATAGTCGGACGATGAGATTGAGGGAAGAGAGGGTATGTGTATTCTTATTGTGTCTATAATATTACCCACGTCGATGGCCAGTTCTCTGAGATTGGCCGCCATGACCGAAATTCGTTCGACGACTATAGATAATTAAGGTGAAGATTAAACATTTCTTAGCAAAAACCGTATCAGGTTTTATGTTAATCAAAATATGATTCGCGACTCATTCAACTAATTAATAATTAAATTCATCAATACTCGTACAATAATAGGTTATCAATAATATCATATCTTCTGCGACAAATAAAATAATTTGTATTTCTCTGAAAAATTCGATCGTAGATTTCAACTAGGATCTTCCCCATTCGTTTAGTTGACGACAACAAATTCTACTTAACATTTCCTTATATCGCACATCATACAAGGGTAGTCAAAATTGAATCATCTACTGTGGTTACATTTTGACGTATTTTGTCATGCGCTCTAAAAAGTTAACCGAAAGCAAACCAAATGAATTTAAATTGTACGAAAATGAGGTTTTGGTTCCTGCAATACATTGCGCTGCCCAATCAATTCCTGTGCCCTTATAGGATTCATGTTAGGTCATAGACCACCTGGTGCCCTCTCCCCTGGCACCACTCCCATGAAAAGGTAATGCACCGTGAGAAAAATAAATTATTGTAACCTAACCTCAAAACACTAAACGTGCGGAAATTTATAATAAATAAAAAATAAAATAAATTTTGTTTATTTCAGACTTTTGTTATATTTTTTTTAAATATAGAATATTACTTTTTAATGCCCTTGTTTGTGTATATTTGAAAATCCCAAAGTGCGCAAAACTATACGTGCCGAGAAAAAAATCACCAAAGTTTATTTCGGGATTTGTGGGATAGTGGGAGTATTAAAGTTGAAGGAGCACCGCCTCCCGGAGCTCCCATTTCTGAATGGTTAAAAAACAATAACCACCAAAGGGTTCTTTGTTCGCTCGCTTCGCTCGCTCACTAGACCCCGCCATCTCCTTCGAACCTAAACTGTCCGAGTCGGGGTACCCCAAGTTCAGTGCTCGCTTCGCTCGCTTTTGCATCCTAAGTTCTCCTGCAACAGTAGCACTAGTTTTATCTGTTTTGAGGGAAGAAACATTTTTTACCTATTAATAAGAGTGGTAGCGTTATAATAGGGGACCCAACCCCTACTAGCTTTAACCTCTCTAACCCCCATACAACTGCCAAATGATACTAAATTCAACCCGTCAAAGACAGGATTTGAAGAAGATTTGAAGTTCAAAGATCTACGAATGACAGCCGGGACCAACGTAACGGTTTCCTTTTGCTTTTAGATAATTAACAAAGTTATCCAAATTTTAATGAGCTAAGCGTCATTTAAAGCTTATCAGCAAATACCACATTACTTTGTTGTTTACTCACAATATTGATGCAATAAAATCGAGAATAACATTTTCGTTGACGTCCATAAAGCATGGGTCTTTCCCATAGATAATGCAGTAACATATGTATAATAATTAGGAGGGTAACTTAATTAATTGCTTTACAAATATTATTACATGTATAATATGTATTTAAGTGTCTTGCCCATATCCGAATACATTTGGGTCAAGTATGTAGTTTTGTTTGGAAGGCCTCCCACAAGGTGGACCGATGACCTTGTGCAAGCCGCATGAATCCTCTGGATGCGGGAAGCACAGAACCGGTCGAGGTGGCGGTGTTTGGAGGTCTGTGTCCAGCAGTGGACGGCTTTCGGGTGAAATGATGATGAACTTGTTGTTTTTAATGTATGGGACAACTGATTATTATTTTTCCCCGATAACGATCTTAGGTCCCATGGAGAATGTTGTTCAATTTGATGGTCTGTACCACACGGACCACACCCTTAAAATAATACGACCACACATTTTAGAAATCTTTCATTTTAGAAGATACTTAATTGACCCTCTAATTTATTTTATTTTCTAATGATGATTGCCTTTTTTTGAATTTATAGGAAATCAAAATGGAAATTATTGGAGGATCAATTAAGGGTCTGTACCAGGAAATCGTATTATGGGTTTTGGATAAGTGTATACTTATCTACGAAAAAAACGTCTGGCAGATTTTCAGCAGTCAGTGAATTAGAGTGAATTCGACCAAACTTTTATCCCTAGTATAAGTCTAATCCAGCGAATAAATATTAAATTTTTGACAGATTTTCAATACAAAAACTGTCAGACGTCAATTTTATTCCCCGAATAAAAGTTATCTGGCAAAATCGACCCTAAATCAGATTTAATTTTTTTTTATAGGTATCACTAAAAACGTGCAAAAAGCACTGCCCTATTTTGATAACTTTAAGAAGTCACCTAAACTTAGAGACAACAAATAACAGTGAACCCACAGATTTTTTCTGTTTTCCATATAATTGCATGTTTTGCGTAAATTGTTCGGAATTTTCTGAATTTTACACGGTCACAAAAATGTAACATTGACTGGACGGATTCAGAAAATTTCCGAACATTTTACGCAAAAAACGCATGTTCAAAGAAGATCATGTGCCTGTAATGACACTGGCAACATTCACCCTTCACACCGGAACTCGTCAATGTCATTTGAGTCGGCAAAACATTTTTTTTTTTTTTTCAATTGATAAGGCATTTATTCGAGAATTTTTTAATTTTATGTGTCACCCTGATGACGGCCTGGGTTTTTAAAACCATATAACACTTAAAGCGAAAGTAGCTCTGACTGTATGCTACCTTTGCCTTTACACGGACAAACCAATCAATCTGCCTGCCTTTTCCCAACTATGTTGGGGTCGGCTTCCAGTCTAACCGGATGCAGCTGAATACCAGTATTTTACATGGAGCGACTGCCTATCTGACCTCCACAACCCAGTAACTGGGTAATACGATACCCCTTCGTAAGTCGAACTTCTGACGACCCGTAACCAACCGACCAACCCGGACGAACGCCTTAACACGTGCATTTAAACGCAAGGTGGATTCTCGGTATGTAAAGATGGTCACCCATCCACGAACCTACTCCGGCAAGCGTAGCTTAACCTGATAAATCGACTCGTGCGGCTGTTATTACTTTGCCACGAGCTTCTCTTTCACGGACAAACCACTGAACCAAATTTTTTTTTTTTGCTGGGTCTATTTTAATTTGAGGAGGACATTAGGTTATTATTATTACTTTGATTTTGGCTTTTTGACGTGTAACATCTTCCCTCTCGCTTTCCTGCATTCTGTGGAAGTGATTTCGTGAAAAGGGACGGAAGTGTGTAACAGGAAGCCGGGGAAGCGAGCGCTATTTGATTTGACTAATGAGCACGCGTGGTGCTGTAGTTGGCCATCCGATGGTACCAGCCCATTTTCCGAGAGGTTGGTACTGTCAGCCAATCAGATGTTACTCATCATATGATTATGCGACTACTGTAAGGTTCGCTTGTTTTATTTTAGGTTTTCTTTTTAGACATATTCGTAATGTATGAACAAATTACTTTGACTTTTAACTTTGGAAATCCGGAAATATTTAAAATAAAGAACCTAAGACAGCAAGCATATATATGGATGGATGGGCTAGAAACGATGGTGGGAGTAGTCTCCATAATCAAGCCTTAAACCTGGTCTATGAAAAGACGTATGAACGTAAACGAAGCAAAATGAGTATATAAGGATACAGGAAAGATGCAGGTGTCGTTCTATAGTTTCTGCCTACCCTTTGGCAAAAAGGCGTAATTTTATGCATATATGTTTGTATAAGGACAGAACCATCTTTGCTTAGACGGGGCTTGTCGCCAGTTATAATTAAAAAGAATTCGGTTAATGACGTAGAGAGGATTCCCATATCCTTATCACTACATATCATAAAACAAAGTACCCCCCGACGTGTCTGTCTGTCTCTAAACACGATAAACTCAAAAACTGAACGAACGGATTTTCATTCGGCTTACACCAATAGACGAAGTGATTCATGAGGAAGGTTCAAGTGTATAATTCATTAAGGTTTTGTTTAAATTGGCTGAAATATGACGTAATTGTTGAAGATGTCGGAAAAAATCATGCCGACTTTACGTGCGCCGCGTAAACTAATAATAAAGGTAGCCCGCGAAATACAAATTTTTAACCCGACCGTTAATTAAATATTTTCGGACAACCACACGGGATAAGCCGCGGGCGAAAGCTAATATAAAAAAAATCGTATTATCACCCTGTAATATCCCAAAGCTATACAGGCTCTTTCCCACTTCCAGAGAAAAAACTAAACTTGAATCCAAGAAATGAAAACAAAATATAAATACAAGCACATGTGTTAAGTAAGATGAATCATGCGCATTACCTGATTTGTCCTACCTCACTAACTGAAGCATTCGATGGTGGAGTAATTAAAAACAATGTTATCATCGTTTTTTTTTCGTATGATTTTTCTCAGATCAACCTAGGAGGCTGCTTAACCGGACATTCCTGTGGGTGCCTCAATAAATTAAGGCCTCCAGGGGCCCTATTATGAACTCTTATTTCCAGGCAGTTTACGGCGTAAACAGAACTGCCTTCCAATTTCGTATTATGAACTCGTCAAGCAAGCCAGTCAGCGGTCACGTGACACCCTGGCCGCCTTCTGCCCGAATATTGCCTGGAAATATCGTACTACGAACGTTCGTTTGACATTTCTTGACATACTAAAACTGTTAATATGTAACCTCACAATCCATTCAATAAAAGCTGCTTCAGAGGACCTTTTATTGAATTGTTTTCGATTTATTTGCGAAATTATTCGAGCGTTATCTAGCTAACATAAAAAAATATCAGGTGTGACGAATATGTACCGTTTGAGTTTCTGGAAACTCTAGAAAGTGGCACTTCTGAGTGATAAAAATACCGAAACAACGATCAAATTGTAAAACTCCCACAACTTTTCCAACAGAACATAAGTTAGTCGCCGACGAGGGCGGAATTCTCATCCACTGAACTATGTATAATAATTATAATTGCCTTTTAATATCTTGTTCATTTATTTTCATACAAAATTATACATTTTTAAATATTTTATAAAAGTCATTAAAAAAATCATTTGAAAATATAAAAATAGATCCGCCGGTATCGGGAGCAGGGTCGAAGCTACCAGTGGTTAATGCTGCAGAGACAGGAACCTCCTCACAATGCGAGCCTTATCTGCCTTCTGAATCAGGCCCTTGATCCAACTGCATAACGAGAGCCTCGAGAGCTGTTGGTCGAGGCTTTTGGTCATGAGCCAGGCCATTGGCCGTTCCGACAATCGGCACAATGCAATGATAGCCGAGCTCACATTCCACATGTCAACAACTGCCTCTAATTCTAAATATTCTAATATTATCATGATGAAAACTGATAATTAAAAACAATTGAAAACACCACACGGTGGTGTGGTGTAAGTATTTTCATCCACCACCATATCCATCCCTAACCATATTTTCGTTTATACTTCGAATCTATTACGTACTTAAAATTATACATTTCTTCATTTATTTGTGCAACAATGACAACAATACGTACATGAAGTTGTCAAATTCCCAGCTGAACTTCAAGTGGAGTACGTTCGGAAACTTAATCGCGCATTACAATTTGCAACCACACAAAATTATTAAATTAATTAATAATATAGCACATTATACATTGCGTTCATATTTTAACCTACTTTCAGTAACTACAATTATATATAATTTATAATTTTTTCATAAAATACATGATTTAAATAAAATCGTAACTTACCGATAAATATTTGATTGTGTTTCTGAATGTTTCGGCAAAGAATTACAAGCCAGCCATAGACAAACTACCCAGCGTGAAATCGGTCAGAATTACGAATGTCATAATACGAAATTTAACCATGCAGGGAAATGAATTGCCTGGAACTTTCCAGGTTTTTTTAAAGTTCGTAATAGGCCCCCAGGCAGGGCATACAACTAAACTAAGCGGCTACACGCTAAGGGTATCCCCTGTGAGGTACGGACCTCGGCTTAGGGCGTCGCTGGGGGAGGACAGCAAGGGACAGGCTGGATCGGATTAATAATGTTATCATTGTTTTCATAAAGGCTTTTCTACTTATAATAAACTGGTTTGACTAAAAATTAGACGATTGCACTAAACCCGTATACTATGATTTAAGACATTTTTTTAACAAAAAAGAGTACAATTTATTTATTCACTTAGAATGAGGAACACTAGTTGCATATAAAAAACCCGACTACAAAAACCTATAACCAAAAAGAGAAAAACAAGCATTGAAATTGTATAATTATAATTGTTCTTATATAATTGTTCAATGCTTGTTTGTCTCTTTTCGGTTCAGGTTTTTGCAGTCGGGTTTTTTGTTTTTTTTTTAAATAATTTGTTTTATTTCAACCTTTTTACTTTTACTAATATATATATTTGGAATTAACTCATTACTAGCTTTTATTTGATACCAACAAGTATCGCTGTACATTTTTTTATTTTAAAGTCGTTCCCCTCCCTTTTTTTTTTGTATTTGCAGATGAAATATATATAAAAAT
Organism: Lithophane leautieri; assembly: GCA_949152455.1. NCBI lineage: Eukaryota > Metazoa > Arthropoda > Insecta > Lepidoptera > Noctuidae > Lithophane > Lithophane leautieri. Next base: position 1,832,437 of record OX424486.1, read on the forward strand.
ATAGCCTATGTCACTCCCACTTCACTCCGTCCTAAATGCACGTAGCAAATTGTCACTTAGGTGCAAATTGCGTATCTACACTGCGTGTATCCGTCCCATCATGACATATGCCGGTGCCGTCTTTGCCCACACTAGACCCCGCCATATTCATAGGTTACAAACCATCCAGAACCGATTCCTCCGTAGAGCTACTGACTCCCCCTATTATGTCCGTAACGAGATCCTCCATCTCGACCTTAAAATCCCCACGATAGCTCAATTCTTAAAACGCCTCTCTAAGCGTTTCTTTGACTCCGCCGCCAAACATCGCAACCCACTGGTTGTCGAGGCGGCCAATTATACCCCCTCTCGCATTAGTCATACCCGCCGTCCGAGGCATGCTCTCACCGACCCCGACGACCCCATAACTCTCCTCCAGGAGAGCAATAGGGCCACCAGTACGGTTCTTAAAACCAGACGCCGTCCTTCATTCCGACCTCGACGTCGAGGACCTCCTCGACCGCGACCCCGATCTAACAGGATGACGACTCATCCTACTCCTCCCCGACCCTTGTCTGTCGACGGTGAAGCGCCCGCACAGGCGGACGCTGAGCCGCCAGTAGTAGTAATAGTTAATTTAAACTCCCCGATCCAGCCTGTCCCCACTAGCTGCCCTCCCCCCAGCGACGCCCTAAGCCGAGGTCCGTACCCCACAGGGGGTGCCCTTAGCGAGCCGTCGTTTAGTTTATAATTAGTTTTAGATTAGTTTTTAAATGCCCCTGGCTGGAGGCGCTTTGAGTTAGTATCATAGCTTAGAGCATCTTCGCAGGACAGTCCGGTTAAGTAGATAGTACCCTTAGTGGTAAAACCTACGAGATGCCAATCATAAAAACAAATGTCACTCCCACAATTAAGACGAACCTAACCACTTCAAGACAAGACACCTCGTATGTTAAAATCCATCAAGCCGTTTAGGCTACAGAGCATGCCAAAGAAATAGACATACTTACATACATACATACTCTCGAAAAACATTGAATGTTCATGTAGTTTGTTATTATCCTTACTAATATTATAACTGCTAAAGTGAGTTTGTTTGTTTTTTACGCTTTCACGCTAAAACTGCTGAACGGATTTCGATGGAATTTGATTTTTTCACCAATGTGAACTGAGGACTGAACCAACGCTACCATTTTGCTCGGTACTTCAAGAAAGACAAAGTGGGTAAGTACTTTTCATTCCGAAAATACAATCCTTCTCACACTTGGAGAGCAAATCTACGAACGTCGGGGATAGGGCGATGCGCCTTTAGGCGATTAACACATGGCACCGCGCACCGCCGCGGTCTCTACCGGCTCGACTGCGCGGTCGGGCGGTGTACGTGTGTTAGGCATCAGTGGATTTAATAGAGGCCAATGCGACATGAGACCGCCTACCGCGGCGGTGCGCGGTGCCATGTGTCAATCGCCTTAGACCTCTTGTTAACGACAACGGACAACGGTCTGATTTTTATAACGGACGACGGGCCGCCGCGCAGTGTTCAATAGGTTAGTGTGGGGGTTTGTTAAGGTGACGGGCACAAAACCGTTGCGCGACGGCGGTCGGCCCGATGCAGTGGACCACGTCATTTCATAGAAGTGTGTTGACGACGACGACGACGGATGTGCACCCGTTGACAAAAACGGTCGTCATTAAGAGGCCTTAGGCCGGTTGTACACGCCCGTTTTTTTCACCTGACAACGGACAGTTTTTTTCGCCGGATTCGCGGTGGTGTATGGTTTATAATGATGTGATGTACATTCACCGGACGCCGGACCGATTTCCAACTCATACAAATATGAGAAACACGGTCCGTTGTCAGGTAAATAAAACCGGGCGTGTACAACCGGCCTTAGTGGAGATGGGCAGGGCATCTGTTTACACGCGGAGATGGCCGATGGAGTAAAGCTACGACCGAATGGTGGCCAAGATTAGGCCAAAGAAACCAGGGCCGTCCAAAAGCGCGTTAGGTTGACAATATCGTCAAAATCGTGTGAAACACCTGGATGAGGGACGCAAGGAACCGGGAAGTATGGCAGACGGGGAGGCCTATAGCAGTGGGTGATTCCGGACTGATATGAGGAGGACTTGAAGATCAGGCAGGTGCAGTGCTAACTATGACTCGAGCCAACTAACCACAGTCCATTAAGAGTTATTTAAATGGGGGTTTTCACTGTTAGCAAGAACGGATAAGGAAAACAGAATACGAAGTAGAGAAATGATATTATACTACACTGACCGTCAAAACTTTGTACACACGGCTATACATCAAGCTATAAAGTTCCAGTATAAGCTGACCTCGCATTTTACGGAAATTCTTTACAATGCGAGATCAGCATAAACTGGAAATTATAGCTTGATGTGTAGCCGTGTGTACCACACTTATAAAATTGCAAAAACTTTTAAATTACAAAAGACATTCTTTTTTCGAAATAAAAACGGATTACAAAAAGAATTTAATTTTTAATGTAAAAACTTTACAGCTGTCTTTTAAGGAATGACTAAAAACTTTATTAACAAAAACACTCATTTTCAAATTGTTGCAGCTTTTGACTTTTTTTTGTTTCTGTTTGTGTCTTCACATTTATTTCTTGATCGATGAATTTTGATTCAAAAGCCAAATACCAGTTATTAAAATGTAAATAAGGCGTAAAACTGTAAAAACGCAATTTTTTTGTTCAAGTTAGAAACGTTACTTTTGTATAATAAATTATAATTTCCAAGAAAGCTGATGAAATTTACTTTATAACGTTTTTTATTTTAAAACTCTGGCTTCTATAGTTTAGTAGAAATTGCAATTTTAAAAGTGTGGTACTCAGTTTTGAAGCCCAGTGTATATGAATGAAAAAATAATATACCGGCTATGTGGTGGACTCTTGGCCGCACAGGTCGATCGATCAAAGTTAACCAACCCTTGACGAGTTCGGTCCGGGTTGGTTGACCATCCACTTCATACCGAGATCCCTGCGTGCCTCGGAAACGTTGGTCCCGGCTGTTATTCGTGGATCTTTGTCGGTACGGGTAGTGAAAACAGACCACCAGACTTACAAAAGGGCTTCGTGAACTATCGTGATACCCAATAACTGGGTCGTAGAGGTCAGATAGTCGCTCCATGTAAAATACTCAGCTGCATCCGTTTAGACTGGAAGCCGACCCCAACATAGTTGGGAAAAGGCTGAGCCGATGACTGCGCTTTATAGCTGGTACCATTTCTGTATTGGCCTTTCAAGTTCCCCATGATAGGAAGATAATGCCAACAGGGGGCTTGAAACAGCCACTTTGGCAGAATCATAATAGGAAAATATTATGAATCATCGTAAAATGTCACAAACCAACAATTCATATTATTGATCTGCGTACGATTCATATTACGAAATAATTCATCTGTTTGACAGTTTTCTATGGAGATTCGTAAAATGGTCCACACATTATGAATAATTGCTTTTGTGTCAAATTAGAGGAATTGCTAATGAAAGCTGGAAAATCAGGAAATGAATCGCTTTTAGAGGAATTGCTAATGTGGCAGTTTTAGGCCCCCAGTACTCAACTTACTACTGAGTCGAATGATAAGAACGCATATTACTATTATTTTTACAATCATTTGACATAAATGTCGTAATTTGTACGTATTATGCAAGATAACGGGCAGATTAAGTTTTAAAGATACTTTTCTTTCTTGTATAACAACGTGCTAAAAATTGCTTTTATTAACGTTATCAAAACAACTGTTTTTTTTCTGCAAAACGGGGGCACAAGATAAGGTTTTACAAAAAAAAAGTATTACACAACATCTGTCCATCTGTCTGTTCCTAACTCGAAAACAGCTGAGCCATTGTCTATGTAAATTGTAAGTATCGATAACAAAAGATAATTTTATGTCTAAGCGTGATATGAGATATGAATGATTTGATATGACATAAGTAATGTTTTGGATGGATTAGAGGTGTGAGAATTTTAGACGAAATAAATTTTATACTTAAAACTAGCTGATGCCCGCGGCTTCTCCCGCTTGACAAATTAGCCAGACTGACAGACGCGGCGTAGGACTTTGTTTAATATGTAGTGATAGTAAAAAAACCGACTTGAAGATTTATTGAAGACCTATGCATCAGTTAAACCAATTTTTTTTTTGTTAAAATATTTTCAATCTGTCTAGCCTTTTCCCAACTACGTTGGGGTCAGCTTCCAGTCTAACCGGATGTAACTGAATACCAGTATTTAATATGTAGCGGCTGCCTATCTGACCTCCACAATCCAGTATCTAGGTAACACGTTACCCCTTGGTATGATGGTTGTCACTTTCCGTTAAGCTGTTGGTCCTGGTCCCGAAGGTCGACCCGTGCGGCTGTTATTATTTATGGCACTCACGCCCCTATTTTAAAGAACCCCTTTTTTTTTCTTTTTGATAACGGTATTTTATGTGGCGGCTATTTTGGTCATTTTTTTTTTCTACCTTGAAAAATTTTCACTGATTTGTCACTTTACCTTAATGATATCATTAATATCCAGGTAAATTATTTAGAAAAATAACTGTGACCACATTGGAAAGTCCAAAAAGTTGCAAGCTATCCTAATAAACAAGGAAAAAATATCATATAAAATTGTTAACAAAAATTAGGGAAACAGAAATATAGGTTGCGAGTTTAGATTAGTGACAATAAAAGCTAAGGACCGAATGTCATGGTGTGCGCATGTGATACGCATGTGATTTATAAAGAAATTGCCTTTGAAATATGGTCCCCAGGGGCCGTATTATGAAGTATAAATACCATCATTATTCCACTGCGAAAAAAGGACGGTGCTATCGGCCTTGTATAGCTCCGTCTCTCACTCACACTGGAAAAATGATGGCATTAATACGTCATAATACGGCCCCAGGTCGGGCTAAGTTTGCGGGAAAGTCCGAAAGGGATACCGGGACCTTGGCAACAGGCAAATGAAGGAACACGGGTGGGTTTTAGTCAGTAAAAGTCTGACACGCCCTTCCACTCCGCCCAGAGCGGGAGAAGTCATTGGATGATCACCCACAAAAAAAAAAAAAAAAAAAGGTATTCGCATGTGACACGGAGGACTGAAAAAAATGTGGTAAGAAAAGGTTTGAGCATTTTGGATGCCTATAAGAGTAGGGGAAGACCAAAGAAACAAAAATCAAATCGGCACATTTCAAGGCTAGCCTTTAACCGTAAGCCTGGTTTATACGATGGCAGTGGCTGTACCCAATGACTCTAACACGGAATTTCGGACCCAGTGAGTGAGTGGGTTCATGTAAACGAGATCGGCAGTCAGCAGGAAGTCAGGCGGGGGATGCTACTGGACCCGAAAATAGACGGGTACAATGAAACAATTAATGGCGGCTCGGAAGTTAGCTACTCGCTGCGCAGTACCCCATCCCCCACCCCCACTGACACATGAAATTGTTACTGCGCAGCGACTCGACTCATGTTCCCAGCCGCCATTAAGTTTAAAAGGAACTGTACCGTTCTGTAGTTTCTGCATAATATAGCGAAAACATAAAATGAAATTGTTTATACTTTTAATAGGATATCGGAATCACTTTTACACGTCATTATAAAAATGTATAATGTAGATGGAGAAGAAATAACGAAACAAACCCAAGAGACATAATTTTGGTCAGATCATGTGAGCACCATGTAGAAAAAGAATCATGTTATTATTGATAATAATACATTTTAAAAATCACATACTGTAAAGGTATGCTAAAAGGTAAATGACAGGAAACTGGTTATTTTTTTTTCCTTTATTTACAACTCATTATTATAATACGTTAATACAGCTATTGTGTTGAATGCAATAATAAATAGTCTAAAACTTAAATTATCTGTAGTAGGAAACAATATCTTCTAATAATCAAAATTCTCGTGTCACAGTGTTTCAAATTTTATAAAAATCGGTCAAGCCGTTTTGGAGGAGTCTGGCAACTACCATACTCCTCCGAAACGGCTTGACCGATTTTTATGAAATTTTAATGTATATTCGGTAGGTCTGAGAATCGTTCGTAATCTATTTTTCATACTCCTAGGTAGGGTAGTTAGGGTAGGTAGGGTAGATAGGGTAGGTACTTAGTACTACCAGTGCGAAACCGGGACGGGCAGCTAGTAATTATTATAAAATGAAATTCAAAATCATTATACATGATAACATTCACAACACATAACATAACATGTAACCTGAACTGAAGGGTACGGCAGAGATGCATCTATAGTACACCCACATTTCGCCAATTAAGTCCCATGTAATAGGGGGTAGGCCTATTGTCATCAACCAGACACATATACAGACTCCGGGCTGCTACTGAGTAATTGCTGATGGAGAAATCCAATAACACTTTGCCCGACCTGGGAACGATAGTCGCGCTAGCAACTGTTAGACATGATAGTTGAGATAATTAATCAACCGGTCTTACCCGGGTATCATGTTACCCAGCAACTGGGTTGTGGAGGTCAGATAGGCAGTTGTTCCATGTAAAATACTAGTATTCAGCTGCAAGCAGTTAAGACTGGAAGCCATCCTCAACATAATTGGAAAATGCTAAGCAGATTAGTTGGGAAAAATTATCTGCATCACTATCACACAGTATGTCTATTCCAGATTTTCCTCTATGAAGTTGAGACTTGGACAATAAGAGCAAAAAAAGACAGAGGATACACGAATTCGAAATGTGGTGCTGGAGGCGGATGCTCCGAATACCATGGACAGCCAAACGCGCAAATGTGTCTGTCCTTTCCCAACTTGATATTACTTATGTCGGTTACATAATGCGAAGGGGTGATACCTTGAAAAGCTGGTCATTGTTGGCAATACCGAAGGAAAGCACGAGGCCAGTCGCCAACACGACGGTCCGACCAAGTAAAAGAAGCTACGTCCTCAAGCAAATTTCAGCAGGTGGTGATGGAACTTCGGACTGGAGTCGATGGAGGCAGATGGGGTCCAGTGACCACGATCCTCAGTAATGTGGGACCGATAGAAGAAGTCTATTCCCAGATTGGGCATAAATTCAAATATTGTATTTCAGACCAAGGGATCCATGTACGTGTCACGTGTTAGGGCATAAATCAGATTACGTATGACTTCGGATTTTTAATTTCTCTGTCTATGATGTCTTGTTTATATCTTTTAGTTGACTTTTTTGTCATAGTTGGGTAAGGTTATAATATATTTATATTTTTGAAATGTGCTAATTAAGGCCTTTCATTTGATACCCAACATGACAGTTTTTTTTTTTTTTAGTTCATGACTTTATGTCCTCTAGATGGCGCTACATTCAATTTAATGTGATGTCAAATAGCCTTTATCCAGCGGACGATCAAGACGCTTCCAACGATACATCATTCGTCAAATTATGATGAGCACCTAGTTTAGAAGTTACGAAGGAACAGATTTGAGATGAGAGCAGTGGTGGCCTAGTGGTAACGTTCACGACTTACGAGTTGTGGGTCGTAGGATCGAACCCTGCAGGCGCTTTACTTTGTGAAAATTATTTCATCACCACTGCTCATAAAACGGTGAAGGAAAACATCGTGAGGAAACCGGCATGTCCTAGAACCAAAAATTCGAAGACATGTGACATCTACCAACCCGCACTAGATTATAGCTCACTCCCACTCGAAGCGGGAAGGCCTGTGTGTGTCCCAGCAATGGGAACATTATTGGCTGATTATGTGAGGGAACAGATGTACATACACATACATATATTTTGCTTCGCCGTAGTCGGGTAAAAATGTTGAAAGGTTCCTTACAGGTTAATAAAATAATAAAATTAAGAAAGTTCACCATTCGGAATCCCTGCCATTCTTGGCTTGCTAAAAACAATGTAATCAATAATTTTCCTATTAAAAATATTTTTAAACTAGCTGATGCCCGTGACATCGCCCGCGTGTATGTCGGTTATTATATACTAAAACCTTACTCGAGAACCACTCTATCCATTGGTAAAACAGAATGAAAATCGGTGCAGTCGTTTTTGAGTTTACCCCGTACAGGACGACAGACAGACGGGCGGAGGACTTTGTTTTATAATATGTAAGGATAAAGTTAATGTCGCACAATATTATTATTATAAAATGATTTACTAATGCATCATTGTTCATAATAAATTGGATAATTTCAGGGGAGTCAACAACAATCCCTTGATGCAGGAGGAAACAGGCCCCTCGAAGGGTAAGGCAGAGGTGTACCTATAGTACAAGCACATTTTGCCAGTTATGTTCAACTCCCATGTAATAGGGGCAGGCCTATTGCCATGAACCGGGCACAAATCCAGAGACCGGGGCTGCTACTGAGAAATTTCTGATAAAAAAGCCTTGCCCGAGCTGGGAATCAATCCCTAGACTACATACTCAGCAGTCACAAAAATATAAATATTATTTAAAAATAGCACAAGTCTTGATTATGATTCAAATGATTCATAATAAGCTGAAATAAATTGTCAACTTAAACTATGTTAGTAAAGTTATTTACAACTGTTTTAGTACATTATGGAAATGGATTCATCACATAAGGCACAAACAGATAAGACGAACACTTGACCTAACAGAATGGTTAGGACCTCAAGAGAAAACATTGATTGGTAGAAAAACCAAGACATAGCACTGCAAACAATACAGTGAAGCATGCCAAAATTACACCTCCGCTCTGTGCATACACACTCACATGCACATATTTACAACCATTGACAATCAAACTACACCTCACTAACTGTACACGTGTTTAAGAAAGATTGATGACATTATAGAAGTTACTGGGAAAAATTTGATGAAGACTGCCAAAAGAGAGGTAAAAATGGCACGGGATGGTGGAGGTTTTTACCCAAAATCCCCTCCTTGTAGGGAATCATATCCTTTTTCATATCATTTCATATCATCTCCTTTTTGCTTCGCCGTAGTCGGGTAAAAACAACTAACAATAGTAGTAAGGAAATATTGATAACAATTTTGAATTTTTTGTTGACTTAAATTACGGAACAGAGAAGCTTCATTGTCTCTTTATTTCTTTTTAAAAACATAATCTTTACATTTTTTATAAAAAACATTTAAAAATATAAAAACTAGTAGCCCATCAGCATCAGGATCAGGGTCCAAGCTGCCGGTGGTCAGGGCTCTAGAGAGAGGAATCTCCTCACTATGCGTGCCGTGTCCAGAAGTACTGCTTTCTGAATCTAGCCCTTGACCCAGCCGCGCAATGAGAGCCTCCTGAGATGTTGGTCGAGGCTCTTCGCTATTAAGCTATTCACCATAAGGATTATCGGTACAATGATTGCAGAGTCCACCTCCCACATGTCAACAACCTCGTGTGCTAAGCTTTCAAGATACTTGATTTTTTTATCTTCTCAAGAGAAGCTTCATTATTATTATAGTTCATGATGGCCTGTTTTCATAAAATAAAACCGAATGTTGTTCTAAAAGGGAATGCAGTGTTTACAGAACAATAATAATAAATGGATTTCACAACAGTAAAATTAGTGCATTTTTTTTAAATCTTCTTTGACCTTTAACTCAATAAAGAGGATTCTCTCAAATGAGAATTGTGTTGAGACAATGATGCAATGACCAATCTTTAAAAATGCAAATTGTTAGTCATAAAATATTGTGTTTTATCTGTAGAAACTTTATCTTATGCATTTATATCGATTTTTAGGTTACATTAATCATCCCATCCCAACAAGATTACTATTAGAATATTTTCAATGCATTTTGTAGCTTCCTGCAATTTTTACCAAAGACAAAGCTGTTTTTAAGCAAATGACCACATCATTTCTCATTGTCTGCCAAAATTATGCACAAAAAAAACAATAGTGATTATGATCATGCAAAACAGAGTTCGAAATACAAAAAGTATGGTTAATCAAAAAATGAAATGCATTCGACCCTTGCATGAGTTACAAGAAGCAAAACAAATAAACTGGTGAAACTTTTATGAGTCATCGCCGAAGGAAATAATATTAATGTTGTTAGCAGAGATGGAAAAACCCGAAATACCTTTATTCTTACCCATAGTAGTGACGTTATAATCTGCCTGAGTGAAATGAAGACTGCAAACTTTTGAATACTTCGTATACGGCTTGCCTCGCTTCAAAATCTGGTTCCACTTGTCTGCCATAGTCACGTCACGAGGAAACCGATGAAATTTCACGTTTTTCGTTTTGCCGGCGAGCGACGTGCATTGTGGGACAGTGCAATAATATCCCATCTTCCTTTCTTATTTGGTTTCCCAAACTTATAAATGTTTACAGTCGGCGAAACGAACACAACACATCGATTAAGATTGTAACCTCTAGTCCCGGACACAATTATGTTATTTAATTTATTTGTTGAAAACGTTATCACGTTGGTTTGGAAAAAAATGGAATCATCACACTGTAGCCTTGAAATATTTGACATCTATTTTTCCCTTCCCACTTTTTTTTTCGGAAAAAAATGGCCACTCTTGTGGACCATAAACTTTGGTTTGACGTCATTTTTTTTTTGCTTTGAATAACCATGCAATAGTACTTCGGTTATTATGCCATCCAGCAATCGACTAAATATTCCATCCATCGATATATAAAAAAAACATAAATTCAGTGGCAAAAAAAGTAAGCTGCAATTGGCAGAAAAAATTGAAAATCAACGGGCGATATTTACAACCCCCCCTGACATTTAAATTAGTAAGATGGATAGGGCTAAGAAGTAAACTAGAATCAGATTCAATGGGGATAAAAACTGCTACTTGCTCACTTCAGATGTCGCTACTACCACTAGTCCAAGAATTTGACAGCTAGCTGTCACTATCCTTAGTTTTTTTGTAAACAAACGACCTATTTTATGCTTTACGCACTGTTGCTTAGCTGTTGAATACAAAATTATGATTTTTTTCCGAAGTAAAGCTCTCCGAAGAAAACATTGATACCTGATAATTCGTCCAGACTATGGGGGATTTATTTCAAACCTGACAACTGTTATTTGAGAATAAAACGTCTTTGTTCACCAATCCAGGTTTAGTCCCATGCTTGTGCCAAATTTTCTGCAACTGTGCATATCAGTAAATAAAACTTAATAAATTGAAATGGTTTCCATTTGGAATAAAGCATTTTCGTTCACGTTTCTTTGCATCTAATAATCGACGAAATAAAATTGATTAATTGAAGAATTAAAATTCGTTGTATCTGATCAATTGGTCATAGACATTTAATTCCAACTTCCAACCATTCCAACACATCTTCAAAACTGGTCACACTATTTTTTTCATAAGTTTGATAAATGTCGGCTTGTTTATGCGCGAAGTTTTGTTTGTTTTTCTTTATAAAATACAACTGTTATAATAACAGTATAATTGCTTAGATATGTCAATTTGTGTGTTTGAACCAGTTTCGCACTAACAAGATGCCTTACTACTGCACCGTGCCGCGTTGCACGTCAATGGCTGGAAAGGCTAAGAATGTTTCATTTCATCAATTTCCGAGGGATGAGGAGCTTGCTAAACTCTGGAATGATATTCTGAAGCGAGGGAAACCGTATACAAAGTATTCTAAAGTATGTAGCCTTCATTTCAAGCCCGAGGATTACACAATAACTAGTGCGGGAAAAAATAAAGGTAAGTACCTACAAGCACGTTTGATTTTCTCATTACCTACTTACCTACGTTTTGATTTCTGTACCTATTTGTTGTCCGCGTCTGTTTTTGTTATTGTTTGAAAGTTATAAATAATGTTATGTTTACTTGACGTAATTTGATTGTTGTATGTTTTATATGTAGATAGAAGCTATGTTATTATCTAGTTGGGCATTAATTACATAGTTACAGCTGTCTATAGGTGCAGTGTTACAAACGAGCTTAGACCCAAGTTGTTCACAGTTACTACTGCTACTAGTTAAAAGTGCCAAAAGTCCTTGCAAAACCTTTGATAAACTGACCCAAATGTCTCTGTCACAAGTCTACTTGCAGAGATTAGATTTCTTTATACATTTCATTCATCAAATGGAAGTTTGTCTATTTCATGGGCCAAGGGTATCTTTGATACTCATATAAACTGACCCAAATGTTTCCATCATAAGTCTACTGGCAGAGATTTCTTTACACTTACCCAGATACTTCCATTCATCACATGGGATTTTGGGTTTTTCATGGGCCAAGGGAATCTTTGATACTCATAAAAATGCTCTTGGCAACACCATTGTGGGCACGGTGGGCCTGCTCACACTCACAACCCAAATGAGGTTGATGGGTTGATCACACAGGACACACACACACATTGTGTGCAAGCATATAACCTTATCAAAGGAGACTGGGCAAAAGTGGTCTATAAACTTATAGCAATATGGTTTTGATATTTTAATATATTGATTGTGAGTGACTCCTAATCCAATGTGACCACAACCTTTTTAGAGGGTTGGATGCCCTCCTGGCTCTTGGCGCAGAAACAGGTGCTCAATGTAAAGTCTAGACTAATTTACTTACATAACTCAAGCCATGTGAAGTTGAGGATTGAGTTTTAGCAGAAGTAAAGGTGACAGATATGATTTAGTACTTGTTGTTTGTCCATTGCTTGTTGCAAATGTCTTCATAGAAATTTTAGCTGAGAGGCGTGCAGTTTTTTATTCAAGATAAGGATATGTATGGATAAGATTGGGTCTTTGGCCGTCAACGAAGACGGTTGTGCCCGGGACGCTCTCTGTTATTTTTTTATGATAGTGGTATGTGGCAAGCACCCCTCGCTTGCCAGCGAAATCGAACTCTGCAAAATCGGTATTTTATCGGGTGGTGCGTGTTGTGTAATGTGTAGTTTCATGGATTATTTTTAATGATAGTGAGTTTTTAAAGTGATGGTGATGTTTTGTTTTGGTGGTGGTGGTGGTCGCCAAGTGTACCTGCAGGCTAATCTGGTGAGATCTTTCCATATTACAGTGACTTGCTCCTCTCTGCAAGATACACGCCATAATTCCGTCATTTTAAGTCACTACAGGTTTAATTGGCTAAATAATATACCCAACTTTAAGATATAATGCGTAGGTGATTCAAAATCAAAATATTTTATTTCACATAAGCCTACATGGGCACTTATGAAACGTCAGAAGCTAGGTGCACGGTTCCAATTGGTCGTTTCCTATGGAGAAGAGCCGGCAAGAAACTCCATGGTTACTCTTTTAAAAGATAATTGGCTTTTACAATAATTTCGAATTACAGTGTTAATAGTTATGGGAGGACAGTGTAGGCCTTTCAAAAAGTTTCAGATAAAGTACATACTTAAAAAAAAAAAAAAATTAAAATTAAAAGTCTACAGTTCACTAAGCCTACGACGTTCTCACATTCACAAGATTGTGTTCCAAAATCGTTATTGAGTTCGTGATTTTTTTCACATAACCAAAAACAACCATTTAGCTGGCAGGGACATTTGACTCTAACAAAAATAAGCAGTAAGTGACCTTTTTTTTTTTGCGAATTGTCAGTGATGCTCTTATTGTCTTCGGCACGCATACCGTTAGGCTTTGGAAACAAAATTCCGCAGCCCCTATATCCTTCGCCAGATGTGGGCGCCCGCGCCGACCCTTAGGCCGCATAGCAATTGGTATTTTAACTTTTAAGATACTCACTATTTGGGCTGACAGTGAAAGTGTAAACTGTAGATTGTGTAGAATATGACATACCTACTTTGATTTTCATTCACTCAAACTGCTGTCTGCAGGTGCAATCCTTGAAAAAGGCTTATACTCGAGCTAATTTAAAACAAATATGACGGATGGCTATCAAGTTTTAACGCTTTTAAATTTACTCTATCCTGAGCGCTATTTTCATTTACAAGAAAGGGGTCGCAACAAAAATCTGATGCTGCAATGTTATTGGTTGATCAGCATGGGTAAGCGTTACATAGTGGCCGAACGCTGCAGGCGGGAATAAACCTTGCGATGCGCGCCCGCCAAAGTACTATCGCGGAAAGCCAGCAAAGGCGCATGGACGCTATTATAGAACCTGGGCGGTAACAGAGGTGGTCATCTTGTGCGCGGGATTTTGTTTTGAAAGTGGTTGGTTATGGGTGTCGGCGATGTAACTATGAACAGGAAAGAAGAATTCGGGTGACGCGGATCGGGATTTTTGTCGGGGTCTTATTAATTACTTGAGCCGAATAGTGCGCTTTTAACTCCGAACTATATTATTTGCAATCGCATCAACCCGAGGTGAGCAGCGGCGAGCTACAGATTGAACTTGTACGGCGACGGAGCTGGACATAAACAGCGAGGATCGGGCCGATCGCGATCTGAACAGTGCTGCTGAAAACGCATCAGAATTAAGAAGAAAAGAATCGAGAAAGCAGTTTAACCCCTGACAGAGAGAGTTTTCATGAGAGACTTGATTAACCACGCTAGGAATAAACCAAGACAAAAGTAAATGCACGAAATCTTAGAAGTAAAAACTGTTACGAAACACATCAAGAATCACAGGACGTGCTATCTCGCACATGTTCACAGACGCGGCAAACCACACCTTTTATATGCAGCAATGCAGTAAAAGGCCAAATCCAAGAGAGTAGGCTGACCGATTTACGCATGGAACGACAACCTAAGACAGGACATGGCGTGCTTCAACAAGGAAATCAACTTCTGGATGGACATGGCTGAAGACCGATACAAGATCACGAAAGCAGCCAGCGAGATATACAAGAAACCTGAAACGGACAGCAGCGAGTCCTTGGACAAAGACTCAGAAAACAGCAAAGTGTAACACAGCACAGCAGGGAGATAGAAAAGAGCCGAGAACGAAGCATATCTCCGCCAATGGATTCAACGGTGAAAATGGAACGGAGCCCACTGGCGGCGACATAGTAAAAAGATGCCCATCCTTAGATAAATATTACCCGTCTCTCCACTAGTCCATTGCTTACTCAAGGATGCATATCCGGTAGGCTCGCAAATCCTTCCATATCCTGACGGGCACGGTCTATTCCCTACCATTACCCGCGCCCCCCGGTCTACTCTTTGATATGCAATGGCTTCTGTAACCCCATGAACCATGAGGCTCCAGGGGCTAGTGCAAATCCTGGGGTTCATTCGATTTATCGAGTCTGGTTAAACCACGCTGGGGTCGGTGCATTTCATTCATTCATTTGTTCACTTAAATTATAATCTTGCAAATTTTCAGGACAATGGCGAACTCTACGTAAAGATGCGATACCGTCTCAGAACCTACCTTCAGACACACCAGCACCATATACAAGAAGACAGTCCGGTGCCTGGGTACCCAGCAATGTACCTGCATTAGACCCACAGGTAAATATCTAAAATCATCATCTGAGGCCGAAAGACGTCCACTGCTGGACATAGTCGTCCCCAAAGTGAGACCGGTCCTTTGCTTCTCGCATCCAGCAGATTCCCGCGCCATTCACCAGGGCCCTGTTTATGAAAAGTTACAAGTCTACACATTCACAAGTTGCCTAGAATGTTAATTTTCGTTAAATTCGTAGCTCATCTCCTTATTCATAATCAGCCTTAATGTTCCCACTGCTGGGACACAGGCATCAGGTCATCTCTCTCTTTTGACCACATTTTAAAAAAGAAAATCGAATTTATACACTTATTGCAGTACTAGGCACAATACTTGTAAGACAGAATAGAGAGTCGCCGGACACTCAGGGTTTACACACATCAACACGGTCTAGGGATATTTTTAAAAAAGCGGAATGAGCAGGAAATCTTGCCCCATTTGTGTTCTGTGGGGCAAGATTACGGGCCCCAGCACCTGTTGGACGTATCGTTCTGCCGTCATATTGCCCCGCACCCAAACGAGATCCGTCCGTCCTCCAAGACGAATTCCTGCCCAAACCATAATTGTTCCTCCTTGGTATGGGTGAACTTCCTGAGGGTTCTGAAGACGGCTCCATCGTCCAGGAACTCGCCAAACACGCGTCCTTCGTGAATCTGGATGGAAGCCGAACCTGGATTCATCCGTGAACAGCACATTGGACCATTGCTCACGGCCCCAGTCCACGTGGTTCCGAACCCATTCTAATCGTCGTCCACGATTGCCTCTCCGTAAAGGTGGGACCCGGAGTGGTCTACGAGAGCGTAGATTGCTTTCATGCAGTCGCCTTCTTACAGTTTGGTCACTCACAAGCACTTGGTGTTCCACTCGCAGCCTTTGGACCAATTGAGTCGCCGTTGCATTTGGTTGAGCTCGCGCAGTAATTTGCAAAAAACGGTCTTGTCTGGGGTAGTGATGCGACTTGGCCCCCGGTGCCTCTCCGCTACTTCACCTGTGGCACGATAGCGTGTCCACAATCTTGAAATTACATTTTGGTGGGTCCCTACGGCCTCAGCAACATTACGCTGAACAGACCCAGCTTCCAGCAATCCCACAGCTCGTAACATCTCCGCCCTCGTCAAATGTCGGCGTTGCATGGCTACAATACCTCAATTTTAACTTTATCTTTCGTTTAAAAATGAAAAAAAACTGTAACTAAACGTAATTCGTATTGTTTTCTAAATTTCGCACAAATGAAAATTCCCTCTCCTACACATCAAGACATTTTTATGCCACCGAAACAAAAGAATTTTCAAAAATTTGAATTTGGAATTAGTCTGAGATAAATTACAAACAAATCGGTGTATAAAAGATTCCAATGCGGCCAGTACTTTTCGAGTTATTTAATTGAGTATGAAATATCCCTAGACCGTGTTGATGTGTGTATTATGATTTTCTACAAGTTGAAATTACAAAAAAAAATTGATATACACGATTAAAAGTGTCACAATATAAGTACTTTTGAACAAAATAATTCCATAATTGGTAACAGAAGGCTTGTAAGTTTTGATAAACAGAGCACAGGTCTAAGCGACCGTCTGGGACATAAATTGAGCAAATTGATACTTGCGTCAATTTGCCGTGTTATAGTCATGTCATGGAACAGTCAAAGAATTAAAGTCTTGATTTTAATATTATTATTTCAGAATTAATTTACATTCCATACATGGTTAGTAAAAGGGTACTAATAACTATGTTAGTACATTATTAATTATGTATTTATTATTATTATTTACAATTGCGCTATTTAATATTATACAACGTGTAACGGAATAAACGCAAGAGCTCATACACCCCAATTAGAATATTAATTTATAAGACTAAAATAATATCTATAATTTAATTTAATTAAACCACACCTTAAATTAACTATTTTCTACACATAAGATAGCTATGAGCGTATTACAAATTTGGTTATGCATTTAAGTAGGCTTTATTCCTTTGAGATAAGGCTTAAATTTCCTTAAATAAAATATATTATTACCTTGTTATGACGCAGTGGTTCTAATTTCAGTTAAATAAAAGATTTTTTAATGAAAAATTAACATATAAATAATGACGGAAATCGATTCAGAAGCCGATTCTGAGCAAACTACTTTCAGGTCTTGCGCTTATTCTGATACACGTTGTATAGGGCACCTCTAGATCCGTGGACAGTATTCCAGTGCTTCACAACCGGGCAATCAACCCTCCCCAATATGGTATTCAGAAGGCTGTTGGTGCTTCCCCGCACGCGGCGCATCAGGGAGGCCACTCGTTTTCGCACTATTGCCCTAAAGCAGTCCGTGTTGGCCTCAGCAAACATACCTGATGCACTACAAAAGCGAGGCAACCCCAACAGCATCCTAAACCCATTATTGTACAGGACCCGCAGGGCATTAAAAGATCTACGCGTATAACGGACCCACAGGCTGCAGGTGTAAAATGTCTGACAGTAAGCCTTAAAAAGAGCAATTTTAACTTCTTTTGTACACCTTGCCATGTAAAGACAGATTTAAGTTATTCGTTAATTGGCTTAAAAATTACAAGCAACGAAATGCAGGATCAAAATGAGCTAAGCAGTCAACGTCGGGCGGCCGCACAGCCTACCGATGTCGGGTGAGCATCCCACTCGCTGTTCGAGTCTTATGGAACTAGTCCTGCACCCTAATCCACACTACCTTCCTACTCCATACTTCCATACTAATATTATAAATTCGAAAGTAACTCTGTCTGTCTGTCTATGTTACCTTTTCACGCCTAAACCACTGAACGGATTTCGATAAAATTTGGCAAGGAGATAGATGGCATCCCGGGGAAGGACATAGGCTACTTTTTATCGACATACTACGCGGGCGAAGCCGCGGGCGGAAGCTAGTTGCGTAATACACGATCAATCAGAAATTGGAATCGGTTCGAAACAAATGTCTAATCCATTGCTTCATAAGTTCGATGAAAAAATCTGCTCAACAACGTATCTTACGAACTTACGAAGCAATGGATTAGACATTTGTTTCGAACCGATTACAATTCTGACCGATCGTGCATTATGCAATTAGGGTACTGAGGCCGTAGATAAAGTGACATTCTATCAGCGATAACGATGATGGAAAACGCAAAAATGTATAGGACTGACATAAGCTATCAAAAAGCTTACGTCAATTCTGTTGAAAGTCGTTGTAGAAATATGAAACGCTTCCGAAGCAATTGTCACTTGTCTAGGCCCTCTGGAGTTTGTTGCGCCACTTCTTCTCAGCTAAAGCACTAGGAAGTGTTGAAGGGTAAAGTAATTTTGACATTGAAAAAGTGCTAATTCTCCACCTAATTCGATTACATGATTTTTGATTTTGTATGCTTAACCATGTAACTTCTTAATTCCAGTTACGTCATCAAGCACAACATCTGGCCCAGGCTATCTACATGCAAACTATGCTAGCAATGCAAGCAGCTGGCGTACAAGACCCTATGGCACTTACCTCATTGTGTAATGGTAAGTCACCATTAGATCAAATTATATGCAACTTAGAATGATCGAAATGTTGCCCCCTTTACATGGGACTTAGACATAACTGGCGAAATGCGGGTGTACTATTAGGTAAACCTCTGCCTAACTCTTCGGGAAATACAGGCGTGATTTTATAATATCTTAATCGTACCTTAATATTATAAATGTGAAAGTGAGTTTGTTTGTTTGTTACGCTTTCACGCTAAAACGGCTGAACGGATTTAGATTTAATTTGTCACATGGGTAGACCATGACCTGGAATAAAACATAGGATACTTTTTATCCCGATATTCCAACGGGATCGAGACTTACGCGGGTGAAACCACGGGGCCCAGCTAGTGCAACAAAATTGCCAAAAAGTACCAAAACATGAAGCTTCAAAGATACGACAAATTATGTTTTGTTTATATTAAAGCAAATCTGTAATTTACTGCTACTATAACGAATTACTTCACTTACATTTTCAACAAGATATTAAAAATTTAGTTCTTGAAATGTATTCAGCTCAACAAATGCTCATTAGTAAGATTGTGCCTCTAATATATAGAACAATCTTATTTAACATCTTGGCCCATGCTCTGTTGTAGCGCTTGGGACCACAAGACCAACTGCCTGCATCATCCCAATGCTAAGCAAAAGCCTCTCCCCATGACTTCAGCTCTTTCGATCCAGGGGTAATTTGGATCACTAGTCGTTTGTTTTGTCCAGCTCGTCCCGCCATTTTCTACGGAGTCTGTCGCGACGCCTTCTAGTCACGGCTCCACATAGGGGTTATTCTACTAGAACGACAATAATAATGATCATAATATCTCTTCCACAGGTCTACCACAACCTTCCACAGACGAATCACCACCAAACACTTCAACAAACCCACAACCAGAAACCCACGATGACGAAGTCCACACAACCAATCAAGAATTACACAGAACGAACCACGACAACCAGGACACCGAAAATAGAACCTCATTCCAATGCGAAGAGTGTTCAAAATGCTTTAAAGACCCTGATGTATTCGTATTACATAAACGGATACATCAAAATCCGGAAGTCAATGGTAAAGAGAATTTTGATCTAAATACTTTGAAACCGGAAATGTTGAAGTCAAATCCTATACTAGCGAATTTGCTGAAGAATACAGTGGAGAGAAATTTCACGAAGAATCATTTTGAGAAACAGCTTATGGTGAGTTTTTCAAATATGGAGAGTTACTTACGAAGCGTGGCTAAGTATGATGAGGAATGTGATAATAGTGACTTAAGTGAATCCTTAGATGATAGTAATTTAGTTATTGATGAAAATTTAGCTTAGATTTAGTAGCTTTATTTTTAAAATCCAGAATCTGCTGAAAAAATACCAAAAAAAAAAATTTTGTTCGACCCCGATTAATATCGAACTGGATTGGAACGCTAATACGGGATCTTTTGAGTTCGAAACTATCCGCGCCTAAAAGCCCAAATATTTTTTTGGGCATTTTTTAACCCAAAAATAAAAATAATAAACCTTGTATTTGACTAAATAATTCCAAAATGATTTGGAACTAATTTTTATAAACTCTTACACTATTTGACATTCATTTTGAATATATTTAGTCAAGTCATAGTAAACCAAATTAAAATAAAGAGATAAGTAAAAGTAAATTTTTCAGCAGAATTTAAATTGGATAATAAGACTGTATTTTTAATAATAATACACTTATAAAATGGCAGACTTTATAACAATAATAAATAATAATAATGTTGGTAGTATTTCTTGTAGTGTTTTTAGTTAGAACATGTAAACGAATATGCTAGACGTTTAAAAAAAATATCGACGTTGCCATTTTCAAACTGGTATGATCTTCAATTTTTTTTTTATGGCTGTATTCTACAGCCTAAAGATTTATTACTTTTTGCATAGAGTAGGTAATTAATTTCTAAAATCGATACAAAATACAACTATTCTGGAAGTATTTATAAAAAAAAAACGTTCATGGTTAGTCAAAATAGTTATATCCTATTTGCTTAGGTTTTTTTTAATATTCTACAGAATATTTAGATTAGTCTAAAGACATGCACAAAACTGAATAAAGCTAATACTTGTTTGAAAAAGGCTAATAACTCGTAACTAATGAATGACATTACTTTAAAAACTACTACAACACATAAATAAAATTAATTAAAACTAAGTCTGTCATTGTAATAAATGTAGATACCCACCTCTAGCATTTAAGATGATGTATATTTTTTGTATTTTCCCATACATAAATGTAGGAATCACTGAAGATTTGCTATATCTATAGATGGGTCTTAAAAGTATTTCATACAGTTTTTGTAACCCAGTATGTTAGTAAAGACATAGGAAAAGATGTAATTACGTAATGAACCAAATTGCAGCTTCGGGGCGTACGATACGCCCCATTTCGCTTCTACATAAGGTTTTATTTTTCCTATGGCAAGTATTATAAGGTCCAATTTGTGTATTGATCTCAAAAATATTGGATCCACTTTCATCTATCTATCTATACTTACGTATAAAAATCAATTGCCGTGCATTAGTCTCGCAAAAACCTCGAAAATTGCTCGACCGACCAGATCTTTTTTTTTTTGTTCCTCTCAATACCAGAATTGTTTAGGATTTTTTTTTTTTAACCCACTGGAACATGCCGGAAAATCGAAAAAAATTCACTGGGTCATCGAAGTTCACCGGGTCATCTAGTACAAAATAATAATTGAAATTCAATTTGAGCCCTAATAATAATATTATTACATAATGAGGAGAATACTGATGCATAAGAGTATAAATCAATCCGAGCATCGAAATTAAAAGTGTTTTTTTTTTTTTTTTTCAAACACTACTTTTTTGTGATGAGCCTACTATGGGTTTAGCCAAGCTTTGACTAGCTACAGGGACTAAATTATTGGATTTGGATACATTTGATTGTATTTTCGTATGCAGACTGGCGCCGACATTAGATATACGCAATTAAATTTATTGTCGTCTCCACCTCCATTGTCGATTTTTTTTTTTTACTATTCGATTTTATATGGATGCAAAAAGCAGGTTTTATAATTCAACACAAAATATTACAAGTCATATAGTATATTAAAAAAATATGAGATGGAGTCGATATTTCAAATTCATTCTATAATTCGTCTTTTAATTCGATTTTTTAAGAAAATATTTTTATTTTTATGTGCAACAAACATTGCAAATATTAATTTCGTCCAAATATGACTATTGCACTTAGAATTATTTATTATGTATAACAAACTAAAAAAAAATCTTTGCTTTGCAATAATTTTATATACTTACAGCTATTTTTTTTAACCTTTTAAATACATAAATGATCAATCTACTTAGCCTTTTCCAACTATGTTGGGGTCGGCTTCCAGTCTAACCGGATTTAACGGATGCAGCTGAATACCAGTATTTTACATGGATCGACTGACCTTCACAACCCAGTTACTGAGTAACACGATACCCCTTGGTATGACTGGTTGTCAGACTTTTGGGCATCTGACTACCCATAACTATAAATAATATCCACCGTTAAAAAAATTAAATTAAAAATGCGAATTTTGATAGAAAAGACTGTTCACCACCGATTTTGCAAAAAGTTTTACCATTTTTGGTAAAACTCGAATAATTTAAATGTAACTAAAAAAAATAACTAGATTTTAGATTTAGTTTTCGATTTTAGTGCCTTAGATTTTAGCTTTTATAATAATATTAATAAGCGGAATGAAACTTTGATTTTGTATAAAGTATTTTACAAAACGTAGGTTTTAGGTAGCTTAGGATTTTGGAAAATTTTAAACTTTTCTAAAATATTTTGTATGGGAAGACATTTTTTTTGTATGAAACTTACTAATTATGTGTCTTATAAAAATAATAAATTCGTATAGAAGCTAATACATAATCAGCCTATAATGTTTCCCACTGCTGGGACACAGGCCTCTCTGTGAGAGGTTGCTGTCTTTTTCATTGTGCCCTACCATTATGATTCTTGGGCAGGTGATGTACCGGGCAGGCCAAGGTGACAGTTAACAGTTGCATCGCACATGATCGTGTCACATTACGTAGGAGTTTTTTTTATCGTCTCATAATGACCTGCTATAAGAATGTATGCAAACCCCTCTGGTGTCATGGCAAATAAATGTTTGAAATTGAATTCTGGCTTCTATACGAATTCATTATTTTTATGCTTTAATACTATCATATTTAAAAGGTATGACAGAGCTTCAAGTATTATAATTTGGAAAAAATCTTAACCAATAACTATGTACTTCTGTACTTAAGTTTATTCAAATACTTTTACACTTCAATAATATTTTTAAAACTACATGCTCAGAGGATAACTCAAGAGATCACAGTCTCTCTTAAAGTCCAGACATAATCTTGGTCAGATCATGTGAGTATTATGTAGATAAATGTCTGAAATGGTATTTGAAGGAAAGAACCACACAGACTTGAGTGAACCTGTGCTGATCCAGTCAGTGCATGCATGTGTCAATAATTAAACTCAAAGCCTTTATTTTGAATTAAACCAATTACAGGCACTTTTGAACTGTCAATGAATCGGTCAGTCAGAAAGATGAAGCTAGTTACACATTCCAAAGCGTAATAAGTTCCTATGGAGAAGAACAGACAACTTTTAAAATCTAAATATTGTTACAAAATATTGGTTACATCAGTCAAAAACAGCTGATCTTCACAATGTTTAAGCCCATTTTAATAAAAGTATTTATCTGCTTATACGTTTTATCCTAGTGGATTTCCTACTTAGAAAGTAGATACCTATGACAAATAAAGTCACATCAGCATTTCAGAACAAAATTCCCAGAGTAATGTATTTCCTGTTCCAGATTATCAAGAATTATTTACCTCTATAGTTATGAGATGGTTATCCCCCTGAAATAAAAACCTATACAGTGAAATGTGACTCCATATTGCAAAATACACATGCTTTGTGTGCCTAGGGGACTTTCTCAGAACATTATTGCAATGAAAGCTTGCTTTGTATAAACAATTAATAATAACACTGATAAAAAAATCGTCATTTACTGACAAAATGTGGGTGTAAACCTGCCTACCCCTTTAGAAAAATGCAGGCGTTATTTTATGATAATTACTTCTTTTTTTTTAATACATGACGTAATGTGCCTGACATCCCCGAAGGGTTAGGCAGAGGTGTACCTATAGTACACGCCCATTTCGCCAGTTATGTTTAAGTCCCATGTAATAGGGGGTGAGCTTATTTAAAAACTTAATATTAAATGGTCTGCCTCGTTGGTTTAGTGATCAGTGACTGCTGAGCATGAGGTCCTGGGATCGTTCCCTTCTTCAGGCAAAATGTTATTAGGTTTTTCATTAAAAATTTCGTAGTAACAGCCCGGAGTCTGGATTTGTGGCCACTGGATGGCAATAGGCACTATTACATGAGACTTGAACATAACTGGTGAAATGTGTGTGTATTGTACGTCTCTGTCTAACCTCGGAGGACTATAGGTGTTATATTTAATTAATATTACTTGAAGCTCTGACTACCCAAATAGTATTGATTTAATTTATATTTTCAAAACAATATTTTTCTACAGTATCACTCTTGAATTTGAAACTAATAAAAGCCTATGGAATTTCTGAAGCTTTTGTTTACTGGAATTACCTCGGAATTGTAAAAGCCTGATCAGTATAAATAATTGGCCTGTAATGTTCCCACTGCTGGGACACAGGCCTCCTCTCTGGGAGAGGGAGTGGGCTATCCACCACGCATGCCCAGTGCGGGTTGGTGGATATCACATTTCCTCGAATTTTTTATTTATGATTATTAAATCTGGTCTTAAATCTCATTCACGTGATTTGATTAGCTTTTGTTATTTCTGCCAGGAACAGTATGCGCCTCAGCAATCATCGTCTATCATCTGAAATACGAACGTGCGATAATGATATATGTTATAGAGCTGTTATAACTATGAAAGTTCTTACCTATTTTGTGTTACCATGGTTATAAAATGTGTGATTAACAACTCTATGCAATTCCAAAAAACTTTTGCCTCTACGGGGAGTTACTTTGTGGCATGTGGCGCGACGTTCGTACTAATTCGGAAACACGAAGATTACCGAAGCGCATATCTTTTCTGGTTTTACTGTACATTAGCTATGGCAGCAGACTCGATCAGGCTTTTAGAAAGTTTCAAATATTTTTATAGACAAAAAATCAATGCATAGTAACTAAAAATGTATTTTTGTAGTACCTACCATATCCTTAATTAAGGACAGTCTGGGAAATTTTTTGTTGAAAAAATTGACTCCTAATGTCAATTTGCCGTTTTATTGCCATTTCATAAAACTGTCAGAGCATGACAGTTGTGATTTTAATATACGGACAATTAAATTTGGTAAGGAGTCAATTTGCTTATCGATTAATTTCCCTGTTTTACTATACTGTGTTCATTTTACAATGGTTATTATGACAAATGTTGATTATTCGATTTTTGATTATTTTAAAGAACGAATTATAGTCGATCTGGCTTAAAAGTTGTGCTATGTAAACAAAACCGGCCAAGTGCAGACTCAAAATCAGAAATCATATTTATTTATTGAAATTAGGCTGAGAATCGACACTTTTTGAACGTCGCAATAACGTCAACGAACAAAATATCATAAGACAGTCCCCCAAAACGCCCGTACTTCACCACTTCCACGCTTTAGCTGGGTAGAAGAAGTGGCGCAACAAACTCCCCAGTAGCACAGCTGTCTGATCAGTTAGAAAAACTCCTCGTGGGGCAATCGTTCCGTATTAAATTATGTCAGTTAAGTACCTATTTTAGCACAACCTAGCTATTACGGTTATCAATATATAACCCAGTGACCTACAGACAGATGGCTCAGTAATAAAGAACCACTCCCCCTTTGAGTACGGAACCGCAAAAAGTTGCTTTTGTATCATCATCTGCCTACCTTTTTCCAACTATGTTGGGGCTTCCAGTGTAACCAGATGCAGCTGAATACCAGTAATTTACATAGAAACTGCCTATCTGACCTCCACAACCCAGTTACTGAGTAACCGACGATAATCATTTGTATGTGTCATATTAATCAATGTAAAATGCACGTAGTATAAAAATTGTTGGAAGAGTTCTGTTTACCCCCAATTGTAATAATTGAAGATATGCGACTGATTTAACATTACAGTATTTTTAAAAAGACTTATTTTTTTCTTTTGATCTCTTTTAAAATAAAAAGCTGATAAAAATTATGTTTTTATTAAATAAAAAGTATTATTAATACCTTACTTTTTGTTTTAATTGATACATACCATCATCTGCCTGCCTTTTATCAAATACTAGCTGATGCCCGCGACCTACGTGGATGTCGGTTATTATATACTAAAACCTTACTCGAGAACCACTCTATCCATTGGTGGAAACAGCATGAAAATCGGTGCAGTAGTTTTTGAGTTTATCGCGTACAGGACGACAGACAGACGCGGCGGAGGACTTTGTTTTATAATATGTAAGTATGTTGGGTCAATTATGAGTGGGCCTATCCTGACATCTGCACGCATAGTCAGTCATAGCTCAACACAAACTTAGGAGCTCAACGACTCGAAGAACCATAGGTATAGCTTGCCCACTACCGCATTTTATGCTATACCGAAAAACGGGGTGGTATATACAGTATGTTGTTAACTAACAAACGGCATTCATCTTTTTTTTTAATAAATATATTTTAGAAGCGGTTAAAGTATTTTTAAAGAAAAAAATAAATAACCCGCAGTAATAGGGCGTAGTGATCATACATGGTAAAAAGAAATATTATTTATAAAGATAGTAAAATTTTCACGAAAATGATTATATATTATTATGTAAAAGTAAGTAAGTATATTGTTATGTAAAAGTAACACTTTACACTCACACTTGTCTTATAACGTGGAAAGATAAGTGTGCGTGTCATCATCTGCCTAGCCTTTTCCCAACCATGTTGGGGTCGGCTTCCAGTCCAACCGGATGCAGCTGAATACCAATATTTTACATGGAGCGACTGCCTATCTGACCTCCACAACCCAGTAACTGGGTAATACGATACCCCTTGGTAAGACTGGTTAACTGATTTTCGGGCTTCTGACGATCCGTAACGACTGTCAAACTTCCGCAAATGACAGCCGGGACCAACGGCTTAACGTGCTTTCCGAGGCACGAAGGAGTCTCGGTGTGTAAAGATGGTCACCTATCCACGGACCAACCCCGGCAAGCGTAGCTTAACCTGATGCATCGACCCGTGCGGCTGTTATTACTTAACCACGAGCTCCTCCTTGTTGTGTTTTTTTTTTTCTTAATACAATAGACACATATTTAGTAACTTACTATTCCTCAAGAGTCATAAAAAAACCCTGTAAGATATTGACACGTGTTGCACCTCTCAACGAGGCATCCTCGGGATGACGATTGACCTGTCGCGAACCCGAACACGACGTGGTTTTTATTACTCTTGAGGCTAAGTCTTTTAGCTAATAAGTGATTGAAATATAACTTAAACTCCTAATGCTCGGTTCCTATAAACAAAAACGAATCGTTTTGCTTACCAATGGTAACTTTTTTTTTATCGCCAAATTGGCCATATAAATTGCTTCTTAAGGGAATTTTACCTAAGTACTTCCTTATGGGGGGGTCTACTATGCAAAGCTGTGAGATCTTTGCTTCATTATTGGTAAAGATACAAGAATCTTAATTTTAACCAATAACGGTCCGTAAATTATAGGAATCGGCCATATGTAACGATAAATGATAATTAATTTGTGCAAACACTTTTAAAACTTGATTAGGGTCGGTGTTTCCTATTCGACTACTCTAAAAGAAACTCAGAGGTCGCAGTCTCTCTAAAATGGAACTGAGCGGGTCATGTCAGTCAGCCGCATGCAGTGACCGCTGGGCAACCAAGGCAACAGTCTCCACACAGTGAGTGCCTAAGATGGACGACGCCGCTGAGGCCGCTCCAGAAAGAGGTCATGACCTTGCTGGTTCGAGGTGGCTTAAGAAAAGTATACTTGGACAATTTGCGGGAGCCCTGTGCCCAGAAGTGGGACAGTATCATTACCATCTTCCTTCCCTTGTCCCATGTTAGTGGGTTCGGCGCAAAAATATTTCTGTTTAACCGACTTTTTGAAAAAAGAGGAGGTTCTCAATTCGTCTGTATGTTTTTATGTATGTTACGCGATAACTCCGCCAATTATGGATCGATTTTGATGATTCTTTTTTTGTTTGGTAGGTCATGCTTCAGAGGTGGTCCCATATAAATTTTATTAACTTTGCTTGCGTAGTTTTTGAGTTACCTTCAATAATTACGTATTTTTCCCACTTTGTCTATGTAGACGACATCTTATTTGACTCCGTCACTGTTATTTATATAGCAGGTAGTGATGTTCGAATTTGTGTGGGGTAGGTACCACAACTAAAAAGTGAAAAATAAAAACTTGTTACAAAAAAAACAGCCGACTTCCAAAAAAACCACAAAAAAAGTAAAAAATAACTTTAATTTCGGAAGTCGGTGGCAAAAAACGAAAATTGAAAGGCAAAGACACCGACTTCCGAAAAGTTATTTTTCACTTTTTTAGTGTTATTTTTTGGAAGTTGGTTGTTTTTTTTTTCTTCCATTCTCCTCTGTCAGCCGTCATTCTATCATTCACTCCCTTCTCTTTCATCCCTCACACAATCCATCCATCTTTTCTGTGGTCTTCCTCTCCCTCGTCTCCATCCATCAACATTTATATTCATCATGGATTTAGTTATGGGCTAACAAAAAAAAAAAATGGACTTTATGTAATGATAACGCTAACCTCGTATCTAAGTTCCGTGCCGACATTACCATCGACACGCTAACACCACATGAGAAAAGAAATGGTTAACACGAAGAAGACATGACTTCAGTACCTATGTCGTTGGAATATCAATTACCTAGCAGCCGTTTTGTAATTCAGTAATAAACAAATATACAGTCACAGATATCAATCTGATGCGTAGTAAAACAAGGATAACGCTGTCTCTTTCACTCTTTAGCTGAATGTAGATCTATCTGGCCTTGTTGTTCCCAAAATACTTAGGTATACGTCGGGGATTCCCCGCACCATAGAGTTGTGAAAGCTTTTTAGTACAGGTATGAGGTAACAATAATTGTTGCTAAGTGTTTTATAATGCACGATTTTTTTATATCTTACACAAGTTGTAATAATATGCAAGTTTTATGATTAGTAGTTTTGTATCTCGCAAAGCTGTGTAGGTAGGTTTGTCACAAGTAAAGCCAGCAACAAAAGTCGTTGTAATTTCGGAATTTTCATAATTTAGAATTTTCGTTTCTTTCCAAACTAAGTACCTATTCTTTACTTTTCATTTCAACAGTTACAAATAAGCACCTACTTAGGTCATTATTCATTCATTTGCATTCATAATATCGCTAGAAACTTTGGATACTGATATTACCACATTAGATCTAGGTACTTTTAACGCTGTCGAAGGCACTAATATTGATCCTAGTGGGAATCGACCCCGTGACCCGTTGTAGTGCAAAATCTCTAACTAAGGGCAAGATTCACAGACCGCACACTTTGATTTTAGATACTTTGCTAAGTAAAGTAAGCGATTCATCCATAGAATATGAACCTTATTCTCATCTCCTTAAAGTTCATAACATAACCTCACGCCTGTATTCCCCGAAGGGTTAAGCAGAGGTAAACCTGTAGTACTTACTTAGTACCCACATTTCACCAGTTATGTTAAGTCCCATGTAATAGGGGGCGAGCCATTACTTACTGAGAAATCCCTGACGGAAAAACTCAACAATACTTTTGCCGACCGGGGAACCGAACTCAGGATTTCATGGTCAGCAGTAGCTGGCGACCACAAGACCAACGAGCCAAACCGGGGGTATACACTGATTGAGTAATCTATCCATTAATTTCTCAGTACTTACCAGGTTGAGGTGTAATTGGCCCCCGGTAGATGAAAATAGGCTCGCCCCGTGTATACTTAGGATTTAAACATAACGAAATGTTATAAATGGAGGGACTCTTTCAGTCCTTGTATGTTCCACCAGAGCAGTGGTGGCCCAGTGGTAACGGGTCCGACTTACGAGTTGTAGGTCTTGGGATCGAACCCAGACAGGTTGTGACGTTGCAAAATGACATCTTAGGCGACATCTAGCGGTAGAACCTTGTAGCTCAAGAGTTTCTCGATACCGAAGACTAAACGCTGTTATTGGGTTTTGATAATTGTCTTGATGTTAATTAATTATTCGAAATTAATTAACATTCAGATTTAATCACCCAAATTTTATAGTCATGCAATGTCAGATAAATTAAAATTGAAGATATTATCTTAGAATTTCACAAGTGGACTGTCACTTGTGTCAAACAATTCTGTTTAGTCTGTGGTTAGATCTTTCTCGAAGGTCGATGAAAAGGAGTCAGGTCTTTGGTCCTGCGTGTGTGACGAGAAGGCTGTTTCTTCCCGATCCTGGTCAATCCTACGCGACGATGGGGATTCATCAGGTATGTTATTTGAGAGGCACCAGTTCGGTGTTGATCAGACTGTGTCCGGCCAATAATCTTATTGGAAATATATCATAGATGTTGTTTCAGTATTAGCCGAACCTGTCTGGCTTTTTATATTGGCCTGAACTGATGCGAACGTGAGAAGACGTGACGCCC
The DNA here is from genome assembly GCA_949152455.1 of Lithophane leautieri. Lineage (NCBI taxonomy): Eukaryota > Metazoa > Arthropoda > Insecta > Lepidoptera > Noctuidae > Lithophane > Lithophane leautieri. The sequence goes on from OX424486.1 coordinate 1,862,907, forward strand.
TGGTGCCGTCCCGAGGTCTAATGAAATAGCAGTTAGTCCCGACTAGTGGCGGGCAGTGTGCTGGTTGACCCGGGCAGTTATGAGGTTGGATCCAACGAGTGCTGGCAGTGTGGCCATCCTTTGAGATTGGAAGGCCTTACCTATCCGGTACCTCGTGCGAGATAGGTCGCCGCTCCAGGTAAAGAAAGATTAGCGTCATCGTTTTCTTCCGGACGTTCCCGTAGGCCGCGTGTTCGTGGGAACACAGAGTTTCCTCTGTGTTCCATGCCAAGGGACTTGATTCCGTCAACTGAGGTAGAGTAGTCAACGGAGCGAGAGTTCTCAACTGAGTGAGTGAGAGTTGCATCTGCAAGTTATGCTAACTAACGTTTAATTTATTGTGGCAGATCCTTTGAGAGAGTGATACCCACGTGACCATTTTCAGAAAGTCATTTCAGAGTGTTTAAGGCTCTCATGCAGTGACTAGGTAATAAGACCAGTTGATATAAATTACATGTGTTTGGTTGTGTCTCTGGGTGCTTTGCCCAACAGTTATATTCCTTTTATGAGCACAACCATAATAGGTCACTTATTATTCGATTGAGCTAGAAGTTGTTAAGCGTTCATCTCACGAATCCTCACAAGCGACCTGAGCTTGTTGTATTTAGTCTCATCCTTGTATTTCCCCTAACACACCTTGTTACGGAGACGTGGTGTGTTAGAGGTTAATACCTTATAAAGGTGTTAGAGGTTAATACCTTATAAAGATTGGGAAAGTTCTATATGTTTTAGTGGCTTGCCACAAGATTTGTATACCTTTGTTATTGTTATATTTACAATAAACTTAGTAATGTGTAAGAAGGTAATTGTTTAATTGGTTCTTCCCCTAGCTATTATACCTAATAAATTTACTTTAGCACGGTCTGTAAGGTACCGGGTTACAAGGTGCATTACTTCATGCAATTTATTTCTCACCGCTACTCTCAAACCGATGAAGGAAAACATCGTAAGGAAACCGGCTTTTCCTAGAACCAAAAATTCGAAGACATATGTGACATCTACCAACCCACATTGGGCCCACTTGGTAGATTACGGCCCACTCCCTCTCACAGAGAGGAGACCTGTGTCCCAGCAGCGCAAACGTTATAAGCTGATTATGCTAGCTAAATATGAGTATACAGGTATCTACATCTCTGCCTAACCCCTCAGAGAATGCAGGCGTGATTTTATGTAGTAGATATGTATTTTGTTAACCAAACCCGCAATTACTAACATTATCTAAGTCTCTCCATTTTCACCGATCTAAGGACCTAAGCTGTGCCCGAGAATTCATGCACCACATTTTCGGAATTCTCCATATCGACAAACTCAACACCCCTGACCTCACACAGTTACTTCCTCATATTAATAACATTAGTCATTCCTCATATTAATAACATAGTCATTCATCATTTCAAATGACTTCAGTAGGTTTTTGTAACTTAGTAAAAGTCCAGGGGAATTACCAAGAGTTATAAAAACTTTCTCTTGATATGGTTATAGAGCACAATGCACATACACAGCGTTATTCAATGCCTCGATAAAACTCTACCTTTTTCATCGTCTGACTAGCCTTTTCCCAACTATGTTGAGGTCGGCTTTCAGTGTAACCGGATGCAGCTGAACATCAGTATTGTACATGGAGCGACTGGCTATCTAACCTCCACAGACCACAACCCATTTACTGCTGGGTAACACGATAGCGCTTGCTTGCTTGACGCTATTTAACATCAGGCTATGCCGAGTGAAACCGCGGGGCACAGTTTATAATTTACGTAGCAGAAAATTATTATTCAGGCCATTAGATAAGAATTATCAGGAATCCAACTTATGCCTGACAGGCCCTTTCTTATTATAAATTAATTAATACACTTCCTATTTCACTTTATTAATCATCTGCCTAGCCTTTTCCCAAGTATGTTGGGGTAGACTTCCAGTCTAACCGGATGCAGCTGAATACCAGTATTTTACATGGAGCGACTGCCTATCTGACCTCCACAGCCCAGCATAACGTGCTTTCCGAAGCACGAAGGGGTCTTGGTATGTAAAGATGGTCACCCATCCACGAACCAACAGCGGCAAGCGTAACTTAACCTGTTTGATCGACCCGTGCGGCTGTTATTTCTTAGCCACAAGCCCTTCACAAATTAAATTGAATATCTTTATTTTGCATAAAATATGATACATAATAGGTCTTCCACCGAAATAGTTCCACAATATTGCTTACTTAATTCAGCATGCAATAAATACCTTAAAATAAAATTACTTAAACAAAATTACTTCAATTATTAGGTAAGTAATTACTAATTACTACAGAGATCATGTAACCATAAAATACTTTAAAATTAAATTATATTACTAGTAAGATCATGATTGTATTAGTGTTAATTTAAATACCTGACTTACGTATGATAAGATATAACTTTGCTTAAAATTTTATTGCATTTGCATCATATCTAGTTCTACCCTTATCCCAATTCATTTATAGTCTGTGCACCATCTCTGCTTTTTCCATAAATATCTATCTGCAGTCACCCCACTATTGCTGTGCATAAAAAATAAGCCATTCTTTTTAAACATTATCATCTAAACAGTTCTAATACCTATCTTATCTGCATTCATTTTAAAATCTGTTTAAAAATCTTTGTCTATGACTCTATGGAGGGATTTCCCCCGAGTTTTTCTTTTCTTCTGACGTCAGATGTTCATAGCGCAGACACCTAATACAACATGCTAACCGTACCTACAAACGCAGTGTAACTTTGCCTGATTTGTATTTTAAAATGGAAAATTAGAAAAATCTAACATCAGTGTTCATAATATCAGTACCTACTATTGCTAAGGGTTTGTGAAAGTGGTAAAACATAAGTTTATATTTTGATGGTAATGAAATTATTGATGATTTCTTGTATTTATTCTGAAAGAATTTTCGGCTGACTTCTGCTACTAATCGGTTCTGATTCGCAAAGTAATACAGTGTCGCGCAAAATATGAATTGGAGACTTTTTTTACTCTTTTAGTTCAGTAATGTTAGTTTGACCAATTTCTGTAGTGTATCAATTCCATTCCCACCAAACTTTATAGCAGGTTCGGTTTATTTGCTTACAATACCGAATTAAGAGCACTACCATTATGAACAAGGAGTATTTTCCGATAGAAAACAACCATTCTATCAACAATTATTAGATTTTTCTTTTGTAAATTAAACTATGAAAACTCCAACATTACTAACTTTTTTGACGTGTTATTGATAGAGGCACATAAAAATACTGCCTCATTATTATAATTCCGTAAATATTCATTCAAAATACGTGAATACGCAAACAAAAGAATTGTAACACACACAGACTAGGTGACACATAAAAGTCGTAAATTGTTTTGATTTTAGGTTATGTAAGCTCAGAAACCAAGATTTTATTACATTTTTCAGTATGAAATACTAGATTCAAGCTAGATTTAGAAATCAAAGAAATTAAAAATAGCGAAAAGCCTCTATAAAAGGATTAGGTAAATTAAAATAAATACGGTGATTTATTACAGGTTGCTGCAAAATTATATTAAGTATATTTTTTACTGATTAGATTACGTATCTGTAAGTAAAGTGCTAATGATGATTAGTATTCTGAACGCTTACGCTGTGTTGCCAACCCTACCCAAAGCTAAGAAGCACCAAACTAGCCTAAAATGTCAGTAGAAATCATTTTTTATAAAGATCAAATTAAATAGCTAGTGAAACTCCACCAGACGTGATGGATAACGATACGATAAAATAAACGAATAAAAACTATGATTTTATGTTTTTTTGGGTCAACAATCAGTCGTCTCGTTTCTTGTTTAGAAAATAGTTTTATAACTTATAATACCAACTGCAATTTTGACAATTTTATTCATTGATTCATTCATTAATAAAAGAATTTGCAATTGCAGTATTTATTTTCGTTGTTTAGCAGACGAATTTTTCAAACTAAATTCCTTTCAGAATTAATCAGATTGTGATAGAAATTGTGTTGCTTAATCTGGGTGTTGCGAAACAATAAAAAATACGGGCTAAAATAGAAAACAGGGATGTCGTTGAAAAAACGCTAAATCTACCGTATAATCAGTAGGGCTGGCAACACTACACTAATGACACGAGGTCGCTAGGGGAATGCCTCATGGAAAGTTCTAAAAGCATTTTACACCTTACGATTTTGTATCAAGCTCAAGTGAAAAAAAACTTTTTTTAACCAACCATGTGATTTTGGTTGTAATAACTGATTGCAGATAAAAGACAGGGAATTTGGAACAGGAACTATTAAAAAAAAAAAACTCCGGACTTTAAAAAAAAACACTACTGAGTGAAAAACTACTGTAATATATTTTATCATTATTAATTAAAAATAAATTAGATATTTAACTTTAAGACTTTAATTTTGTAAAGAAATTTTATTGTCTATAAAATAAAATAAGTCCTAATGAAAATGCAAGTGAACAATCTCGAGTGCTTATGAGCTTCTGCATACATAAACAAAGTACGCAGGTACCTGCTTTGTTTCTGTCTGCAGAAGCTCGCATGTGTGGATGTATGCATCAAACAACCGTGAGATGAACATCTATACTTACTAGGAATAGAGTAAAATACAACGCCGCCGCCTTGGCGTTAAAACTCCATCGTATCTAACCTATTTTTAGGATTCCGTACGCCCAAATGAAAAAACGGAACCCTTATGGAACGGTTGAGCCTAAAATTTTGAAAAAAATACTGAGAATAGTTCACTTATAGTAGTTTACTTATAGATTATAGGAAAACCTCGAAGAAGTCTATGATCATGTAAGTAAGTACAGCTTGGCAAAAAAGAGTTTGGAAAAAATGAGGGCGCCACTACCGCATTTATGTCACTTCAAATGGGAAATGCGTCAAAGAATTTAGACCAATAGTGAAAAATGCTGCTTGTACTGACTCAAAACCTACTAGCACTTGTCGGCAAAGTAGTGCCGACATCATAGGTTTTCATTACTCAAAGTAAAATATTTAATTTCATCTGTCACCGCATCATACTCTTTTTTGCCAAGCTGTATGTAGTTTCAGAAGAGGAATATTACAAACTTGACTCTTATTTTTATAACTGTGTGACACATAGAAGAAGATTACAAACGTAATTTTATTTTACATTACCGGAAGATTATAAAAGTACCTACAAAAAAACATAAATTCAGGTTAAAAATAGTGTAAGTATGATGATGATTTTCAATCATTTACTTTCGTCATTAATAGGTACAATTTTTTCATTATTATTAAAATCATCGCATTTTCCTCGTCAGAAACACGGATCGGATCGGATCGAATCGAATCGCATGTCCGTCGCGTCGTAAACGTATGGTGTAAAAGTACCCTAACCAAACGACTATACAAGTTCGTCGTTCCGTAATGTCAGTCCAACGGGGGGATACCCCAATGAAGTCTCTTGTTATTTATTAAAACATGAAATACGCTCGCATTTATGGCTATTACGCGCATACAATCTGCTGACAGGGTCAATACACAGTGACGACACAAAAATTAGTGCAAAACGGTTCAAATAGTGTTCAAAATGTCTACAGAAGAAGTGAAACCAATCACAGTGAAAAAACTACCACTAATATTGAACAGAAGCATAATAATAAAGAAGCCTATGAACAGGAATATCAAAGTAGTGAAATCGTTACAAAATTCTGTGCAAGAGGATATTATTTACACATCGAAATTAGGTGACTTCACTTCAGGGGAAGTCCGTAATATGACGATCGTGAATCGTCTGAATGTTTTAACGAAAGCTAGCAAAACGGTCGCGAACTGCCAGAGTCACTCCGGTCATATCTTCGAGAAGACCTCTGACGAAATAACGAAGCTAATAGGCCAAGATAATTACGATATTCTTTTCAGTTCTCTGTGTTCAATAATAAGCCAGGAGTTAAAAATTCGGAGCATCAATGCGCTCTTGACAGTTCCGAAAAAAGTGAGGAGTGTTGCGTGCCAGACAGAAACTATCCCAATGAGTTTTAGTGTGTTACGGAATGTGGTTGAATCCTCGTGTCAGACGAATGATATACTGTCAGAAGGTCGTATACCAAGCTTAGAGGGATTAAAAAATTACACAAAGCCGCGTAGACGGAATAAAAGACAACAGTTGGCCCCATACGTAGTGAAGGATGCTCCAGAAGTGAAACCGCCTAGAAGAATTGTGATATCACCAGCTAAATTCGATTCATTCGCTGTAAAAGAACAAAGTGTTAAAAAAGAATCTCTAACAGAATCCTCGTTACCGGAATTGGGGCCCTTATTCGACGAGATTTCCAATGACAGTGTGAACAGTGCTCGGTTTTCTTCGTTATCCGTGATGACTACGCGAGATTTAATGGTTAATCCTCTTAATATTCTAAATAATGTTGATAAACATACCAGGGATATAAGTAGCGATGTGAACCAACGTGAGATTGATGCGAGAGAACGGTTTCATAATTTGGATTCTCCGGGGGATTTGAGTCCTTCGAATGAGGCGTTACCTTTTGGTATGCAGGAAGTCTTACGTAGGACACCGTCGGAGCAGAGAATAAAGTTGCTTCTAAAACAAGGATTTACGGATTTAAAGGATTGCCTAACCAGGGATAGTAATGGTCACTTGTAAGTATTTCACCTGTTTGTTTTTATTATTTGCTTTTGTCTTTTTAAACTACATGCATAACTGCATACATATTTTTGTCCTTAAATATTTAGTTGAACTGCCTCATTTGTCTAGCTGAGCATGTGGTGAGTTTGATTCCAACATTAGGCACAGTGCTGTTGGATTTTCAACAGGAATTTTATCTGTAGCAGCCCGAGTCTGGATTTTTGCCCGGTTGATGGCAATAGGCTTGCCCTATTACATGGGACTTAAACATAACTGGCGTAATGTGGGTGTACTAAAGGTACACCTCTGCCCAACCTTTCAGAGATTACAGGCATGATAATGTTTTTTATTCAGTTATTAAGCAACTAGATTTGGTACTGTCCTTTTTAATATATTATATATATATTCCTTTGTAATATATTTTTTAAGTCGAAAACTTAGCTTAAAAATTCTCATTAGAAGCCTGGAGTCTGGATGTAGGACCCAATTGGCCATGACATGACCCTTCACCATAAATTCGCTAAGTGTGGGTGTACTGTACACAGTATACACCTCTGCCTAACCCTTCGTGCAATATAGGGGTGATGTTGTTTTGTCAGTCTAAATCCTAGTAAATGATTATTGCATTATTAGAAGCATCCATTACATTACTGAGGTGGTAATTATTTAATTTCTATGATAGAGGAATGTATGCCTTAATTGAGTCATGAAAGTTGAGCAAATTAAAGACATCCCTTATAGTTGAGCTATTTGAATGTCTGTTTGTAATGTCAAAATAACAGCTTTTACTGAGTGCATATGGTACTAATAACAATTAAATTTTTTACATTTGTCTGTCAGTTTGTTCCCGCTAATCTCTGAAACGGCTGAACCTATTTTGACGGGACTTTCACTGGCTGATAAATTTATGTTACATGGATTGACTTAAGCTTATTTTTATTTTAGAAAAAAAGGGCCCACATGGGCGTCTAAATTGTCTAAAACTCAGACTTTATTGCAAAATGTAAAAAATAACTCTTCAGTAGGTAAATAACTTGACTTTGTAACCTCTAGTGATAATATTGATAAGATTAATCAGTAGATTCATTTATGAATAACATCTGTCTAGCTTAATACTAGCGACCCGGCCCTGCCTCGCGCGATTGTTATGACTTGACAAAACATCGAAATTACTTTATTATGTAAGTTATAAAATTTATAATAGCCTATACTACCTCAGTTCAAATTTACTTTTTATCTCGCTCGCACCATACTACTCGCGGCCTGAGTGGGAGCGAGACGGAGTGAGGTGCTGGCGGATCCAAGCTCCGAATAGTTTAGGTAATTGCTTTTTACGGTGAAAATAATAGTAATATAAAAAAATAAAAATCATAAGACCTGCTTTATAGATAGTTCAGTTATTATGCAAAGTTTAATGATCTAATTTGAAGTATTTTTTTAATACCAACGGTTTGTAGTTCGGTTTAGAGGTAACTTTGGATTTTTTTTTCTAGAGAAAATTTTATGTAATCCTGTTTTCGTCAAACATAAGACCTAGCATTAATCTTCAACTTTCAACTTAATATTTGTTTCAAAATTCATGCTGCAGTATTTTCGGCATAACGGATAATCGTGCTAAGCAATTTGAGGTTGGGTAGGGCTTTAAATACATATAAGTGTATTATACACATAAACCTTCCGCAATAAATTCTCTAAACGATAGTGAAAACCGGTTCAAAATCCGTGGATAGTTTAAAAGAATAACGCGGTCACACAGAAAAACGACTTTAATTTATAATTATGTATAGATTAAAGATAAGAAATGGCAGATTAATTCAAGACTTAATGAAGTGTAAAACATGTTATTAATTAATTACTTTACTTAATAATTTTTATTTACTAGCTGCGCCCCGCGGTTTCACCCGCGTAAGTCTCCATCCCGTGGGAATATCGGGATAAAAAGTACCCTATCACTGTTTGTCCACCGCACCGAGAACGAGAACACTAACGAGAAACAGATGACAAAAAACGAAAATTGAAAACCAAAAACACCGACTTCCGAAATTGAAGTTATTCATTTTCGTTCGATTACAGTTCGATTAGGGAAAGGACAATGACCACTATTGCCACGCTAAAATCCGACGGCGATAATGTAGGTAATAGTCGACCTCGTAATTGTTTTATCACTTTTGCCAACAATTCCTAGTAAATTGAAACTTCACTTAGGTTGAAACTATCACATGTACAAATAGACCTCGTTGTTTTACGACGAGAAAGGGACATTTAACTTTACGGACGACAATGGTATGTGTATTGAGTGAAACCGCTTGCAAATAATAAAGTCAAAGTCAAATAATTGATTTCAATTAGGCACATTATAGACACTTTTGAACGTCAAAAACAAAGAAATAGAACTGATTCTAGTTGCCCCTTCCAAAAGGTAGTTTTCGTATGGAGAAGAATGGACATGAAACTCCATCGTTATAGATATTTTGATTTTGACTCATCTGTTTTTTATTATCGTCTGTTATCAATAAGCGAACAACGCTTCAGCACAAGTAATTTGATCTTATCGAGTAGGTACAGTCAACCACTTCAGTGGTAACACTTCAACTACAAAAACAGCCTTTATTGCTATGATCTACAGGGGCTGTCGATATCAAATTGTTACTGTGTACGTGCGGTTGACTGTACATTTTTTATGACAACATGGAAAGTATTGAACTATCATTTCCTGGGAATCACATTATTTCACCTCAACGTTATGAAACTACATCAAGAGACGTATTCCCTGAACGGTTTGCAAGAGTTGTCATAGTACGCCTACATTTTACACAGCGAAACCGCAGTAGTTCAATTGTACTGACTCGCGTCATGTTTGCTACTCGGATCAGTACAATTGAACTGCTGCGGTTTCGCGGCTGGGGTGTGCTACCGCCGTAAGTCCCATGTCATAGGGGGCGACTAGCCTTCGGCGCAGGAGATATTATTGTTCACAAGTGTGTGCGCAGACACAGGTGCACTCTCTCTTCCCTTACTCTCATAGTCGATGGGACGACCCGGAGTTTGGAAATTGACGTTGTGATACCCACGTGACTCGGAAAGTCCTGCGCCTGATTTCTCTCCGGTCGTATTTACGCAATGACACCGCTGGTGGAGGTCGCGGGAAACACAGAACCGATCGAAGTGGCGCTGCTCGAGGGAGGCCTATGTCATCCAGTGGACGTCTTTCGGCTGAAATGTGATGATGACTCGAGAAAAAGAGTGTTTAATTCATTTGTTTTTTTTTTCAGGCCAATCCATGTAGCTGTTCTTATGAATGACGTGGACCTGTTAAGACGACAGTGCCTCGTTCTGAAGATGAGAGGATCCTCCGTTGATGTTCCAGCTGATGGGCTTGTAAGTAAATAATATTTACATACGTCGCCTCTTTGCTTCAATAACGTGATAAGTCAGACAATTCGTTTTTATTTTTATTTTTGGTAATTAATTAATTATCTAATTTAAAAAAAACAATGAATTATCGGACTTATCACGTTATTGAAGCAAAAAGGCGACGTATACAGTGTGATTCGTTATAATGTGCACATATCGAAATGAGGGAATCTATGCTTAATTTTATCGAGGGCAAAAATATTAAAAAAAAACGAAATTTTGATCGTTGCTGTAACCCCTGTGTACACAAAACAGTGTAACGATTACTGTAAAAAAATTATGAAAAAAACAACGATATTTGCTAAAAAAAAAAACGTGTTAATTTTCGATTAATGGCAGTTTTTTTCTACAATTTTCGTTTTATGAGGACGCCTAATTACTTCCAATAATAATGGAGTTTGTTTCATGGTGATAGAGCATTTAGTTCAAAATTTACACCGTAGTGAACAAACTTTTTAAAAATTCCCTAAAAAAATAAAAACAATTTAGATTTTTTTAAATATTTTTGCTGTCGACAAAATTAAGCATAGATTCCCTCATTTCGTCTACTGTCGCCTTTTTCCCATGTGGTATAGGCAGAAACTACAGAACGCCACCTGCTACGATTCTTAAATACTCCATATGCTTCGTTTACGTTCATACGCACGCCGGTTGCGAGTACTACGCACCTGACTTTTCTGAAGAACATCACCAATAAGCTCACTATATGAGCTCCTAGGGCGTCCCCTCCCAGGGTTTCCACTCACATCTGCCTTGTTTAGGGTTAATAGTTGGACGCCAAAGGAAACACTGTTTTAAAGATTTCAATAATACATTTATTATCCTTTTCTTTATAGATTGGAAGGTGTGCTTTACTAGTACCTTGTCGCCTTTCATTGTTTGTAGGTTATAATGTATTAAAAGTATGGTAGGTAGCTACGCTACTTTGATAAGAAACTCTAGTTAAATTAAATTAATGATTGACAAGGAAAAGATTAAAAAAAAAAAAAAATATATATAATTGTTTGTTTTTTTTGGGGTTCCGTACCCAAAGGGTAAAACGGGACCCTATTACTAAGACTCGGCTGTCCGTCCGTCTGTCTGTCTGTCTGTCTGTATGTCTGTATCTCTGTCCGTCTGTCACCAGGCCGTATCTCATGAACCGTGATAGTTAGACAGTTGAAATTTTCACAGATGATGTATTTCTGTTGCCGCTATAACAACAAATACTAAAAAACAGAATAAAATAAATATTTAAAAGGGCTCCCATACAACAAACGTGATTGGTTTTGCCGTTTTTATAGATAATGGTACGGAACCCTTCGTGCGCGAGTCCGACTCGCACTTGGCCGGTTTTTTATTGTATTTTAGGTTAGGTAATTCATTGCGTACGTTAATTCCATTCTTTAGAAATACGATAATGAATGATTTCCTTCATTTTGTAATTATTATAGTCAAAACACAAAATTAAATATCTTACTATCTTCCTGCCGCCCTCAAAGGCCGAGATCTATAAATGTTAATTAGCAGCCCTGTTGGCTAAGCGTTATTCCTGTCACTGTCAAACTATAAGTGCAAGATAGAGACTGGAACATGTTTAAGGGGGATGCGCTAAGGTAGCCCGCGAAATTCAAATTTTCTTACGTTTTTTGCAATTTGCAGGTCAGTGTCAGGTTGTATGTTGATCTAAATATTATTACCTTAGCGCATCCTCCTTAAACCAAAGCACATGCTAAGTTACGTTTATAAATTTCGGCCTCAGAGTCTCTCAGAGTCGCCTCTTAGACTGACTAACTGGAATGCTTTTGATAAAAAAATTACAAGAGACACTTTTTTAAATCGTAAGGCAATAAATAGGCTTGCCTCATACTACATAGGACTTAAACATAACTGGCGGAATGTAGGTGTACTATAGGTACACCTCTGCCTTACCCTTTGGGGAATACAGGCGTGATGTTATGTTAAAATAATGTAATTAAATATAGTTTATTAAACGCAAGTAGCAATGATTCATTTAAACGTACAATTGGCGGTCTTATCGCACAAAGCGATATCTAATTATTTGTTAAACTAGTTAATTGTTCTAGTTAAATACTTTACATAATATCGCATAAACAAAATGCTTCATTTTACGCCTCGCATTTCCTGCATTGTAGATATTTGACAGTAGTTCCGGTTAGTCAGAAGCCCGATAGTCTGATAACCAGTCTTACCAAAACCCAGTAACCCAGTAACTGGGTTGTGGAGTCAGATAGGCAGTCGCTTCATGTAAAATACTTTTGTATTTAGCTGCATCCGATTAGATTGGATGGAAGTCGGCACCAACATAGTTGGGAAAATAGTAGACAGATGATGAAGATATACGCCTCTCCACTAGTTACTGGGTATCTGACCAGTTACTGGGTAACACGATACGTCTTGGTAAGACTGGTTGTCAGGCTATCGGGCTTCTTACTACTAGGAACCACTGTCAAAGATCTCACAACCCGGGTATTGGGTAACACGATACTCCTTGGTAAGATGTGAGGACAGTGGGTCAATTACAGGTCTGAACTATTATTATACCTACCTGAACAATTTTCCTTATTGCCATGTGTAACAAAAGGTAAATATTAATAATATTGTACTCAGAAACATACATAAATGCGGGGAAAGTCCCCTTCTGATGACTAAGTTAACATTCTATACCGACATATTATGTGCATGTTACATATTTTGTTTATCAGTAACTTTTATAGGTACCTACATGCGAGGTTTTTTTTTTAAGTATGGCAGATGTAGCTTTCAGCTTCATCATCAGTATTTTAATTGGAGCGACTGCCTATCTGACTTCCACAACCCAGTAATCAGGTAACACAATACTCCGAAGTGGAGCTAGTTGTTAGAATTCCGGGCTTCTGATAAGTCGTAAGACTGTTAAAGATCTATAAAGAAATTGCCTTTGAAATATGATCCCCAGGTCGGGCTAAGTTTGCGGGAAAGTCGGAAAGGGATACCGGGACCTTGGCAACAGGCAAATGAAGGAACACGGGTGGGTTTTAGTCAGTAAAAGTCTGACACGCCCTTCCGCTCCGCCCAGAGCGAGAGAACACATTGGATGATTTTCCATCGTCAAAAAAAAAAAAAAAGGTCGGCTTAAGTGTTATTGAGTTTTTCTATCTGGAATTTCTCAGTAGCAGCCCGGAGTCTGGAGTTGTGCCCGGTTGATGGCAATGCTGGCCCTCTATTACACGGGACTTTAAGTTTAAACATATTTTAGGGGTATGAAGAACAGGGTGTAAAGTTCACTCATCCACCATAGAAAAGGGAGGATCCTCCGACCAGACGGGTGTTGTGTCTGGCGGGCAACTGCTCAACGATTGATGTCGGGTTCTTGTATACATGTCCATTGCACGGTAAACTTTAATTGCGCGATACAGGATTTATGTGACGTTAGGATTTTTGTGTGACGTCAAGTCTGATGCGTAGTTCGCATGTGGCGATGTAGATTCCGCCACAATATAACTGGCGAAATGTCTGCCTAACCCTACTAGGATCACAGGCGAGATGTTATGTTATTTTATGAAATATTCCGATAACTAATTAGTAATTACAAATAATTAGAAAACTCATAATTCTCTTTCATGTCGCCGTTTTCTTAACGATAGTTTAATATCTTACTTAAATATAATTATCATTAACTTAATGCCGATATTCAGTTAGGAATTCTTTGAGGAAACCGCATTTATAATTTAACTTAAGCACCTAAATTTAACGAGTATTGATAGCAGTTTCTCGGGAATTGACAAATCGATTTCCATTTTCTGGGAAAGGCTTCTTCCTCATACAAAAGTAGTAGGGGGGAAATTTATTTATAAAACAACCGGGATATCCCATATGCAATCGCATCGGCTTGGATGTTTAGGGGATCCTGACGGTTTTAGAATGGGTTAATCCACGAAGACGTAGCCCACTCCATTCCGTTCCGTACTAAAGTACAGTAATCGTGGAGTGGGGTGCGTCTTCGTGGGTGGCACATTATGTAACTCGCATGATAAAAATCTGCTTAACCTTTTCCCAACTATGTTGGGGTCGGCTTCCAGTCTAACCGGATGCAGCTGAATACCAGTATTTTACATGGAGCGACTGCCTATCTGACCTCCACAACCCAGTAAGTGGGTAATACGATACCCCTTGGTAAGACTGGTTGTCAGACTTTCGGGTTTCTGACGACCCGTAACGGCTGTCAAAAGATCCACGAATGTCAGCCGGGACCAACGGCTTAACGTGCTTTCCGAGGCACGTAGAAGTCTCGGTATGTAAAGATGGTCACCCATCCACGGACCAACCCCGGCAAGCGTAGCTTAACCTGATGGATCGACTCGGTGCGACTGTTATTACTTAGCCACGAGCTCCTCACACAACGAATACTACTTTTACGAATACGAATAGGTACCGATTGTACTATGCGCCGAATACGAATACCTAATTCTACTATAGCTACACGCAATTATTAGTCAAAGAAGGTGAAAGCAAATTAAACACGCCAAGCAATATAAATATATACATGTAATTTAATGTATAGTTAAATTTTATCCTCACTAATATTATAAATGCGAGAGTAACTCCGTCTGTCTGTCTGTCGCGCTTTCACGCCAAAGCTACTGAACCGATTTGAATGAAATTTGGTACACAGATAGTCTAGAGCCTAAGAAAGGACATAGGCTACTTTTTATCGGCATACCACGCGGGCGAAGCTGCGGGCGGAAGTCGTTCCAAGTTTTTGGCGACAAACGATCCCTTTTTTCCGTTTGTATATTTTCTGCTGTTGAAAATAGCCTTTCTGAGGCCACTGTGGAAGGTTTTATCTAGCAACGCAATATCTATATAGAATTCGAAAGTCACTAACTACGATACGAATGTCATGAAAGTATTCGGCGTATACGAATATTCGTATTCGTTGCATCACTAATGTGCATGCAGCCTGTGCCTACACGTGAATATTAATTTATTTATTTCAATCGCTTACTTAAATTAAAATATAGGTCATGACGGGGCCTTTTGTGACCTCGACCTTTGTTTGTATCTATTCTAAGAAAACAGCTGAGTCCATTTTAAAAGAAATTTGATGACACGGCATTACACATAAAATAATAATGACACAAGTTCGTGCAAAAAATTAATACCGGATTTGTAGTGACGTAACTTTCGACATATTGTAAGTCTATGGTGTAATAAATTGTCGTCTGCAAATATTTTTATGATAGTTTATTTTTTACACATTCATCTTCCTGCCTCTTTTCCCATGTTAGGGTCAGCCTCCAGTCGAACCGGATGCAGCTGAATACCAATATTTTACATGGAGCGACTGCCTATCTGACCTCCACAACCCAGTAACTGGGTAACACGATTCTAAAGGTTCTTTTTACTCGATGTAACAGCTCCAAAGAGGTGTTGTTTTTTATGGTTCATTGTATGTGAGCGTATGGAAATCGGTTGTCGTGGTATTGACATGCGATGCGGAGCAACGAGAAATAATGACGTGCGGAAAGTTTTTAGTATGAATTTGGACGGTTAGAGGTACAGGTCAAATTAAATTAGCTAGGGAAACTTCCCAGACGTGATGGGATACCCATGAATGAAGATAAAACAGAAACAAAACGCGAAATTAGTGGTTCCCTACATTTATGTTCGCATAGCTCGTCAAAATGTAGCCAAACCTTTTTTTTTATTTCGCGATTTCTAGGTTGGTCCCATAGTGAAAGTTGTTCATAATGATGAGTACAATGTCCTCTTAATAAGATTAAAACGAATAAAATTTAATTTTGTATATAGTTAATATGCCCTTGCTTGACTAACCTTTCTTTGTACCCTCATTTGTTTCAATCAACCAGCTCAACTATCGCAGTCCACTGCTGGACATAGGCCTCTCCCAGGCTGCGCCACAACACCCTGCCCTCCGCCTTCCGCATCCAGTATGTCCCTTTGTCACCTTCGTAGGCTGCCTGTCCACTGGAGCAGAGATGAGAGGAGCGGAGCGGAGCTGTGCCAATATTAATCAATAGAATGTAAACTCTGTCGCGGAGTTTAGAATCTATTGGTTAATATTGGCACAGCTGCGCTCCTCTCCTCGCTTCTCCGCTCCGGTGGACAAGCAGCCTTAAGGTGGTCGGTCCATCATCGCGGGGTGGTGTCCCACACTATGCTTACCGATACGCGTTCTCCACTCCAGGATATCTGCTCCACCAGCAATCGGTCCTTCGACAGACATTATTATTAATTTATTACTAGCTGATGCCCGTGACTTCGCCCGCGTGGATGTCGGTTATTATATACTAAAACCATACTCCAGAACCATTCTATACATTGGTGAAAACAGCATGAAAATCGGTGCAGTAGTTTTTGAGTTTATCGCGTACAGGACGACAGATCACAGACGCGGCCGAGGACTTTGTTTTATAATATGTAAGGATTATTATTTGTGCTTTTCCAGACGCCCCTTAAAATGTCGCTCTTCCAAGAAAACACCCAAATAACGGCAGTCCTGCTGCACTTTGGAGCCGACCCTATGGAATCCGATGACGACGATAGGACCGCCTTCCATATCGCCTCAGAAATGGCTACCGACCACCTTCAGATACTGATCAATCATTGCCATCAGAATGCTAGGTGAGTGACTTGATTTTTAACCGACTTCCAAAAAAGGACGATGTTCTATGTTCGTCTCTATATATTTTCTTTTTTATTTCGAAAGAGTATACTCCCGAGGTGGTTCTATATAAATTTTATTAACTTTGCTTGCGTAGTTTTTGAGTTAGCTTCAATAATACGTACTTAGTTTAAGTAGCCGATGTTCTATGTGACTACGTCACTGTATTTTACATAGCAGTTACCACACCTAAAAAGTGAAAAATAAAAACACATTACAAAAAAAAAACAACCGATTTCACAAAAAAAAAAACTTTAATTTCGGAAGTCGATGGCAAAAAACGAAAACTGAAGAGCAAAGACACCGACTTCCTTTATATGGGACCACCTCTGAAGCATGACCTACCAAACAAAAAAGAATCATCAAAATCGATTCATAATTGGCGGAGTAATCGCGTAAAATTCACACAAAAAAAAACATACATACGAAATGAGAACCTCCTCCTTTTTGAAGAAGTCGGTTAAAAATTGATTCATAGACCACTTGCTGTATACCAGTCTCCTTTATATCTTATGTGTTTTTCAGAAAAATCCTACTCGAAAATGAACATATATGGAATGCATCCTATGAGTATAAACCCGATGAAGAATTGGCGCCGATACTAATGACCCACATCAACAAGTTATATGACAATCAAGGTAAGTTTATTTTTACCCGGAACTACGGCGAAGCAAAGAGGGTTGTGATTTTGACCGGTATGTATGAATGGATGTATGTACGTTCATCTGTTCCCTCATAACTTGACACCTAAGATACAGGACATGTCCTAGTTTGGGTGTCAGGAGTTTCACACAACGTGCATATACTTAGCCTATTTAAGGATATTAGTTATGTAAGGACTTTATGCATTGTTAACCCGTTTTTTCTCCTTATTGTATAAGGTATATGAAATAAATTATTATTTTTTAAATGTCTTGGACATATCTCGGGACCCTGGGGTCCCGGGCCTTTGGAAGGCGTACGAGGGGCCGAAGCCAACTCGCAGAGGCCCGTTAGACATCCATAATGAAATGGGGCACCAACCGACGATTATCCCTGTTCGCACTATGCAATGCAGCCAAGGACTACCTCCGGTTGGTGTAGGACTATTGCAGAACACATGGAAACAAAGATATTGGACTATGGGTTTGGGTGGGTTGGTGGACTGGTTATTTTGAACTCTGGAAAGACTATGGCCCCTGCCTGAACAATGTTTTTAATATAAAATACATAGATAAAATGGCAGGGGGTGACTTGCACACTCAATAATGGGCCCCCCAAAAATGGTCGCTAGCACAGTGTCGTAGCGACAAGGGGCCAACATGTCCTGAGGTGCTTGAGAGGAGTGGAGCGGTATTCCACGGCTATCAGGACAATCCCGGAAGTACGGTCAAGATCCCTACCAGCATCTTATTATTATTATCATTAACTTCTAAACTACCTATCATAATTTGACAAATGAGATATCGTTGGAAGCATCTTGATCGTCCGCTGGTTATAGGCTATGTGACGTCACATTAAATTATGGCGCCCTCTAAAGTGCTACCAATCGCGCCAAGTTATAATGAAAACACAATGTATGTATGTCAATTAAGTCTGAATTTTCGACAATTAATTTAAAAATGCCTTGTATAAACTCCACAATTTAAAACATTTTTAAACAGTAACTATGGAGACTTACCCATTCTTCTCCATACGAAACTACCTCTTAGAAGGGGCAGGGTTCAAAAGTGATTTTTACAATTTCAATCAATACATTCGGAGAACCTCGCTTTTGAACTTCACTAACTGCATACATATTTTTGCCCTGGACTGTATAACCCTTTCCGTTCCAGGTTACACCCCCCTAATGCTGGCCAGTAAAGTGGGCAAGTACAACAATGTAATGACGCTGGTTGAGAGCTGTCGGGCGACCGTGAACCTGACCATGCCCAACAGTGGGAATACAGCACTGTATCTGGCGGTGGGCGCCGCTTGTATGGATGCTGCTGGTAAGTGATATGTATATTTAATTATATAAATAAAAATGAAATACTATTCGTTGTTAAGCGTTCGTTGGCTTAACCAATTTTTTTCTTTAACTACGAACGTAGTTAAAGAAAAAAATTCGCTTTCCTGCTGTGATTTCGTGAAAAGGGACGGAAGTGTGTAACAGGAAGTCGGGGAAGCGCGCGCTATTTGATTTGACCAATGAGCGCGCGCGGTGCTAGAGTTGGCCATCAGATGGTACCGACCGATTTTCCGAGAGGTTGGTGTTGTCGGCCAACATGTCAGATGTTACACATCTTATGCGACTACTGCAAGACTCGGTCGTTTTTTGTTCTGCGTTATAGTCCAAGTAAGGTAAAGATAAATTGGAAAAGTTGCCCGGAAAATGTTTAAACTCGGGAAAGGTGAACGTTCTTTATTCTCACAAAGTTAAATTAAATTAATTTTAACATATTGACAAGAAAATTAATCTACTTACGTATTTCATTGTTTCTCTTTACAGAGCGAGGCAACAAAGCGAAAATAGTGGATCACTTTAGTAAAACAGTCGAAATACTAGTAGAAAATGGCGCAGACCCTGGAATCGACAACTTTGCAGGCTCCAGTGTTAATGACCTATTAACAGAATTCAACATCGCCGAGCTATCAATGTTAATAGCTAACAAACTAACTTCAATTCGATATTTTGACGGACAATTACCAAACGGTATAAAAGGTAGCGATTTCATGCTTTTTAAAGATGAACAGGGCAAAGTCGATTTGAGAGATTTGAAAGAGGACAAAGGCCGGAAATGTCTACCCAAAGATACTTCAGTAAAAACTCCTCCAGTTAAAACTAATGTTATTAAATCCACCGTTACTAAAACTTCCCCTATTATTATTCAAAATGTTGAATATAAACCGCCGATCAAAGTTAATAATTCTACAGCCACCGCCTCTAAGCCATTACAAAAACTCACGGTCAAAGTTAGTCCGGGTAATTTTGAAAATGGTCAAAAAAAACAAGATCTCGTAAAAGTAACGCCAACGGTAAAGAATTTCAAATTAAATAAACCATTATTAATTACTTCTGAAGTAACAAATAATAAAAGGAAATTGGATATTGTTGTTGATTCTGGTAAAAGTAAGAAACCCAATAAAAATGACTAACAATAATTGGGAATACGAGAAATGACAGCTGTCATTTTTTGACACATGGACGTGAAATATAACAGAACAAGAGGAAAGGAAGATTTCTTGGGTTTATAAAACAAAGTCACTGAACACCTAAATATGAGGAGTATGAACATGAAATGAAATCATCATCTGCCTGCCCTTTCCCAACTATGTCAGGGTCAGCTCCCAGTTTAACCGGATGCAACTGATTACCAGTATGTTACATGGAGCGACTGCCTATCTGATCTCCACAACCCAGTTACTGGATAACACGATACCACGTGGTAAGACTGTTTGCCAGAACATCAAATCAAATAGTTCACAAAAAGATTATTATGCATTGCCAACAATGTTTGTACTTTTTAAATAACTGTTTTGCTTAATTGGAGCCAAATAAATTAACACTTCGACTGAAGATAACATGTTGAAATAGTAAAAAGCGTAAAACGTTGCAAATGCATAAAATAAAAATCGATAAAATCGGAAACATACCCTAGGCTGTCGATAAAAGCATTTCCCTTCACTACATCTGGCCATAATGTTTTGTAAGTGGCATTAAGAAAACAATATACGTTGTCTCGCTTCCAAATTTTGATAACCGGAATGTAAAAAGTCGGTTAAATGTTTTAATGAAGTCTTAAGTTTCATAGTAAGTAACAAATATTGCCAATAAAAGATTAATGTTAGAAAATATTTAAAAAAAAATATGCACAGACAAATAAAAATATGCAGGAAAAAAATTATACAACGTATAACAAAATGTTGAGCTCCTTAAGTTTGAGTTGAGCTGTTGAGCTACACGATGACTTTTTAGCTCAGTGTATGGAATCGCACCGCCGGCAGTACTAATAAAATTCGTGGTGTCGAAAGTGCGTTGAGCGCATAATAGAGTTCTGAAACAAACAAAATTCAAAGCCGTCAATTTCTATACGTCATTAGTATCGTGGTGCGTGTGAACGGTAACACGCGTTTGTATGGAAAGTGTTGACAGTCTCGCCTCTAGCAGCGGCAGGCGAAGCGTCTTCGTGCTGTGGTTGAGCTACACGACCAATAGAAAAATAATTATTCAACGTTTAACGGAATGTTGAGCTTCACGTTGACACATGCTTGCCAACTGTCAGGACAAGTCCACTCAAATCTGTTTGGTTCTTTCCTCAAAAGACCATCTCAGACATTAATCTGCATGATTCTCACATAATATGATCATTATGTGAAATTATAGAGAAAAACGTCACCACAACGCTGATAAAATATAACCTTTCTTTGCAGTCGGTTGAAAAATGGCTATGCTTATACAGCGTAGAAATTACTATGAATTAATAGATTTTGAAATAGTTCCTTTATGCAACGTTTTTACCTTGTTATAGTTTACAATGAAATGAAATATACTTAGGTTGTGAAGTAATATCTTATTTAATACATTTCACCGTAAGATTGAGAGAACCTTTAGTTTATTATCAGCTTGCAGCTAGACGGACTATTTAGTATTATCGCAAGGTGCGATACGTCGCAAGCAATTTTAATACCAGTTCACAATTTGTCGGTTAATACCAACCAGTTCATAATTAGTCGTGCAATGAAATAAAAAACAAAAAACGAACATAGGTTGTCAGTCGTGTAATTCCGTATAAATTTAAAAAAGAGGCGTGCGGGCTCCAAAAAAATTATCGTATTAATCCGACTGGGGAATCAAAGCAACGTAGTAAGCTATAAATTATGAAATAATTCCACTCTGCCCCACCAATGTGTCCGACCAGTGGGACAAAATAGATTACCCTCGCATAAACTATTGAGTTCACTTTTTCTCGCTAGGGTTGGCACTGTATAAATAAAATAATTTATACCAATTGAGTACTGAATTTGCGTGAATTGACTGGAAAGAAAACAAAACGGGTATTATGAGAAAATTAGGATAATTATTTTGTCTTATAAGATTAGCGTGTAAAAGGAAATTATTTAAATCGTTAGATTCGCCCTACTGTATCAAAGGAAGGACGTGTTTCTGTTTCGTTTTGACACCTGTAGACACAATATGACGCAGTGATTTGACTCGATTGTCATGGTAACGCTAAATAATTTGTGAGCTCTCTTAGCTCTTCTCAGTATGGGCACTGTTTCTCGTGACTATAAACGGTGTTGGCAAATCTAGCGATTTAAATTTTTCACGAAAGGATATAATTTTTTTTTTATTTTTTTTTGGTATGAAACCTCTAAACATCCTTACTAATATTATAAATGCGAAAGTAACTCTGTCTGTCGGTCTGTCTGTCTGTCGCGCTTTCACGCCAAAACTACTGAACCGATTTAAATGAAATTTGGTACACAGATAGTCTAGAGCCTGAGAAAGGACATAGGCTACATTTTATCGACATACCACGTGGGCGGAAGCTAGTTAAGAATAATAATGATTAGCGAATGAAGCACTTATAATTTTTTTAAAAGTAACTTTGCTGGTATGTGAGGATTTTTTTTTAATAATGTGGGATTATATTAGGATTTTTTTTAAATATGTATTTGACTGACGAATTGTGTGTGACTGACGAGTTTCGTAGTAAATTTTAAATTATAACATTTATTTAATTTATTTTTTATAATAATACACACGCAATACACAACACGCATTATATTATACACGACCTTTCGAATTTTGTCCACGAAATATGTTTAATATACAAGGTCAAATTACAATTAGCTGGCGAAACTTCACACACGATAAAACAAAAAGGTTTTCTGTACTCATACTTTCAAGTTAATACAATTCCAGCAGCAGTTGACTCCGTAATCGGCTTTATTTAATCGTTTTATCGTCAATAGATATCGATAACCTTAGTTATCGACGACGTGTGATGATAAAACGAAGTCTATGAAGTTTTTCTAGATAATTTCATTTGACCCTGTATAATATTTTTATTTTATTTTCTACCTATTTGTTTTTGACGTTGCGTGATGGATGATATATGTAATTTTTTTTTTTACTTTATCTGCTTTGCTTTGAAAAATTTAAGTTTATGAAATGAAAATGTATATCTTGGAATTAACTCAAAAATATAATAATATTTATACTTACTTCAATGTAGTTAGTTAGTTATAAATTATAAATAGTTAATATTTATTTTAAGATTTGGGAATAATGCCCATTTTTATTTCAACGTTGCTTTTTAGTTTAACTTAAAGCTCTGGCCAAACTGAGGCGAATCCCGCGCGGGATGCGGGACGTGACTCGCTCGCGCCTATTGTGTCAACTAATTTGTATGGAGATGTTAATCTGGCGCGAACAGTCGCGTAACTTCCTAATCATTAAAATTTCGCGCAGGATTCGCCTGTTTGAAAAGTCTTTTCCACTTAAATCTTCTATACAGCTTGTATCAGACAGGTGTGGTCATATTTTAAGGGTGTGGTACAGACCATCAATTGAACAACATTCTCCATGGTACTGTGGCAGCATCTACAGCGCCACATGCGAACCACGCATCAAAGACCTGACGTCACACAAATCCTGCATCGCGCAAGCAAAGTTTACCGCGCCACGAGTATGCACAGTGATTTTTAATTCACTGTTAACCTTTCAGGGCGTGAAAATACTCATGATTATGAGACCAACTCTGAAATATCGATAAAATGTCAGCTGTTTCATACAAAAATGAAATATTTTACCTGTTGAAAATGTATGAAACAGAGATGGTTTTTTTTTTTTGCTATTTCGATTTGGTCCCGTAGTGAAAGTTGTTTATAATCATGAGTACTACGGAAAGGTTCAGTGAATTAAAAATCCCCGTGTATATACAACCTTCCTTTTTTAAAGATAGAGGATGAGTGAACTTTACACCCTGTTCCTTATACCTCTATATTATAGGACCAACATCGTAATCGCGAAAAAAATAATCAACTGTCATTTGGGTCACCTAGGTTTTAAAGTTTTGTATGGGACAGTTGATAATTTTTTCGAGATCCGTTGTTAGTCCCATGGAGAAAGTTGTTCAGTTTGGTGAGTACCTACCGCACCCTTAAATATGGCCACACCATTCTGATACATACCGTATAACCGGGTTAACACGAGATGAGTTAACAGAGCCGATTCTGTTGTTCAAACTAAACTAAATTTAGTTCAGTGCATCTTTTTCTTTCTATTTAATTAGGAAAAGGACAGAAGATAAATTTTAGTTTAGTCCTGTCAAATTAATCAGTGCCTGAAGTAAATTGACGTAATTTTAGTAGGCAAGTTTTTAATCACGTCTAAACTTGTATGGAGTATAACCGGCGCTGACTAATTTGACAGGAATAAACTAAAAAAAAAAAAAATATATATAAATACATGTCGACTTGAGAACCACCTCCTTTTTTTTCGTCTGTTAAAAATGAATCTTCTGTCCTTTTCTTAATGAAATAGAAAGAAAAAGATGCACTGAACTTAAATTTAGTTTCAATTTGTGAACAACAGAATCGGCACCAATACCCAGTTTACCGTAAGCGGGTAATATTGAAATAAACGGTTATCGCGTTATCGCTGTTTTATGTTACTTTTTATTATTCTTTAAATTACATAAGGTTTTTATGTATTTTTTGTATACTTACCTAATTATTAAGGTATTCTATTTTAAGCACACTGAAGTAGGTCGGTATAAACATAGTTTTTGAGCATTATAATAAACATTATGTTATTTCATGCAGCTATGTTATGATACTTACTTTTAACACTTAATTTAATTTTAATTCCGACTTTAAAACATTGATTAAAAAAAAAAAAAATTGTCGAATCTTGTCTGGAATGTCGCATATTTTTAAATTAAGTATTACATAATTATGCCAGTAATTGTCAGAAAAAAAAAATTACGCGTAATTTTTAACAAAACAAAATAAAAGAATGATTTTTTTTTAACTAAGTAGGTACTTTTCTTTCTCTTTAAGAATTATCTACATTTCGTTGCGATTGTACTGTGTAGTGTGATAATTTGTCTGGTAATACATTATTATACTTGTATATCAATGTTTAACTCGTTTTATTTTAATAATCAATTTAAACACATATTTTCAGTATTTTCATTTTTTACCCTGGATCATACTGAAATACCTACAAACAATTTAAGTGAGTTACATAATGTTATCGGCAGGTGACATGATTTTATAAGTTGCAGCTCGCCTTTTCCCAACTATGTTGGAGTCGACTTCCAGTCTAACTGGATGCAGCTGAATACCAGTATATTACATGGAACGACTGCCAATCTGACCCCCACAAGCCCCCCCAAGCATTTATACGATACCCGGCGTTAAGATTGGTTGTAAGTTTGGAATGATGTATGATAATAATTTTAGTGTGTCCAAAACAACAGCAATTGAAGTCCGGTAGGGAAAATAAAGTTAAATCTACAAGTAATGCATTATAGGATAGCACATAAACATTATTTTCGGTAGAACCTGCCCATTAACTATGGATTGTGATGGTTCCCAAATGGTTTTATGATCAACAATGGTTTTAAAATGAGGCGTCTGACTTTTCAAATTGGCTCGCAACCAATTGGTACCTTTATACTTCCTCCGAAGACTATTCCGCAGGAACACCACGCACTAAACCCATTTTATGTAATAACATTAAAAGTAGGTCATTAAAAAAGCTTTATAGGTAAGTTACTTAATAAGTTTCGAGACTCTTATGTGAAATAAAGGAATTCGCGTCCAGGAAATTGGAAAAAGATAGATATTATAGCAATATGTGACCTTTTTATGACTTTTTTACAAAAATAAAATCGAATTTGACAGCAAGGTACAAACTTTTTGAAATTGCTCAGCAACGTTTGTTTTTATTGACATGATTACAGTGATTACATAACAGTAAAATTCTGTTCATAAGTGAGAGAGTAGATAATATTCCTTGAGATACCTATTAGCATTGAGAAGGCAAGGCCTTTATAAAAATGTACGCTGTGGGCATGGCTGTGTCAGTGAATAACTCATTGAATGTTCCATAAAATAGAATTGAATTTATAAAAGTTGTATGGGTTCAAAGAGCTTACTTAATCTTACGTTTTCTATCAGTAAATTACGATCAAATAATTTAAGAAACATGAGTATTGATATTGGAGGTAGGTACCTACTTAAGTTTATGTTAATTTAGAGGGAACATTATGTAGCACTCTCAACAAGACCAAGGTTTATTCCTTATTATTACAATAATACGAATTTGATTGACAGTACCTTAGCCAATTATATATTTTACTTGCAGGGCTGGTAAAGGATGAAATTTTTTTGGAGAAACACTTGGTATCCAAAGAGCCTTTTGGTCAATTCAAGGCATGGTTTGAAGAAGCTTGTTCAAGAAGGGAGATTCTATTACCCAATGCTATGTGCTTGGCGACTGTTTCCAAGTAGATAATAAATCTTTCTTTATCTCTAACATCATTAACACAATCTGCTTAGGTAGTTTCCCATTATTAGGTGTTGTTATCAATTCACATAAAGTTTATAATGTTATGTTCTAACAGTAGTACCTACCTGTTTTTTACAGAGATGGCTTCCCATCAGCAAGATTTATGATGTGTAGGGGATATGGAAAAGATGGCTTTAAATTCTTTACTAACTATGGAAGCAGGAAAGCTAGTGAAATGGTTTGTAATGTTCAATCTCAGACCAAATATACAGTGAATATACAATATACAGTGAAGCATGCCAAAACTACACCTCCGTTATGTGCATACAGGGGTGGATCCAGGATTTATTCCTGAGACGGGCACATGGGCCAGACAGATTAGAAGTGTCTCCTCATATAGTATTGCACTATGCTGTTCTTGGGATTCATTATTTTTCGATTAAGATATAGTAGTCTACTTCTTCAGCCTTTATCATTGAAGCAATTTCTTGATAGATATGCATTCAGGCCAGTCCATTTAGACGATTCGATTTTATTACCCGACTACGGCAATGCAAAAAGGAGGGTTATGATTTTGACCGGTATGTATAGTATGTATGTATGTTCATCTGTTCCCTCATTTATTTTAAACTTCTCATCATAATGTGACAAATGAGGTATCGTTGGAAGCGTCTTGATCGTCCGCTGGCTGGCTATGGGACCTAACATTAAATTGAATAAGGCGCCCTCTAGAGCAAATAAAGTCAGGAAACAAAAAAAAAATTTTGGGCCATGTTGTGTATCAAATGAAAGGGTTTAAAAATTTATACAAAAATGAACGTTAAAAAATTAAAACCCAACTACGGCAAAAAAGAACTGGAGTCACACGTAATCTGTTTGATTTAACACATATGACTGGATTTTGAATGTCTGTCTGTGATGTCTTGTTTATACCTTTTTAATTGACTTTTTAGCCATAGTTGGGTTTTAGTTTTTTTTTTACTTAAACTGTTTAGGAGGGGCTCGCGCCCCTGTGCCCCCCCCCCCAGGCCCGCCCATGTTTGCAGACACGCTCACACACGCACACATTTTGCCTTTTTCCAGGAGAGCAACTCAAATGTGGCTGCAACATTTTACTGGGCAATTCTATACAGATCTGTTAGGATCGAAGGATGTGTGGAGAAACTGGCTGAGGCTGAATCAACCAAATTTTTTCACTCACGACCTGTGCTCGGCCAAATCGCTGCATGTACTAGTTTTCAGAGCACCCCCATTGAATCAAGGGACATTTTGTGTAAGAGAGAGACGGTCTTAGAGGCAGAGTACATGATTCCTGGGAAAAAAGTTCCAAAGCCTAGTTTTTGGTAATTCGATTTTAAGAATCTAATTTCATAATAATCTCAATTTAATTTATCCATACACTCTTCCACCTCTATTAGTTTTTTTTATGTATAAGTATGTTTTCTAATAATCCAATGCAATAATAAAACAATTCATTTATTGCCAACAAAAATCATGGCAAAATAAAAACCGGCCAAGTGCGAGTCGGACTCGAGCACGAAGGGTTCCGTACCATTTATCTATAAAAACGACAAAAAAATCACGTTTGTTGTAGGGAGCCCCTTTAAATATTTATTTTATTCTGTTTTTTAGTAGTATTTGTTGTTACAGCGGCAACAGAAATACATTATCTGTGATCAACTGTCTAACCATCACGGTTCATGAGATACAGCCTGGTGACAGACGGACAGACAGCGGAGTCTTAGTAATAGGGTCCCGTTTTACCCTTTGGGTACGGAACCCTAAAAACGTTCAATCATAAATTTTCATTATTTCAGGGGAGGATACATTATTCGTCCCAGAGCTGTTGAGTTTTGGCAAGGGCAACAAGACCGGCTTCATGATAGAATTAAATTCAGGAAGCAGAAACAAGGAGAAGTCCCTAATGGAAAGCTCTTGCATAAAGGAGAGGAGGGGTGGGTCTATGAAAGATTGTCTCCTTAAAAAGTTTAATGACTAAGTTATGTCTCCCTAAAAAGTTTAATGACTAAGTTATTGTAAGGGAAAGTCTCCCATTATGTTGTAAGTTATCACAATTTAGTACAAATCATTATTAAAGGTTCTTATGGTTTATGTGACTTTTAATATTTCCTCTCCCTCCTTTTTCGAAGTCGGTTTAAAACACTACCTAGTTACATCGTTAATGTTGAATTTGCAATTCTGCGTGAGACTATGTAAAAAAGACCTGCAAGTTAAAAGCGTCCAGAGTACAGTAAAAAGATACAAAAAAAAAACAATTCTAGGCTGAGAATCAGCACTTTTCGAACGTCAGAATAACATAAGACAGTCCCCCAAAACGCCCACCCTTCACTACTTCCTAGTGCTTTAACTGGGAAGAAGAAGTGGCGCAACAAACTCCCCAGCAGCACAGCTGTCTGGTCAGTTAATCAATAAAAGAACTGTTTATTATGCAATACTTTAATTTTACAGGAGCACCGGCCTGTCCGCAAGCGTTTTGTGTAATATCTGGGCTGAGGTAGAAATATGTATGGTGGTAGTACTTCTCCAGAAGAATACTACTACTGTTAACTTACATCCTCAGAGTCCGGAACTTCAGTAACTTCCACGTATATTTCAGGGAGGACCTCTTTGGCCTCCTCTATTGGCACAAGTCTGGGACGAGCTCCATTACAAAGAGCTCTCCTGCTGCTGAGCCTTACTTCCTCAGATTCCGGAACTTCTTCTTTGACAGTTACTTCCACGTATTTTTCATGGGGGACTTCTTTCACCTCCTCTTTGTTTCGAACAAGGCAGGCGCCTTTGTTATGCTGTGAGCTGCCCGGTGAGTGTGGAGGGTCTATTAATTTCGTCTTTATTCTGAAACTATCAAAAAGATATGGTAAGGTTAAAATAAAAACACGAGATAGAGGTGTCGTGAAAGACACCCGTTTGTAACGAAGCTACTTTTCGCTGTTATTTAATGGCAGACACAATGATATAATGGTTTCTTTCAGATAATTGATGTCAACATTTTGACAAAAATGCTCTAAACAGCATTGCAATAAGATAAGTACACAAAAAGTTACAACTCTTTTTATGAATTGTAATTTTGTTTTTTGCCTCTCTTGTAAAGTCCTCTTTTGGTGGTTACAACAATTCATAATTGAACTGAAGATAATATTTAAAAAAAAAAGGAATGGACGGAATAAATTGTAATGTTTTTTTTTATCAAGTAAATACATTTCATTTTTACAAATAGTAGTATTAAGTATTTGGTAATTACAAAAATATTTAATCAATACATTCAATTTTAATAATGATTAATCCCTCGGCACACTTCGTGTTTCGTCAGTCGTCGGATTTCTATCAGTTGCCCTTTGCACTTGGTGCAGAACAGATGCTCAATCGACTTGAAAGTATATAGAGTTGTTAATAAGTAGTTAAGTACTACTATTTTAACTTAAAGTAATTTATTTAAAAAATGCGAGGAAATAGTTAATGGAATTCACACAGAAATCAAAACAACAATAAAGTACTTAGTTCTGAATTCAAATTATTATATACGATCCCTAAAAATTTCTAAATGTCACTAGAAATATAAATAAATTACTTACGCATCTGAATGATATTCTGCTGGCAAGCCATTTAATTGAATAATTAGATTTTTTAATTTCACTTTCCGTCGATATTGTTTCATATATTCAGCACGAGTCATAGTTGATTTGCTGTTAAAAGGAAAAAATTACACAATGATTATAATGAGTTGTCTACTTTTTAATATTAGAAAGAGAGAGAGCGAATTTTGTGAGTTTGTTATATGGAGGGTAATCTCGGGAACCACAGCTTCAATTTGAAAAATTCTTACACTATAGAAAGGTACATAATTATATTCATGTTGGACATAGGCATGTGAAGAATTAAAGGGTTATTGGTTATATTTCGGCAATCCATTAAGGTGATGTACAAGAGGTTATTTACAACCAATTTACCCCTTACGACTCCTATCCAAATGTCAACAATTTTCAAGTCATTAAACATTTTATATTTTTATTTCATACATTTTGTATAAAATGTCCATTTACCCTAAAAATTGTTGACATTGGCATAGCGGTCCTGGGGAACCTCTATTACATTTCCTTAATGGATTGCCGTTGTATAACCAACAACGCTGTATATTGTAAAAATGTACAGAAGTTCTTAATAATAGTTATGATAAACTCTTGAATTCATGCAAGTCTTGTGCTTTTTAGGGTTCCGTACCCAAAGGGTAAAACGGGACCCTATTACTAAGGCTCCGCTGTCCGTCCGTCCGTCCTTACGTCCGTCCGTCCGTCCGTTCTTACGTCCGTCCGTCCGTCCTTTCGTCCATTAGTCCGTCCTTCCGTCCATCTGTCACCAGGCTGTATCTCATGATAGTTAGACAGTTGAAATTTTGACAGATGATGTATTTCTGTTGCGGCTATAACAACAAATACTAAAATACAGAATAAAATAAATATTTAAGGGGGCTTCCATACAAAAAACGTGATTTTTTTGCAGTTTTTATAGATAATGGTACAGAACCCTTCGTGCGCGAGTCTGACTCGCACTTAGCCGGTTTTTTTTGTAAGGATACTGCTCAGAACTTGTGAGCAGAATACCATCTTTACAAATGTAAATTGCACCCATGCAAAGCTGGGGCGGGTCGCTAGTGAGGTATAATAAATAATTTTGCTATGTGGTATCTTACCTTTGCAGACGGTCAGTATTTCTCTGCTGTAATTCATTGAGTTTCTTTATTTTCTGTCTCTCACGATATTGTTTAGATCTTTCTCCATCGCTTTTAGGTTTTTTTGTTTCTCGTTGTGAACTGTTTTTTGGTACTCTTACATCCTCTAATTTTTTTCTCGTACGATATTCTTTACATTTTTGCGCATTGGTTTTTTTTTTTGACCTTCTAACTTGTATCTCACAATTCATTCTTTATTATTAACTATAACAAATATAATGTTGTATTGTTACTTTCTAAACACTGACTACAGTTTAAATAATGTAAACAACATTTTTTTTTCCCCTTTTGGCAATTAAGCCAATATCGACTATTCTGCCAGCGTCATGTAGTAACGGAAGCACAAGATGAGCCGTCGAACTTTGGCAACTGAGCCGATGTTGACTATTCAGCCAGCGTCATGTAGTAACGGAAGCACAAGATGAGCCGTCGAACTTTGGCAACTGAGCCGATGTCGACTATTCTGCCAGCGTCATGTAGTAACGGCAGCACAAGATGAGCCGTCGAACTTTGCACTTTGTGATAGTTGTTCTTTGTTAATGTTAGTAGCTGAAAGGACGAGACAAGTTTTGTTAGTTAACATAGGTACTTAGATGTTCTTTTTTGTTTGTAATTATAAATAAATAATGTGTAATTTACTACTACTACAACTCAACTAACATTTACAAGATAAAAATATTACACAAAAAATTACATATTTATGTCATTGTCAGTTAATAAAATTGTTAGGATTTGGATTCGTTTAGGGGAGAAGTTAGTCAAGAAGTTAGTACTTTTGGAAAGCCTATCGTACAAATAAAAATATTGAGAATTTGAAGGACATGAAAAACAGTTAAGGTCAAGAGTACCCTCATCAAGTCCGCATTCGCACAAGGAACTGTCACGAACACGAATATCAGGAAAACTGGACTGCAGCAGTGACGGAGCCTCAGTCTACACAAGGGTGAAACAGTTATTTTGGACAATTTAGTGCATGTATAAAACCAAGGTTTCCGCTGGATGTCGGGTTGGATACTTTATAAATAACTTTTATTGTAACTTTTTGAGAACAAAAATGACAACAAAGAAGTAAAATTATTGACAACAAATAAACGTCAACTCAAACCACAGACGTAATATTTATTTTAGGTCTACGCCACAGAATTTAAATACCCGAAAGTCTGCGCAGTGTTGGAAAAGTCAAAACTCAATAGTGTGAAGTGGACGCACACTTATCCTAGCCAAACGCGTCAAACGAACCGAACGAAACGAATTTTTAATTTGAAATTCTTTTTAATATGAAATTCTATGAAACCTCGCACACCAGCAGCTCCCGTCGAATCGTCTGAATCTGGAAGACCGTACTTGATGATTTCGATTCATTCGACGCGTTTGGCTCGGATGAGTGTGCATTCACCCACAGACTACTTAGAGAACTAACGCATTCACCTTTAGAAAACTCAACACACACGAAACGCGCGTAAATCGTAAAAAAACACACTGTGATTATTACTTGTATACAATCATGTAAATATATACTTTGCATATTTGCATGAAGTGAATTT
This sequence comes from Lithophane leautieri, assembly GCA_949152455.1. Lineage (NCBI taxonomy): Eukaryota > Metazoa > Arthropoda > Insecta > Lepidoptera > Noctuidae > Lithophane > Lithophane leautieri. The sequence goes on from OX424486.1 coordinate 1,895,407, forward strand.
GGAATCTAATATTATGTTGTTCTTACCGTGCGTTTGCACTGGCGAAACATTCAAGACAAAACATGTTGAAATCTCAACTTTCTGTCAATGTTCCATACAATTTTTTACAGGAACTAGAGATTTAAACATGTTTTGTCTCGAATTATATTGTATTTACATTACAACAAAACATGTTTAAATCTCTAGTTCCTGTCAAAAATTGTATGGAACATTGACAGAAAATAGAGATTTCAACATGTTTTATCGTAAATGTTTCGCCAGTGCAAACGCACGGTTAGGCTTCGTTGCCAGAAGACATGTTAATGTCCGTATCACAGTTTTGGCAAAATGCATAATTTGGATATTTGGATGTTTGTATTTGTGTTTTTGTATTTGTTGCTTGTATTGTATCCATTGAAATAGTTATTATTGTAGCCAATGACATTTGATGATTATGACATTATCTATTTATTGTAATTCAAATAATGATTTGACAATGGATTTATTGAAATTTCTAATGTTATTTAATTGAATAAGATTTGCATGCCTATGTCACGGCAAAACATGGAGAGCTTACTTTATGTCAACACCTATGTACAATTTTACCCATGTTTGCAAAGGAATAAATGATTTGATTTGATTTGATTTGCTGTTTCGTTTCAACCAGCCAGAAAATTTGGGCGGTTGAGCTCTCATTCCTTTTTGTATTGTTGAGCATATCCTACCACAGACTACTTAGAGATACTACGTATTATCCTACGTACTTGTAGATGAATAGGATTCTGAACTATCAGACGTGACCGTGATTCAATAAGTTTCCTTTTTATAAACAAAATCAAACGACAATCGCAGACGATGCAGTGTTTCGAACTAGGACGCATAGTTAAATAAAATAACAATTTTCCATTTTCATACTGAAACACAAAAATCATTCATATCATTTAATAAAATTGAAATAAGTTTTTCCCCTAGCTACATGCAATACTTGGTTCTCCTTGTAGTTAAATAATTTCGAACTCTATTCTCAACATCTGACAGTTCATTTCCGCTAGTATTGAAGAGAAATAATGTGTGGAAAGTAGTAAGATTATAGTTATATTATATTATAGTCTGTGGTTGTAAGTATTGTGGGGAATCCCTGCATGATTGATTATGATGTGTTGCCGCGTTTTTCGCCTAACAATAAACAGTAAAAAAATTAAAAAATGCTAGGATTTTTTCCGAAATTTCCAGCCGAATACAATGAGTTTTAGAATAAAGAACAAAATTATGACGTCATGTCACCGGGGCAGTGCTGCCAGCCGAAAAAATATAAGAAAGCCAAAGTGCGGTCTATCAATCTCGTCCGTAATAACCTAACTTCTAAACAAGATATCTCTGACAGAAATAAAAAATCCGGAGTCACATGTAATCTGTTCGATTTATGCCCTAACACGTGTGACTTCAGATTTTTAATTTTTCAGTCTGTGATGTCTTGTTTAGGCCTTTTTAGTTGATTTTTTTTCGTAGTTGGGTTTTAGTTTTATAAATTTTATTTTTATTAAACATTTTTTGGGGTGAATAATGTACTAAATTGAGCATTTTCATTTAGAACCAATAAAGGAACCATACAAAAATAAAAAATTAATTAGTTCATGTCTTTGTCCTCTAGAGTGCGCCATATTCTCAATTTAATGATGTCTAATAGCCTATAATAACCAGCGGAAAATCAAGACGCTTCCAACGATACCTACCTCATTTATCAAATTATGATGAGTAGTTTAGAAGTTATGAGGGAACAGATGATCCATACATACATACATACTTACCGGTAAAAATTAAAACCCTCCTTTTTGCTTCGCCGTAGTCGGGTAAAAAAATAATAAAACTCATTCATATTATATCTTACACCTTCATTTATTTACAAATTACGAACAATTTTAATATTACAAAATATAGTTAAGTGATGTTCTAGATTACTGAATTTGAGCAACAATCATTTAGTTCTATACTTGGCCCGTGACAAAAACTTGGCCAAGTTACATAATCGAGCTTACAATGTTCAAACTTGGCCTAATATGTGGCCAAGAATATAATGATGGATACGTTGTATGATATTGAAGTAAAAAAAAAATATAAACTTAAAAACGACAAAAATCGACTTCAAAAAGAATAAAATAAGTAGGTACCTATTGCTTGAAACAATTTAAGTCATCTAAGTTCGTACAGAAATACTTTATTTTTTGATCTAACCAATGAAGTGCGAAAACATTTTTATATTAATTAACAATGAATTGCATTTCATTTAAATCCTTAACTATTCTATAGGAAGAACATTGGTCAATTTGGTCGTCAAAATGAAGAGTCGGCCTTCAGTCAAACTGGACATTTTTTCTATCAAAAAGCTAAGTTGCTGTAGGTTATTTAACAGGATATATTAATATTATTTCTATGAAGTAAGCAGAAGTTTGGAGACGAGTAGTATTTTTTATTTTTTGCTTCTTCTAAATGATAGTCATTTTTTTCTGTAATTTTGACTTTTAAGGCACTTAGGTATTTGACGATAGAATGGTCATCTATCCTTGACTTCTGCTTACACCATAAGAACAAAAGTATTTTTCAAAAAATTTATTATAAAATCCGAGTAAACGCAATCTCTCTCTCTCTCGTTTTTATAGCACCAAGTTTGATGCAACAAATCATAATCATATTCATCAAAGTTCCCAAAGCCCAAAAGTCCGACAGCCAGTCTTACCGCTTGGTATCGTGTTACACAGTAACTGAGTTGTGGAAGTCAGATAGGCAGCCGTTTCATGTGAAATACTGGTATTCAGCTGCGGCATCCGGTATAACTGGAAGCTGATCCCAAAATAGTTGGGAAAGGCAGATTGATTGGAATGCATCAAATTTAATGATCGACATAATATAGGTATTAGTGCCTGCACGTCTGTCATATTTAGAATTTGCAGTTGCACCTAACGAATTCGACCCCGGGGCGTTATTATGACACATCGAACTTTAGGAAGAGAGGTGTGAGTGACAGAGACAACATTCTACAAAGGTGAACTTTTTCTAATCTCGATGCACCATATTCGCGGCCCCCTATTGTAAAAGTTATAGTAAAGTCAAATTTTTGCGTCAGTTTTAAATAGTGACCATTTAGCACCTTTATCTAGTTGCCTTGTAAAATATAAGCTAGTCAACTTCAGTATGGTTGCAACACCATAATAATAGTCATTTTTAAATTCCTAAGTACGTATTCCGAAATAGTTTTTTGATATTTTCTAATTGATTAGCTATTTGTAAAAGTCTGAACGTGCAAATTTTAACTTGGCCAGGCTTGGCCGAGATTCGGGATACAGTTAACTTTGTTTGAAGTTCTTGTAAATTTTCTGAACATGAAACTTGGCCACTGATTTTTATAAATTTTTCTACTTAGCCAAGTTTTACGAAATAGTTTATTTCAACATTTGCACGCTCAGAGAAAACTTAAAAGATACGTAGTAACCACTCCTTTTATAAAACTACGAAACTTTGATAATTGGTACAAATATAATAAGCTAAGAAATCTAATGGACGGACCCACAAGTAATAGACTAGCAACTATCGGTAAATTAGTTTTTTTTTAATATAAAATAATATTTTTCTAACCGCTACAATTTTATCGATACATCGACTAAACCTTTTAGTCGAGTTTTAGAGTAGTCAAAGAGTCAAGATTTAAAAAAGTATAAAGTTTTTTTTCGAAATGATAGACTAAATAATTTAGTCGATAAAATAGGTATCGATATTTTCGCAGTCCCAACATTAACACCTTTCTTATTTTTCTAACCGATACAATAAGATTTTAATGGCAACCCGAAGCCCAGAGAATAAAAAATAAAGTAATGTTGCCCAACTGCTGGTTAAGATTACGGCTATAAATGTTTTATGGCCAAAAGCAACTATTTAGAGATACTAACATTATAAAAAATTCTTTTTTTTTGTTCATTGTATTGTAAAAACTACTGTATGGATTTTAGCTTGTATTTTATGGAGCAAAGACGTAAAAAGTCTATTTAGCGAAGTCGACTGAAGTCCATAAAAGTCAAATTATAGCCTTAAGCATAGCCCCAGCGAGCCCCACCAATGAATATTTACAGATTACAAAATACAGTCAAAGTGATATGTTAACGTGTGTCTAAAAAAAATCCTCATTATAAAATGTCAAATCGTAAATAACGTTTTACAATATTTTGTTCAACATAATTCTACTAATTTAATACAAAAACATGGAATATTTTTTATCACATTCGAAGACATCTAGTAATAAAAAGGTGAGCTTTTTGAACTGAAGTCAATATTTTTTTAGTATCATTTGAATTAACGGACTATTGACCTTAGAATAGGGCCACGAACCCGTTATTTTTTTGCTTCTAATGATCGTTCCGGTCATCGTAGGCAATCGATCTTGAAGCCGTAACAGCCAGATACAGTGCAGATTCTGCTCAGATCAGATGGATCTGAAGATAGAACTCGAGTCACCGCCTTCAGTTCATAAGCTCTAACTTAAAAAGTAAGGTGGTACAAAAATAATCGCAAATGCCTAATACGTTCAATAAAATATCAAACTATGAGATATTTTCTCTTCGAATGTTGCTTACACACTTGCGATTTAAAAACGCGATTAGTCGAAGGCGTTTGGCTCTTATGAAGAGGTTAAAATATAATGTGATGTTTATAAACAGGTGCCCAATTTTTTCAAAAATCATGGCAGTATAAAAGAATACAATAAAATAAGATAAATTGTTTAAAATGTCTGCAATAATATAAAAAAAAAATATTTACAGCTAATTTTATAATCCTTCTTAAAAATTAAATAAGTCACAAAATCGCGCGACTAAATCGCAAATGCACGACAGCCTTAACAGTGTTACAAACTGGAAAAACCGTATCATAGTAATTAAATTATAAAAATGATCTTTTACTATTCGATGTCTTGATATTTTCCCATTACTGATATTTTCTTTAGGATATTGAGTACATTTTTCTTCGATATTGCAAAGATTTATATCTCTGATAGCCATTGTAGGTAGTAAATTATAGCCTTTTTACAACTGAAAAGGCTATAACAGTAAAGCACATCTTTTGATACATCGATTATTCACAATATCACTATTGTAAAATTAAAATATCAAACAATAGTAATTGTAAAAAATTACTGCCTTAAGACTTAAGTCGCCATATTGAAAATAGTTTTTGGTCTGGCAACACAACTGTTAGATTAAAAATACTTTGTGACTACAGATTATAATTCTAAAAATAAAACTAGGTAGGTAAGAAGGTATTTCAGCTATATTTTTTTTATATACGTTAAAAAAAATCACTTAAAAAAAAAGATCTTTAATATTGCCTCAACTGAGGTCTGAGATTCGACTCCTAGGCAAGTGATTTCTCTAAACACGAATATAAAAATAATCTTAGTCTTAAGACAGTTTTTTTTTAGAACGAATTTCTGAAAAGCTGATAATTGGAATGCAGTGTTGAAAGGTCCGACGTCACAATATTTTTTATTGTCAAAGTGATAAATCAGTGTCACGTCACGTACAAATGTCACATGCCAAATTATTTTTCTATGTGTATGTTTGCTTTAACGGCTAAATCAATTTGAGTGACATTTGGTATAAAGGTAGACTATGATCTGCATTAAAATAAAGGATACTTTTTATTATACGAGAAAATGTTTGTTTTTGGACGGCTTCTCAAAAAGACATGAATATCTGAGTCTTGAATTTAGGTGCTCCAAATGGTCTCAAACAAGCTTCTGTAACAGTGATAGTTATTTAAAACAATTTTCATTAACATTTAACAACAAAAATACTATCTTTTAATCCTAACCAACAATTTACAAAACCACCTGTCAACATCAACCAAAGTTTACAAACTGACCTTTTAACATCAACCAAATTTGCAAAATGACATTTCAACATCAACCAAGTTTACATAAAAACCTTTGACCAGCTGACCAGAAATTCGCGATGAAACATTACATTACGATTGATGAGAGTTTACTTAGATTATCTTCGGCTGTTCAGTTCGTAACCGTTGGTGTCTTTGCTCGGGGTTTTTGTTGGCGGAGGCTTCGCGACCACGTGACCTTCTAGTCTTAACGTGCTTTGACGGTGGGATGATCTGAAAAAGTAAGCATTAATGTAAGAATACTGCCTTATTTAAAACAGTACAAATAAAAATATAACATTGATTTTGAAAAGGAAATAGTTTACATTTTAAAATATTAATTTTATCATATTTCTAAAATTATTTTAAAAAGACGAATAACAACTTAACATCACTGTAAGTTAAAAGTGTGAGTAAGGGTGTGTTAGGCACCCACATTTCGCCAGATGTTTGTTTCATTTCATTAGGGGGAGTGTATAGTTATTTTAAACCGGTCACAAATCTTAGGCTACCTGCTGAGAAATCCCCATTCATGAATATAAAAACCCCAGTTTTATATTCATGAATCATGATAGAGATAGATAGATCCACAGTAACACATATTTCAACTGGCTATAGATACAGCCTTGTGACATTCAGACAGAAGTATGTTGGCTTAGCAATAAGATGCTGCGATCACGCTTGGATACGGAACCCTAAAAACTACAATATTTAAACGTAAAAAAAAAAGGATTTTTGTAATTAATAACTAAGTAAATGTGGATATTACTATACACCTCTGGCTCTGCTCTTCCTCTTCAGGGAACACAGGCTTGATGTTATGTTACTGTAAGCCTGCATCCTCCCACCGCTGAGCAAAGGCCTCTTCACATGACTTTCAGGGGGCTTAAAACGGTCACTTTAGCAGAATCATAATAAGAAAATATTATGAATCATCGTAAAATGTCACAAACTGACAATTCATAATATGATCTGCGTACGATTCATACCACGAAATAATTCATCTGTTTGACAGTTTTTTATTGAGATTTGTAAAATGGTCCACAAATTATGAATTGCTTTTATGTCAAATTAGAGGAATTGCTCATGACAGCTGGGATTCACAAAATGAACTGCTTTTTAGAGGAATTGCTAATGTAGCCGGTTTAGGCCCTCAGTTCTTGCGATCTAGGGCTGATGTGAACTACTGGTCTTCGTTGACCAAATCGTCCCACCATAGTCTACGGGATCTACTGCGAAGCCTTCTGAAGGCTGTTATGTTAATCATAAAACCTTCAAACTTACCTAATTAGACAAGTAACAGCTAACAGTATGAGCAGTATCCCAAGAGCGGACAGTCCCCAGCCGAGTGCCGTGCGCGCGATGGGCGGCACCTTGGTGGCCAGGCGCAGCAGGGACGTCACTTGCTCGGGGAGCTCGTCGATACCCTGCGGGGACAGACGTATGGGTTACAGGAGGTAAGATAGTATGACTATAACGTTCCCACTGCTGGGACAAATGCCTCCTCTCTGTGAGAGGGAGTGGGCCGTAATCCACACGTGAATTGATTTTTTTTACTCTAGAACATTTTTCTAATGTTGTTTGATGACAAACAATCCAACTGCCGAGCTGATGGTAAGTGTTCCCATCCCAGAGACAAAACTGTAATGTGTCATGTGCCGGTAACTACACCGGCACCCATACCCTTCCAACCGGAACGCTGCTTGACGGCAGAATAGGTGAACTGTGGTGGTTGTATTTCCCCGGACGAAGTCCTTCAGAAAGACCTCTACTAGGTTATTTTTTATAGCACCAGGCAGAAGCCAATCCGCCAAACCCTGGTGACCAAGGTGTTCGAATTAATGTCCAAAACCAATCAAGTGTAAACATGGCACATCGAATTTTAGGAAGGCTGTATAGATCGTCGTCTCTATCACTCATTTTTGTATGACAGTCTCCTTCTAAGTCTTGTGTTGTAAGTTGGTTCAAAATAACAAATTTTCAAATATTTTTAAAAGCTAGATGAGATTAATGTATATCTGCTTACCTCCTCAAACCAGAGAATAGGGAACACGATATCGGGGAAGTTGGCGACCTGTTTGATGTCAATAACTTGCGACACAGCCAAGTTGATCTGAATACGAGCGCGGGCGCGCATAGCTATACCCATCTCCTGGAAATGTAACATAGGATGTGCTGGTTAGAATGTAAATTAAGCTGGAAATTGTGTTGTTGAAATGTAAAAAAGCCGAGAAATTTATAGTTGAATTGATAAACAAATCGGAACTTCCGTCGAAATGTCAAAAAAACAGGGAATTTATGTAAAAGCCGGGATTATATTGATGTAAAAATCCAACCAAGTAGGTCTATAAAACAAGCACAATTAAAATTTTCAAATACAGAACTAAACACAAATAAGTAGCTCTTTATTATGTTCACCACATCCAGATTGTTCCAGATTGCAGATTTTTACAATACCGGTATTTAATTTAGTTTTATCGGCGTACCTACCGATATTTCGGGATAAAGTTCCGTATTTTTTATATGAAAAAGCTCTTCAATTTGATGTATTTTTTTCATTATAATAAGTAGCCAGTAGTCAAAAACTTCCTTACCGGCTGAACATCGATGAAGAGTCTGTGTTTCTCTGCGATGGGGGGGGAGATACCTTCCACTTGCTCTCTCAGGCTAGGGTCAGCCAAGTAGAAGTGAGGGAAGGACAGCATTATCGGAGAGTCTGGAATCAAACAAATAAATAATACTATCATAAATCTTTATTTATCTCAACATCATTGTTACAAGGACAGGTTAATGAGATACGCAGTCTTAAATAGAGAAAGGTCAACATAATGTAGGTAACAAAAGATTGAATAATTTAAAAAAATACGAATCTATATATAAGAAAAGCTAGTGAACATAAAACTCAAAGGAATAACTATTTATGTACCTATATTATTAATAACTGGTATGTACTTTATGTAAGTATCTAAATAAGAATATAAAAATAATAATAAGTTTCAAAAAATTAATAATGGAAATGGGGAAATGAATATAATGATTATGTGTGTTGAATGTTTGTAAGTGTAGGTGTGTGAGTGTAACCTGAAAACTTATTGTTCCTGTAATTTAATATAAATGAAATTACAGGAACGCTGCTCAAACTCAAACTCAAACTCAAACGAAATGGAAATGGGGAAATGAATATAATGATTATGTGTGTTGAATGTTTGTAAGTGTAGGTGTGTGAGTGTAACCTGAAAACTTATTGTTCCTGTAATTTAATATAAATGAAATTACAGGAACGCTGCTTGACGCAGAAATAGGTAATCTTCACCAAAAAGCCCCCTCACAAAGAGCTCGACGGACAGACCCTCAATGAAGCCCGTATCTTCAGACTAACCGGTGTAGTTTCCGGGTAGTGAGAAGCCTGAAAGTCTGACAACCAGTCTTACCAAGCAGTATCGTGTTACACAGTAACTGGGTTGTGGAAGTCAGATAGGCAGTCGCTCCATGTAAAACACTGGTATTCATCTGCATCCGGTTAGACTGGAAGCCGACCACAATATAGTTGGGAAAAGGATAGGCAGATGATGAACATACCGTATTGGCACAGAGACACGTTGAAGAGTCCGTTGGGTGCGCACGGTGGGCCAGCAGGGCAGAAGCACCGGTTATGTTCGTCGTTCGCGAACACATCCACTGGAGGAGTGAAACGGTAACCTTGGATGCCGCCAATTTCGACCTCTTCTAAGAACCTGGAAGTAGAAAGAAAGCAAAATAAGTTTGTTTGTCACAGAAACACAACGTGCAACTCGAGTCACAGAACAATTAAACACAATGGATAAAAACCGGCCAAGTGCAAGTCGGACTCGCGCACGAAGGGTTCCGTATCACGTAAAAAATCACGTTTGTTGTATGGGAGCCCCTTAAATATTTATTTTATTCCGTTTTTTTGTATTTGTTATTATAGCGGCAACAAAAATACATCATCTGTGAAAATTTCAACTATCTAACTATCACGTTTCATGAGATACAGCCTGGTGACAGACGGACGGACGGACAGCGCAGCCTTAGTAATAGGGTCCTGTTTTACCCTTAGGGTACGGAACCCTAAAAAAAGAAGAAACAGGAACGTTACATAACACGCCTGCCCAAAGAAACGATGGATGGACGAAAAAGAAATCAGCTGTTCCCTATATTTTGACGAGTTATGAGAATATAAATGTAGGGAACAGCTGTTTTTTTTTTCGAAATGTAATTTTGGAAGGGTAGCCTTGACTAAATTCTTGTAAAGGACGATCAAAACTGTCTCTTAAGTCCATCCATATCCATCCTAACTTAATAGTATTATAAATGCGAAAGTGAGTTTCTTTATTTGTTTGTTACGCCTTCACGCTAAAACGGCAGAACAGATTTGGATGAAATTTGATATATAGGTAGACTATAACCTGGAATAGGACATAGGATACTTTTTATCCCAATATTCCCACGGGATCGAGATTTACGCGGATGAAACTGCGGGGCGTAGCTAGTACTATTATAAATTCGAAAGTAACTCTTTCTGTCTGTCTGTCTGTAGGTATTTTACCTCTTCACGACTAAACCACTGAACGGATTTCGATAAAATTTAGCAAGGATATAGATGGCATCCTGGGGAAGGACATAGGGCATACTGTTCATCGACATACCACGCGGGCGGAGGCTAGTTCGAAATAAATGATTTGAATTTGACCACTAGAAACACCGAAAAAGAATTTAGCTCAATTAAAAAGTACAGAATTCGTAGATAACGCGATGAGTCATAAGAGTCATTACAAATACTAATTATGTGCGCAGCAATGACTACGTTCAGTTGTTGTTGCATCATTATTAGGTATATACGTGAGTCTAAACAGTCGCTCTGCATAGTGTAAACAAAATGTCATATTGTAAACACGAGCGCTACACTGCACCAAGCTGCATAGATCGAAATTTGGTGGTTATTACCATAGGTATATGAATTTTACCCGTAATACTCGTAGTCATCTATTCTTCCTACATTAGGAAAACGTTTTTTCGTAAGTGACGTGCAGTCTACCATGCTTTGAACCTTGTGAAGTTATCATATTATATAAATACTAGCTGCCTCCCGCGGTTTCATCCGCGTAAGGCTCGATCCCGTGAGAATATCGGGATGAAAAGTATCCTATGCACCAACCTAGGTCATGGTTTACCTCTGTGCGAAAATTCATCCAAATCTGTTCAGCTGTTTTATCGTGAAAGCGTAACAAACAAACAAACTCACTTTTGCATTTATAATATTACTAGCTGCGCCCCGCGGTTTCATCCGCGTAAGTCTCGATCCCGTGGGAATATCGGGATAAAAAGTATCCTATGTGTTAATCCAGGTCATAAACTATCTGTTTGCTAAATTTCATCCAAATGCATTCAGCCTTTTTTGCGTGATTGAGTAACAAACATCCAAACACACAAACTTTCACATTTATAATATTAGTAGGATATACTAGCTATTGCCCGCGACTTGGTCTGTGATCCAGGATAAAAAGTAGCCCATGTCCTTCTCCAGGTCAAGGTCTAAGGTTCCTAGCGTGTTAAATAGCCTAGACTAGTCTTCCTCAAGAATTGGGCTATCAAACAATAAAAAAAACAAAACTTCAGCTTTTATTAAATTTGTTTGTCCCAAAACTCAGCTACGCAAATGCCGTCCGCTGACGCAGCCATTAGGTCCTCACGAGTGCAGGTGACAGGACATGCGGGGTAAGATGGGAGGTGAGCCATTGTCTGTGGATTGGCGCCGCATACACACCGGTGATCGGAGCCGTCCGTGAACCCCCACTTGTGGAGGTAGTCCTTGCTGCTGCCTACTTAAGTGCGAAGTCTATTTAAGGTTTTCCAGCAGGCGTAGCATGAGCACCGTTTTGTCCACGGAAGAGTAGACAAAAATGTCGTTCCGTGTAGACAGTACGACGGCAGCTAAGTAAAAAGAGTCAACTGCACTTTTAACGAAATTCACTCTTTTACATAATTCGACTCAGAATTCTTTGTTTTGTTTCAAATTGTCTTCACTTCCTTAGACAAATTTCAGTTGTCAGTGTGATTTTGACATTCATCTGCCTAGCCTTTTCCCAACCATGTTGGGGTCGGCTTCGGCGGCCAGTGTGATTTTGACATTAAGGATAGAAAACTTTCTTCCGAAATAGTCTACATATTAAAAGACCTAGACCAAGATCGATATAAATGAAAGACAAAATGACATATTATAGAAGAATTTCTACGGTGCGATGTCAAAAATGAAGAAACGAAATGACACTTTGTATAGAAAAAGCTATGTCTATTTTTCGTAGATACAGAAAGCGCCATGCTTCGCCTGCAGGTAGGCCATGGTAACTTGCGCCCGGATGGGAGGCTGTCTAACGGTTCGGTGAAGAAATTAGGAGGCTTAAGCAGTTCCTGTCAAAGATCACATCTTTCTGAGGAGGGGTTGCCAACGGCTGGGCTCACGCTCAGCTTTATTATTACCATAGATAGATAACTACAACTTACTTGAGTGGCAATAGTCTGCACAGATCCTTATCATAAACAGCCAGTGTATCGTTAGCAGTGATATGTGGCGGGAAGATGGAGCCATCAGAGCCGGCGAAACTGTTGCACTGATCCGTGGTCCAGTGCTGCAGCTTCTCTCTCATGTTGTACTGGCTGATGATGCCGTATTTTGACATATCCGTGGCTCCAGTGAACATTGTGACCACGTCTGGACTTGTGCCGTTTTTCTGGGGATGAGAATTAAGCAATTAATATAATGTCATTATTAATTTATAGTATATAAAACTGTTCATAACAGGCAAACTTCCCAACTCTGGGCAGCTACTGAGAATGTCTTGACAGAAAGACCCAGTAAGTACCCACTAACTTTATTTTTCGGGGCAGCCTGGGGTTTGAACCCGGGACCTGATGATACGTAGCTGCAGTAGCCACTAGGTAAACGGGGTAGTCCAATAAAAACTAATTAAAACTCCAGTCAATAAAAATCTGGACACGATAATTAAAAGTAACCAAAAAAGGCCCATTTTTTGGCCAAAAAATCAGCATTGCCATACAACGTGGCAATGCTGCCAGCCTTTTGGGCACTGTTCCTGATGACAGCGATGCGGACGAATTTATTGATGCAATAGGATTATTTCTCCCCCTTTTTTAATTGTACATAATTATTATTTTAGTCTTAGATGTATATTATTTATGATGAATGGACGAAACAAAAAAACCAAAGTATATAAAAAAATTACTTTTAATTGAATGTGAATTTTGAATCCATGGGGTGCCATAGGCGAGTAGGGATACCTAGGATTTAGCATGTAGGATTTCACTGAATATCTTGAAGCAATACGTAGTACACACGGCTACACATCGAGCTATACATTTCCAGTGTAAGCTGACCTCGCATTGCACGGAAATCCTATACATTGCGAGATCAGAATAAACTGGAAATGTATAACTTGATGTGTAGCCGTGTGTACCTAAGAAGATTGTAGAAACAGGTGCTCTTATTATGGTGCTGCTAATCAATAAAACGTTAACTTCGTTTTCTTATTAATACTCACCCCATAGAACAGCCCAAACTCTTCATACGGCAATTTCTGCTCCTTGGGCACTACATCCTTGGCTAACTTGAGGAGAGGATCCTCGTACCCCCAGAGGAGTTGTCCCACAGACACTTCGACGAACGGCTTGATCTTGAGGATGTCCATGATGGATGCCATCGCGAGTCGGAGGAAACGCGCTGCGTGCTTCGATTGGGAGGTGGCGCTCTGGAAGAAAGAAATTGGGGTGTTAGATTGGAATAAAATTTGATAAAATCTGGGGCCTACGCCTACTAATTTACAAACGTTGCAATGTGATAAAACTACAAATTAACGATTTTTTGTAATTTTCTTTATTTTTGCTGTGAGACCTTGCTTCTTGCCAAATTTTATGATTCTAGGTCAACGGGAAGTACCCCACAGGTGGTTATGATTTATTTGCGAGTATCAAAATATGTTGCAAAACTGGCCGTATTTTTTTTATTGCGTTGACTTAAAAGCTCTCTATGAGACTGTAGGCCTTGATACGTATTTGGTATTAATTACAACTAGATACCTCCACGCGTTCCTGAGAAGAAGGATGTTCACCGACTGACAGAAAGACAGACGGACAACGAATTAATCCTATATGGGTTCTGTTTTTGAGGTACAGAACCCTAAAAACAATAAAATTATTGTTTTAAAAATTATACCGCAGAAGCAAAAAAACTAAAAATAATACACAAAAAAACAGAAGTAATATTAGACTTATAAAAAGTTAATGGATAGACAGAGTAATTGGGTTTTTCTATTAAAATTGATCATCCCAATGACCGTACAGTGTGAAATAGGCTCGCTCCATAAGTCAAACATGGGATTCAAACATCATCATCTGCCTAGCCTTTTTCCAACCATGCTGGGGTCGGCTTCCAGTCTAACCGGATGCAGCTGAATATCAGTATTTTACATGGAGCGACTGCCTATCGGACCTCCACAACCCAGTAATTGGGTAATACGATACCTTTTGGCAAGACTGGTTGTCAGACTTTCGGGCTTCTGACGACCTGTAACGACTGTCAAAGATACACAAATGACAGCCGGGACCAACGGTTTAAACTGCTTTCCGAGGCACGGAGGAGTCTCGATATGTAAAGATGGTCACCCATCCACGGACCAACCCCGGAAAGCCTAGCTTAACCTGATGAATCGACCCGTGCGGCTGTTATTACTAAGCCACGAGCTCCTCATCATGGGATTCAAACATAACTGGCGAAATGTGTATGTAATACCTACAGTTTAGCCTTACCCTTCGGGGAATACATTCAGGATAATTTTTATGCAGATTCATAGAAAATAAACCCAGTAAATATTTTTTATGACTGTTTTTTTATTTTTTTAAAACATTTTGTTTTTGAATGGTTATATTTTTTTAGCGTGTGTGTATACACGCAATACTATTTCGGGTTAACGGGAACGGCTTTCATTAATTCACATAGGTACTGTATAGACCACATTTAAGAACAAAAATAAGAATTGTATTGATCAACTTTTAATGAAGGTCATTTGAAACACGAAAAACCTGTAAAAAGTCCTCGAGCAAACCTTGCCGAGTATCGTTGAAATACCTAACCTAACTTAATTATTTAACAATTCTAAGCAAACTTGTTTGACTACAAATTAATAAAATGATTATAATTAGTAGTAAAAAATCTTAATGACTTTGGTTAGGTACGTAGATGCTAGATGCCAACGTTTTTATTGCAAAATCATTTGCTTTTTTAATCCTTGGAGAACTTATTGAAGTTTTACGAGCTTATGCTCGCGACTTATTCCGCGTGTCTTGTTTTAACATTAAATATATCGTATATCTGATTCGGCTATACCTTAGCTTCCCATTAGTGAAAGAATCCACAAAATATACAGTCAAATATACGAGTATATACAAAAGATACAAAATCCTACCTCTAATTTTACCTCTTTATAATATTATTATTATAATATAATATTAGAATTAGATAATCTTAAATGGCACATTCAATAATCAATTACGATTTTTTATTATACCGGTAAAAATTCGACGCTTCTACTAAAAATACCGGTACCAAATTACCGGGAGAATTTGCTTTACCCTACAAGCTTTGAACTCAAAAAAACAATCTGCTTGGCATTTTCTTAACTATGTATGTTGGGGTCGGCTTCCAGTCTAACTGCATGCAGCTGAATACCAGTATTACATGGAGCGACTGCCCAGTAACTGGGTAATACGATACCCCTTGGTAAGACTGGTTGTCACTTGTCAGATAAACTTCAAACGTAATAATTAAAATAATTAAGTATTTAATTTAAAGCCTCGGCTTTTGAACTCATTAAAAATACTAAAAAATAATCTTGAACTGTCTTTTAAAGGTCACCGTTAAGTGCAAAAACTTAAGTTAAAATTGAGGAAGTAACTGCATATATTTACATGGCCATGATGTTTTAAAATAAAGAGGAAATCATGGCGTCTCGAAAGGTAGATTTTTTTTAACAATATGTCACTAGTTGAGGAGTCGTTACGGGTAGTCAGAAACCCGAAAGTCTGACAACCAGTCTTACTAAGGGGTATCGTATTACCCAGTCATTGGGTTGTGGAATTCAGATAGGCAGTAGCTCCATGTAAAATACTGGTATTCAGCTGCATCCGGTTAGACTGGAAGCCGACCCCAACATAGGAAAAGGATAGGCAGATGACAGGGCTTGAAAACGTTACCAATTCACATTTAAAGTAACGTTAAGTAACGGTATTTCCGTTGAGATATCTGTATATCGGTACGATTTGGTAGCGTTACTTAGTAGCATAACATAATAATAACGTTAAAAATTGTGGTAAAAAATACCGGTATTTTTAATGTTTTCTCAAAGGCGGCGGGCGGACAAACCAACTAAGTATATTCACAAGAACAAGCACAACACAGAATAGCAAAGAGAATACCTATTATGCACGCAAATAGTTTTACGGCACAGTCGTAGCATCGGTGCAGTCTGTTATTTTTAACGATATCCAGAGCGACGGTAACAAAACTAAATCATAACGATAAAATTTTCGGTAGCATCGATTTTAACGTTACGAAATGTGCCAGATATAATGCCTGTATGACCGCGCGCGGTACACCCGCGTACCAAAAACCATTGTAGTTAATTAGAATGTCCTTGAAGAATTAAATATTATAACGTTATTTATTAGTTAACGATATCTGTATCAGAAGGCTGTAACGATACCATATTTTTAACGGTATTTCAAGCCCTGCAGATGATGAACATACCGTATGGCGCGACCCTTTTAAGCGAGACACAAGAAATTCATCGTCAACTTTTAAGGGCCTACCCAACCTCAAATTGCTTAGCATGATCCTCCGTTATGCCGAAAATACTGCAAAATTAATTTTGAAAAAAAATATAGGTATGTTAAAGTTGAGGATAGATGCTAGGTCCTATGTTTGAAGAAAACACGAAAAAAAAAATCTCGATGGATTTTTTTTTAATGTTGTCTCTAAACCGAACTATAAACCGCTGGTATTAAAGAAATACTTCAAATTAGGTCATGAAACTTTGCATAATAATTGAACTAACTTTAAAGCAGGTATTATGTTTATTTTATTTTTTATTACCATTATTTTCTATTCTAACATTCATTAACTAAACTATTCGAGGCTTGGAGCCGCCTCGAATTTATGAAAATTGCTTTTACGGTGAAAATAATGCTTGCACAAAACACCGTCTCACTCTCACTCAGGCCGCGAGTAGTATGGTGCGAGCGAGATAAAAAGTGAATTGGAGCTGAGGTAGCATAGGTCCTTAAGGAAAAAAAAGATCAAAAGTGATAGCATCATAAATTATTTATGTAAATACCTACCTGTAATATCAATCTGCCTAGCCTTTTCCCATCTATATCCCTACTTTCATCGAAATCGTTAGAGCCGTTTTCGAGAACGTGATTAGTTGATTACAAATATTTATAGAAATATTGCTCACTAAAGTATACGATGATTAATAACTAAGAAAAACGACGATATAACAAGCATTATCATTTACATATGGAACGGCTGTCATGTCGGTAAAAAATCTTAAAATAAATCATATGATTACCTATGTTTTTAAAGTTATTGCGGCAATATGTTTTATCAGCAAAGAGATACAAAAAACGATGGAAAAACAAGAGTATATGTTTTTTTATAGTAATAATTTTATAACGCGTTTTTTAACGTTATTTCATACTGGGATCTGTAGGATGGTGATAACTGTTTAGTGTAATATTTAAAGGGAAATATTTAATTGACCCTCTAAAAATTTATTGTACACTTTAAAAAAATGTATTAACCTTTAAAAACTTATAGGTTTTCTAATGACGCAAACTTTTTAAAATAAATCAGCCTCTTTTTAACTTCCTGGCTTTTTCTCATAGTTGGCAGCGATAACTAAGCTAGGGTACCCCGACCAAACGGGTTAGGTTAGAACCGTGACCATGCAACATCGCGTGAACCGAGCAAGCGGAGCGAGCGCTACATCCAGTTGGTCGCAGTTACTTGGCTATTTAGTAATTTTTATTAAGTAGGAATTATTTGAGGATCGTTTGAGGATCTTTTACATATTTCCTATTGACGTTGGCAATAATAACAGAAATAACTATAAAATACGTTACTAGCGACCCGCCCCTTCTTCGCACGCTTTTTACAACTTGACAAAACATCGGGATTTCTTTATTTTACATAAATGTAAGTTTAACATCAATAGATACACAGATAAACCTCGCGGAATAAATGCTCCAAATGATGGTGAAAACTGCATTAGAATCCATTGAGTGATTTACAAGAACAACGCAGTCATACAGACAGACACGGAAATCGACTTTAATTTATAATATGTATAGATTACCAATAGATGCAACATACTTTACCAGCAGTCTTCAAAAATCTAAATTAGAAATTTGCATCACGACACAACTGTTTTATTATTCCACTCTTGTCACGGAACCCTAAATCTGTAGCATCAAGTAAGGTCAACGGGTTTATATATCTTCCTGTATACTGAACCTTGATAGGGTCATGCGTGCCGAGTTAACTATAAACCCAAGGTTAGTCTTATGTAACTGACGGATTACAATAACTATAACTACTGTCAAGGAATTAAAATGTTAAACAACATATGTTTACTTTTTTGCAACAATTATTTTGAAGGAAATTGAAAATTAAAAAAAAATCTCTGCTCGGAAACGTAAATAACGCAATGAATGTGGTTAAACTGTCAAAATGAAAAGTATTAGTGTGACTCAAATCAGATCATTATTCCCCGAAGCTTAACGAATATTTAGACAGTTATGTTAAGTCCCATGTAACAGGAGGCAAGCTTATTGCTATCAACCGGCCATAAACCCAGACACCGGGCTGCTGCTGAGAAATTCCAGTCAGAAAAACCCAGTAACACTTTTCCCGAATCGAACCCGAGGACCACATGCTCACGCTTGGGACCTATAGTTTTTTTTTTAATAGCCTGTCTTGTGTCCCTCTGCTGGGCAAAGGCCTCCCCTTCCAAATCGTCTTTTTTGTGCGATTTATGGCCATGTTGGCCCCGCAAACATGATTAGATTTTCACACCACCTTCGCCGCGGTCTACCTCGACGGCGATGTCCTCCTTCAAGCGTCAAGTGAGTGACGATCTTTGCCGATGGGCAAAGATCGGGAGAGATGTCTCCGGGTGCATTTGTGTGACGTTTATATTGTAAATGTGTTACGCAAATACCCCACAGGATGCCATTGCATCCCATTTGAGTGTAGCCCCTTGTAGATCAGGCTAAATTAACGTGATCATAGGTAGTAGTTACTCATAGCTAATAGTATCTATGTATAACTTCGCTGACGTCATGCCGTTACGTCTGCCAGTGTCAATACAAAACGTGTTGTACATTTGAAGTAGCGTAGCATGGCCAGTTATCTAATTGCGTAACCCATTTTCGTAAACTATTAAGACTAATCTGACAGTCACTGTCTGTCATTCTGACAGTTCAACAACATTCATTGCGTTATTTACGTTGTTGAGCAGATTTTTTTTTTTTTAATTTTTGTAGCATTGCTTTTTGCAATCTGTTTCAAAATCATTCAGATTGTGTATTAGACTGGAAGCCGACCCCAACATAGTTGGGAAAAGGCAGGTAAATTAAGGAACGGGCGTATTTCAGATCCAGATTCCAGGCTGAGACTGAGAAATTCCAGATAGGAAAACTCAATAAATTTTCTTTGCCTGACGTGGGAATCAGGACTAGTGATGAATTAATTAGCATTAATTTTATATACTATCATACGTCAGAGCGTCGCGCGTCGACTCACGCAGCGGTAGCGTGCGCTCTCCGTCGCACCCACGGGAAGTCGGGAATATTAAATCTATCGGTTTCACGTGACCGTGACCTCATTCGCGAGTGATTAACAAAATTCACATACTTCATTATTATCAATTATCGTCATATTAGCTATTAACATAGCAATAGCAATTATCATGCTAAGACTCAAGAATTCACATGCTAATGAAATTAATGCAAAATCGCATTAATTGCCATTGCTAGTCAGTACTAAGACTCCATGGTCAACAGTCTCGCATGCGACCACTGGACCAACGAGGCATTTCCTTTGAATGGTTCAAAGTCTGTCTGAATTTAAATATATGTCACCATAAGCTTCTTAGAACCGTTAGTTTATAATCTATCGGTATTATTTCCGTTAGATTATAAATTGACAAAAAATTGTGAATGCGCGAGCCGAGCGAGCGAAGCGAGCGTTGCCGCGGTGCGGCGGCCAGCGAGCGCTACTTCCAAGTTGCTCGCAGCTCCTCAGGCAATTTCGTTAGCGCAAGGTGCGTTACATTGCAAGCAAATTTGATGCCAGTTCACAATTTTTCGGGTTAACATGGATATATAAACTATTGAAAAATAATACGATAAATTGTAAAGTTTGCTGCAGTTCACAATTTTTCGACAGTTTATAATGTAACGGAAATAATACCGATAGATTATAAACACCTACATAGTTTTGATCACAGGAGTCCTAACGTGGAACAAATTACACCTAAATTGACCTGAATACAGATAATATTGTAGTAGGTAAAATCGATCTTGTTTGGATCGATTTTAAATCATTAGTAGAAACAAACATGTCTGATTTGAGGTTAATCGCTTCGATATGAAAATAATAATCATAAACTTGCTTGGCAGACGAATTATTATTGTTGACCGAAGTTTTTCTTAATGTTATTGGAAGGCAAACAAGCCGACGGCCGAACTGATGGGAAATAACAATATCACGCCTGTAATTCCCAAAGAGTTAAGCAGAGGTGTACATATAATAGATAGTACACCCACATTTCGCCAGTTATGTCTAAGTCTCAGGTAATAGGGGGCGAGCCTATTGGCAAACACCGGGATCTGATAGAAAGTGGCAGATCTATGCGTGGCCATCCCAGAGACAAAGCTGTAATGTGTCGCGTGCCTGTAATGAGGGTTTTATGAAATAACGTTCATTAGGTAGCAGCACTGAGACGTCAGGTCCGGGCGCCTGTCAAATTGTCAAAGCGCCTTTAATCGTGACTGAATTTTGAACAAATGATGAATGACATGATATATTTTATATTCATTGTCGAAATGGAAGTCCTCTTGTCAAGGTGGCGCCAACTGGTGGCGTGAATTTACATGAAAACTCTCATTACACCGGCACCCATACCCTTCAAACCGGACCACAGCCACGCTGCTTGGCGGCAGAAATATATATGGTGGAAGTACTTCCCGGACGAGTTCCTTCATTGAGAATTCACTACTACTAAGTTTAAATACGTACATAAAATAAAATAGGCAGTCATGGGCCCTGCCGACAAAAGTGAAAACTTAAAACTGGTATTAGCGCCATCTATATTCTATACCCCAGCACTACGCGAATTCATAAGTTAACCTCCAAAAAACGCTCAACGCGTCTAAAGAAGTTTTCACTTCAAAACTAACTCTTTATTCTCATGGAGGTATAGGCAGAAACTACAGAACGCAACCTGCTACGATCCTTACATATTTCATCCATCCTGCCACCATGACCAAACCTAAATTAAGTCTTAATTTATGCATGATCAATGATAAATGTAGGTACATATTCCTTAACGGTAAAATATGCAAATTTTTACCGCTATATACGCGAATTCTCGTGGGTGTCACTATGTCGACCGATGGGTTAATGGCCCTATCTTTTTAGGATTATCAGTATTCTGACTAACGTGGCCCGTCAACTGGGAGGATTATCATACAGTTTTAGAGCAGGTCAATCATTATCATCTCCCTGCCCTTGTCCCACGTCACTTGTGGTCGGCGCAACACGTTTTCTTCTTCCACTCTCCCCTGTCAACCGTCACGCTATCATTCACTCCCTTCTCTTTCATGTCATCTCTCACACAATCCACAAATCTTCTCTTTAGCTTTCCTCTCACTCTCCATTCATCAATATTTATATTCATCACTCTTTTAGTCTCATGCATTTCCTTCCTCATCATCAGATCTTATAGCAGGTCAATATTAGACGAAAGTGTTTGGTCATTTTGAGGTGATGAGGGAAAAACGACTAACAAAAGGTATTTATAAGACAGATGTGAGTGGAAACGGCGGGAGGGGAAGGACAAAGGAACTTATGGGTGATGTTCTTCAGAAAAGTCAGGTGCGTAGTACTCGCAACCGGCGTCCGTGTATGACCAGATGTATTTATTTATTTATTGCATTCATGTCGTTTACAAGGTCTTGTTACATTTTAAAAGTTTCGTACATGAACCCTGCTAGGGCACCGCAACAATATAGTATGTATCTTAATTATAATTACATGCATTCTTATATAAAGTTATTTAAAAATATAATATTACATTTCCAATTTCTATTGTCTATTGTTATCATTTCATTATTCATTAATTTATTATTGGATGTCTTTATTACATTGCGTCAGTTTTCAAAAAAATGCACATCATTAACTTAACAGAATGTCAATTTGTCAAATAATATAATTATTAGTGTAGTGTTAAATAAAGAACTCATTTAGGCTATACTAACACTTCTGCATTAGGTGTATTTTAAGTGCGATTACAAATTTATTGCCAAATTCTATGTCTTTAATTTCCTTGGGTAATTTATTGTTAATTTGTATGCACATTTTAAGAGGGCCTGAGTAATACATAGCTAGTTTTGAACTTGGCAATGCTAATTAATTTTTTACTCTTAAGGAGCGTTGCACCGGCCTCTGACTTTTAGCTAAAGGGAATAACGACGCATGTTTTCTAACAAACTTGCTTAGTTCCAAAATGTAAATGCTTGTTAGGGTGAGCATTTTATATTTAATAAAATAAGGTTTACAGCTCTGCATTTGGTCTATGTTCGCAAGAATTCTCACACATTTTTTTTGTAAAATGAAGAGTTTTTCTACTTCTACGCTATTTGTATGAACGTAAACGAAGCATATGGAGTATTTAAGAACCGTAGCAGGTGGCGTTCTGTAGTGTCTGCCTACCCCCATGGGAGGAAGGCGTGAGATTCTATATGTAATCATATTCTTGGAAAGCTGCAACTTGACGATGTGTGTCCGTGGTTGACCGGCTATCACAAATTGACACTTTTCTATTTAATACTACGGCCGATACGCTTTTAGAACATGTGAGGTAAATAGAGGCTTAGGTTTTATCCATTAACATACATAACATCATACACCGAAGGGATAAAAAGACGTGTATTTTTTTATGTTAGCCTACACTGTCCCACTGCTGAGCAAAGGCCTCCCCTAAATCCTTCCAAGCATCCATTTATATCATAACAGGGCCACCTCCATCCAACCCTTGCGATATGCGTCTAGGTCATTTCGTCACCTCTTCCAGAGGGCCTAGACAAGTGACAATCGCTTCGAAAGCATTTCGTTTTTCTACAACGACTTTCAACAGGATTGACATAAGCTTTTCGATAGCTTATATCAGTCCTATAAATTTTTGCCTTTTCCATTATCGTTATCGCTGATGGAATATTATGTTACTTTGTTTAGGGCCTCTGGGCCGGGCTCGGCGGCGCCGGTCATCCTCAGGCACCCACCGTGTGGAAACTGTTGCATATCACGCCGGTTCCCCGAAGGATTGGGCAGAGGTACCCATATTTCGCCAGTTTTGTGTTTAAGTCCCATGTAATAGGGGGCGAGCCTATTGCACAAATCCAGACTACGAGCTGCTACTGAGAAATTCCAGATAGAAAAACCCAATAACACTTTGCCGCACCTGAGAATCGAACCGAAGACTGCATGTCCAGCGGTAGCACTTGCGACCACTCGACCTCTCTGATACACGCAGTATTTGACCATGCATTAACACTAACAGTTAGTTAACTGTTGTGTTCCAACACAATTGCTCCTTTTCATTCGACTGCACAATGCATATTGCTTGAATATGTTCACGGCTTTTTAAGGTTATGTGGTAGCCAGTAAGCACATATTAATTATTATTTAATTGTTATGAAAATAACAGACGTATAAAGTATTAATAGTTTAAAGTATAGATGCAAAAGTAACTGTCAGTGTGACGGTCTGTCTGTGTGTTCCACATTTAGATCCAAATTGCCACACAGGTAGACCATGATATGGGTGAGGAGGACATAGAATGTACTATATAATATAATTTTCCACCTCCACGAGGGCGACGCCGCTGTTTATAAATGACTTATTTTATGGAGACATAAACATAAATAAATACCGTCTTTTGCAATAACTTCAATCAAATAATAAATAAAACAAAAGAATAGGTGTACTTTGTCTCCATAAACAATAGACTTATTCTCAATTTGACAGCTGTCATATTATGATAATGAAAATTATGAGTTAAAAATTCACTAGTTGCAAAATAATATGAATCAAGTAAGAAAAATAAGTTTTACGCAATAATACCACGATATAAAAATTTCAAGGTTTCTTTTCGAAGCTAACAAACACAATTTACAAATAATTGTTTTTTATAATTTAAATATTCAAGATGCTAAGAATGTTCACGGATTCAAGGCCATTTACACCACAAATCATTAAAAGAGGTTTAGCGCTAAATCCTATCCTATACTATTACCTAAATATAAATTATTATAAATAATAAGTGAAAAAATCATAAAATAAAGTTGCTAAAAATTAAAGTATCACTAATTATCACAATGTCGTCGGCATACATTGAACCAACTTGAAAATATGTTTATTGTATATTATGTAATCACGCTCTCGAAAACTGCTATAACGAAATTGATCGCTTGAGATATAAAATTGGAACGCTGTCACTAAAAAATATGACAGATTCAGAACATTAAAGTTTTGATAATACATAATGGGTTTTGTTATTTACGCTGGTCCAGATTCATTTTAAGGTGACGAGTCAAAGAGTAGCTGTAATTAACTGAATTTTGCTCGATGTTTGGGTATTTCCATTCTTTCTTCTTTTTAGTGTGGTTATTGACTAACCCGGTGTCAGAGTTTTTATGTCGCCCATGGGTCTCTGACTTGGCTTCACATGCCGTCGATAAATATCTCTCAAGCATGCCGGTTTCCTCGCAATGTTTTCCTTCACCGTTTTAGAAGCAAGTGATAATTATACAATACGTACATGAATCCGAAAAGTCAGAGGTGCGTGTCTCGGGTTCGAACTCGAGACTTATGACTTGGCAGTCCGACGGTCACACCACTAGGCCACCACTGCTATTTCTAGCTAGGGTATTTTCATTTATTTCGAATAGTTTTTTCTTAAGGACCTACACTACCTCAAATTGCTTAGCATGATCCTCCGATATATCGAAAATACTGTAGCAAATATTATAAATGCGAAAGTGTAATTATTTGTTTGTTATGCTTTCACGCTAAAACGGCTGTACGGATTTGCATGAAATTTCGCACATGGGTATACCATGACCTGGAATAGAAATAGGATAGAGGCTAGATTTGAAATATATAGGTATATATGTTTAGGTTGAGGATTTCTCGATAGAAAAAAAACCCGAAATTATATCTAAACCGAACAATAAACCGCTGGTATTAAAAAAATAAATTCAAATTGGATCACGAAACTTTACATAATAACTGAACTAGCTATACAGTAGCGACTATGTTTTTTTAATTTTAAATTCGCATTATTTTCGCCGTATGAAGCAATTACCTAAACTCTTGGCGACTTCGAGCCGCCAGTCCCCGACTCCATCTCGCTCTCACTCAGTCCGCAAGAAGTATGGTGCGAGTGAGATAAAAAGTGAATTTGAGCTGAGTGAGTATGGGCTCTTAACATCAATTAAATTCCTTCCACCATACCCATGCCTCTAGAACTCCAAAGCTACCTCACAAACATCCTCGTCATCGTAGTACAGACCAGTAAGTGAAAGTGGGGCACACAACGACTCCACGCGTTGGCTCATGGCCTGTCCGTTACTTGTGATTATAAGTTAAGAAACTACTGAGTATTATTATTGAAATACGTGTTTTTCTGTTGTTAAAAAACAACCGGGATCCGTACCCAAGCCTCCGTTGTCCGTCTATCTGTCAGCGGGCTGTATCTCATGAACCGTAAAAGGTAGACAGTTGAAATTCACACAGATTGTGTATTTCTATTGACGCTATAAAAACAAATACTTAATAAAAATTAAATAAAGTTGATGATTAAAGAAACGTGTTTTTTTTCGGCGTTTTTTGCTCGATCTTAATACGGTACGGAACCCTTCGTGTGTGGGTGAGTACGACTCGTATTTTAATAATCCCACTAGCTGCGCCGCGCCGTTTTATCCGCTTAAAGGCGACGCGACGCGAATTTTAACAAAACAATTTCGCACGGCGAACAATGCGCCGCGCCGGCGTCGCGTCGCGCGGCAAATCGCCCCAGTATGTAAGAGCCTTAAGTCTCGATCCCTTGGGAATATCGGGATAAATAGTATCTTATGTTCTAATCCAGGTTATGGTCTACCCATGTGGCATATTTCATCCAAACAAACTGTGTTCAGGTGGAAAGTCGGACTTCAAATTAGCATCCACAAGCACGTTTCATCATCCTTCTGCCCTTATCCCAATCTATTAGTGGTCAGACTTCTTTCTTACCTATTCACACCTTTTTTAACCGACTTCATCAAAACGGAGGAGGTTCTCAATTCGAAAAAGTATATGTTTTTTTTTGTGTTTGTTACGAGAATACCTACTCCACCAATTATGAATTGATATTGATGATTTTTTTTTGTTTGGTAGGTCATGCTTCAGAGGTGGTCCGATATAAATTTTATTAACTTTGCTTGCGTAGTTTTTGAGTTAGCTTCAATAATACGTATTGTTCCCACTTAGTCTATATGGATGATGTTATAAGTTCCCGTCACTGTTATTTACATAGCAGGTAGTGGTAAGTATTCGAATTTGCGTGGGGAACGTACCACAACTAAAAAGTAAAAATAAAAACTTTATACAAAAAAACAACCGACTTCCAAAAAAAACCACCACTAAAAAGTAAAAAATAATTTTAATTTCGGAATTAAAAACCAAAGACACCGCGAGTTTCATTGTTTTTTTTTTTTTTGGAAGTCGGTGGTTTTTTTTGCTGTATCAACTTTCGCACAAACCATCCATCGTTTCCGTGGTCTTCTCCGTGGTTCTACTCCATACTATTTCATACTTAGTTTCATCAACTTGAAACTCTACTCATCCTCCATTTAAATAACAGTCATAAACATACACACTAGTACAATATGAACGCCTAATCAATTAGCCAAGAACATTACACCTGAGTTTACAAAACAAACCGGAAATCAACTCTACTGTTCTCATTTACAGTTCAATTTCCATTAAACAAATACTTCTGATGGAACCTTACATCTATTTTTAGAAAAATCAACTTTGTATCTAAGAAGTAAGGTATATTTTCCCTTGTTATGGTGTTTCTCTCGAGTTGAACGCCCGGTCATGGTATATATTGTATGTTTGCATATTTCATTATGTGTTTAGATCGTGATCAGGGAATAAGACGTGGGCTGTCATTTAAGTGAGTTGCATAACTTTAGGCTTAGCAATTTTTTGTATGAGTAAGCCTAATTATACGCCTGTTACCCCTTTCTCAGTAGCAGCCCGAAGTCTGTATATGTACTGGTTGATGGTAATAGGCTCCCTATAACATTGGATTTTTATATAACTGGCGAAATGTGGGTGTAATGTACGTACACCTCTGCCTGACCCTTTGGGAAAAACATTTACTATTACCAGTAGCAGTTCAGATTCGGAATTTATGCCTGGTCAATGGCAATAGACAGGTTCACATGGGACTTCAAATAGCTTTTAGTGAAGGAGCTCGTCCAAGGAGTACTACCATACATATTTCTGCCGCCAAGCAGCGTTGCTGTGTTCCGGTTTGAAGGGTATGGGTGCCGGTGTAGTTACAGGTACATGACACATATACAGCTTGTCTCTGGGATGACAACGCATCTAAATGCCTCTGGTATCGCAGACGTCTGTAGCCGGCCGTGACCACTAGGTAGGTCGTCGTCGGCTTGTGTGCCATTCAGTCTATCATAAAGCTCGATAAAAACCGAAAATGTACTTGAAAACAAATGACTGAAATCGCTCATTGAGCCGTCGCGCTTGGTACCCCATCACGCTCTGTTAATAGCCAGAGAGAATAGAATTTAGCCGTATATCACGTCTTAGTGCATTTTTGTGTTAACGCGTCAATTACTCAGGCATTATACGTATAAATGGTATTTGCTTTCAGTTATGTAGGCTCCTATTAAAACAGTGACGTGCGTAAACGTCATATCGCTTTTTGTATCATCTTCCTCGCCCTTGTCCCATGTCACTTGTGGTCGGCGCAACACGTTTTCTTCGTCGACTCCTGTCAACCGTCACGCTATCATTCAGTCCCTTCTCCTTATCGTTCCTCACACAATCCGTCATCACAATCTTTTCTTTATCCTTCCTCTCCATCCGCCAACATTTATATTCATAATTCTTTCAGTCACATGCGTTTTCTCAATTGCATTACAAACAAACCCACGACCGATCTGATATTATTAATCCTAAAACAGTAACCCTTGGTTTCTGAGCGCCTTTCCAGTTTTCTACACACTATAATTTGTCGTATTTGAACCATTTTACGACTGATTAAGAATGATAGTTTTAATTTGAATATAAAGACAATTTAAGTTGTCATTATTTGCTCATTTGGATGGTTAATGAGTAGGGGAAAACCAAAGAAACGATGGATGGGCTGCTGTGAAAGATGATATGATAAAGGGGGTGACTACTGAGATGACGACTAATAAGTGGAGAAGTATGAAAGTAAAAGACATGTTGCGCCGACCACAAACTAAATTGAAATAAGGGCAGGGAATGGTGATAAGAAAAGCTAACATAATATGTACCTTGTGATACTGCTCATGAAGCCTAATTTAATGAAAATTCAGTACTATAATTATCAAACTCAAACTCAAAGTATTTATTTCAAATAAACCAATTACAGGTACGCTAGTTGTACGTTCCAAAGTGGAGTAGGTGCCTATGCAGAAGAACGGGCAAGAAACTCCACGGACACTCCTTTAAATCAGAATATTGTTACAAAAATACCTAATAATTATCACACATCGGCTTTTAGAAGAAGTTCAGTGTTGTCTCCGGCACACATATCTGTGTGAAATTCTCTCTCTAATGCTCGATTGCCATATCAACGACCACGTACTGTACGTAGGTTAATTTGCACCTTTCTTTCACACCATACCTTGCCTACCTCCTCAGTAATAACAAGAATGATGTTACATTAATTCAGCAGAATCAGAGCACAACGATTTCTCTGTTCGCGCCTATAACTAACGCGATTACGTAGCTATACAGTTTTTGTTACTTGCTATAATATTATCTTAAAAATACCTAAGAAAATGGAGGCTAAAATACATCATCATCGTCCTTCTGAATAATCAGCATAAATATTCCCACTGCTGGGACACAGGATCTCTGTCTGTGAGAGGCAGTGACTCCACCACGCGGATAGTAGATATCACATGTCTACAAATTTTCAGTATAGGACATGCCGGTTTCATCAAAATGTTTATCTTCTAATTGATAATTTACACAAAATAAAGTGCCTGGTTGGGTTCGATGGCACGACCTAACTCGTAAGTCGCAGCCGTTACCACTGAGCCACCACTGCTCTCATCCTTCTGTCACATGTCTTCTACCATACATCTCTCTAGTCACTTCCTTCTTAGCCATATCTTACTTATTTCACACATTCCATCCATCTTTACTTTGGTCTCTCACTCCATTCATCAAAATTCATGTAGATAAAACATATTTATCTCTCTCTATACGTTTACTCTGTCCACATCACATCACCACGCCAAGACAAACGATTCCTCGACTCCCTTTGAACTTTCTGTCACTGGCTCCACATTCAAACTTTCCCTAATCATCTGCCTATACTTTCCCAAACTATTTTGTGGTCGGCTTCCAGTCTTACAGCTAGCATACCAGTCTTTTACATCAAAACGACTGCCTATCTGGGGGCTTAAAACAGTCACTTTAGCAGAATCATAATAGGAAAATATTATGAATCATCGTAAAATGTCACAAACTGACAATTCATAATATGATCTGCGTGCGATTCATATCTACTACGAAATAATTCATCTGTTTGACAGTTTTCTATGGAGATTTGTAAAATGGTCCACACATTATGAATTGCTTTTGTGTCAAATTAGAGGAATTGCTAATGACTGCTGGAAATTCAGGAAATGAATTGCTTTTAGAGGAATTGTTAATGTGGCCGTTTTAGGCCCCTTGAACTCCACAACCCAGTAACTGGGTAAAACAATACCCCTTGGTACATATTTCGTACTAGCAAAATCAACGCCCTGTTGCACTGTCTTATTCAGTTACTCGGTACTAAAACTATCTCGTATTCTCTCAAGGCCGACTTTGTATATTTTGCGTAATATTGCCAGTAGCTACTGATTAGGTCATCAAAGTTAAGCAACGCGCGTCGCGGCCGCGAATTAGAAGGTGACCGCGAGGTAATTACTTTGGCAAGCTGTTAGTACTTGAAAGAATGTTTTAACATACATATTTTCACGCCAGTAATTTAACAGAAGAGTGGGGTACTCCAACATTCTGCCAGTTATTTTTCAGTTTACTTAAAACTCGTTTAAAGCCTTATGATTGCTTGAAAGTAGTTTTAAGAGCCTATAGGTACACACGGCTACACATCAAGCTATACATTTCCAGTTTATGCTGATCTCACATTGTATAGGATTTCCGTACAACAATCCGTCAGCTTATACTGGAAATTTATAGCTTGACGTGAAGCCGTGTGTACTACCTCAGCTAAAATTAACTTTTTATCTCGCTTGCACCATACTGCTCGCGGACTGAGTGAGAGTGAGACGGAGTGGGGTGTTGGCGGTTCCAAGCCTCGAATAGTTTAGGTAATTGCGTTTTACGGTGAAAATAATGGTAATTAAAAAAAAAAAGGCCTGCTTTATAGTTAGCTCAGTTATTATGCAAAGTTTCATGATCGGATTTGAAGTATTTTTTTAATACCAGTATTTTATAGTTCGGTTTTGAGGTAACTTTGGAATTTTTTTTCTGTCGAGAAAATTTTATGTAATCGTCTTTTCGTCAAACATAGTACATAGCCTCAATCCTCAACTTTAACATATATTTATTTCAAAATTAATGCTGCAGTATTTTCGGCATAACGGAGGATCATTGTAAGCAATTTCAGGTTGTGTATGCCCTTAGGTAATAGGTAATACGGGCTGGTATCCGCAAATCCACGTCAAAGCGCGTATTTTGCGTACGGTAGGCCCTTAAGTAATGCTTGAGTCTTGAGTAAGGTTCTGTAATACGGGCCTTAGTGCTGCTGAAGGTAGATGTTCAACGGCGCCTATGGACATCTGCGATACCAAAAAACTTCACAGACAGCTGTGACTGAGCACTAGAAAGTGGTGAAGGACGTTTGGGGGTAATTCTGACGTTAAAAAAGAGCTGTTTCTCAGCCGAATTTGAATAAATGAGTTTTGATTTTGACTTGACATCGCATATGCGTTCCCATCTCAGAGACTAAGCTGTAATGTGTCACGAGCCTGTAACTACACCGGCACTCACACCCTTCAAACTGGAACACAGCAACACTGCTTGGCGGCAGAAATATGTATGGTGGTAGTATTTCCCGGACGAGCTGCTTCACACAGAACTCAACCATAGGAACGACAATTATATTATAATGATACCAGCCCATTATATGGTCCCACTGTTGGACAAATGCCTCTTCTCATACAGAGAAGGCACGAGCATTGATCACCACGCTTTCTCAAGACTGGTTGGCGATTTCAGACTTATTAACACTAGCTGCCCGACCGGGCTTCACACGGGTAGCACTGAGTACATATCTACGGCGCACCTACCTATCCTACCTACCTACCCTACATACCTGCCCTACCTACCAACCCTACCTACGTACCTACCTACCCTACTCTATCTACCTACCTACCCTAACTACCTACGTACCTACCTACCCTACCCTACCTACCTACCCTACCTACGTACCTGCCTACATACCTGACTACCTACCTACACTACCTACCTACCCTACCTACGTACCTACCTACATACCTGACTACCTACCTACCCTACATACCTACCCTACATACCTACCCTACCTACCCTACCCTACCTACCTACCATACCGGGAACGGGATAAAAAGTATCCTATGTACGTTTCCTGGTTCTAAGCTACCTCCCCATCAATTTTCAGCTAAATCGGTTCATTTGTTTCGGAGCCTATTCAATGCAAACAAACAAACAATCAAATCTTTCCTCTTCATAATATTAGTATAGATAAGTCCAGATTTCCTCATGACGTTTTTCCTTCCCCTATGTCATTATGAGGGTCGGTCTCTTTTCTCCATACAAAAAGTCATAATTCGAGGTTCGGCTCTCGTCTATTTCCTCCTCCAATATTGGACCAATTTAAAAGATATTTTATAAATTGATTAAGAAGGATATTTACTGTGCCCCTATGTTTTTATTTTTTCATTAACAGTTGTCAAATTTGTACAAATGGCCTCTGATGACAGCGGTCTAAACAGGCAATTTTGAGCATTTTCTGAGGGTTCTACAGACAATGTATCATCAAAACGGAGCACAGAACTAGTTGATATTTATTTTACTGTAAAAAGTCATTGCTCTAAGGTCCTATACCAGAGAGAAAACAGGCGAGAGGGTTTGTATGGAGAGGGGATCGACCCTATTTCCTCTTAATGTTCAACAAGATAAACCGAGAAAGTACTTTATAGGAACTGAAAAGTCACCTTGGTACTTGCCCGACTTTGAACCCACAAGGGGTGCATGAGAGGAAAGTCCTAGAAACCAGATGCTAAAATTGCCTCATGTGAAATCTTTGCACGCAAATAATTCCAGTTATTATTACTAAAAGATGTTTAATTGCGACACATTAGTTGTAATCTCTCGTTTAAATTCACTGACTTTGCAAAACTTAGATTAATGGTTATTATTTTAAATATTACTTAATTATTGTCTGGATCAGTTTGTAACATCATGCTAATACGCCACGACATAACTAATATAAGTTTAAGTGACATAAATATGACGACCGTATTCATAAATTTAGAGAGTTTGCTTAGCTCGTGGCAGTCGTGGCTAAATAATAGCAGCCGCGCAGGTCGATCCATCAGGTTATCCTACACTTGGCGGGGTTGGTTCGTGGATGAGTGACCATCTTTACATACCGAGACTTCTCCGTGCTTTGGAAAGCACGATAAGCCGTTGGTCCCGGCTGTCATTCGTGGATCTTTGAAAGTCGTTATGGGTCGTCAGAAGCCCCAGTCTGATAACCAGTCCTATCAAGGGGTATCGTATTACCCAGTTAGGTACCGGGTTGTGGAGGTTAGATAGGCAGCCGCTCTATGTAAAATACTGGTATTCAGCTGCATCCGGTTAGACTGGAAGCCGATCCCAACATAGTTGGGAAAAGGCAGGCAGATTGATTGAGAAAGTATGCTTAGATGGTTTGTTCATGTTGAGAGGATGAAAGAAAGGTGAGTAACAAAAGTTACAAGGCAGATATAAGAGGGAAACGGCGGGATGCCCTAAGAGGTCATATAGTGACCTAATTGGTGATGTACTTCAGAAAGGTCAGGTGCGTAGTACTCGCAACGGGCGTGCGTGTATGACCAGGGTCCAGGGGGCTTAAAACAGTCACTTTGGCAGAATCATAAAAGGAAAATATCATGAATCATCGTAAAATGTCACAAACTGACAATTCATAATATGATCTGCGTGTAATTCATATTACGAAATAATTCATCTGTTTCACGATGGAGATTCGTAAAATGGTCCACAAATTATGAATTGCTTTTGTGTCAAATTAGAGGAATTGCTAATAACAGCTGGAAATTCAGGAAATGAATTGCTTTTAGAGGAATTGCTAATGTGGCCGTTTTAGGCCCCCAGATATATGAAAGTAAACGAAGCAAAAGGAGTATGTAAGGAGCGTAGCAGGTGGCGTTCTGTAGTTTCTGCCTACCCCCATGCCTAGCAAGCCTATTGCCATCAATCGGGCACGCATCCAGACTCGGGACTGCTACTGAGAAAATACCAGATGGAAAACCCAAAAACGCTTTACCCGACCGACCAGGGAATCGAATACATGGACTCATGCTCAGCGGTCGCGGTTATGCTCACTAGGCCAACGAAGCAACCCATGATACCTAGATCTTTTTACACCATATCATCATAATTTTAGCCGAAGGACGTCCACTGCTGGACATAGGCGTCCCTCAAGTATCGCCACTTCGACCGGTTCTGTGCTTCCCGCCATCCATCGTACACACGACTGTTACCATTCGTATCTTCACGAAAAACAAACAAAAACAACTTTTATCTAAAAGTCTTTAAAGTTTAGAATTCTTTGGCGAAGCTCAGATGACAGATACGTAAAAGTGGCTATTAAAGGACAGACCGTGGTAAGTCACGGGTTAAAATTGGCATGCATTGGAGTAACGAAGGGTTGGTTTTCCGACCTGGCAATTAAGACGTTTACTTCAAGTTATACATTTCCAGTTTATGCTGATCTCGCATTGTATAGGATTTCCTTACAATACGAGGTCAGCTTGAACTGGAAATGTATAGCTTGATGTGTAGCCGTGTGTACACCATGTGCGTGTAGATATTTCCTGACATTGATTTCCTTCAATTTTATAGTTTTTTCTAAGCAATATGTAACGTAAACTAAAGATGTTATAACCTTAACATATACATAGTTAATTATCTTACAAATTGTTACTGTCATGGCGGTACTTAATTATAGTAATGTGTTTTGTCGAGTCAGTTTTAAATAAAACAATAAGGAATAATTCGTTTTTAAGATTATAAATAGTCTTCCAAACCAATTCGTTCAGTTTTGTCTGAAATTTGAACATTTTCCGGGAAACTTTCCCATTTTGTATTTCCGTAAAAACCTAATTCAGATTATTACGAACATTTTAAAACAAAAATTAGCCAAATCGGTCCAGCCGTTGTCAAGTGATGCGCTTACCAACCAAAAGCATTTCATTTATTTTATGAAGAAGATGGAAAAGTTAGTATGTTTGATACTCAATCACACAAAAACGGCTGAACTGATTTGGATGACAGAAACGACGCTCTAAAGGTCGACTTTTGAATGTACTAAGTATCAATTTAAATTAACCGTAAGTACATATTCAAATCACGACTGTCATTGTTTGACAACTGCTAAACAATTGATTTCCCTGAATGTACTTTCACAATGTCATATTCTTAAAGACAACTTTACTTGGAAGACAACACAAACCACCTACTGAAACTGCCATAAAATAAACAAAACATTGTCATTTTCCTTTCAATGTTACATTGTCCAAGTAACTTCCGCAAATTAAGTTGATGACCTTTACATAAAACATTTTGGAAAATACCGATGTTTTTACAATTTATTTACGATTTTTGTTCAAAACTTATATGGTGGTGAAGAACGAAGGCTATTTGAAATGTCTTTCTTGAAAGTTTAAAGGCTCATTGTTGTATTATTTAAATTTAAAAAACAGTTTTGTTGTAATGATCATGGCGCGTGATACGACGATCTTCTGAAGTGATTGATTTACGAATTATACGATGTTGTTTCCGCAGAAACTACAGAACGTCATGTGAAACGATTTAAACATAAAGTTACTTATCAGAATTTACTTCATTCCCTTTCATTTTGATAGTTCAACAATATCCATTTTATTATAAACTAGCTGATGCCCGCGACTTCGCCCGCGTGGATGTCGGTTATTATATACTAAAACCTTACCCGAGAACCACTCTATCCATTTATAAAAACAGCATGAAAATCGGTGCAGTAGTTTTTGAGTTAATCGCGTACAGGACGACAGACAGACGCGGCGGAGGACTTTGTTTTATAATACATATGTAAAGATGAGTTGACAAATTAAACGGAATACTTTGCATAGGTAAACTTTTATAATAAGAGCGAGAGTAATACAGTCAACCGCATATTGTTTCCATGGACGTTTGACTGTACGGTCAATAAGCGAGAGTTTTCAGCAATTTTCACGAACTGTAATTTTCATTCAAAATATTGGCTAAACGTAGCGTAGTCGGAAAAATAATAAAGTGCTTATCATTTTAATTCCTTGACTGTACAACTGTGTTGACACAAAATGTTTCCGTGTGTAACCGTGTCGCGTTGGAAATTATTGTTACTGAGATGTAATTCACGTTCGCATGCTAATCTCACTTTCGATCTGTCGAAAATACCTGTCACTTATATACATTTTTGACAAGTTTTTGACATTGATTGTCGCTGAGATGAGATTACTAATAAACATAGATTTTGTACGTTTTTAATAATTAATTATTGGAATTGACCTTTAGGACTATTACGTATATTTAATTAGGTACCTACTAGAAATACTGGGTGTAAAAAGACCCATCACATAGCCGTCAACGCATTCTGTATATCAAATAAAGTAACAGTACAAAAATAATTGCTGGGGAACGAATTTTATTTTTGCTGTGAAAAACCACTGCTTACGGTATAGTGCGCAACATAACGCCCTCAAGACATTATTGTGTTTATAGGTGTATGCAACTGTTCAGGCTTCGAGGGGGTATTTAAAATGTAGTTATAGCATTTAAGAATTGATTATTGTAAAATAACGTCTGAAAAAATTTAAACTTTGACTTTCAATATCTCCGTAACTAGAAGGTTCCCAGGAATGATCTAGAACAAAAAAATGATCACAATGCCGGGAATAACAAGTGACTTTCGGCTTCGTTAAGTGTCTTTTTACACCCGTTATAATTGTAATGTAATAGTAATATAATAATAATAATATAGCCCCACCGCCGTATCTCTACGTTGAAGTCGTGGTGGGGCTTGCGTGCTCCGAACTCTAGGTCTATGCCGGTAGAGTTTACTTTGCCGGAACAGGTCTAGGATGAGGAGCCAGACCAAGAGAGATACAAAAACCCGCAAGGCAGCATGTGCACGGACCCTACCTCCCGGGAGAAGTCTCGTTCCTCACCTCTGGCTTGCCTTTATTGGCCGGCTGGAGTGAACACTGACGAGGAACAGAGCTCCCACCTCATTCTTGCCTTGATTGGCCGGCTTGAGTGGAGATTCGCTAGAGCAAACGTGCTCGGAGGAAGGAAGTATTCCAGTAAGATGCTGGTAGGGATCTTGACCGTACTTCCGGGATTGTCCTGATAGCCGTGGAATACCTCTCCACTCCTCTCAAGCACCTCAGGAAGTGTTGCCCCCTTGTCACTATGTACTAGCGACTCTTTTTCGGGGGCCCATTATTGAGTGTGCAAGTCACCCCCTGCCATTTTATCAGTGTATATATAAAATATAGATCAAGCAGGGGCCATAGTCCTTCCATAGTTCCAGGTTACCATTTCACTTTAGCCACCCAAACCCATAGTTCAATATCATTGTTTTGTTTCCATATCCTGCAATAGTCCTACACCAACCGGGGGTTGTCCTTGGGTGCCCTTGCATAGTGCAAACAGGGATAATCGTCGGTTGGTGCCCCATTTCATTATGGATGTCTAACGGGTCTCTGCGAGTTGGCTTCGGCCCCTCGTACGCCTTCTAAAGGTCCGGGACCTCAGGGTCCCGAGATATGTCAAAGACATTTAAAAAAATATTATGTACAATAATAGTATGTATATAATATGTAATAATAGTATGTATATAATAATAGTATGTACTCACCAACATGGGTATATTCGGTACCACGACGGCATCATCGTCGAGCCCGTTGCTCATCTCTGGCTGGAACGTATACGTCCTCTTGTAGTGGAATGATAACGTGCCATTTTCGTTGTCTGTGATGTTCACCTTCTCCCATTCTTCGCTGTGAAGGAAATATATATTATGTGATGAATGATTTGGCTTGGAAATTATGGATTTTAAAGAAAGAAAGTCAATTTATTTGGCTACAGTTCACGAAACATGCTAGATAGAACGCTTTCTTGAAGACTGTGTGAGTGTGTACCTCACAACTGCTACAAAAAGTTAAATTATAGCCATGATGCCCGATTTTTAACATTTTCGGATTTGATATAGGTAGGTACAAATTTTTTAGGGCAAGTATATTTATTTAATAGGAAAATAAACATGTCACACATCGATTTGTGGCAGAAATACGGGGTCAGTGACAACTCGGCCCGTGTCAACTCAACCCGAATAATAATACAGATACTAGACGCGCCTAAAAAAGTGGTGTGTACAGTCGGCATGAAAAGTATTGACCTCTTAAAACATTGCAGATTGATAGATTTTATTTATTTATTTTTATGAATAAATTTAATAAATATTATTATTTTAAATGAAATTGAAACATAAGTGTGCTGGCAGTACCTCTCTTCCCCGGACAGCTTTCTCTTATACTATGTAGTTCTACTGCTTCATAATTCATCAAAATAATTTACCCAATTTTATCTCTTGTCAAGTTTTAAGACTTATTTCAATGAGGATTATCGTAATTCCTACCAACCAGTTTGGAAGGAAATAAGACTTGCATTTATATCAACTCATTTATTTTGTACTTCATAATGTAATGAACAATTTCCGTTAATAGGACCAACGAGGTCATGTTTTCATAAACGTAAAAATAATATAATGATTTATCTAAAGGTACCTACTTAATACTTAAATTAAAGTAGCTTTTCGTGTCTGTATGTCCACGTTGTTCTTCTCAACCGCGCAACAGATTTTGATGAGGTTTTCACCATTGTTTAGAGAATTTATTCCGGAAGGTTTATGTGTATAATACGTTAATATTAAAGTTACATAATTATAACTAAGAAATCTCGATGTTTTGTCAAATCGTAAAAACCGTGTGCAGGAGCGGGTCGCTAGTATTTCATTAAAAAAATAGCCAGGATAAATATGAAGGTTCCAGATTTGATAAACCAAAAAAATAAATTGACGAATGTATTTAGGACTTGACTGTATCCATATTATAATATACAGTATGTTAATTAACGAAGGGAAAAAATATTATTAACATTTAAAAAATATAAGTAGTAAAATGTTCACAAAAAATATTAAATTTATACGGAAAAGAAACACTCTGTGTACGCACACTTGTATTTCAACTTAAAAAGACAAGTTTGACAAGTGTGCGTGTACAGTGTTTCTTTTACGTATCAATTTAATATTTTTTGTGAATATTTTACTACTTATATTTTTTTTCCTTGTAATATTTATTTTAGCTTGTATGGACGCTACACTATTGCGGGTTAACGAGAATGCCCTTTGTTAGTTAACATATTGTATCATATTTTTAGTAAAAAAAAAAATAAGTTACTTACGAGTAAACATAAGGCCCCAGTTCATCGAGGACTGGTTTGGAGCCATTGTTGAGGAACTCGTCAGCGTTGGTGACGTTGTACACGTACACCCGCACGAAGGGCCGCACGGGGGGACGCGCCCACCACTCGAACGTCATCGAGCCTTGTCTGAGGACCAGCTCCTAAGGATGAGGAGAAAATGTTCGATTAGTTCAGTAGAAGAAAAACCGGCCAAGTACGAGTCGGACTTGCGCACGAAGGGTTTCGTACCATCCTTACATATTATAAAACAAAGTCCTCCGCCGCGTCTGTCGGTCGTCCTGTACGCGATAAACTCAAAAACTACTGCACCGATTTTCATGCTGTTTTCACCAATGGATAGAGTGGTTCTCGAGTAAGGTTTTAGTTTATAATAACCGACATCCACGCGGGCGAAGTCGCGGGCATCAGCTAGTTATCTATAAAAACGGCAAAAATTTCTGTTGTATGGGAGCCTCGCTTAAATATTTGTTTTATTTTAATTAAATTATTTATTTTTAAAGTGAACATACAACTAAATATGAAGTAAATATTTCAAGCGTCTACCTGTTGCCGTTATCAATATCAAGCAAAAACGTGCAAAAAAAATCACGTTTGTTGTGTGGGAGCCCCCTTAAATATTTATTTCATTCTGTTTTTTAGTATTTGTTGTTATAGCGGCAACAGAAATACACCATCTGTGAAAATTTTATATTTTAATTCAGATGGACAGACAGAGAGACAGACAGCGGAGCCTTAGTAATAGGGTCCCGTTTCACCCTTTGAGTACGGAACCCTATTCAACAGTGGAATGGAAACCGACATGGCCTGGAAGTAAAATTCAAAGACATGTGACATCCACCAACTCACACTAGGCCCGTGTGGTGGAAAATTGGGGATCTCTGTCTCTCCGAGGAGGCCGCTGTCCCAGCAGTGGGAACCGTATAGAAACAGGAAACAATTAATTTGCTTTTATGCAGGCTAATGTCTGCTGTTGTATTCATTTGTATGTATAGGTTAATTATGTATGGACTATTTAGGCCATCTGCTTTTTCCTTAGGGTATAATAAAATTCAAATTCCCTTTCATTTTGGTAACAAATACAAGATAAAAACTATAAAAAAAAAAAATTGACCGACTTAAAAAAAAAACAAATCAAAAAAGGACTACTGTACTAAAACCAAACGACAAAAGTACTTCTTTAATAATAAGAGAAAAATAAAAAAATAACTTTAATTTCGGAAGTCGGTGTCTTTGCTTTTAATTTTAGTTTTTGGCCACCGACTTCCGAAATTAGTTGCCCTTACGATTTTTGAAAGTTCCCCTCGATTTCTCTAGGATCCCATCATCAGATCCTGACTTGGTGACAATGGGACCACCTCAGAAGTATAAGCTTTTGAACAAAAAAAGAATTTTTGAAATCGGTTCACAAACGGCGGAGTACTCGGTGAACATACATAAAAAAAAAAAAAAAAAAACAATCATCCGAACACAGTACCTCCTCCTTTTTTGAAGTCGGTAAAAATACATTGCTGTAAATGTGTGAAAATTCTCAAAGCAAAAATAACGCAATGGATACTTATTGGTGAATTTTCGAAATCAATGGAATCGATTCATTCTGATGCAATCAAGGCTAGGCAGATTGGCGTAGGCTCTTCTCAACTATTTTGGGTTTCGGGGTCGGCATCCACTGGAAGTCTAACCGGACGCACCTGAATACCAGTGTTTTACATGGAGCGACCGCCATCTGATCTCCACAACCCAGTTACTGGGTAACACGATACCCCTTGGTGGTAAGACTGATTGTCAGACTTTCGGGCTACGGCTGACTACCCGTAAAGACTGTGAAAGATATCGATAAGTAATGGATGGTCACTCATCCACGACCCGACCGCGGCAAGCGTAGCTTAACTTTCGATCGATCCGTGCGGCTGTTATTATTTAACCACGAGCCCCTTTGTCCAAACATGACATAAAACTAAAAACGATACAAAGTTCAAGTGCAAAAACTTGTGAAGATTTACCTACTCAAAACTTTGTAATGCTTACTAATAACCAGTGATCGGAGTAGGTAGATTGATTTTTGGTACTTGTAGCATAAATGCACACAGAAAGAATAACATGGATAAGCCATTTTTCCGGAAAGTAATTCCGGTATTTCCGGATTCAATTAAATATTGAATAATGTTGGTAGTGATATTATTACTACTCAATTCAAAATTTAAAGGAAGGTATCAAAACTAAATTAATTCATTATTTATCTGTTGAATAATAAAAACAATCGAATTCCGATTTTCGATTTCCGATTTTTTTGAGGATGGCAAATCATCACATGACTCCTTCCACTCTGGCAGAATACAATTCCTACATAAGTTCCGGTTTTTTTTTAATAATCCGCCAATTCCGGAGGAAAGTCCATATTAATATATACGTTTCGGATCAATGGGCCCAGTTCAATCTACCTACTCCGATCATTGCTAATAACACAGCAACGTAACTCATACTTTACGTCACTTAAATTATCCAAAACCATTACGATATGGCATTGATCGACTGTTGTGACGGGCGGCGATGGATTGCCTTCACTAAGGGTGGACACAGACTTTGAAACGCGCGATTTAGAAGTCTCGGCTGTTTTGCGGGAAAGTCCGTAAGGGATACCGGGACCTTGGCAACAGGCAACTGAAGGAACACGGGTGGGTTTTAGACAGTAAAAGTCTGACACGCCCTCCCGGTCCGCCCAGGGCGGGAGAAGTCATTTGAGGATATGCCACGCTCAAAAAAAAAAGGGTGTTTGTAATGGCCGACTGTAATGGCGATCAAGAAATGATAAATGTACAAGGTTACGTTAGTAGGTCGGTACAAATGTTATTAACGTGACAATAATGTAGAAAATATATTTCTCTCCATTTCCGAAAAAAATTGAGACGGTATTAAAGTAATTCCTAGCGGTTTTTTTTTTAAATCTTTCGCGCTTTGTTAAGGGGCTTCAACGCGCAACTGTCACGATGAAATCAGCACATGATTCTATCTCCTCCCCAGAAATTGATCATAGGTTA
This sequence comes from Lithophane leautieri, assembly GCA_949152455.1. Taxonomy (NCBI): domain Eukaryota; kingdom Metazoa; phylum Arthropoda; class Insecta; order Lepidoptera; family Noctuidae; genus Lithophane; species Lithophane leautieri. The sequence goes on from OX424486.1 coordinate 1,937,818, forward strand.
TTAAAAAACACAAAAGTTTAATAAAAACACGGTTAAAATGTATCGAACAGCTGTTATTTTCTGAGTTACCGACGAGAAATTTCAACGCTGTGGTAGAATCATGTACCACGAATCATGTACATCCGGCTTTATATCGAGCGCCCATTTCCAGTATTAAGCTGATCTCACATTGCATAAGATTTCCGTAAAATGAGAGGTCAGCTTATACCGGAAATGTATATCTTGATATGTAGCCGTGTGTACTGAATTCATGCTAACAGTTAGTGCGTCGATGTGCATAATATTAGAGTTACATTACACTTCAATCTATAAGGTTAGCAACGCTTCTTTGTTATCTGCAAAAGATGTGAGTTGTAGTCGACATTCCCATCAATGACGTCATGAAATCACGCCACCAGTTGGCGATGAATATAAAATATATGATGACATTCATCATTCGTTTCATTCATTCGTTCATCATTCAGTAACGACTAAAGAAAATATAGGCGTATTGTCACTTTTGACAGGTGCCCGGACCTGATGACTCAGTGCTGCCACCTAGTGAATACGTCATTTCTTAAAGAAAAGAAAAGAAAGAAATAAAGAAAATCAATTTATTTGACCCAGGTAAGGCACACAATATTTATACAAAAAACAAAGAACATGAAAATAGTATTGTGCGCCTCACGGCTGCGCCAAACAGGCCCAGTTCAGCATGAATGCCAGACAACTAGTGCCTGACGCTGGTTTTCAACTGGTCCTTATGTCTACCTTCTCCTTATGTCTCTGACCTTAAAACCCTCATGGAGCTGTCGATTGGCCAAAAGTACACAATTACATAAACTACATAATAATGATTACAATTGCACAACATTTTAGTTACTGTAATATTGTGCATGTTTGTTTCAATAAATAAAATTAAAATTACAGTTTGACATGCAAAAACGCGCATAGCAAAAACGCGTTGCGCGTGTTAAACAGTTGTTACGGGTCGTCAGGTCAGGAGCACGAAAGTCTGACAACCAGTCTTACCAAAGGCCATCGTATTATCTAATAACAGTCAGATATAAGGATGATGATGGAGATGTCGATGGCTATACTAGGGAAGACCAAAGAAACGATGGATGGACTGTATGAAAGATGATATGGCTAGAAAGGGGGTCACTACCGAGATGACGGCTAATAGAGAAGTGTGGAAGAAACGGACATGTTGCACCGACCACAAATAAATTAGGATAAAGGCAGGAGAATTAATGAGTCAGATATAAGGCAGTTGCTTCATGTAAAATGCTGGTATACAGCGGCATCTGGTTAGACTGGAAGCCAACCCTAACATAGTTGGGAAAAGGCAACGTAGATGATGGTGAATAAAATCGCGTGTCTACTAATCCGTATGAAGCCTTAAGCTTACTGTATTTATACCGTACATCCCACGCCTAATTATAATAATATTTGCGTGGGAACGTGTGTGCATGTATGATTAATTTACTTCATACAATTTGCATGAAATTACTCGTTTTGAGCAACAAAAGAGTAGCTGAAGTCTTTAGCCGAGTTGTGTTTTAAAAGGTATGTCAAGGGGATGGGTTCCAGCATCCTCCAGGACCTATAAAAAATCAATCTGCCCTGCCTTTTCCCAACTGTATTGGGGTCGGCTTCCAGTCTAACCGGAGGCAGCTGAATACCAGTATTTTACATAGAGCAACTGCCTATCTGACCTCCACAACCCAGTAACTGGGTAATACTATACCCCTTGGTAAGACCGGTTGTCTGACTTTCGGGCTTCTGACGACCCTTAACGACTGTCAAAGATCCACGAATGACAGCCGGGACTAACAGCTTAACGTGCTTTCCGAGGCACGGAGGAGTCCAGGACCTATAGTAGGTTCAAAAGTAGCAGATCAAAGTGTAAACAAACTTTGTTCAGGTGCACATTCACAGGGAATTAGTTACATATTAATTCTGTATTAAAAAGATTTCAAGTTTGTATCTCACCAAGTTTTCCAAAAATGATTAAATTGTAATTGTAAATTCATCGACAAGAATTGAGGTTATATAAATAAACGTCGGTTGTGAAACGAAATACCTCTTTAATGTTATTTTAATATTTTTCAGGTTTAGGTATTCTAATCACTACAAATTGGCATCAATTGTTTATATTATCATTACTTTTGTAACAGACCATGACATAATCATTAGCGGGGTAAGTGATGTACATGACAGGTCAAGGTGACAGTTAACAGTTGCACCGCACATGATACAACATCGCGTAACACTACACTTTTCGTCTCATATTGACTTGCTATAAAAGTGAATGGTAAGTCTCTTGTTTGTTAATAACAACATACTCCAATCATCAATGGTGTTGCATCAACCGCTTAACACATCTCCAATACCAGAGGCATCCCAGAGACGAAGATGACCTATCTCATGAGCCTGTAACTACACCGGCACCCATACCCTTCAAACTGGGACACCGCAACGCTGCTTGGCGGCAGAAATATGTATGGTGGCAGAACTTCCCGGACGAGCTCCTTCAAAAACATCTCTACTAATACTTCCTAATTTGCGCAAAATTGCCTTAGTTTTGTGCAAAACAAAATCAGGGCCATTGACGATATCTTTCAAGCCTGTAAACCGGACATCGCAACATGTGTCATCACCAGTGATCGGAGTAGGTAGATTGAACTGGGGCCATTGATCCGAAACGTATATATTAATATGGACATTCCTCCGGAATTGGTGGATTATTTAAAAAAACCGGAACTTATGTAGGAATTGTATTCTGCCAGAGTGGAAGGAGTCATTTGATGATTTGCCATCCTCAAAAAAAAAGGTAGGAATTTTAATAAAATAGCAAATAAATAATGAATTAATTTAGTTTTGATACCTTCCTTTAAATTTTGAATTGAGTAGTAATAATATCACTACCAACATTAACAATATTTAATTGAATCCGGAAATACCGGAATTACTTTCCGGAAAAATGGCTTATCCATGTTATTCTTTCTGTGTGCATTTATGATACAAGTACCAAAAATCAATCTACCTACTCCGATCACTGGTCATCACCATCCTGCAGCCCTACTCACAATTGGTGTAGATGCTGCGCCGACCACTGAGTCTTCCTTCGTCTTGGATACCTATATCTCTATCAGCCGTCATCTCGGTAGTCACCTCCTTTCTAGTCATATCATCTTTCACACAATCCATCCATTGTTTACAGATCAATATCAACATCATCATCAGCCTACAGCAGTCCACTGCTGGACATAAGCCTCTCCAATAGCACGTCATTCAGCTCGATTCTCGGCAACTCTCATCCACCTGCTACCTCCTTGTATCCCGCTCTAATCAGCTAGTGGGAGTCTTACCTTACGTGTTGCTGATTCGCGGTCTCCACTTAAGAACACGTCTATCCCAACGGTCATCGGTTCTACGGCAAATATGGCCGACTCATTACCACTTCAGCTTGCTTATTCTGTGAGCTATGTCGACAACTTTGGTACTACTGGTGGAACTTGGGTTTAGTGCAGAGCAACGTACTGTGTGTAATGTGTAAATATCGTGTGTGTCATATGCTTTGACGTAAGTTCCTGAGACTGTTTGAAAGAGTACGTATGTGTTTCCGGTAGTTTCCGTGATGTTGTAAGTTACTTGTAACATACAGACGTGTTTAAATATTATGCTGCTACATAATAGTTTTAACCACAGAGCTTGGAAGAAGCTAGCATAGCTATTCACAAACATTCGATACGCTTCCGGGCCGAATCATACATCAATTCATGTTATCGAAGGAGTACTCTAAACGCTGTTTACAAATCCAAAACCCGAAAATCTTGACAGCTTAACTCATAGACGACCGCTGTTCTTCCGACAGCTATTTGCAGACGAGGACTAGGCAATTCAGGTAACCGAAAATGTTTAATTTTCGATTCGGAAGCTTGCCGAATGGTTGTCAATAAATAATACAGTACCAGGTACTAATAGGTATTCGTGCTCCCGCAATTAGCGCTGAAAGCAAGTGCGGTTTTTGCAGACTTTTTCCGAATTATCACGGGCTGTCAGTTTCTATGAGTCAACAGTGCCACTAATGTGCTTGGTTTGTAATTAAAGTTCATAATATAAGTGCCAAATGTCATGATTACATGTAATAGTCATTCAATACACTTACATGAACGTAAGGAGTTGTATTGCTGATTCTAATTATTATAATTCTGTAAATCTATATTTGTTACGGCCGCGAATCATATTTAGATCATTTATAAGTGAATATAATTTTCGGCCGCCACCTTCGCCTTGTTTTTTTCGTCCGCGTTTGTACCTTTTTTCTTTAGTGCGAAAAGTTTAAATAAATCCTTACATATTATAAAACAAAGTCCTCTGCCGCGTCTGTCTGTCGTCCTATACGCGATAAACTCAAAAACTACTGCACCGATTTTCATGCTGTTTTCACCAATGGATAGAGTGGTTCTCGAGTAAGGTTTTAGTATATAATAACTGACATCCACGCGGGCGAAGTCGCGGGCATCAGCTAGTAAATAATACATTTATTTTGTGGAACGATGGTTGTTAACAATGAAATAGTTCCCTGTCCGTATATACATCTTTTCGGGTCTATACCTGCAAGTATAAGTAGTTTATTCTCCTCCTAACTTCTTACAGTTAAAACCTGCGTTCCTAGGTTACCTAATGACCGTTCGGCACAATGCCGTTAATCCGGTCAAGGATCCGATAGAGTCACACGCTGGTTTCGACACTACGTCTGAGAAAGACAATGCTGAGTACGTCAATATTTGTGGCGCACCGCGCACTATTACAAGTATTTACTTATGTGCTTTTGAAACTATTAATGTACAACCAGTTGCCTGTTGCCAAGGGTCCTGGTACCCCTTTCGGATTTTCCCGCAACCCTAGCAGAGCATGAGGTCCTTTTTTTTTTTTTTTTTTTTTTGAGGGTGGGAAATCATCCAATGACTTCTCCCGCTCTGGGCGGAGCGGAAGGGCGTGTCAGACTTTTACTGACTAAAACCCACCCGTGTTCCTTCATTTGCCTGTTGCCAAGGTCCCGGTATCCCTTTCGGACTTTCCCGCAACCCTGGCAGGCATCGGTCCTAGCGGACCCCGTCATTTTTGCTGACATCTCTTTGAGGCGCGCGTGGAACACGACGCGCCATCGACCCGGGCCTGGTCCTTATCGGACGGCGAGCTGCCCGTTGCTCGCCGTCCGCAAGCCCGCGCCTATGGTGGCCGGAAATCCGCCTGGGATTCCCGACGCCCAGGGCGTCTCCAACGGCGGCGGTTAGGGGCGTGAGGGCGCAAACTTTGCCTTTCCCTCACGCGTTCCGCCTCCTCCTTCGCGAGCATTACTGCTTCGCAGAAGGAGGTGACGGCTTCCCATGCCCTCTCGCTCCGTACCATGGCCTGAACCAGGGCCGGACGCGAGAGGTCACCGCCGCCAATCGCCTCCGCGAGGACACGGCGGTGCTCCGCCCAAGCAGGGCACACCTCAACCGTATGCTCCACCGTGTCCTCCGGGCGATCCACACAGTGGTGACACCCGGGCGTTTCCTCCCGCCTAATCCTACACAGGTACCTCCCGAAGCTGCCATGTCCGGTGAGGACCTGTGTCAGGCGGAAGGTGAGGACGCCGTGGCGCCTCTCTATCCACTCCTCAAAGAGGGGACTTATCGCCGCTATTGTGGCGTGCCCAGCACTGGGTTGCGACAATCGCACTCTCCATGCCGCCATGAGATCTTGCCGGAGCTCTGTCCGCTGTGCCGCGATTTCTCGCGGCAGCGGAGTTACACCCCGGCGCTTCACCTCCTCGCGCCACTCCCAGATGTGCGCGAGGACCTTCGCCTCCAGATCCCATGGCGGTAATCCGGCAAGGAGGCTCGCCGCCTCACGGGAGACCGTGCGGTATCCCCGGGCCAGCCGAATGGCCATGACCCTTTGGGACGCGTTCAACCGGCGTGCTGGCCGCAGCCTAAGGGAACGCGCCCACACCGGTGCCCCGTAAAGGGCCATGGACCGCACGACCCCCGCGTAGAGCCTCCGGCAGGAGGCGTTTGGACCCCCTAGAGCATGAGGTCCTGGGTTCGCTTTCCAGGTAGGGCAAAGTGTTATTGGAATTTCTTTGAAAATAATTTTTTGCAAGTCCGTAGTTTGGAATTGTCTGGTTGATGCCAATAATACACACACACATTTCGCCAGTTACGTTTAAGAACACGGCGACGGATGAATTCTCCATACAAACGTAATACCTAAATCATTTGCAATTTGAGCATATTTCCACCATAGTGTGTTGTTATAAGGATTGAAACAGTATTTATCTAGGTTCCTACATCTTTTTTTTTTCCAAAACCCCTACCTAAAATGAAGTTGTAGCGAATTGAATTTCGCACATTTTTACAGCGTAAATGACATGTTTTCATGTTGTTTTTTCTGTATTATAAACAACAATACTTGTGACATTGTTTCAGCAGAAACATAGCCTATATTATCAAGTTACAAATTATCGAAAAAAAAAAATGGAACAACATTAAGTTTTCATTCATCATTTTTGGTATTACGGAACACACCCAAATTTATCATAAATTTTCAATAGCCAGTAGTGCTATCGCGTCAAGCAAATGTCATATCAATGAAAATGTGTGCGTGGTCGTACAGTTCACGGTAGTTGTGTGTATCGCTCCGACAGGCACACTAGCGCAACATTTGTAGCACTTGATTCGTAGTTGCGATCGAAGCTCCGCCGCGCCGGCCCCTTAAGTCCCATGTAATAGGGGGCGAGCCTATTGCCGCCAACTGGGCACAAATTTAGAATTCCGGCTAATACTGAGAAATTCTTGAAGGAAAAATCCAAAAACACTGCCCGACCTGGGAATCGAACCGTATCTATTATTTTTAGTTACCTAACCGATTAGAGGAAAACATAAACATATAATAAACTTTACATTCTGTTAACTCATCATCTACAAATTGTTTCCAATCACGACATGACATTGTTTCTGTGAAATCATGTAACCGGATGAGAATTAAAATAATTTACTTAATACATACAAGTCATACAACTCTCGCTTACATAAAGCTACATCGTATAATCAGCCAATAATGTTCCCACTGCTGGGATTCAAGGCTCCTCTCTGTGACAGGGAGTGGGCCATAATCCACCACGCGGGCACAGTGCGGGTTGGCGACTTCGAATTTATAAATTGTTTCTAGGATAATTATGTCATGTTTCGAAATACAAACAGCGTAATTATAGTGTTCCCACTGCTGTGCTGGGAGTGGGACACAGGCGTCCTCTCTGTGAGAGTGAATGGGCCGTAATCCACTACGAAGGCACAGTGCGGGTTTTTAGATGTCACATTTCTTCGATTTTTTTTTTTCTAGGACATGCCATATTTCGAAATACAGAATGATGTTAAAAAGAAATCCCTTTACAGAGTCATTGTTTTAGAATACTTAGAATGATAACAAAACCAGTTTGTTTACATTTCTATCAAATTAAATTGAAACACGGTTTACTATAGCTTCTGTATCGATAGCGCTGGAAAGCGATGCGTTTGAGCGCGCTCGAGCGCGACCATCCTTGGACATCGACACACATACATACATAAAGTAAGTGATGCCTGTATCACTGGCTTCCGGCCGTAATGGACCGAAAACGTCGTTAGTGGCATAAAATCACCATCATCATGTAAAGACGCTCTGCGACATGTGTCTGCAATAGCTTTTACTATGGGGGACTTGTAGCTAAGTAATAACTGCCGCACGGGTCGATTTTCAGGTTAAGCAACGCTTGCCGAGGTCAGTCCGTGGAAGGGTGACCATCCATTATATACCAAGATCACTCCGTGCCTCAGAAAGCGCGTTAAGCAGTTCGTCCCGGCAGTCATTAGTTGATCTGTGGCAGTCGGTACGGATAATAAAAAGCCCGAAAGTCCGACAGTCTTGTCAACACGATATCCTGTTAATCAGTAACTGAGTTGTGGAGGTCAGATAGGCAGTCGCTCCATATAAAATACTGGTATTCAGCTGCATCTAGTTAGACTGGAAGCCGACCCTAACATAGTTGGGCAATAGCTAGGCAGGTGAATAGCTTTTACTATGGCCGGGCCATAAAATTTTAAACAAATTGCGGACTATGGCCGATAGTCCGTCTATTACAGTCAGGGTAACAATGGCTGGTTAAAAATAATGAAATAAAAACATAGAGAATAGAATACTCTTTATTATGTACACCATAAAAAATACAGATATAAATGTAGAAATTTAACATATTTTAGGACAACACATTCGTAGACGTGTGACCCGCACTGTGCCCGCGTGGTGGATTACGGCCCACTCCCTCTCACAGAGAGGAGGCCTGAGTCCCAGCGGTGGGAATGTTGTAAGTACGCCACATATGCTAATTACATGTTCAATTTTTTTTTTGTATTATTTATTTTTTACGTTACCTGTACCAACCAGATATAAAACTTTCAATAATGACTTTGCAACAGTTTGGTTTTTATGCAAAGTGTAATCTTTTCAATCTGTAGACAAGCCAGGTTTTTTTGGTATGCCATAATCAGCATGTTTACAGTCGTCTGTAAACAGTACCTACCTATATTCGTATATAGGTAGGTAAGTACTTGGAAATCTAAAATTATTTCGAGAATGAGTTTTTGAAAATCTCTTTGACAAGACTTGCATTGCGATATATTTTTTTTGTTAAGTTGGCAATGGATTTTGTAATGTTGTCACAATGAAAGAGATTGAAAGTGTACAGTCATAGTGATCCATCGCTTACTCGCAAGACTGAAGTCAAGACCCTGGCCCATATATAAATAAAAACCTTGCAAAGCATACTCACGTGGTCTATGAACATCCGAACCCATGACCCGAAGAAGATGGCACAGATGATGCCGGCGAGCAGTAACACTACTGCCGATGCCAGCACAAACCCTGGAAAACAAGAAGAATAACACGTTAGGAACGTTTTGCGAAGTTGTCATTTTGCAAAGTTGTCTTTTTGCGGCGCTATGTATTTGTGAGGTGTATATTATGTGTAGTTGGCGTTTTACGAAGTTGACGTTTTGTGAAGTTAGCATTTTGTGAAGCGGACATTGTGCTAAGTTGTAATTTTGTATCGTGGTGATTTTGCGAATTTGACATTTTGTGAAGTGGTCATTGCGTCAAATTCGTCATTAGGGCAGGTCATGGTGATTGAGATAATTTTACGAATGATTTTTCAAGCACTTATTCTGCTTGTTTTTATAAACTTATAAATTTGTTCAGTAAATTTAAAAATATTGAAGTAAGTACCTAATATTATTCTTTACCTCTTAGTTTTTATTAATGAACCAAAGTCTATTAAGTATTCATACATGACGTCTTTCAATAGTAGGCAAGACTACATTACTCAAATAAAAAACTCAATGATATGTGAATTTAATTTATCATGATTAGCGAATTCTTCAGGGTCAAAGGTTTATTTGAGATTTTGGCTATAAAGGTTACTCAATAAAGAAAGCGGAAAGCGGGACATTCGTTAGTTACTTGATTCAGATGTGACTTTGCGGAAATCCATTATAAAATACAATAGACGTAGATATATTCCTATTCCACCTAACTATTCCTAAAGAGTCATAAAAACCCTGTAAGAAATCGATACGTGTTTCACCTCTCAACGAGGCATCCTCAGGATGACGATTGACTTGTCGCGAACGCCGGACGCAGAGTGAGCCATACCGCCCGACAAAATTCATTGTAAAGTCAACCATTATATAGTGACTAAAAATCGGTGGTAACAATTTGCCATTGACAGCGCCTGTCGTAACCGTAAGGGCGATTTTTGTAGAGCAAGTGTTACCACGGATTTGGTATTGACTGTACTGTAGTGTCGTACGTATTGCCACAAGCTGTATCTACTTATAAACATAACAACGCTTGTATTCTCCGGAGGGTTAGCAGAGGCTTATAGCGCACTCACTTTACGCCAGTTATGTTTGAGTCCCGTGTAATGAAAGGCGAGGGTATTGTCATCAACTGGGCACAAATCCAGACTACGCACAGACAGACTAGACTATATAGATACATAACTAACATAATCACATCACGCCTGTAGCCCTCGAATGGCCAGGCAGACGTGTACCTATAGTACACCCACATTTAGCCAGTTATGTTTAAGAGAAAATAGGGTCGGTCTTTTCTCCATATAAAAAGTCATAATTCGAGGTTCGGCTCTCGTCTATTTCCTCCTCCAATATTGGACAGATTTGAAAGATATTTTATAAATTGAATAAGAAGGATATTTACTGTGCTCCTATATTTTTCTTTTTTCATGAATACTTAGTTGTCAAAGTACAATAGGCCTCTGATGACAGCGGTCTAAACAGGCAATTTTGAGCATTTTCTGAGGGTTCTAGTGCTTCTACAGATATTGTATCATCAAAATGGAAAATATAGGGGTATAGAACTAGTTGATATTCATTTTACTGTGAAAAACCATTGCTCTAAGGTCATAAACCAGAGAGATAACAGGCGAGAGCGTTTGTATGGAGAGGAGCTGACCCTATTTCCTCTTAAGTCCCATGTAACAGGGGTGAGCCAAATACCCTCAACTAGGCACAAATCCACACTCCGGGCTGCTACTGGGAAGTTCACCAACCAGGCAGCATATACGCAGGTTTTGGCAAGGAAAAACGCTCCGCTACCCGCTTTCTAAGTAACAAAAGCCTTATGATAAAAAAAACTTGTTGCTGACCGAATGGTAAGTATGTGAAGTTATAATGAAGTAATACTGTTACGTAACACATTAACCTTGATAGTTATAAGTTATTGCTTACCCAATGCAATAGAAATTGATGTTATAGGTAATTTATAAACGTGAAAGTGTCTGTTAGTATGCAACGTTTTAACTGCTAAACTACTGAATAGATTTGGCATAGATATAACTAATAGGTATTCTTAATATATCGGAAATAGCTGTGGTGGCCCAGTGGTATTGGCCTCGACTTACCTACGAGTTGTAGGTCGTGAGTTCAAACTCAGGCAGGCACTTTAGTTTGTGTATCTAATTTCATCACCACTGCTCTCAAAACGGTTAAAGAAAACATTGTGAGGAAACCGGCTTATCCTAGATCGAAAAATTGGAAGAGATGTGACATCCGCCAACCTGCACTGGGCCCGGGTCATGGATTATGGCCCACTCCCTGTCACAGAGAGGAATTCTGTGTCCCAGCAGTGGGAACGTTTTAGGCTAATTATGCTATGGACTAAGCTTGTCTGTAAAAATTACTCCATGAGTTCTGCACACACGAGCAACTTAAATTGCACCCCCGGGCAATATTAGTCAAATATCACGTCAAGACAACATGAAGCTATTTACTGTGTTGATTTTGGCATTTTTACTTGCTAGTGATACCGCCACACCATATTGAGCTATGTGGAGCAATTTAATAAACTAGCTAGACCATGCATTAAATTACAAATAGCAATAGACAGCATGTAAAAAAAAACCCTGTCTGATCCGAGAGGGGCCGCCTAGGTACCACATTAACATTATAACATTAAGTAGGTACTAAGCTTTTGTGTGAAGTTACTTATAACTATTTAAAATTCACGTTTTTACCAAACTTACCCCAAATTTTTTATATATTAGCAAATTTTCTACAGAGTTTGTAGACACCCGCTAAATGACGGCCGCGCTCAATTTAAAAACCTAGTAAAATTCCGCATTGACAAAAAATACGGAGATTTTTTTTTCTTTTTTAAAAAAAAAAATCTTATAAATAGACTCTCAGTATGATTCTTAACAACACCCTCACGGATCGGACAGGGGTTTTTGTTACACGTGATTGAGGATCAAAATTACCGAGACCGTCCAGGAATTTTTAGGAATTATCGGCAAGCTACCGGGCAATAATTTGCCGACAAAAATTGCCCGTACAAGTATCATACTCATCTTCATAAAATCGACGATGAGTATACACACTATTATACAGTTTTGACATCTTATACAATATGACATTTAACTAGGCGTTATGAAATGTTGTAAGCGGGTCACTTTCGAATGGCGGCTAGCAGTCTTCGAGATTAGCCGTGATAGACACGCTGACAGATTACGATTCCGTGCGTAGAGCATGAGAATACTAGCGACTTTTTTTCCTTGTCAACATAAAACATATACCTTAAATTATCATGGTAGTATTTCCTGACGGGGTTGGCAAAATTTTAAGGTTGGTACATCCACATTTCGTCTGTCAAATCCCACCCCACACTTCACAGGACCTAAGCATAATCTGCATCATCTGTCTAGCCTTTCTTAATTAAGTATGTTGGGTTCAGCTTTCAGCCTAACCGGATGCAGCTGAATACCAGTATTTTAAATGGAGCGACTGCCTATTTGACCTATACAACCCAGTTACTGGGTAAATATGGTAGGTACCCCTTAGTTAGTTTGGTTACCAATAGTAACTAGCACCACGCTCCTGCTTCGCACGGTTTTTACGACTTGACAGCACATCGAGATTTCTTAGTTATACACAACTTTAATATTTAGCGTATTATACCTACACATAAACCTTCCGGAAAAACTCATCAAAATCTGTTGCGTGGTTTAGAAGAACAACACGGACATACAGACAAACACGAAAAGCGACTTTAATCCTTACTAATCCTTACTAATATTATAAATGCGAAAGTAACTCTGTCTGTCTGTCTCGCTTTCACGCCAAAACTACTGAACCGATTTAAATGAAATTTGGTACACAGATAAGTAGTCTAGAGCCTGAGAAAGGACAGGCTTCTTTTTATCGACATACCACGCGGGCGAAGCCGCGGGCGGAAGCTAGTTTATAATATGTTTTATACACATATGATGTAATAGTTAAAACGAGTAGTTGTATTATGCATGCATTGAAATTGTGCTGGCATTACAATGGTTATTGCGAAGTGATACGTAGTAACCATACTTAACATAAACAAAACCAGCGTAACACACTTTCAATAACAATCTGCATGATTTTGAAGGATATCGCAAATCCATTGCTTCATATGTTCGAAAAAATTGTATCCTCAACAACGCAATGAATGTTGTTGTCAAAATGAAAGCCATTGCTACTGTTACTGTGTTAAATAATCACCCCGCAGGACTCCATGCCTACCAGTTGCGCTTGCGATTACGATCAAAAAACAAACGAGGCAAAAAAATACGAGTGAGACTATTACAGTATTCGCTTAAGATGTGTAACATCTGACATCTTGGCTGACAGCACCAACCTTTCGGAAAATGGGTCGGTACCATCTGACGGCCAACACTACAACCGCGTGCGCTCATTGGTTAAATCAAATAGCGCTCGCTGCCCCGGCTTCCTGTTACACACTTCCGTCCCTTTTCACGAAATCGCTCCCCCAGATTGCAGGAAAGCGAGGATGTTACACGTTAAAAAAACATGCGGGGCAGTCTATGTGGACTGCTGATAGAAGTGAAATCTAAGTAACATTCATTAATTTCTTCAAGCGTTCGGTGACGATGACGCGAGTTCCATGATTTTTGTTAACCCAACAAGAGTTCGGTGACGATGACGCGAGTTCCATGTTTTTTGTTCACCTGAAAGTGCTCAACGCGCCTAAAGAAGTTTTCACTTCATAACCTAACGAAATTGATACAACACGCCATAACATAGAATCTGAAGGAAACGTCAATTGGAACACGAGACTATTTTGAAAACATCGGCCATCTTGTTTGAAGAACTTACGTTGTTGTGACTCTATGTTGATGTTAGATTGTTATTGGAGACTGCCCGTGTTGACGGATATGCGAAACAAACAGCTAACTTGGTTGAAATGTCGTAAGCTGAGTGCCTCGGTGGTCTAGTTGTCGTGAGCATAGCATAATCAGCGTATAATGTTCCCACTGCTGGGACACAGGCCTCCTCTCGGAAAGATAGTGAGTCGTAATCCACCACGCGGGCCCAGCGCGGATTAGTAGATGTCAATGTCTTCGAATGTTTGGTTCTAGGACATGCCGGTTTCCTCACGATGTTTCCCTTCACCGTGTTAAGAGCAGTGGTGATGAAATAATTTACACAAAGTAAAGCGTCTGTCTGGGTTCGAACCTACTAAGTACCACCACTGCTTGGGTCCTAAGTCTACAAATTTACCAACGTTCCAATGACTCGCCATTGTGAGTTTCAGATAGATTTTCCATACAAAATCTATCAAAAACTCACAATAGAGAGACCATTGGAATGTTTGTAAATTAGTAGACTTGGCCCGCTGGTCGCCAGCCCAACTACTGAACTAGGAATTTCTGACTAGCAGCTTGGGGTCTAGATTTGTACTCAATTGACGGCAATAGGCTCGCTTCCTGTTACATGGGTCTTAAATGAAAGTCATCCAAGATCACAGAAAAAGATAAACATTGCCTACTATTACCACGATGTTATCATCAATCATGACGCCATCTCAACGGCTATGGTGAGATGGCGTCATGATTGACGACGACCACAAACACCGCGGCGTTTGTGGTCGTCGCGTGTGGCCCGTGTGCGGCGAGTCCATATAAAATGTATGAAAACTACAGGAAATATGCCGATGGCGGCGTTTTGTGGTTGTGGCAGGTGGCCCGTGTGCGGAGACCCTAAGTGCTCATAAACACGAGCGGCACGTTGCTAACGAACGGCAGAGGCAACCGCAGCAGTCGACACTAGTCGGCGTCATCTGTAGACGCGTCGGCGGCTGCCGTCGCCGGAACCAGCTGCAGCTGTCGACGTGTTTACGGCTGCCGGCGACGTGTGCCCACGGCTACAGTTGCCCCTGCGAGCAATAAAATGTTCGTCGCCGCCTATAGACATCTGCAATACCAGAGGCAACGTAGATGCTTTCCCAAAGACAAAGTTCAAATGTGTCACGAGCCTGTAACTACACCTGCACTCATACCCTTCAAACTGGGACACCGCAACGCTTCTTGGCGGCAGAAATATGTATGCTGGTAGTACCTTCTCGGACGAGCTGCTTCACTGAGAGCTCTATTTAATCGTGAGAATCACACACAATGTTTGTCTTGTATTTAACTAGAGTACAATCAAGTCTGCTGACCCACTGAGTGATAACCAGCGTGAAGGTAAGCGAGCGTTTACGCAAACACCATAAAAGGTATGTAGCTTACAGCTAGGGCTGACTGTCATGGAGAAAATGTAAAAAAAAAGTATAAGTAAAAGATTTTTTTATTTTTATTAATTGGTCAGAGAAGACGATGTTTTTATTTTGTTTGTGCAGAAGACAGTGAGATTATGTGTGTTAAGCTTGTTTGTTTACACGGCGGGAAAACATCAACCGTTCAACACATTTCTCTAAGATATGTTTGAGGAAAACGTTATGTCTCGTTGGAGTAGACATAATATTACTTCAACATAGCTCAGAGAAATATAATATGTTGGTGATTTCTATGACAATCAATCTGCCACACCTTTTCCCAACTATGTTGGTTGGCTTCAAGTCTCAACCTCCCTCCCTCCTTATCTAGACTACCCCTTGGTAAGACCGGTTGTCAGACTTTTGGGCTTCTGACTACCTGTAACGACTGTCAATGATCTACGGATGACAGCTGGTGTCAACGGCTTCACGTCCTTTCCGAGGCACGGAGGGGTTCGATTTATCAGTATTGGATGGTCACCATCTGAGAGCCGACTGCGGAAAGCGTAGCTTAACCTTTAATCGACCCGTGCGGGACTCGTGGCTAAATGATAACAGTATCATTCAGGCACTAGTTTCGTAAAAGGATAAGATTATGGATTACTAGTATGTCGATAAAAAGTAGCCTATGTCCTATCTCAGGCTCTAGGCTATCTGTGTACCAAGTTTCATTTAAATCGGTTCAGTAGTTTTGGCGTGAAAGCGCGACAGACAGACAGACAGAGTTACTTTCGCATTTATAATATTAGTAAGGATTTTGCGCGTGCGTGACACCCCTGCCCCCACTCTCAGTGAATGGGACCTAATGAATGCCCTAGATTTCCAAGTAACGAAGTTAAAACCTAGTTCGTGCTCAGTCTAGACCGGTTTAAATTAGCATATATATTCACGGTATTACCAAAAAGACAACGTTGTTATATTTTTCCACGATTATTTTATACATCATTAGGTCCACACAGGCCGAACAGCCATAGATAATGATGCAATGACGAAAAATTTAGAAGAAATGGTAACATTGTCATTAGGTTCCAGTTTTGTTATGTCACTAATGCCACTGATGTGTCATTCAAATGGTCAAGTGCGAATTTTAATGCCTATTTTTGGAAAGATCGCTTTGCTCTGTATCGCAATGGGTCTTAAAAACTGGGTCGGTTACATTACCAATAGTATGGTACTTTTAGTTCCACAAGATTGTATGAAGTGCTTCGACTTTGCCCGCGTCGATGTCGGTTATTATATACTAAAACCTTACTCGACAACCACTCTATCCATTGGTGAAAACAACATGAAAATCGGTGCGTAGTTTTTGAGTTTATCGCGTACAGGACGACAGACAGACGAGGCGGAGGACTTTGTTTTAAAATATGTAAGGATAAGAGCTAGTACGTTGTCGCCAACGGGTAATCCTAGCTACAAAAATTCGAAGACATGAGACATCCACCACACTAGGCCCGCGTGGTGGATTACGGCCCACTCCCTCTCACAGGGAGGAGGCCTGTGTTCCAGAAGTGGGAACATTATAGGCTGATTACACGATCCTAGCTACTAGATAATCTGGAAACAACGAAAGATTGTCATAATCATTCTCCTATTATTTGTGGATTATTTGTCCCAATTTATTTGTGGTGGCCGTCATCTCAGTAGTATCCATCCAGCATATCCATCGTTTTTTGGTCAACCCCTACTCTTATAGCTTTATAAACATTCATACTCCAGACTGACCAAACCAGAGGTAATATGAAGGTTAATTTGTACAAAAAAAACAATAGGTTTTTATCGACAGATCTGATTATATCATGAACCGTCAGTTTTGTGTCACTGGTTTTAAAAACATTGACATTGTTTCATGTAACCTTGGAGACTAGTACTTTTCATTCAATATTTAGCCTATAAATGTTATGTTCCCCTGTTGGGAAACAGGCCTCCTCTCTGTGAGCGGGAGTGGGCCGTAATACACCACGAGGGCCCGGTGCGGGTTGATGGATTTTACATGGCCTCGATTTTTTTAGTCTAGGACATATCGGTTTCTTCACGACGTTTTTATTCACCGTTTTGAGAGCGGCCGTGATGACATTATTTACACGAAGTAAAGCGCTTGCCTACAGGTGTGCCGTTTGGGGCCGTTACCACTGGGCTACCATTGCTCTCATACATCTCACAAATAACTTATACTTGCACAATAAACGACAATTTGATATTTTTGGTTACAACCGCTGCAGTGTATTTCCTAGTTTTTTTTCGAGAAATCAAACTTATTTTTATTTTTGCGGTCTATAAAATCAAAATCTTCTGTGCATGCGTAAATATTCATTCCAACTACAGAACTCTTCACTGTGCGTGTCCGACACGCTCTTTGGTTGTTTTTTTTTTATGATGTTTGGTACGTTTTATTTGTATTTGATCTAATGACGTTGGAAAGTGGTACGTGAGAGTCGAGCTTAATTCATACCTTGTGTAAAATCTTTATAATTTCACTTACACTTACGCAATAAATAACGACGTGCTCAGCTTAATTCAGCTAATTTATGAAACAATTATACTAATTGTTTAATTGTGTAACTAATTAAGGCAGTGTATTGTAGTGATTTTTCAAAGCATAAAGTATTTTTCTCATTTAGGGGTATTTATTATTTTATTTGTTCCGTATTCGGGTCGATCCATCAGGTTAAACTACGCTTGCTGGGGTTGGTCCGTGGATGGGTGACCATCTTTACATACCGAGACTCCTCCGTGCCTCGGAAAGCACGTTAAGCCGTTGGTCCCGGCTGTCATTTGTGGATCTTTGACAGTCGTTACGGGTCGTCAGAAGCCCGAAACTCTGACAATAAGTCTTACCAAGGGGTATCAGGGGTATCATATTACCCAGTTACTGAGTTGTGTATGGGTACTGGGTCATGTAAAATACTGGTATTCAGCTGCATCTGGTTAGACTGGAAGCCGACCCCAACATAGTTGGGAAAAGGCTATGCAGATTGATTAATTTGTTCCGTATTTGCCCCACGAAGTTTCGCCCCTCACAAAAACATTCGTGGTTCGCCAAACTTTAAAAAAAAATTGTAGCATGATGCTATCTATTTTGTAGGTATATAGTTTTTTTTTGTGAATGTTACTCGTATACGTAGATTATACAAAATAGAACATGTTGATGATCAAAACATGTTTTAGCAAACTCATCACGTGTTTACATAAAACGTAGTCAACATGGTCATGTGTGGTCGATATTCTCAGAAAATGTCATATTTCCGTTTATTTGTACTTATGCAATGTTGACATAACTTATTGATGTATCACGAATCGATTGAATTGCTTTTAATATTCTTATGCCGTTTCCTTTGCAGGTGGGATAGAGGTCTTGAGTTTTTTATACTTACTCATTTATTTATTAATACATTTTTATTGAATACCAGCTTTTGCCCGCGACTTCATTCGCGTGGAAGTGATAAAATATACAATAGATATAATAAAATAATAGCCAAATTTTCATTAAACTCTCTCGGCCCTCGACCCACTGCGTCGCATCGAATCGCCGCCGCGCTGTTAATTGGTTTTCGCGTTCGTTCTGACTCTTTTTTTTAAGTGCCTATTTTGTAATCGTCATGCAATTTTTATTGAAGGAATAAATATGGCAGTTTGTCGGCATTATCTAGAAAATATGTCAAACTCCATTTTTATCCTAACAATTGTAAAATCAAAAATAAATTAAATAAAGAATTGAGCAGAATGTGACACGTCAATTTGACGCTATAAAGCTATTTGATACGACTGTCAAAAAATGACAGTTGTGATTTGAATTCAATTTGTAAAGCTCTACAATTGGACGGTGTTATCGCTCGAGGCGATTTCTAACTGGATGTTATTCTGATGGACTGAAAGAAATGAGATAGCATACCTACATAAAATAACATCACGCCAGTATTCCCCGAGGGATTGACAGAGGTGTATAGTAAGTAACAACAACATTTCGAAAGTAAAATTTGTATTTAGAGTTAAAAAAAAATTGTAATGTTTATCTCATTTTTATCATACACAGTGAATATAAATGTACTAATCTGATCACTACCCAAGATAAAATAACATTCAAAATGATTACGTATCTTAATCATGTCTGTTTTTCCGAGAAAATCTTTTCTTAGATTTGTCGAAGAAAATGTAAAGATTTAATCGTGTTAAGATATCACCGTATGTGTATATTATTGGGATTAGGAGCCGTATTATGAAGGATTAATGCCATCATTATTCCACTGCGAAAAAAGGATGGTGCTATCGGCCTTCTAGAGCTCTGTCTCACTCTCACACTGGAAAAATGGTGACATTAATACGTCATAATACGGCACCTGTGGAGCCTTAAAAACGCTTCTACAAGCGGTGATGATCTATACAAAGTGTTTTGATGTCCTTTAACTAAGATTATATGCTCTAAGTAAAATTAATTTAAAATAGTCCTAGAACAAAGTGTTTCAAAAATAAATTCTTAGTTTCGAAAATAACATAACACTAGACTCTGTAAGTGTGTATCTAAGTTTCATGATAAAGTACGTCATTTTCATTCGAACCAATCATTCATATTTTAATGCTAAGAAAATGCGACGTTGTCATATTTCACGTAAAAAATCATGACTTTGTCGAATTATTTTGTATGAAAAATTAAAACGTATGTTTCTGAATTTTCTGGAAAATTTTCAAATTCGGGAAAAAACTGCTCGTCCTTTTTTCCATTGGATTCTTATACGAATTATTGGAAATTGGAGAGGACAATGTCTGTCGAGTCAGCAAGTAAGTAATAAATAATTGCTTAAGGCGAAAACTTACTTATACAACGTGTAACAGATTAAGCGCAAGACCTGAAAGTAGTTTGCTCAGAATCGGCTTCTGAATCGATTTCCGTCATTATTTATATATGTTAATTTTTCATGAAAAAATCTTTTATTTAACTGAAATTAGAACCACTGCGTCATAACAAGGTATTAAAATATTTCATTTAAGGAAATTTAAGCCTTTATTTAAAGCCTATTTAAATGCATAACCAAATTTGTAATACGCTCATAGCTATCCTCGTTTCATGTTTAGTCAGGACGTATATTTTATAAAAAATAACTAGGTGTGGTTTAATTAAATTAAATTACAGATATTATTTTAGTCTTATAATTTAATATTCTAATTGGGGTGTATGAGCTCTTGCGTTTATTCCGTTACACTTTGTATAAAGAATTATAATCATAAAAATCATCAATACAACTCTATAAGTTCATATAATCCTATTGAATGACTCTTTTATGAAATCATGACATTTGAGGATTATTCTACCTTTAAGGAGTTGTATTGCTGAATCTAATGATTATAATTCTGTAAAGCTATATTTGCTACGGTCGCGAACCATAATTATGTTAATCAACATTCAACCTGACACCGACTTGCAAATTGCATAAAACGTAAGAATTTCGCGGGCTATCTTGGCACATCCCCCTTAAGGAGAATGTGCTAGAAAACCATATTTTCTAACATTTCCTGTGAGTTGGAGCTGTGTATTCGATCATATATGTGCCATAATCATCTGCAGAGCAGATGATGTGCAGGACAGGTCAAGGTGACAGTTAACAGTTGCACCGCACATGATACAAAATCGCTTGACACTTCACTTTTCGTCTAATATTGACGGAGTGTATGGTAACCCCCAATAATGCATCCGTGCTTTGTGTGCTACAGAGCAAAATCAAACTCAAAGCATTTATTTCAATTAAAAACAAACTACAGGCACTTTTGAATTGTCATAGAGTCGGTCAGTTAGTCAGAAAGTTGGAGCTAGTTGCCCATTCCAAAACGTAGATCTCTATGGAGAAGAACGGGCTAGAAACTCCAAGGACATTCTTTAAATCAAGATTTTTTAAAATCCTGTCTACATTATTTTTGTTGCTTCTGTATATGAGAAAAAATTTCCAAACCAACTCATAATATATGATTAGAAATAAGCCCTGGCAGCTATGAGATGATTAGTCTCAAGTCTCAACTAGTGATGTGCCGTTACCATATTTACCGTTACCAGTATTTTACCATACGGGAATATTTCCAGTAAGTTTCTATTATTACCGGTAATATTCCCTAACTCTAGTAATATTGTCTTGTTGATTAATTTATGTAACATTTGTTTCAAATTGCTAGCTCGCTTTTCACATTGCTTAAAAAAAACTAAAAAATCTTGAAATTTTATAACTTTTCATTCCGAAAGCTCCGAAAGAACACCGATTTTCCTTAAAAAATGCATGTCTTTAAAATTGTTAGGTTTGTCGTTTAATTTTTTTTTATTATTATTAAGTTTAGCTGTGATTATTTAAAAAGGTACTGTTGTAAATCATAACAGAAAACTGTGATAAACCTGTTATAGAAACTTGTCAAGAAATTTACTAAGTAACTTGATAGCAACAATTTTATTCCCCTGTTACCCTAAATTACTGTTTTTGTAGAATGTTACTGGTAACGCTACTGGGAAAATACTGGAGTAAGTTACCGGTAATGGCACATCACTAGTCTCAACTGACGGCGCCCGTCCAGGAACATGACGCGTGGTTCACCACAATACAGCTCAACCATTTTGTAGGGAACCGAATGATCCATCTCGCCTACTAAACAAAAAAGTAACTCTGACATTAACCAACGGTAAATCTTTATCATAACATAGTTACACTGCATTATTACTATGATTGCAGTCTCAGACAAATATTTCAGGTAATAATTTCTTTAGATTTTTTGTCAGTCTTTAAGCTTAGGATTCACGGTTGGTTGCCGTTCGGCGTCTAGTGTGCCTTTTACTTTCCCGTGCGAGTTTGAGCGGAAATTATCAAGAACTGGGTCATTGGTAGTCTGTGGTCATGCAGCTAAATATTTATGAAAAATTTATGTATTTTTGACGTTTTTGACAAGGTGTTCTTGTATTGTGTTGTGTTACCTGGGGTTTGGAAGACAGTTAAGCAGTCGCTCCATGTAAAATATTGATATTCAGGTACATCCGGTTAGATTGGAAGCCGACCCCAACATAATTGGGGAAAGGCAGGCAGATTGATAGGTACTTGACAATGACATGTGTTCTTGTAAGAGATTTTTATAGTTATCACTACATATTATAAAATAAAGTCCTCCACCGCGTCTGTCTGTCTGTTCGCGATAAACTCAAAACTACTGCACCGATTTTCATGCTGTTTTCACCAATGTATAGAGTGGTTCTCGAGGAAGGTTTTAGTATATAATTTGTCAAGTGGGCGAAGTCGCGGACATGAGCTAGTTTAATAATAAAGTAATGGGATTTTATTGGACGAAAATAAAGCTTATTTCAAAAAGAATAAACCCCTTTTTCCTGCTATCCTAAAACAGGTACCAGATTAAGACAAAATTAACCGTAAGAAGTGGTCTGTGCTCGATAGCAACCAGTTTTCTTAAAATAAACTTGCTGATTATCAAAAAGTTTGCCATATAGAAGTTTTAAGAAACAGGAATTCGAAATTTTATACCGTTATACACACTAATCTGACTGAATTCTTCTTTTTATTACTAAGAAAGTCTGAAGTTCCATACAAACGAGATGCAGTGAATGTGAATTTGAAAAGATAGAAATTAATTCAAACTCAAACTCGAAGCATTTGTTTCAAATAAACCAATTACAGGCAATTTTGAATTGTTAAGGGGTCAGTCAGTCAGAAAAATGAAGCTAGTTGCCCATTCCTAAGTGTAGTAGGTTCCTATGGAGGAGAACGGGCTAGATACTCCAGGGACACTTCAAAACTAGTAGTTAAGTAACTACTAGTTAGATTATGATAATATTTCCACAATCGAAAAGCTAGCACGCTGAGCTAACACTTTTGGTTATAGGTTAAACGCTTCACTCAAAAACGCATAACGTATTAGTTACAGAAAACTTCAACCAAAACTAGGTCAAAACCCTATGCAAAAACTCGTAGTTAAGCAAAGCAATGACAGTTAATTGCAAATCAAATCGGTAATCGAAGAAAAAACCAATGGTTTCTTAATCCGCACGGTTACTTCTGAAGGTTGAACACAAAATAGTGTAATTTCACTCCAAAACTCAAGTGAGAACGTGAACCATACATTAAACTATTACCAAAGGTCACCAGTTACTCAACAACCAACAATTCACGCAACACAGAAATTTTAAACAAAGAAACAGAATTTGCACATTTAAAAAAAGAACACTCACTTATCTTTCTATTAGCTTTCACATAATCGATCATACGTCCTAACGAGCGGATAGCCATTGTGAAAATGAGCGAAAATTTAGCAAACTTTTCAATTTTGGAATTATTGGCGATTGGTTTACCGCGGCATCACGCGGCCCGAATGCGCGAGAGTGACTGGCCGCTGCCACTCGAAACGTTACATTTTACGTTATTCTGTTGTATTTTTTTAGAGTTCCGTTTAGTACGGTTTAACGCGGAAACTTGTTATGTATTTACGTTTCGGACGCGATAAAATGTGGATAAATTTTGCTGACCCAGTAGGGTGGCATAATAGTTAGAAGGTCAGAACGTGTACGTAAGCACCTAGGTACATTGTACATCATACATAGATCATGAACGGGTTAAATATATGTAGTTATAAATACAATAATTACTTCGGATTGCACCGCGTACTATACAATTACATGGTTCATTTATGTGTAGAAATAAACACCATTCATTAAATCTTGAAGTGTGCAATTAAGTTAAAAGCGAGAAAAACATTAAGTGGCGATGCGGATGTAGTAAAGTTGGGGAAAATTATTGCTTAGGAAATCACAAAGTCACTCACTGGACGCCGGAGGGAAGATATCGTCTTCGAGGCAGACCACGGTGAAGGTGGCGTAATGACTGATAAGGTTTGCAGGGCCAAAATGGCCCTGAGAGATCGCACAAGACGTAGGTTTTGAAGGAAAATGGAGGAGGCCTTTGCTCAGCTGTGGGACACAATAAAGGCAAACAAAAAAAAACACAAAGTTACTGTTTTCTTTAAGTCGTATGAAATAAATAAAAGAAAAAAAGTAAATTCGTTAATTGGAATAAGTAAAACAAAAAAAAAACACTTAAAAACTAAGAAAAGTAAATTGCCGTTTCCAAACAAATATTTTCCCTTTCTGTACGTATCTCTTTCTAGTGAAAAGGATAGGTCTTCCTATCCTATCCTATCCTCTAAGAATCCCAAAGTCTTATAAAGTCAGAATTGCACCAAAAAAAATAGACCACAAAAAATCAATACGCCTAATCGTATTCCTCGATGTAAACTACACACACATTTCGCCAGTTGTAAAAGGGGGCGATCCTAATAATTGTCATCAAGAGGAAATAGGGTCGGTCTTTTCTCCATACAAAAAGTCATAATTCGAGGTTCGGCTCTCGTCTATTTCCTCCTCCAATATTGGACCAATTTGAAAGATATTTTATAAATTGAATAAGAAGGATATTATATTATTTTTCTTTTTTCATTAATAGTTGTCAAATTTGTACAAGAGGCTTCTTATGACAGCGGTCTAAACAGGCAATTTTGAGCATTTTCTGAGGGTTCTAGTGCTTCTACAGATAATGTATCATCAAAACGGAAAACATAGGGGCATAGAACTAGTTGATATTTATTTTACTGTAATAAACCATTGCTCATAAACATTGGTACCATAACCATTGCTCATAAACAAAAAAAATCATTGGTCACTAGGGGCATAGATCTAGTTGATATTTATGTTACTGTAAAAAACCATTGCTCTAAGATCATAAACCAGAGAGAAAACAGGCGAGAGCGTTTGTATGGAGAGGGGACCGACCCTATTTCCTCTTCACCGGGCAAAAGCTACGGGCTGCTCCTGCTACTGAAAAATTCCTAATAGAAAAACTTTAAAAAACATTGCCCTACCTGCAGGCGTAGCATGGCGCTTTCTATTTCTACGAAGAATAGACATAGCTTTTTCTATACAAAGTGACATTTCGTTTCTTCATTTTTGACATCGCACCGTAGAAATCCTTCTACAATCTGTCATCTTGTCTTTCATTTATATCGATCTTTGTCTAGGTCTTTTAATATGTAGACTATTTCGGAAGAAAGTTTTCTATCCTTAATGTCAAAATCACACTGACAACTGAATTTTGTCTAAGGAAGTAAAGACAATTTGAAACAAAACAAATAATTCTGAGTCGAATTATGTAAAAGAGTGAATTTCGTTAAAAGTGCAGTTGACTCTTTTTACTTAGCTGCCGTCGTACTGTCTACACGGATCGACATTTTTGTCTACTCTTCCGTCGACAAAACGGTGCTCATGCTACGCCTGCAGGAGAGATCGTAGGTGTATCTATAAATTATATGGTGTAACTATACATAATCAAGAGTGTACAATCAATTTTTCCCATGGTGGTGGTAGCCGAAACTACAGAACGCCACCTGCAACGAACCGTACATACTCCATTTGTTCGGTTCACGTTCATACATCTGTTCATACACGCACGCCGGTTGCGAGTACTACGCACCTGACCTTTCTGGACAACGTCACCAGGTCACTAAGTACCTATGTCCTTCCACGTTGGCGTTGGTGTCGGCGCCTTGAAGTTTCCACTCACATCTGCCTTTTAAATAAATTCGCCTATCATTCATCCTCTCACATTGGGTGACAAGAGCGCGGCAGCAACATGCACCGTTTGCAGGACACATTTCTGCCGCGCTCTTTAGGTAAAAATGTTTGTGTGTGGCAGGTAGGCAGAAGCGTTCATGCGCGGCCGTTTTCCAATCAAAGCGCAGCAGGCGGCGCGCGTCAGCGCACGATTGCCGCTTTATGTTTCTACTCTTTTCAATTTTTATCAATACATTTTCTTTTTAACCGATTTCTTCAAAAAGGAGGAGGTTCTCAATGCGTCTGTATGTTTTTGTGTATGTTACGCGATAACTCCGCCAATTATGGATCGATTTTGATGATTATTTTTTTGTTAAGTAGGGCATGGTCCCATATAAATTTAGTTAATTTTGCTTGAGTAGTTTTTGAGACCTTCAATAATTACGTATATTTCCCACTTTGTCTATGTAGACGACATCTTATTTGACTCCGTCACTGTTATTTACGTAGCAGGTAGTGGTAATCAAATTTATGTGGGGTAGGTACCACAACTAAAAAGTGAAAAATAAAAACTTTTTACAAAAAAAACAACCGACTTCCAAAAAAAATACAAAAAAAGTGAAAAATAACTTTAATTTCGGAAGTCGGTGGCAAAACACGAAAATTGAAAAGCGAAGACACCGCTTCCGAAATTAAAGATATTTTTAACTTTTTTTGTGTTTTTCTTTTTGGAAGTCATTTGTAACCCGCAACGATGCCCGATATTATCACATCATTCCCTATTATTTTTATATTTACGCAAAAAAAAGGAAATAAAAGTTAGGATTTGCAGTAACAATGTTTCCATACCCGGTTCACATTTCCGTTGGGGCTTCAGTCACTTCAATTCTCAGAACCGTCCGCCGCAACGTTTTGAAAACAATACCTTTATGAATATAGTATTGTCTTCATTCTACGCCTGTTGTGATTTCAAGAATTAATACAACAATAGGGAGTTTTATCTGACATACGTGGCTCCCTGACGATGGCTATTAGAAAAGGGGAAAGACAGAAAAAAATTTTTTGAGGAATATCTATGAAACGATGAACGGATTGTGTGAAAAACAATATGGCTATACAAAACTTAACATACCATAATCAGCCTATAATGTGCCCACTGCTGGGACACAAGCCTCCTCTCTTCAAGAGAGAATTAATGTAGAAGAGCAGAGTGCTGTAACCCACCACGCGGGCCCAGTGCGGGTTGGTAGATGATGTCACATCACATGTCCTCAAATTTTTGGTTCTAGGACATGCCGGTTTCCTCACGATGTTTTCCTTCACCGTTTTGAAAGCAGTGGTGATGAAATTATTTACACAAAGTTACAACTATGTTGGGGTCGGCTTCCTGTCTAACCGGATGCAACTGAATGCACCTTATTTTACGTGGAACGACTGCCTATCTGACCTCCACAACCCAGTTACTGACACCCCTTGGTAAGACTAGTTGTCAGACTCTCTACCTGTAATGACCGTCAAAGATCTACGGATGACTTTCCGACGCACGGAGGGTTCTGTCTGAATATGTAATGGATGATCACCCATACACGAAACTACCGCGGCAAACACAGCCTACGACTGACCCGTGCGCGTGCGGCTGTTATCATTTTGCCACGAGCTCTGTATAAGCATGATGTTCATTCATCAATATTTTGATTGATTAGCTTGACAGCTCACGACCTTTACCACATTTTTACCAATCATAGACGTTTCTTTGACATTGTCTTAAATATTTTTTATGCAAAGTTGGCAAAGGCCAACAAATTGGATTGACCTGACATTTTTTGTTGTCAAGACAAATAATTTATTCACGTGATGTCGAAACTTGCTCTGTACTCCTCAGAGTGGCCATAGCGTGAAGATTAGTAATTGTGCAACGAGCAAATTGAATTTTAAACGAAATTATTCATATCTTTTGGTTGCTCAAGAGTTCAGTGGGGTCGAACCTACAACCTCTAGATAGCAGTGAATTATTTGAACCGCTACGCCATTAAGCTTGAGTCACAGAATTATCTTTTGGAAACCTACCAGAATCAATTCTATTTTCTTGTAAATGTTGACGTTCAAAAGTGTCTTTTAATGCCTAATACCGAAATCCCATGATCCGCGATTTTGCGGACAGTCACCGACAAGCCCGGACGACGGACCGTGGGAATGTGTACGTGCGGGGTATCGCAGACATCGGAAGTGCCTCGGTGCGCGGTGCGTTGCGGTCTGTGGTCGTCTGCCGTGCGTGTCCGTCTGCAATATTGCCGATCGTGGGATTCCACCATAAGACACTATACTTGAAATAATTGATTTGACTTTCTGAATTTCAGTCTGAATGTTAAAGTAGTCTGAATGCTATGGAGTTGAGACGTGGACAATCCGAGCAAGAGAAAGACAGAGGATACACGCATTCGAAATGTGGTGCTGGAGGCGGATGCTCCGAATACCATGGACAGCCAAACGCGCAAATGTGTCTGTCCTTTCCCAACTTGATACTACTTATGTCGGTTACATAATGCGAAGGGGTGATACCTTGAAAAGCTGGTCATTGTTGGCAATACCGAAGGAAAGCACGAGGCCGGTCGCCAACACGACGGTCCGACCAAGTAAAAGAAGCTACGTCCTCAAGCAAATTTCAGCAAGCGATGATGGCAACTTTGGACCGGAGTCGATGGAGCCAGATTGTCCGTTTAAAGGGGTCCAGTGACCACGATTCTTAGTAATGAAGCACCGATTGAAGAAGAGGTTAAAGCAGATGAACCTTTAGTAGGTCAGCTGAGTCTTTTCACTCATGTATATGAAACTTTAGAGGTATGAGGAACAGGGTGTAAAGTTCAATCATCCTCGTTAGAAAAGGGAGGATCCTCCGACCAGACGGGGTCGTGTCTGTTCCCTATAAATTTTATGCGAACAATAAATGTATGGATCCGCTGATTATTTTTCGCAATTTCATTGTTCGTCCCGGTTGGTCCCATAGCAAAACATGTTCGAACAATAAATGTATGGATCCGCTGATTATT
Organism: Lithophane leautieri; assembly: GCA_949152455.1. NCBI lineage: Eukaryota > Metazoa > Arthropoda > Insecta > Lepidoptera > Noctuidae > Lithophane > Lithophane leautieri. Next base: position 1,966,606 of record OX424486.1, read on the forward strand.
TTTCGCAATTTCATTGTTCGTCCCAGTTGGTCCCATAGCAAAACATGTTCATAACGATGAGTACAGCGATCAGGATGTTTTTTTTAATTTTTAATCGATTTTTTTATGCTTAGATCAGCGTATCCACTTGTAATATGGTTATAATAACAATAAATTATTCGGAAATTTTGCATGCCCTGAGGTAAAATGTATTGGAATTAACATAAATTAAAATAAATAAGTGATTTCTATTTCTCTTGAGAGTTTTTCAGTTATTTTAATTATACCTTGTGTATTTGAAGTGGTGAACGGCGGGCGTGTTGGGGTGCCTTATTAATTTAGACGATTTTTTAATTTTATCAAAATTGCTGATTCTCAGCCTAATTTGAATAAATGACTTTTTATTTTTGTTCTTTGTTTGCAGTTACAAAATACTATGCGACGTTTACGCTAACGTCTGATGTCACCAATCGCGTATATTATTTATTTATTTAACAGACAACAAAGGTCCACACTGACAACAAAGATGTTAGTAACAATTATTTTATCTTATAACCTACGTTAGTACCTAAATATTAGATGTTAGTAACAATGTAGCTTATGATCTATGTTAGTACTTATTATATACACTACTAGCTTCCACCCGCGGCTTCGCCCGCGTGGTATGTCGATAAAAAGTACCCTATGTCCTTTCACAGGCTCTAGACTATATGTGTACCAAATTTCATTTAAATCGGTTCAGTAGTTTTGGCGTGAAAGAGCGACAGACAGACAGTGTTGTTTTGATGAGATGTCACATTATGGGGCTCTCATCAAGCCTGTCTAATAGAAGACCCCAGCCATGACTTTCAGTTTTTCCTTAACGCATATCTAATATTATTCTAAGAAGTAAACTTAAGTACGTATATAAATAGATTAACCTTGACTAAAATAGACTCGTATTGTCATCCAAATCTGTCTATAGGCAAATGAGTAGGTGTCCAGATATGAATTTTCATAATTAAGTACATAGGTTAAATTAATGGATCGTGTTCGAAACACAATACCGCGCTCCAAAATAAAGATAGCTAGGGTAGTATTAATGCCATCATTATTCCACTGCGAAAACGGGATGGTGCTAGCGGCCTTGTCTAGCTCCGTCTCTCTCTCACACTGGAAAAATGGTGGCATTAAAATTTCTGGCTTAAAAGGCTGCCCGACTTAAATGGGACTCGGCAGGACACGTCTGCCGATTGTCGGACAAACTGTGGACCCAAATAGCACAGAACTGGTGCCCTGAGACAGTGAGGCGGAGTCGCGGCAGACCACGTAGGAGATAGATTCTGTCAAAACTAGAAGGACGACGCGTGGGCTCGCGAATGATGGAAAGAGTGGAGTGGAGTGGGAGGCCTTTGCCCAGGAGTGGGACAGCGAAAATAAAAAAAAATAAAAATCCTAATGATTTCGTACATAAAAATTCTTTGAAGTTTAAAGGATTAAAATAATAATTATTTAACAAGTACAATCGACCATGTAACGCAAGAGTTATTTGAACAACTGTTCAATAGTCAACACAGAAGTTATTTTGTATAAATTATTGACACTATGTTGAAAGTAAAAATGTGTTAAATTCGTATCCACGTACAGCACAAAATATTTGAAAGGTGTGTTCATATTTAAGGGAGTGGAACAGACCATCGAAGTGAACAACTTTCTCCATGGGACGAACATCGTCATCGCGAAAGAATAAACATCTGTCCCATACATTTGGGTCGAGTAGGTATGGAAGTTCTATATGAGACCAAGACGGAGCGCTGCGAACAATACAGTAAAGCATGCTAAAACTACACCACCGCTCTGTGCATACACGCTCACACACCCATTTACAACTATTTACAATGACACTACAATCAAACTACACCAAACTAAGTGCACACAAGTTTACGAAACCGGCCTCACGTCACTGTTGACAGCGCTCTGTCTTGGTTTTTTATTTGGTCTGAGGGGACAGTTGGTAATTTTGCGATTACAGTATTGGTCCCATGGAGAAAGTTGTTCAGTGTGTACCACACCCTTAAATTGGACCATATTTTTTATACAAAGCTGTAAAAAGATTACTACTGGTGAAAGCGGGCCTTTTTAGTATAATATTAAATTCCTATCTAGAAATATAATAGTGTGATTCTTCATAATGTGCACATATCGAAATGAGGGAATCTATGCTTAATTTTATCGAAGGCAAAAATATTTTAAAAAGATCAATTTTTTTAATGGAATTTTAAAAAAATTGTTCTCTACTGTGTTAATTTTAAACTAAATGATCTATCACGATGAAACACCGTAATGATCGGAAGTAATTAGACGTCCTCATAAAACGAAAATTGTGGGGAAAAACTACCCTCAATTGAAAAAAAACATGTTTTTTTAGGAAATAACTTTTTTTTTCATCAATTTTTACAAACACAAAAGCGGGTCACAAAAGCGAACAGTTTTTTAAAATACTTTTGCCGGTGATATTATTAAGCATAGATACCCTCATTTCGATATTTGCACATTATAAAGAATCACACTGTAAGTTAATCTAGCAAGTGGGAACAAGAAAAGAAAAACAGGGTATCAAACCCTCGACCTCGCGCTCAACAACTGACAGTTATTCAATGGCCTAATGCCACTCAAGCTTGCAATGTTTTGTTAACCGACTGCGCGTAAAGAGGTGCTGCTTTCATCACCTGCCATTACTACACAAGGTCGTTCTAAATTGACTAACTGTCATTAGCATAAAGTATTTGCTTGCTACATCTATATATATAAAAAAAGTCGGGTTTGTTCGAGCATTTATGACTCGAGAACTGCTGAACCGATTTTGATGATCTTTGATTTGTTGGATTTGTCTTTAGGAGTATGAGGAACAGGGTGTAAAGTTCACTCATACTCCATAGAAAAGGGAGGATCCTCCGACCAGACGGGTGTTGTGTCTGGCGGGCAACTGCCCAATGATTGATATTGGATTTTTGTATATATGTTCACGGCACGGTAAACTCTAATTGCGCGATGCAGGATTTTTGTGACGTCAGGATTTTTGTGCGACGTCAGGTCTTTGATGTGTAGTTCGAATGTGGCGATGTAGGTACCGCCACATGTCTCCGCCCAGAATAGCAGAATATCTATTAAAACATCGGAAAAATTCACGAAAAAAATATTTGAAGAAAATTCGTTTTCTCATACATTCTGTATAGAATAGCTTTTTTGATGATATCTCGGTAGTAGGTGGGTAGGCATGCAAGTAGGGTAGGTAGGTAGGTAGATAGGTAGGTAGGTAGGCAGGCAGGTAGGTAGGTAGGTAGGTAGGTAGGTAGGTAGGTAGGTAGGTAGGTAGGTAGGTAGGTAGGTAGGTAGGTAGGTAGGTAGGTAGGTAGGTAGGTAGGTAGGTAGGTAGGTAGGTAGGTAGGTAGGTAGGTAGGTAGGTAGGTAGGTAGGTAGGTAGGTAGGCAGGCAGGTAGGTAGGTAGGGTAGGTAGGTAGGTAGGTAGGTAGGGTAGGTAGGTAGGTAGGGTAGGTAGGTAGGGTAGGTAGGGTAGGTGCGCCGTAGATAAGTACTTAGTGCTAAACGTGCGAAGCCGGGGCCGGCAGCTAGTATTAAAATAGTAAGTCTCTGATGATAGAGTTTAGAGGTCAGGAGAGGGCTCGTGGCTAAGTAATGACAGCCGCACGGGTCAATCGAAGGTTAAGCTACGGTTGCCGAGCCCGGCCTGTGGATGGGTGACCATCCATTACATACTGAGACTCCTACGTGCCGCGGAAAACACGTTAAACCGTTGGTCCCGTTCATTTGAAGACGTTGACAGTTGTTACTCAGAAAGTCTGACAACCAGTCTTACCAAAGGGTATCTTATTACCCAGTTACTGGGTTGTGGACACCAGATAGGCAGTTGCTTCAAGTAACATACTGATATTCAGCTGCTTCCGGTTAGACCGGAAGCCGACCCCAACTTAGTTGGGAAAAGGCTAGGCAGATTCTGACGTTACTTGTTAAGATTTCAGAAAAATATCTTTCTTTAATGATGCCTCGTTAGTCTAGTAGTCGCAAGCGCTTCTGCTGAGCATGAGGTCCCGGGTTCGATTCCAAGGTCCAGCAAACTGATATAAGGTTTTTCCATAGAGTCGCTGAATTATGTTGAGCGATGGTCGTTTTGCGTGGATGTGACACATAATTTCCCCCAACTTATTCTTTTTACCCAAAGGGTAAAACGGGACGGCCGTTTTGCGTGGATGTGACACATAATTTCCCCCAAAGTATTCTTTTTACCCAAAGGGTAAAACGGGACGGCCGTTTTGCGTGGATGTGACACATAATTTCCCCCAACTTATTCTTTTTACCCAAAGGGTAAAACGGGACGGCCGTTTTGCGTGGATGTGACACATAATTTCCCCCAAAGTATTATTTTTACCCAAAGGGTAAAACGGGACGGCCGTTTTGCGTGGATGTGACACATAATTTCCCCCAACTTATTATTTTTACCCAAAGGGTAAAACGGGACGGCCGTTTTGCGTGGATGTGACACATAATTTCCCCCAAAGTATTCTTTTTACCCAAAGGGTAAAACGGGACGGCCGTTTTGCGTGGATGTGACACATAATTTCCCCCAAAGTATTCTTTTTACCCAAAGGGTAAAACGGGACGGCCGTTTTGCGTGGATGTGACACATAATTTCCCCCAACATATTCTTTTTAGGGTTCCGTACCCAAAAGGGTAAAACGGGACCCTATTACTTAGACTCCGATGCCGTCCGTCTGTCTGTCTGTTGTAGTTAGACAGTAGCAATTTTCACAGATGATGTATTTCTGTTGCCGCTATAACAACAAATACAAAAATAGAATAAAATAAATATTTAAGGGGCTCCGATACAACAAACGTGATTTTTTTGCCGTTTTTTTCGCACTTGGCCGTTTTTTTATTTATATTTTTGTTCTTTCTTTCTTTATGTTTACCGCAAATAAACGTTTTTTCTTTCTACACAATGGAACGAATCAGAACAAAAATAATAAATTAAGTAATGAAAAAAAATTTTTCGGGGCCAATAAGGAATTAAATGTGCATTCTAAGAGGTGACATCTTTTTGAAGCCGATGCAGCATATTTTGGCGTCGCTTATATCGTCGGATAGTTTTATTGTTCCTTCGATGTAACACATATTTATGCGGCCATTTGTATACTGATGCCTTCCATAAATGATCACATATATTTGCCGTCATCTTGAGGACAGATATTAATGGATGAATCATGAAAACACATATTATTGCCGACCTGTCCACCATTGTAATATATTTTTAGTCGTGGCTGTATATTTATTGAAGTATATAGTAATTTTATTCTAAGTACGTCGTCGTCACATATCATTATAATGAATAAGTACAAAACATTGTTAAACATTTTGACGTTCAAAAGTGTTTTTTAGTGTTCCGTACCCAAAGGGTAAAACGGGACCCTATTACAAAGGCTCCGCTGTCTGTCCGTCTGTCACCACGCTGTATCTCATGAACCGTGATAGTTAGATAGTTGAAATTTTCACAGATGATGTATTTCTGTTGCCGCTATAACAACAAATACAAAAAAATCAATAAAATAAATATTTAAGGGGGCCCCCATACAACAAACGTGATTTTTTTGCTCGGTATTGATAACGGCAACAGGTAGATGCTTGAAATATTCAAAGAATATTTAGTTATACATATATTCACTTTAAAAATAAATAATTAATTTAAAATAAAACACATATTTAAGGGTGCTCCCATAAAACAGACATGACTTTTTTGCCGTTTTTATAGATAATGGTACGGAATTCTTTGTGCGCGAGGCCGACTCGCACTTGGCCGGTTTTTAATAGCCTAAGTAGGTACTTGAAATACATGAGTGATATGACTTTGACTCGTCAATACGGAACTAACTGCGTCCGTTTGTTACTTTTGCCCGCCTCAATGGTTGAAGGGATTCCGATTTTTATCAAACTCAAACTCAAACCATTTATTTCAAATAAACCAATTACAGGGACTTTCAATTGTGAAAGAGTTGGGCGGTCAGAAATATGAAGCTAGTTGCCCATTCCAAAGGGTGTAGGTTCCTATGGAGAAGAACGGGCTAGAAGCGGCACACAGGTAGACCACGACCTGAGGTTAGGACATAGGATACTTTTTATCCCGGTACTAAGTTCCTATGGGATGATTTCCGACCTACACGCAGGCGAAGCCGCGGGCTAAAGCTATGTATATTATAAATGCGAAAAAAACTCTGTCTGCTAACTTTTCACGACTTCAACGGGCACGGGTATGTCACGATACTTGTTATCCCGGTACTAAGTTCTTATCGGATGATATCCGACCTACACCCAGGCGAATCCGCGAGCAAAGACTAGTATAGTATACAATCAAGACACAATTATTTACAAAATACATTACGCTTCGCGTATAAACGAAATGGTGACGTAGTTACAATCAATTTGAATACCAAATATAACATGATGGACGAGCCATGTTAATTTACAAACATTTAGATCCTTGTTAAAATATGGACGATAATATTTGGTAGCAGTTGACGGAGCGAGCGAAGCCTGGCAAAATTTGCTTTTGTGTGTCAGTTCGTTGGTACTACTCTACAGAACGTATTTTACATTTTTACAACCGAACTGGACGGTATACAGGTTTTACGACTTTATCGATTTTTTTGCCGTCGGGGATTTCTGATCTGAGGGGTACTTCCTCTAAAAAGGGGCAAACAGGGGGCTACTGGATATCTCCGCCTTATGAGATCCGATTTAAATGGTTAATTTTTTTATTTGAAAGGTGGTAACTTTAAGTTGGTCTCATAAAAATTTGGAGAAGATCTGATGAGGATCTTTGACGTGATGAGCAGAATAGCTCCTCAAAATGCAGTAAATTGGTCACTTTTAGATTTCTACTAGTAGTACTAGTAGAATCGGCCCTTTCACTACTAGGTAGGGATTCATGAGGCACCTGAGACCACCGTCTCATCTCAAAACTAGGCTGCAGCGTTACCTCTGCCAAATAACTTTAGTGGTTTATTAATTATTGCAAAAAAGTTTGTGCTCGCGAGGTCTACTATTCGCAGAACTACTAGTATCAATAGTTTATCCTCTTACTAAAGTGCACCAAGTTCTCACCACGTATCTATTGAACCATGACGACAATAGCACTGAAATCCTCCTAATTGTTTTAAGATAAATGTGTTTTTGCCTGCCCATCACACCACACCACACTACACCACACTGTAGGTACCACACGAGTCACGACACTACACCGCACGGTACCCACAATCTTCAATAATAACGTTTAATTTTGTTTTGTATCTTTTTCATCCTTATTTTTGTTTACTGTGTTCTTCTACCAAAGGTTGAATTAATCTGTTAATATTATCTTTCAAGCAAACACTGATTCATATTGTGATATGATATATCAGGCCTACCGCAAGGATGCCTGTTATGACAGGTTTTTCTAGTGCAGATAAATGCCGGTCTCCCACAACGGATTTATCAGATATCAGATAGTCTTCATGGCAATAGGCTCGCCCCATTCGCCCCCTATTACATGGGACTTAAACATAACTGGCGAAATGTGGGTGTACTATAATAAGTACACCACTGCTGGTCTACTGAACCTCATGTTTTTAATTTAAGTTTAGTAAGCTTGTACGTAGTTAGTTATCTAATTAAGTAGGTACTTTTTTGTTTAATTTTATTTGAGTAATATTGCTCTTAAATGGTGTTTAATTATTAGATTCATAATATTTATCTGATATAAATAATATTAGGTAAAAATAGTTGATAGCCACACTATCGAATTAGTCGAAGAAGTGTAAAGATAATTGTATTGTAAAAGGTAAAATAAATAATTTTTTATTAAGTTATATCAAAACGCCTACCCAAAAAACATTAGCATCGAAATTCATATATAAAATAAATTGCTCTTATTAATAAAAATGGCGGCTCTCGCAGCGCGTGACCGATGTTACAAAAATGATAATAAACGATGACTGAGGAATGCTCGCGTGAACATTATTGTTTCTTTTTGTCTTATCAGAAAAATATATGGAGTACATAACGGTATATCACGCTCGTAGTCCCCAAAGAGCTAGGCAGAGGTGTAAGTATATTTAGCTCAGTTCACCCACATTTCGTTAGTTATGTTTAAGTCCCATGTAATAGTGGGCAAGTCTATCGCCATCAACCGGGCACCAATACAGACTCCATGCTGCTACTGAGAAATTCTTAATGGAAAAATTTAATAACACCGCTGACGTAAGAATTGAACGCAGAACTTGGGATGGGAGTTTTTCACGAAAAACACGCCGCTGACCAGAACTGCATCCATTCTAATTTGTGCCTAAATGTCTGTGCCTACCCCCAGCCACTAGTTGTTTGGCATTTTTGCTGAACTGGGCCTATTTGGCGCAGCCGCGAGGCACACTTCCTTCTTAATTTCTTAGGTACCTCAGACCAACAAAAAAAGGAAGACGGAGCGCTCCGAACATCAAAAGTGAACACAAAACTATGCTCCTGCAAGTAAACACACAGGCTCACGCACACACACACAGTAAAACTATGCTCATCGCTCCTAGTACGTCACGAGTCGTCGTCTAGTTAACATCAATAAAAAAATAGAATTATGCCTTCCTGTGTAGTGAAAACTTGTAAAACAATAGCAAATCACATAAATAAAAAGTCTCACGGAATCTCTTTTCACTTATACATACTTGAAATAACATCGTTTTTTAATTTAAACAACTTCGAATTTTAGGTTACTTGGAACAAAAAACCTCATCGAATGAATGAATGAAAGCAGTGACTTAAGGTGGGAGGGTTGCCATAATGTGATTTCAAATTTTCCCATTCGAGTAAACCAATTTAAATTCTGATTTCTTATTTCGAGTAATTATATTCTTGTTTTATGCATTTATATTTTAGATTTCCAAGTTATACTGAATCTAAAAGTAAATGGATAGTAGCTACAAGGAATAGCGATGTACAAAATTTTGTTTTTGTTTCGGAATAGAAGTCCTCCTTAACAATTGAGGTACAATACCATACTCAACAATATCTTACTCGTACAATATTATCCTACCCATACAATATTATTCCCCAAATTATAGGGAAAAACTTTAACAAATGGCAGCCGTTTTTACACACACATAGGGTGGCTTCACTTTTGATGTTCGGAGTGCTCCGTGTTTCTTTTTACGGTTCCGTAGTCAACAAGGAACCCTTACAGTTTCGCCATGTTCGTATGTCTGTCCGTCCGTCTGTCCGTCTGTCTTCGGCTTAGCTCAAAGACCGTTGGTACTAGAAAGCTGTAATTTGATATGGATATACATATAAACCACGCCGACAAAGTGGTAAAAAAAAGTTGTAAAAAATTTTTTTTTTAGGGTACCTCCCCTACATTTAAAGTGGGGATTGTTTTTTTTTTCTCATCAATCCCATGGTGTGGGGTATCGTTGGAAAGATCGTTTAAAAATAATGGGAGTTTGTGAAAACCATTTCTGGATTCAGAGATCCGTTTGCGGAATATTAAACTTTAAAGTGCAAATTTTTGTTAGAGTCAAGTGTCCCCCCCTGCCAGCTAAATGGTTGGTTTTGGAAATGTGAAAAAATTCACGGCAGTAGTATATACATATAACGAAATTAAAAGGAAAACTATCACCGCTACGTAGGCTCCACAAGTTACCGAGTAATAATCGACCAACTTAAATTTGCAGTTGCAAAAACATGTTCTCCCATACATTTCGTATGGGAGAACAAGTTTTGATAAATTCATCCCAACTACGGAACCCTTCATTGTGCGTGGTTCGACATGCACTTGGCCGGTTTTTTTTGTTGTTTGAGTTAGGTACCTACACTTTTAAATTGATTCTTTTTAATTGTTTATTTTTTTAATTTGTAGTTACATTGTGTTGTGTGCCCTGTCTGTGCTACTACATAAATGTTTTTTCTGCCTTTCTTATCTTAGGTTTTTTTACAGAAGGAAGCTTATCTTTTTACTATCATATTAATTTTAAAAGCTCACGATATTTGCCTTCTACACATTGCGCAAACGAACTTTGGACCGACAAAACTTCCTAACAACACCAACTACTCTGATAAACCAGTTCTACTAGTTGTAGTGTTGAACAAGAAATTATAAAATTGTTGTGTTTTTTACAATCGTAATTAATCTTTTAAAGAGTAGATCACAAATAAAAGAATAATACCTAAGGGCCAAGTCAAACGTGTCAATGGTCTCGCAATAATGCGTTTTTGACAGATTTGCTTTGATTTGATACAAAATCTGTTAAAAGCTCATCATTGCGAGACCATTGACACGTTTGTAAATTAGTAGACGTTGCGCCCTGGTCGACCGAGCTCTGCTCGGGTGAAAATAGATAAACATATCGTCATAGGCATTTTTTTAAGTTTTGTCTGTCCGCCATTTATTTCGATTCTTGCTAACTCTCATCCAGCTGCTGCCAGCCTGCCTGCGAAGATCGTCGCTCCACCTAACCTGAGGGCGTCCTACCTTACGTTTGCCGATTCGCGGTCTCCACTCAAGAACACGTCTACCCCAACGGTCATCGGTTCTACGGCTAATATGGCCGGCCCATTGCCACTTCAGCTTGCTCATTCTGTGAGCTATGTCGACAACTACAGCATGTCACATGTCTTTGATTATCAATTATATATTTGTCGTTTTTCCTTAATCGTTTTGAGGTGCCTCTACCAAGAAAATGTACTAGACATGCATTTAATTAAAATGACGCATCACAGGCTTGTCTAATTATTATTTAACGAGTTAACAGTTCCAAATCGTCTGTGCCCAATTTTATAGCAATTACTTAATAGCTCGATTAACATTTTATAGTTGTAAGGCGAATTATTTAATTAGTTAAAAGCTGGTTTTAGTGTAAAGTATTTCTGGGTATTTAGTTGTTTATCTTTATCCTTGAAGAGGTGATACGGTTTTTGTTGAATTTTTTAAACATTTTCTTACAGCTTAAATTCACTTTTTATCTCGCTCGGCCTGAGTGAGAGTGAGACGGAGTAGGATGCTGGCGGCTCTAAGCCCCGAATAGTTTAGGTAATTGCTTTTTACGGCGAAAATAAATAAATAAATAAAAATAAAACCTGCAATAAAGTTAGTTCAGTTATTATGCAAAGTTCCATGATCTAATTTGAAGTATTTTTTTAATACTAGCGGTTTATAGTTCGGTTTAGAGGTAATTTGGGTTTTTTTTTCCATCGAGAAATGTGTGTGTAATCGTGTTTTCGTAAAACATAAGACATAGCATCAATCCTCCACTTCAACATATATTTATTTCAAAATTAGTGCTGCAGTATTTTCGGCATAACGGAGGAGCATGCTAAGCAATTTGAGGTAGGGTAGGCCCTTAATATATACAAACCTTAAAAACATAACGACACGCCTGTAATCCCTAAGGGATAGGCAGACTGGTACCTTTTATACCCATTGGTAATTTTTTAGCAAATAGCTTAACAATGGATTGGTAAAATATGGGTTTATGTACTACTTAACAGTTCAGTGGGTCTCGTGGCTAAATGATAACAGAAGCACGGATCGATTGAATGTTAAGCTACGCTTGCCGCGGTCGGTTCGTGGATGGGTGACCATCCATCACATATTGTGACCCCTCCGTGCCTCCGAAAGCACGTTAAGAGGAAATAGAGTCGGTCTTTTCACCATACAAAAAGTCATAATTCGAGGTTCGGCTCTCGTCTGTTTCCTCCTCCGATATTGGACCAATTTGAAAGATATTTTATGAATTGAATAAGAAGGATATTTACTGTGCCCCTATGTTTTTCTTTTTTCATTAGTAGTTGTCAAATTTGACCAATAGGCCTCTGATTACAGCGATATAAACAGGCAATTTTGAGCATTTTCTGAGGGTTCTAATGCTTCTCCAGGTAATGTATTATCAAAACGGAAAACATAGGGGCATAGAACTAGTTGATATTTATTTGACTGTAAAAAATCATTGCTCTAAGGTCCAACCAAAGGTTAAACCAGAGAGAAAACGTTTGTATCGAGAGGGGACCGACCCTATTTCCTTTTAAGCTGTTAGTCACGGCTATCCTTCGTAGATCTTTGTCAGTCGTTACGTATAGTTAAAAGCCCAAAAAAGTCTGACAACCACTAAGTCTTACCAAGGAGTATCGTGATATACAGTAAGTGAGTTGTGAAGGTCAGATTGGCAGTCTTTCCATGTAAAATACTAGCATTCAGCTGCATCCGGTTAGACTGGAATCTGACCCCAACATAGTTGGTAAAAGGCAGGCAGATTGTACTACTAAAACTTTTCTACCTAATCACTTCGGGGGTTACAAAGCGTGATGTTGAGTTCCGATAATCTAATGCCAAAATTAAAAGTGCCACATTCGTACACTGCGGTGTACGCGCTTCCATCATATGAGACTTTTTATACTCAGTCTATTGTATGAATTCAATGATGAGAAGAAACTATGGAATGCAATATTACATCTTAGCATGAGGAAGTTACGAAATGGAGAAACAAAACTGTCATATCATAGGGAAAGTGTAAACGGAATTTGAAAAAAAAAACACGGTCACATTCCTCCGGTTTCTATGAGCCTGATCAATTCTCTGATGATCTAATAACCATCAACTGCCTAACTATTGCCCAACTATGTTGGAGTCGGCTTCCAGCCTAACCTGATGCAGCTGAATACCAATATTTTACGTGGAGCGACTACCTGTCTGACCTCCACAACCCAGATACTGGATTACATGATACCCATTGGTAAGACTGGTTATCAGAATTTCGGGGTTCTGACTACCCGAAACTCCTGTCAAAGGTCTACCAATGACAGGCGGGAATAACGGCATAGATCTAACGTGCTTTCCTAGGCACGGAGAGGTTTGGATATGTAATAGATCGTCACCCATCCACGAACCGTCCGCGGCAAGTGTAGCTTAACCTTCGATCCACGCCAGCGAGTCACGAGCACTTCAATGGTATTGTCATAATATGCAAGAAATTTAAAAATACACGCAACCGTAGCCTCGGGCATAGCTATTTAAAATAAAATAATCTCTGTTTTATTTAATTTAAAATAGCTACGCCCGTTAAGACTATTAATAACAAATCATAATAATTCTCAGGTTATAAAAAAAAAACAATTTACAATGAAAAACAGATATAAAAAGTGCGTGTCGAACCACGCACAATGAAGGGTTCTGTAGTTGGGATGAATTTATCCCAAGCATAAACTTAACATTGTAGTTGAAAAACTTTTTCTCCCTTATGGAATGTATGAGAAAACATGTTTTTGCAACTGTAAATGTAAGTCAAAGTCAAAGTCCAAAGCCAAAACGTTTATTGCGAACTAAGTTAAGTTGATCGATTGTTACTCGGTAACTTGTAAATCCTACTTACTGTAATAGTTTTCCTTATATGTATACTACTAATGTGATTTTTTTCACATATCCAAAACCAACCATTTAGTTGGCAGGGGGGGGGGACATTTGACTCTAACAAAAATTTGTTCTTTAATTCTTCAAGGACATTCTAATTAACTACAATGGTTTTTAGTACGCAGGTGTACCGCGCGGTAGCTTTATATTTCGGAAACGGATCCCTGAATCCAAAAATGATTTCGGCAAACTCACAATATTTTTGAATGACCTTTCCCAAGTCATTGGATAGTCGAGAAAAAAAGTTCCAACATTAATTGCACGGGAGTTACAATAAAAAAATAAAAAAAAATTGTTACCTCTTTGTCGGCTTGATTTATATGTATACCCATACCAAATTACAGCTTTCTAGTACCAATAGTCTCTGACCTAAGCCGCGGACAGACAGACAGACGGACATGGTGAAACTATAAGGTTCCTTGTTGACTACGGAACCCTAAAAATAAAAACAAAATCATTCGATTGTTTGCTACAAAAAAGATTTGCAAAAACGCTCGTTTCTTGTAAGCAAGAACCAAAAAATGTACCATGTAAAGATGAGTATCGAAAACAAGGTAGCATCCTTCTGAGAAAACTAACATAGTACCTAAAAGGTAGTTATTAGTATAATATCGTATAGATAAATGTACAGCTCGTGGCTAAATAATGACAGCCGAGTCGATCTTCAAGATTAACCAACGTTTGTCGAGGTCGGTCCGTGGATGGGTGACCATCCATAACATATCAAGATACCTCCGTGAAAGCACGTCAAGCAGTTGGTCCCGGCTGTCATTCGTACATACGCTACCGTTGCAGTTTAAATCGAAGTCAAAAGCAGAGGTCATAGACAAAGTGACATTCTATCAGCGATAACGATGATGGAAAAGACAAAAGTCAAAATGTATAGGTCTGACATAAGCTATCGAAAAGCTTATGTCAATCCGGATGACAGTCGTAGAAAAACGAAACGCTTTCGAAGCCATTGTCACTTGCCTAGGGCCCTCTGGTACATTTAACCTTTCGTGTGCCGGAACGAAGATCCACGCGAGACACAATGGCTTTTTAATTGTGTCTTTAAGTAATTACGGCATAAAAAATGTTAATACAAATGTCGTATGGAGTAGAAGAAGAAAAAATTAAAGTACTAAAAACTATAACCCAACTACGACTAAAAAGGTATAAACAAGACACCACAGACAGACAAATAAAAAATCCGGAGTCACACGTAATCTGTTCGATTTATGCCCTAACACGTGTGACTATGGTTATAGTTTTTATTACTTTATTTTTTTTTTAATTCTTTTGGTGTTATAATATATATATTTTTGAAATGTACTCATTAAGCCCTTTCATTTGATACCCAACATGGTACGATTAAACAATTTTTTTTTTAGTTCCTCACTTTATGTCCTCTAGAGGGCGCCATTTTTAATTTAATGTGACGTCACATAGCCTATAACCAGCGGACGATCAAGATGTTTCCAACGGTACCTCATTTGTCAAATTGTGATGAGTGGTTTAAAAGATAGGAGGGAACAGATGAACATACATACATACATACCGGTCAAAATCATAACTCTCCTTTTTTCTTCGCCGTAATCGGGTACAACGGAAGGATTGAGTGAAAGATGATATGGGTAGAAATGGGGCGACTAACGAGATGACTAGAAAAGTAGATATGGCAGACAAAGATAAGTTGTGTCGACCCCAAATAAATTGCCTAATTGGGCAGGAATGATGTTGATAATACATATTCCTTTAGCTCTTCTAAACACCACCTAATTCCAAGAATCACGTGTACGTTTTAAGTTATTCAAAGTGACGCAAATTGGTATTTGCAAATAACTTGTTTCTTAACCGTCAAATCATGTTCTAAGTTCATAAAAACTTGTAGAGCATCACAATCTCTACAATTTATGTCTGGGTTAAATGATTCTATATTTAACAATTCTCGAGATCTGGAAGTGGTGGTTCAGTGGTAACGGTTGTATAGGTTGTATGTTCGAACCCAGACAGGCGCTTTACTTCGTGTAAATTATTTCATCACCACTGCTCTTAAAACGGTGAAGGAAAACATCGTGAGGAAATCGGCATGTCCTAGAACCAAAAATTCAAAGACGTGACATCTACCAACCGGCACTCGACCCGGGTGGTGGATTACGGCCCACTCCCTCTCACACAGAGGAGGCCCGTGTTCCAGCTGTGGGATCGCTGCAGGCTGATTATCTTGGACATCAAAAGTTACAAAAAAAAACAGCCCTCCAATCGCCCGCCCTTTAACACTTTCTAGTGTTTTAGCTGGGAAGAAGAAGTGGCGCAACAAACTGTCCAGCAACACGTCTGTCATAAGACAGATTCATATTTCTGACTGACCGACTCCATGAAAATTCAAAAGTTATAAAACTAAAACCCAACTACGACGAAAAAGTCAATCAACTAAAAAGGATAACAAATAACAAGACATCACAGACAGACAAATTAAAAATCTGGAGTCACACGTGTCATAAATCGAACAAATTACGTGTGACTCCGGATTTTTTATCTGTCGATCTTTGCCCAAATTCACTATTCAATCAATCATGTTCAACCGATTAGGTATAAACAAAACCAATTTAATGTGACCTCACATACCAGCCAGCAACCAGCGGAAGATCAAGACGCTTCCAACGATACCTCATTTGTCTAATTGTGATGAGTTGTTTAGAAGATATGAGGAACAGATGAACATACATACTTACATACCGGTTAAAATCTCAACCCTCCATTTTGCTTCGCCGTAGCCGGGTAAAAAGTGCATGTAATTGGTTTAATTGAAGCAAATGTTTAGAGTTTTTCTGGTACTGCTTAGTTGACTGGAGGTCAAACAGTTCGTGATAATAATTATAAGACAAGTGCAACTGACCCTGAACTTTACAAGTTGAGGCTAGATGTTAAATAATTATATACAAGATGCAAGATACGGATCTTTGAGAGGTCATCGCAGGTATGAGGAAGTAAGACTCATTTCTGACCATCCTGGTAACTTTTCAGGCAGGGGAGTTACCATATAGTCTGATAGCAGGTCAATGTGAGACGATAAGTGAAGTGTCGCACGGTGTATCATGTGCTAACTGTCACCTTGACCTGCCCTGCCCATCACCTGCCCTGCTAATGATGAAACATGACTCAAGAATATTTTAAGGGGAGAGAGTGATATTGATGATTCTAATTTAGCCCTTGTTAGTATCGCGAATCATATTTTGGTCAAAAGCTGGTCGAATTGCAAAAAACGTAAGAAAATTCGCCTTAAGCTTAGTGCAATAAATTACGTTTACCACAATATTGCACAAATACTATATTTTTCTTTTCGTGTGGTTACTAAAGCGACTAACATAGTGTCAGAGTTTTAAAGCCGCCCATGGGTCTCTGACTTGGCTTCACATGGCGTCGAGAAATATCTCTCCGGCATGCCGGTTTCCTCACGATGTTTTCCTTTACCGTTTTTGAAGCAAGTGATAATTATACTAATACTATAATAACATCATAATTATTACTTCTTATCCTAAACTAGCTGATGCCCGCGGCTTCACCAGCGTGGATGTCGGTTATTACTTATTACATACTAAAACCTTCCTCGAGAACCACTCTATCCATTGGTGAATACAGCATGAAAATCGGTGCAGTAGTTTTTGAGTTTATCGCGAACAGGAGGACAGACAGACGCGGCGGAGAACTTTGTTTTATAATATGTAAGGATGTAAGGATGTTGTGATTAAATTGAAAGTATTGCTTAATCAACCAAGTCGCTACTGATCATATTAACATTCAGTAAATTACTTGTGTAAAGTATTACAAAACATAAAACTAAATTATGCGGTTGTGTGGCCATTCTATAGGAGGTCATCTCTAATCGCTGTGTCTGAGTTTTGCTCATCATTTAACCGAAAGACGTCCACTGCTGGACATAGGGCTGACTGCTGCATATTGTTCGATTGATTCCTTAATCTCTCGTTACGGGTCGTCAGAAGCCCGAAAGTCTGACAAACAGTCTTACCAAAGGGTATCGTATTACCCAGTTACTGGGTTGTGGAGGTCAGAGCAGTCGCTCTATTTCCTCCTCCAATATTAGACCAATTTGAAAGATATTTTATAAATTGAATAAGAAGGATATTTACTGTACCCTTATGTTTTTCTTTTTACATGAATAGTTGTCAAAGTACAATAGGCCTCTGATGACAGCGGTCTAAACAGGCAATTTTGAGCATTTTCTGAGGGTTCTAGTGCTTCTACAGATAATGTATCATCAACCGAAAAATAGGGCCATAGAACTAGTTGATATTTATTATACTGTAAAAAATCATTGCTTTATGGTCATAAACCAGAGAGAAAGCAGGCGAGAGTGTTTGTATGGGGAAGGAACCGACCCTATTTCCTCTTAAAAAGTCCTTTGTTAGTGGTTAGTGGGTCTAGAATTATAATATTCCAAATTCCATGTTTCTATCCAATAGTTGAGTGTGTGCATTGCCTATTACGAATCTATTCCATATGTATTCTAAACACGCGGGTACATACCTACCTAAATGTAAATGTTGGACATTCCAAGTACGTACAAGAGTTTTATACACAGTTGGAAGTACCGACAAACGTACAGATTCCAAAGTATAAGTGTGTCCGTAATTTTATTACGTAGAAATAGCTGGTCATTTTTTGGTGAAATTTTCTTTGGTAAGGTGAAGTGTTATGTAGAATATTAATAAGGTAAGTAATACTACCTAATATCTGTCTGGAGGTTATAATAATAACTTGATTTGTTTTTAGTAATAAATAACTTAGGTAATATTATTAAGTTAATTAATAGTTATAACTATATCTAATTTAAAACGAGCATTAAAATAATAGAAAGGTAAGTAGATAGATAGAATATTCTAATGTTCTATTAGTTAAAAATCTCAAATCAGTTCAAAATCTTAAATTCTAAAAATAGGTTGGAAAGTACTTACACCACTTCCTCAAAAACGCGCTGGTGAGCTTAGCACACAACTTATCACGCCCTTGCATTTCGAATTAATGAAAAAAAAAAATTAAAAAAAAATATTTTTACAAAAAATAAATTCACTGTCACTCAACACTCTCGCATTGCTTCACTACACTGCACTATTTTTTATCCATTTATTGTTAATTATGTTGGCGACCGGCACGTCCCACTCGCGAGGCGTCCTGATTTCGACTGACGCTCGACGTGTATAGAGCGTCGCGATTCGTGCGTACGCGCAACCTGTGAACAAGATAATGTTATTGAGAAAAATGTACAGTAGTGTGACGCGGTTTCGCTTGATGGATAAGGTCGTCAAAACAATTAGTTGAAAGGTGTTAAAACAAACTACTCTTTGGTTTCCTGTGTGCCCTTTTCGCTTCCTTGGCATTTTTGATTCTGTCTTCTCCTTGCACTTTACCACCAGATACCTTTTTAGGTGCCTCGAGAAAATGCCTGTAGCTACTTACTTCATTATGATTAATCATAGGGGGAATATGGGTGTACCTACTATGGGTATAGCCGGGGTGTTATGTAAAACAATTGATATCAATGTCAGAAAGGAAGTCTAGCTAGCATCAGCATCTCTTTATTTAATGGCTTTTGTGAACATAATAATTATTTAATTTTTTACAGTTGTATTATCAATCACGTCATTTGGTTTTTAGCCTGTATGACCGCGCGCGGTACACCCGCGTACCAAAAACCATTGTAGTACAATAGGTTTTTTATTTATTTTTTATTATTTGTACTTTATATAGATTCTTTTCTATTTTGTGAATGTGAGAACGTTGTAGGCTTAGTGGACTGTATATTTGTTGACCATCTTCTATTTTGTTAAGTACCTGGTACTTGTTGAAAGGCCTACATTGTCCTCCCATGCCCACTAACACTGTAATTAGGAAATATTTTAAAAGCCAATTATTTTAAAAAGAGTAACCGTGGAGTTTTTTGCCGTCTCTTCTCCATAGGAAACGACCTATTGGAACCGTGCACCTAGGTTCTGACGTTTCGTAAGTGCCCATGTAGATTTATGTGAAATAAAATATTTAGATTTTGAGCATCACCATTTCAGCCGAGAGACGTCGGCTCCTGTCGATATACTTCACAAACAATCTGACTGAGAAAACTTAGTTTTGTATGTAAACTTGAAGTGATCTTTCAATAGTTTCAGTCTTTATTATCAGGCAGAATGACGGCTTACTTCGCCTAAGTTCTCATGGTGAGATTTTTTGAGAATACTGGTAGGTTATAAGGCCTCAAGCATCGCCACTACGACCGGTCCTCTGCTCCTCGCATCCAGCGGATTCCCGCGATTATCATCAGCGTGCAGGTCACCTGACTACCTTGTGGGAGGTAGGCCTCCGACACGGTGGCCAGGTGAGGTCAGACAAATGACCTGGTAGTGTATCCCAGGAAGGGAAATACACAACGTTTCCAGTAAACAGTTGAGAAACCGCAAAATAATGTTTTACTAAGTAAACCGTAAAATTGTAAGAAGTTATTACGAATGCAAGCAATACTGCTTGCATTCGTAATAACTACTACTGAGATGACTAATAAAGATGTATGGAATCCAATGATGGAAGCGGGTTTCATCCGGAATCCACAACCACAGAGGAACTGACTACCTTACCTCTAACTGCCGAAACACAACAATGCTGTTATGGCGCCAGACTTAGATAAGATGGTGGTAGGTAGCCAGGCGGACTAAGAACAAGCCCTACCACCAACCTAAAAGAGCAGAACACATATTTTTGTAAAATTAATGCCGACTCGACATAAGATCTGACTTTGAAAATAGGTGGTGGTTGCACTAGTCGACGGCTCGGAACTCGTTGGTGCGCGTGACTAATAGGCATGCTATTTAATATGGTTATTTATTTATTTAGTTTTACTTATGTAGTATTTATTCATCTACTTTTTATGTATTTATTTATATATTTATTTGTTTAGTGACATAGACGATGATTTATAACGAAAACGAACGCGTAAAATTTCATGAACAAATTGATATAAGTTTTAGTTTTGAACGTACACCGTTAAACAGACGAGTAATCGCCATACTACGTTTGTATGGAAGAATGCCCGACTAGCGTAACCTTAAATAACAGTTATATTCACCGTGTCCTAACGAACTGTGTAATATTGATTATCACTATTACTCATAAGAATGGGTGCTTTGCCTCCTACGTGACTAAGCAACAAGTGAATGAACTTATTGTACCTAACTGACGTTTTGCAAGGCTTGGAATCGACTGAAGGTTTTAAATAAATAAATAAGCTTAATCAGCCTATAATGTTCCCGCTGCTGGGACACAGGCCTCTTTCTGTGAGAGGGAGTGGGCCTTAATTCACCACCCAGGCCCAGTTCGGTTTGGTGGATGACACATGTCTCCTGTTTTTGGTTCGAGGACTTGCCGGTGTTTTCAAGATGTTTTCCTTCACCGTTTTGAGAGCAGTAGTGAATTTACACAAAGTGCCTGCTTGGGCAAGGTTTACCCTATGGATTATAAAATGACGATACATTCAAATCAATCAATCTGCCTGCTTGTTCCCAACTATTTTGGGGTCGGCTTCTAGTGTAACCGGATGCAGCTGAATACCAGTATTTTACATAGAGTGACTGCCTATCTGACCTCCACAACCCAGTTACTGAGTAACACGATACGCTTTGGTAAGACTGACTGGCAGACTTTTGGGCTTCTGACTACCGGCAGCGACTGATAAATATCTACGAATGGCAGCCAAAACCAACGACATAACGTGCTTTCCGAAGCACAAACGTAAGGGACATACGTACATAAATTAAAATGATCTATATACATATTTATTAACAAGTAATAATCTACAATCTATATTTTTAATGAGTATCGATTAATAGTTGCTCAATCAAGGTAAGCTTACGCACAAAAAGCCGTGTTTAAAAAAAAAACCAAGATGGCTGACGTGATTTTTTTACTGCATTTATAAAGGTTATTCTTAATTATTCTTAGTATTATTGATCGATTATGTTTCCTTAAGAATAATAAGTTTTAAGATCTATAATTTAGTTTCACTTTTATAGATCTGGAGTTTCCTATCTCATTTTTAGAGCTTCATAACCGAATGGTGTCAAACGGAACCCTATTAGGTACTAGTCCGTAAATCTGTCTGTCAGTGGGCTGTTTCTCATGAATCGTAATAAGTAGACAGTTGTAATATTTACAGATTGTGTATTTCTATTTCCGCTGTATCAACAAATAAAGGCTCTTACATACTGGGGCGATTCGTCGCGCGACGCGAATTTTAACAAAACAATTTCTCACGGCGAACAATGCGGCGGCGGCGGCGGTCGCGTCGCGCGACTAATCGCCCCAGTATGTAAGAGCCTTTAACAAAAATTAAATAAAGTTAATAATTTAAGGGGGCATACAGGAAACGTGTTTTTTTCACCGTTTTTTGGTACGGTACGGAAAGTCGGAAACCTTGCAGTTGGCCGGATCAGTAGTTCCGCATATACCCGCTACATACAAACTGACAAACAAATATCTCTCTATAATATTAAGTACGGAAGTAAGTATAGGTATTTAAAGGGCATCTCTTGAAATACAAATAAAAACGTTTTACAAAAAAAAACAACAGACTTCCAAAAAATAACATAAAAAAGGGAAAAATATCTTTTAATTTCGGAATTCGGTGTCTTTGATTTTCAATTTTTTGTTTTACCACCGACTTCCTGTTTTTATTTTTAACTTTTTAGTTGTGGTACTACCCCACAGAAATTCGAATACCACTACCTGCTATGTAAATAACAGTGACGGAGTAACTTAAAACATTGTCCAGATAATATACTAAGTGGGAAAAATACGTAATATTGAATTTAACTCAAAACCTACGCAAGCAAAGTAAATAAAATTTATACGGGACCACCTCAGAAGCATGAGCACCTACCAAACAAAAAAAGAATCATCAAAATCAATTCAAAAGTGGCGGAGTAATCGCGTAACAAACATACAGACGAATCGAGAATCTCCTCCTTTTTGATGTCGGTTAAAAATTAAAGAATATTGAATCCCATTTGACTGCTGATCATTCTAACAATCTCTTATCTGATTATCACTGACTTAACTCGGGTGTCCCAATTTCAAAGTTCCATAAATCACTGACTTATCACTGACATAACTCGGGTACCCCAATTTCAAAGTTCCCAAACCCACCCCGGTTTGGGAACTTTGAAATTGGGATACCCGAGTTAAGTCAGTGATAACCAGATAAGAGACACGCGCAAATTGTCACTTACATAGACTAAAGATCCCATGCCATGTCATTGATTGGCCATGGATTAGTTTTTATGATTGGCCAGCTTGACAATTAAATATTCTAATCAATCACTCTGCCTAGCCTTTTCCCTACTATGTTGGGGAGGCTTCCAGTCTAACCGGATGCAGCTGAATACCAGTATTTTATATGGAGCCACTGCCTGTCTGACCTCCACAACCCAGTTATTGGGTTACATGATACCCCTTGCCCTTTGGTAAGACTGGTTGTCAGACTTTCTGGCTTCCGTAACGGTTCTCTAAAACTTACAAATGACAGGCGGGAACCCGGGACTAACGGTTTAGCTTTTCGAGGCAGGAGGGCATCTCGATATGTAATGGATGGTAACCCATCCACGGACCGACCTCTTCAAGCGTAGCTTTAACCTTCGATCGAACCTTGCGGCTGTTATTATTTAACCACGATGTTAAAAATTGTATCGAGATTGGATATTAATTTCAGGCATTTAATGAACATGTCAGAATGTGTTGCTATAATTAGATGACATTGAAAAAGTCACGTTGATAGTTCGCTAACCAGTTTTTTACTTAAAACCAGCTTCTTAGGCAAAAAGTAATGTTATTATTATTAATTAAATAAATTATGTAGAAACAGTCAAGAGCAAAACTATGTCACACTAGCTGCTGCCCGCGGCTTTTCCTACGTTTGGCCTATTGCTTTTTCTGAAATAAAAGTATCCTAAGTTACTCCTTAGAATATCAGCTATCTGCCAGTGAAAGTTCCGTCAAAATCGGTCCAGACTTCAAAAAAAGGAGAAGGTTATCAATTCGTCTGTATTTTTTTTTTTATATTTGAAAGCTGGTGCTTGCCGTGTGGTCCCATATACATTTTATTAACTTTGCTTGAGTAGTTTTTGAGTTAGCTTTAATAATTACGTATTTTTTCTCACTTAGTCTATGTAGACGACATCTTATTTGACACTGTTATTTACATAGCAGGTAGTGGTATTAGAATTTGTGTGGGGTAGGTACCACAACTAAAAAGTGAAAAATAAACACATTTTACAAAAAAATAAACAACCGACTTCCAAAAAGAACAAAAAAAGTGAAAAATAACTTAAATTTTGGAAGTCGGAGGCAAAAAACGAAAATTGAAAAGCAAAGACACCGACTTCCAAAATTTAAGTTATTTTTCACTTTTTTGTGTATTTTGTCTTTATTTTGGAAGCCAGTGGTTTTTTTTTGTAAAAAGTTTTTATGTAAGTATTTTGTAGTCGGTCTTCTTATTTTCGTGTGGTTAGTTACTAACCTGGTGTCAGAGTTTTAAAGCCGCCCAAGGACCTCTGACTTGGCTTCACATGCCGCCAAGAAATCTCTCTGGCATGCCGGTTTCCTCACGTTTTCCTTCGCCGTTTTTTAAGCAATTGATAACTAAGTATACATTACGCACATGAATCCGAAAAGTCAAAGGTGCGTGTCTTGGGTTCGAACTCGAGACCTATGACTTGGCAGTCTGACGGTCACACCACTAGCCTATCACTGCTATTTGTAGTCGGTTAAAAATAACTAAACAGTGAATTATCAATTCAGTGATCGGAATAGGTAGAGCTAATTTACCTAAAGTTCGAAAAAGAACAGAGACAAAGTGGAGACGCCTTACGACAAAATATTTTTTCGGGACTAATGTCCCGGGTTTCAGAACATTACTTAAGTACAACTAAAATTAATAAAGTAAAACAACTATCGAATTAATTTCCTGTTTCTGTTTAAAAAAAAGTATGCACGATTTCTATTGTATAAAAAAAATTAAGGTAATCTCCTAATAATCTAATATTCGTTTGAACGATGTAAGTAAGCGCAGAAGCTAATGTTATTTACATAACAGTTTTAATAATAATTTATGTGATGTCCCGAAATCCCGACATTAGTCCCGAAAAAATATTTTAGTCGTAAGGAAGTCTCCACTTTTTTTGTCTCTGTTCTTTGAACTTTAGGTAGATTAGCTCTACCTATTCCGAGCACTGATTATCATGCTTAGCATGTGCCCCATTAAAGTAATGACCTTCTTAAGGAAAAACACTGTTCGAACTTTGTACGCCATCTTGTTATGTAATAAATAATAAAAATAAAAAATGTTTTATTGACATATAATGTAGTTACGCTATTATAATGAAAATAAGTGTATCAGTCTGTTTGTAGCATTTTTCTACTAAACATGGTACTAAATCACTACATATTCTAAAACAAAGTCCTCTTCCACATCTGTCTTAAAACTTAAAAAAATGCCGATTCCAAATTTTACAATTTCGTACAAACCAACAGCAAAAGCCAACGCGTAAAGTAAACACCCAGCCTACGATTATATCTGCTCAGTCCGAAAAAACTAAAAAGCGTGAAGATAATAAGTCTCATATTCAAACACATCACATAAGACCCTTATTCCTTTTGCATAAAGGTGACATTTCAGTGGCAAATCAAAGAAACCGGTACTACCAGCTTTCACATTGGTTATGTTGTAATATGACATAAGAGATATTTTATATCACTATGTAAGTATTAAAAGTGGGACATATTGAATTTGACTTACATTTCTAGGTCCGTTTATCATTTCATTTATTCATAAGCCATGTGCCCGATGTCGATCGAAGGTTAAGCTACGCTTGCCGCGGTCGGTTCGTGGATGGGTGACCATAAATTACATAACGAGACCTCTCCGTGCCTCGGAAAGCACGTTAGACCGTTAGACCCGGCTGTAATTCGTAGTTCATTAAAAGTTGTAACGGGTAGACAGAAGCCCGAAAGTGACAACCAGTTTTACCAAGGGGTATCGTGTTACTCAGTAACTGGGTTGGGTGGGTACTTGTGGGATAACTCATCGGCAAAAACGACGATCTTCCATACAAACTTTCTTCCCCTATTTAACTCCTCTAAGGGATGAATAAAAAAAACCCGTTCCTTATTTTTTTTTAAGATAAGATTTATTTATTTGTTTTTTTAATGTTCACTTTCGATGTATAAGGAAATCTTGTGGAAAATTTCGTTTTCTGTCAGTTGGTGAATTTAAGATTTTATTTTTTTATTTATTTTTATTTATTAAATAGAAGAATCTCTTAAAATAATCATCAATATATCGATATCTATTATTATAATAAAAGGCAAGGGTGACTGACTGACTGATCTATCAACACACAGCTCAAACCACTGAACGGATTGGGCTGAAATTTGGCACACAGATAGTTATTATGACGTAGGCATCCACTAAGTAAGGGTTTTTGGAAATTCGACCTTTAAAAGGGTGATGAAAACGGGGGATTTCTTTGATCTAAGTATCTCTTGATAATTGACCCGAATAATATAAGAATACTTATTTATCTAAATAAAATAATGTTAAAGATTGTAAGAACTGCGTGCTTGTGGACTTCGCCGCCAAAAGAATTGAGATCTAATATGGGTGTCAAGTTCTGAAGACTTAAAAAACTATAACCCAACTACGACTAAAAAGGTATAAACAAGACACCACAGACAGACAAATTAAAAATCCGGAGTCACACGTGTTAGAGCATAAATCGAACAGATTACGTGTGACTCCGGATTTTTAATTTGTCTGTCTGTGGTGTCTTGTTTATACCTTTTTAGTCGTAGTTGGGTTATAGTTTTTATTACTTAATTTTTTTTTAATTCTTTTGGTGTTATAATATATGTATATATTTTTGAAATCCTCATCATTAAGCCCTTTCATTTGATACCCAACATGGTACGATTAGACAATTTTTTTTTTTAAGTTCCTTTCTTTATGTCCTCTAGAGGGCGCCATTTTAAATTGAATGTGACGCCACATAGCCTATAACCAGCGGACGATCAAGACGCATCCAACGATACCTCATTTCTCAAATTGTGATGAGTGGTTTAGAAGATAGAAGGGAACAGATGAACATACTTACATACATACATACATTCTTACCGGTCAAAATCATAACCCTCCTTTTATCTTCGCCGTAGTCGGGTAAAAAGTAATAATCGTCCCAATACAAAACTTCAACTCGACCCAAATGTTGGGGCAGCTGATTATTTTTTCTCAATCGCAATATTGCCCCCAGAGAAAGTTGTTTTGTTTGATGGTCTGTCTGTACCATATCCTTCAATATGACCACACATTTCTGAAACACACTGTATCACCACACCATTTAAATCCTTAACGAGTTAAACTAGCTATCTAATGTAAAATCACCTATATAATTACGGCAATGACGTAAATTATTGTCATTATGACGTCGTGACGTCATTGATACAAATGAATGAGTGAGCCAAGAGTGTGAAAGATTGCTTATGAAGCGATCGGTTTTAGAATATGAGTTACTAGCTTCCGCCCGCGGCTTCGCCCGCGTGGTATGTCGATAAAAAGTAGCCTATGTCCTTTCCCGGGATGCCATCTATCTCCTTGCCAAATTTTATCGAAATCCGTTCAGTGGTTTAGGCGTGAAAAGGTAACATACAGACAGACAGACAGACAGAGTTACTTTCGAATTTATAATATTAGTATGGATTGTTGTAGTTTAGAGAAAGTAATTAAAGTACCTACCCGGGTGCTAACTTGGCTAGTCTAATTTCAGAAAGAGTCTGTCACACAGGTATTATGAGTGACAGGGACGACCCTCTACAAAGGCGAACTTTTGGGAAAGATATAATTGATCTCTAAAAACTTTCTGGTCTTCTAATGATGATCGCTTTTTAATATAAACAAGCCTCTTTTTGACTTTCTCAAAGTTAGTCCCAATAACTAATCTAGGGCACTCCGACCAAATGGGTTAGGTTAGAACTGTGATTAATCACGCGCGAGCCGAGCGAGCGAAGCGAGCGTTGCCGGGGCAGCGCCCGGCGAACTTTACATCCAAATTGGTCGCAATTGCTTGGCTATTTACTATTTTTTACCGACTTCTTCAAAATGGAGGAGGTTCTCAATTCGTCTGTATGTTTGTTACGCGATTACTCCGCCAATTATGAATCGATTTTGATGATTCTTTTTTTGTTTGGTAGGTCATGCTTCCGAGGTGGTCCCACATACATTTTATTAACTTTGCATGGGTAATTTTTGAGTTAGCTTCAATATTACGTATTTTATCTTTTTACAAGGGACACTGAAATGGTAATTATTTGAGTATCACAAAGAGATACTCATTTATTATTAATTTAAAGTGTTCTATAATACTTTTAAGTGCGCAAAATGGGTATTATTAGAGATACGATCAAAAACATGTCTTTATCTAGTAAACTATAGAGTATCTACGTCAGCTTATTTCAACACACGGAAACAGTATTCCTTCATCCCGGACGACGAAGCAATTACTCTTTAATCATTACCAGCATTTGGAAATACGCCTCCATTGCGCACAAGGTTGACTTTCGTAAGTACGCGTCCAAAATGAGGAAGAAGGCGTTATAATGATAAAGTCCTATTGGCTTTTATTTCATTACCTAATTCAGACTACGGGCTCATCATCTGCCTAGCCTTTTCCCAACTATGTTAAGGTCGGATTGCATTCTTACCGGACGCAGCGGCTTATAAATATGTCACATGAAGCGACTGCCTATCTGACCCCCACAGCCCAGTTACTGAGTAACACGATATATTTTGGTAATACTGGTTGTCAAGACTTTCGGGCTTCTGACGACTGTCAAAGATCCACGAATGACAGCCGTGACCAACGGCTTAACGTTCTTTCCGAGGCATGGAGGAGTCTCGATATGTAAAGATGGTCACCAATCCACGGACAGCCCCGGCAAGCGTAACTGATGGATCGACCCGTGCGGCTGTTATTTCGTAGCCATCGCCTCGAAAAGAAGAAAAATAAATTCTTAGGTAGTCTTTAACACCATTGCTTTCGATACGACATAACATATCGATGTTATTATTATAAAAGACTGAATGGATGTTATAACTTCGTCAATAAGTTATTGTCGAAGTATAATGGACCATATCATAATAATCCAAAGGCAAAGGCCTGTTTATAGGAGTCGGCGCAAAAATAATACACATCAGTCAGCCAGCGTGTTAGTATTGACAAATAATATTGTTCAATAGCCTTTCTGAATGAATGTCGAAGGAAGTATGGTTAGTACCTTCGTTATTTCCTTTTTGTCCATACAGATTAAAATTTAAAATATTTTTATAAAAACACTAGCTTCGGCCCGCGGCTTCGGCCCACGGCTTCGCCCGGATGTCGATAAAAAGAAGCCTATGTCCTTTCTCAGGCTCTAGACTATCTGTGTACCAAATTTCATTTAAATCGATTCATTTGTTTTGGCGTGAAAGCGCGATAGACGGACAGAGTTACTTTCGCATTTATAATATTAGTAAGGATTAAATATAAAAATAGTAACCCACCGGTATCGGGAACAGGGTATAAGTTACCGGTAGTCAGGGCTCCTGAGAGAGGAACCACCTAACGATACGCGCCGTGTGCAGAAGTACCGCTTTCTGGATCAAGCCCTTGATCCAGCCGCCTAACGAGAGCGTCCTCAGGTGTTGGTCGAGGCTCTTGGCTTTTATACCATTGGCCGTCACGACTATCGGCACAATGATTGCTGTATCCACATCTCACATGTGGACAACCTCACATGCCAGGTCAAGATTCTTAATCTGTTTATCTTTTTCAGTTTTCACGGTACCTTCGTTATTATTATTATCATAAATTAATTTATTTTATTTTAGTAAGTATACCTACACTACATGACTAAATAGTATTCTTGTACCTAAACACACGCACATTGCAGTATAACACTGATTTACATCTGTCACATGTCAGCCACTAGTTGTCTGGCATTTTTGCTGAACGGGGCCTATTTGGCGCAGCCGCGAGGCACACCTTCCTCGTATTTTTTTTAACTTGTTTAAAGAAAGAAAGAAAGAAAGAAAATACGTTTATTTGCGGCAAACATGACGCTAACAGGACAAATAAAATATACGAAAATAACAAGTTGCGGGAAAATATGCGTCACATTCACGCAAAACGGCAATCACTCAGCATAATGCTGCGACCCTATGCGGGACAGAGCCCCAGCGCTGGTTTTCAGTGACAGCCGGCGTTGACGTCATGACATCAAACGGTGTAGCACATAACGAATTAACAATAACAAAATAAGAAATAAAATAAATACACTAAGTGTTTACAGAAATATAATATTTATGATGGCAACATTCCGTTCCGTCAGCGACTCACGCGCCACAGGCTTATTGCAGTCTGTGCGCGTAGCTGTCATTTATACTATTTATTTATTTATACTGTTTCTTGTGTTGTATGTTTTATTTCTTTCTTTATTTTCTTTTTTTCTTAGTGAGGTAAACCTCTACCTAAGTACTAGGTACCTAAGTATAGGTATTGATTTATGTTACGGAAATATTTATAGGTACCTATAACTTCTAATGATATATCTATGCTTTTTTAAATTAATGAACCTCTTTAAACCCGGTGTCTGGATTTGTGCCCGGTTGATGGCAGTATGCTCGCCCCCTGTTACATGGGACTTAAACATAACTGGCAAAATGTGGGTACACCTCTGCCAAACCCTTCGCGGAAATCAGGTGTGATGTTGTGTTATGTTTTTCGTATAAAAATGCCAATCCATTGTTGCGGGGTTTTCCGATTCCTGTGCAAGACAAACGGACTGACTTCTTTTGTTTGTTTGTCATTAGTCATTCGTCACGGCCGTAAGGTCAAAGTTTGGTCCTTGATTTAGTGTAAGACAAAGAAAATGTGCTGTCAGAATTGAGATGTTCAATTCAGAAGGATTTGACAGGCCGAAAAGGCAATGACCGATGCCTTTTTTGGTCACCTTAATCAAATTTTGGACATTAGATATAATATTACTAACGAATGAGCGGAGGGCCTCGTGGGTAAAGAATAAAAGATGCACGGGTCGATCGCAGGTAAAGATATGCTTGCCGCGGTCGGTTCGTGGATGGGTGACCATCCATTACATAAAGAGAGTTCGACACCCCTCCGTGCCCCGGAAGGAACGTTAAGCTGTTGGTCCCGGGCTCCCGGCTGCCATTTTAGATCTTTGACAATCGTTACAGGTAGTCAGAAATCCAAAAGACTGACAACCAAACTTATCAAAGGGTATCGTGTTACCCAGTAACTGTGTTGTGGAAGTCAGATAGGCAGTCCCTCCACGTAAAGTATTCAGATTCATGCGGTTAGACTGGAAGACGACCCCAACATAGTTACTTTGGGAAAAGGCTAGGCAGAGTGATAATCAGTCCGAACTTAGTTAGATATAACAGTTTACACAGTATGATTTTTGTGGTCAGTCAATCAATCTCCGAAACTGTGGGAGGAGGTGGAAAGTCCGCAGGAATCCGCTAGATATGGGAAGTACAGAACCGGTCGAAGTGGCGGTGCTTGGGGGAGGCCTATGTCCAGCAGTGGACGTCTTACGGCTGAAATGATGATGGGTAGAGGAGCAAAGTGGTCAAAGGAACATGACCTCGAATTGAAGGCAATTTTTTTTATTTTAAAAAAAAGTGAGAGGCAAGATTTGAAACCTATTATTTGTGCAAATACATCAGATTTTTATGGCCCTAACCTATCTCAAATTTTATCTCGCTCGCACCATACTACTCGCAGCCTGAGTGAGAGCGAGACGGAGCCCGGTGCTGGCGGCTCTCGAGCCTCGAATAGTTTAGGTAATTCCTTGTTACGATGAAAATAAAGGTTATTTAAAAAAAAAAAAAAAACGTAATACCTGCTTTATTTTTTCATGATCTAATTTCAAATATTTTTTTAATACCAGCGAATTATAGTTCGGTTTAGAGGGAACTTTGGTTTTTTTTTTTGTAGAGAAAATTTTATGTAATTCTTGTCTTCGCCAAAAATAGGACCTAGCATCATCTCATCTTTAACATATATTTATTCGGGGAAATCCCAATTTTATGATAAAGTGAGTTTGTTTGTTCGTTCGTTACGCTTTCACGCCAAAACGGCTAACGTATTTGCATGTAATTAGGCACATGGCTATATTATATAGGCTACTTTCATCCTGGATCACTCATTCTTTTATAAATCACGAAACAAAAAGCCTTTGTCTTCGATTCTTCGTGCAACGGTTTTCGTAGATCTGTCATCCTATACGTGCGTTTGACCTCACTAAGTAAGCAACATATCAGTACGGTACCTATCTACTACATAATTGAAAATGTACGCATCTATGCGCTCGCGCCGCTCGACTGGTCGCGTTCCAAATCGGAGCGTACGCGCCATTGGTCCACTTGTTTTGGGGTTCCGTAAGCATAAGTTACGAAATGGTGAACTTGTTGGTTTGCTTATTGGGTTAATTATCTGGTTCTTGTAATTGTGTAACTTACTTAACTTGTTTCTTTAAAACATAGTCTAGACTAAATAGATAAAGGCATATATTTACTATAGTAACATTTTTTTTTAATGGGATATCATCAAATGACTTCTCCCGCTCTGGGCGGAACGGGAGGGCGTGTCAGACTTTTACTGACTAAAACCCACCCGTGTTCCTTCAGTTGCCTGTTGCCAGGGGTCCTGGTATCCCTTTCGAACTTTCCCGCAACCCTGGCAGGTACTATAGTTACATTGTAGATGTAATAGAAAACAGGCGAGGAGAAATGAAAAGCGATTAACAAAAGGCATTTACAAAGAAGAGGTGAGTGGACACTCCACTCGAGAGGTGAGGAAACGCCCTCCGAGGACATAAATAGTAACATATAACCTTATTGGTGATGTTTCTCAGAAAGTTCAGGTGCGCAGTACTAGTAAAAAAAACAAAATACTATTAAACATTACCCTAGCATAGGTTCTCCAACAAAATTACCAACGGAACCATGTGCAAATGGAGCTCCCTGCCCCACATAAAGTTATAATAACGCTCATATTATACAGAAGGTGGTCGATCGTCTCATTTGATTGTAACTGGACGCCCAAGACGACTCTTTATGTAAAACAATTTTTACTACACAGCTTCGGAGAAACCTTGGAAGTTACCATATAGTTTTATAGCAGAGGGCTTAGTGTGAGTTTCTTTTAACCATCTCGACTTTACGCATCGACCGCGTTCGGCGTTCCGATTGGCCCTTCACCAGTGAAGGTCAGTGAAGGGCCAATCAGAGCGCCGAACGCGGTCGATGCGTAAAGTCGAGATGGTTAAAAGAAACTCGCACTAGGGCCTCTGGACAATATTAGACGAAAAGTGAAGTGTCGTACGATGTTGTATCATGTGCGGTGCTACTGTTAACTGTCACCTTGACCTGCCCTGCACAAATTGCAGCAGTAGGTAACCGTACGTACCGTGAGTTATCGAAGGAAATGTTATATGTTTCCTCTAATTACTCCTTCCATATTACCAGATACAGGGTAATGTAATATAATGGACACGGTCTATATACCCGACTACGACGAAGCAAAAGGGAGGGTTATGATTTTGACCGGAATGTATATATGTATGTTTATGTGTTCCCTCATGTCTTCTAAACTGCTCATCACAATTTGACAAATGAGGTATCGTTGGAAGCGTCTTGATAGTCCGCTGGCGTCACGTTAAATTGAATATGGTGCCCTCAGGAGGACAAAAAGTCATGAAATAAAAATAAAAAGTTTTTTTAATGAGGCCATGTTCTATGAAAGGGCTTAATTAGAACATTTCAAAAAAATCTATTAAATAAACCCAAAAAAAAAAAAGTATATAAGTATAAACAAGAAATCACAGACAGACACACAAATTAAAAATTCGTGTGACTCCGGATTTTTTATTATTTGTCTGTTTGTGATTCTTGTTAATACCTTTTTAGTTGACTTTTTTGCCGTAATTGGGTTTTTACCGACTTCAAAAAAGGAGGAGGTACTAGGTTCGGATGATTGTTTTTTTTTTTTTTTTTTTTTTTTATGTATGTTCACCGATTACTCCGCCGTTTGTGAACCGATTTAAAAAAATATTTTTTTGTTCAAAAGCTTATACTTCTGAGGTGGTCCCATTGTCACCAAGTCAGGATCTGATGATGGGATCCTAGAGAAATCGAGGGGAACTTTCAAAAATCGTAAGGGCAACTAGTGCATTCCTTAATTTATTCATTAAGTATTTTACAGCATTACAATTTTATGAAGGTCTGGAGTCGATCTGATGATGGAGCCGAAAGACAGTCAAGGGAACTCCTCAATGGTTTACAGCAGATACCTCGTGTTTGGGCTTGATTAATTTGTATTGATAAAAACTTTACACTTTGATGGGTTGTGACTGTCGTTAGGGGTCTGATGATGAAGACGAAAGACAGTCGAGGGAACTCCTCAGTGGTTTACAGCAGATATCTTGTGTTTGGGCTTGATTAATTTGTATTGATAAGAACCTTACACTTGGATGGGTTGTGACTGTCGTTAAGGGTCTGATGATGAAGACGAAGGACGATTAACGGAACTCCTCAACGGTTCACAGTAATTACCTTGTGTTTGGACTTAATTCATTTATATTGATAAGAACTTTGCAACCATATAGGTTGTAAGTGACATTACAGATCTGATTATGGTCACCTTATAATATGATGATTAGGGGAACTATTCAGTGTAAGCAAATGTATAGTGTTCACCCTTATATTCTTGAGAAGGCACGGGAGTCTCATTAGCCAGCCGGTTTCGTATAACATCTAAACGATACATGCGCTGTTCAGACGACTCGCCACTTAATCGTTTTTGAATAAGATTGAGTCGGCAGATCTTATCATTTGGCGACTCCTGCGATAAATGAGAATGCATGTAATTTCTCATCTGAGATAACCTAGCATGAAGAGCTAACGGTGATTCTTGGGAACTGGACATAGCACTCCGTTTGCAATTCTTAGATAGGCGTTCTTTTTCAGCAGTATTAGTCTCTTTCTTCATGCGGGCGGCTCCTTTAGTTGGTCTACCCATGGTGATTACAAAAATCAAATTACACAAAAAATGGAAAAATAATAAAACTTTTTTTTTAAAAATTGACCGACTTCAAAAAAAAACAAAACAAAAAAGGACTACTATACTAAAACCAAACGACAAAAGTACTTCTTTAATAATAAGAGAAAAATTAAAAAATTACTTTAATTTCGGAAGTCGGTGGCCAAAAACTAAAATTAAAAGCAAAGACACCGACTTCCGAAATTAAAGTAATTTTTTAATTTTTCTCTTATTATTAAAGAAGTACTTTTGTCGTTTGGTTTTAGTATAGTAGTCCTTTTTTGTTTTGTTTTTTTTTGAAGTCGGTCAATTTTTTTTATAGTTCTATTACTTTATTCACATTGCAATAATTCAGCCTCGTGTGTTTTCTTTCATCAAACATTTGGGATTAGTCGTTTCTCCAAAGAATCTGGCACTTATATATTTAGACGGACGAATATTGTCTAGGTCTGTAAACATGCTGCCTATGACATACCACAAAAAACCTGGCTTGTCTACAGATTGAAAAGATAAGACATTGCATAAAAACCAAAATGTTGCAAAGTCATTATTGAAAGTTTTATATGTGGCTGGTATACGTAATGTAATAAATAAAACAAAGAAATATAATTAAATACGTAATTAGCATATCAGAGGACTTATAAAGTTTCCACTGCTGGGACACAACTCTCATGTCTGTGAGAGGGAGTGATAACCAACCACGCGGGCACAGTGCAGGATGGTTTTATAATTCAAAGATATGTGACATCTGTCACATATCTTTGAATTTTTGGTTCTGGCAACTGGCATGTCCGAGAACTAAAAATTCGAAGACTTGTGACATCTACCAACCCGCACTGGGCCCGCGTAGTGGATTACCGCCCACTCTCTCTCTCTCACAGAGAGGCGGTCTGTGTGGCTGTGTCCCAGCGGTGGGGACATTATATGCTGATTATGTACGAGTATGTATGTCGGTTACATTGGATCTCCTGCGGATCTCTTAATTTCTGATTAGATCACCAAGATTGCTGCCGTCGAGTAATTATCACACTCTATACAGTATTTGACCTTCCAATTTCACATTTACTTTCATCAAACCACCACATCGATGTTGCAAATGGTTGCTTAACGCAGATCACTATAACTTTTGAGTTGATTACAGCCAGCGTGTGATATTATATTGTTTTCTTAATTACCAGCAACTATTGTTTCTGAACGTATTTGTCTGGTACTGAATTCTCACATTATTTTGTAGTTTTAGTAGCGTACTAGAGATGCAGGAAGATTTTTTTAAATATTTTATTTACCTGTTCAAACATTTTTTTGTTGAAAAAATACGGAATATATTTAAGTGATCTTCTAAAAACTCATCGAGCTTCTAATGATGTACGTTTTTTTTTAAATTAATGTACCTCAAATCTTTCTGTGCTTCTAAACGTGGCTCCAAGGCATTTTTAAATTATTGAGCTACTTTTTGACTATCTGGCCTTTTATCCCAATTGGTCTAACGGTACCCCGACCAAATGGGTTAGGTAAGGGTAGATCTGTGACCAACCCTACTAAATCCAAGGTGGTCGCATTGAGTTGTCTATTTAGCATTTAGTCCCCAAAATAGGAACAATTTGAGGTTCAATTAAATACTTTGCCATAAAAATGTTGCATAGGTTTTTTTGGTATAGGGTTTGAAGAAGCAATCTTCATCTATAGTGAGTTTTTGTGGCACGAGGTATAGGTATGTATCTCCCATCTATGATGAGGTCGGCTTCCAGTCTAACCGGATCCACCTGAATACCAGTATTTTAAGTGGAGCGATTGCCTATCTGACCTTCACAACCCAGTTACTTGGTATAAAGGGTATCCCTTTGGTAAAATCAGCAAGGTTCTAGGGAAGTTTGAAAGTGACGCCAGAGACAGAAAAGTTTATGGTGAAAACTACAGGGTAGCCCGCGAAATTCAAATTTTCTTACGTGTTTTGCAATTTGCAGGTCAGCCCTTTCATTTGATGCCCAACATGATTAATATGATTATAAAATATATTTTTTTAGGTCATGACTTTATGTCCTCTAGAGGGCGCAATTTCGAATTTAATGTGACGTCACATAGGCTATAACCAGCGGACGATCAAGACGCTTCCAATGATACCTCATTTGTCAAATTGTGAGGAGTTGTTTAGAAGATAGGAAGGAACTAAAAAAAAAATTGTTTAAACGTACCATGTTGGGTATCAAATAAAAGGGCTTAATGAGCCCATTTCAAAAATGTGTACACTATAACACCAAAAGAATTTAAAAAAAAAGTAGTAAAATCTAAAATCCAACTACGACTATAACGGTATAAACAAGACACTACAGACAGAAAAATTAAAAATTTTATAATTAAAAAAAATTTAATATGAGACTAGGCCTTTGCCCTGGAATGGGATATTAATAAAAGGTTAGTTTAACAGAACTTATGTCATTTCTTGACAGAAACTAGCCCCATCTACAATACAATGGTTAGTCACAATGGCTAGGCTTTGGCTGTAATAACCCTATTGTCTGACTCAAGGTAACAGTTGTTATTAAATTAGCATATTATATGCATTCAGTTCTTCTTGCGTACGGACAAAGTGTTTAACAGTTTTGACGAGTTTTGTTTAATTTTTTGTCATTTGGTTGGATGGCAGTTTAAACAGTCACTATCGTCATCTGCCCAGCCTTTTCCCAACCGATGTTTGGGTCCGCTTCTGAGTTTGTTTCGGCCATTCTTCTTAGAGTAGTTAGATCGGAAACGCCGACTCATTTGTAGTTTTTAAAATATGGACGTGTAATAGATTTTTGTACAAAACTACTTACAGAAATAAAATCATTTATCAGTCTAACCGGATGCAGCTGAATACCAGTATTATTGAGGCCTATCTGACCTCCACAAACCAGTTACTGGGTAAAACGATACCTCCTAATAAGACAGGTTTTGTATTCAACATCAGAACTTATTTTGTTAAAGACTCCAAATTCAGAAGTTAGGACATTTCGAAATTTAAAAGAGTACAATAGATAGCCCCCAAAAGTTTTTGGGTGGCTATAGTAGGCAATGGATCCATTCATGACTTCCCACCACACGGATTTGGTGAGATTAATGCCACCAACCGCCGTATCGCCAAGCGTAGAGTGGGACTCAGCTAGATGGGTTGACACCCATTTATAAAACTTTTTACAAAAAAAAAAAACAACAGACTTCAAAAAAAAACACAAAAAAAGTGAAAAATAACTTTAATTTCGGAAGTCGGTGTCTTTGCTTTTCAATTTTCATTTTTTTCCAAACAAACAACAAAAAAAAGAAATTTCGAAAAAAAAAAAAATTTGTAAATCGGTTTACAATAATTGGCGAAAATATCGATGACCACATACAAATAAAAACATACAGACGAACATAGAACCTCCTCCTTTTTGAAGAAGTTGGTTAAAAAGTGGCTGGCATAGACTGGATGCGGAAGGCGGAAGGCGGAAGCCAGGATGTTGTGACGAAGCCTAGGAGAGCCGTATGTCCAGCAGTGGACTGTAATAGACAGAGTTGTTCGTCACCAACCAAAAAATCCAATAACACTTTGCCCGACCTGGGGATTTCAGGACCACATGTCCCAGTAATAATAGTGTGGCGGTATCTATATCGCCACATGCAAACTACGCATCAAACACCTGACGTCACACAAAAATCCTGACATCACATAAATCCTGCATCGCGCAATTAAAGTTTACCGTGCAGTGGACATATACACAAAAATCCGACATCAATCGTTGGGCAGTTGCCCGCCAGACACAACAACCGTCTGGTCGGAGGATCCTCCCTTTTCTATGGTGGATGAGCGAACTTTACACCCTGTTCGTCATACTCCTAAAATAGTAATGCC
Organism: Lithophane leautieri; assembly: GCA_949152455.1. Taxonomy (NCBI): domain Eukaryota; kingdom Metazoa; phylum Arthropoda; class Insecta; order Lepidoptera; family Noctuidae; genus Lithophane; species Lithophane leautieri. The sequence continues at coordinate 2,005,115 of OX424486.1, forward strand.
AAACTTTTTTTTTTTTTTTTTTGATTGACTACGAGGCTTTTGGCTACTTTTGTATTATTTCTTATTTTGCCTGTTTCTGTTGTTTGTGCAGAATAAACAATTTTTCTTTCTTTTCTGTCGCGTTTGCAACTACTAGATAAACGAAACGATCAATGAAGGAATATTCCGCTATTGTAATTTGATTCACCGTAAACTGTTCGCATGTTTTTTACAAGCCATTTGATTTAAGTTATCTAGCCTTCCGTGAGTCAGAAGTAAATATTAAATTACTCATAGTTTTATCTGTTAAAGGGATCAGCTGAGATGTTTGTTAAGATTAATATATTATTGTTATTATGTTACACACGACTACTTATATATTTTTAACCGACTTCTTCAAAAAGGAGGAGGTTTTCAATTCGTCTGTATGTTTTTTTTTTTGTGTGTATTTTACGCGATAACTCCGCCAATTATGAATCGATTTTGATGATTCTTTTTTTGTTTGGTAGGGCATGCTTGAGAGGTGGTCCCATATAAATTTGATTAACTTTGCTTTCGTAGTTTTTGAGTTACCTTCAATAATTACGTATTTTTCCCACTTTGTCTACGTAGATGACATCTTATTTGTCTCTGTCACTGTTATTTTGCATAGCAGGTAGTGCTACTCGAATTGGTGTGGGGTAGGTACCACAACTAAAAAGTGAAAAATAAATTCTTTTAAAAAAAAAAACAACCGACTCCCAAAAAAAGCACTAAAAAAGTGAAAAATAACTTTAATTTCGGAAGACGCTGGCAAAAAATGAAAATTGAAAAGGTAAGACACCTACTTCCGAAATTAAAGTTATTTTTCAATACTTTTGTGTTTTTTTTTAAAGTCGGTGGTTTTTTTTTAATATACAATTATTATTTTTTCTGAGACCCCGCCGCACATCGGAAACCCACGTTAAGCCATTGGTCCCAGCTGTCATTTTTAACTCTTTGACAGTCGTTACGGGTAGTCAGATGTCCGAAAGTCTGGCAAACAGTCCTACCAAAACGGTATCGTGTTACCCAGTAACTGGGTTGTAGAGGTCAGATATGCAGTCGCTCCATGAAAAATACTGGTATTCAACTGCTTAGACTGGAAGCCGATCCCAACATAATTGGGAATAGACTAGGCAGATGATGATGTATCTAGCAGTTCTCTAGAATCCGAGTAAAACTGCGAATAAAACCTAGTATAAGGAAAATAAATTCGTATTAAAATCTTGTAAGCAATGAAATGAATCACCAACACTTTTATTTTAAGACTTGTACATACTACCAATTAAAGCCAAATTACCGGAAGCACTCGTGAAACAGAAAGTGTTAAAATCGACACAAAAAATAAAATAAAATGATCAACTTAACATTACGCTTTTAGTTCCATGAGGGACAGGCAGGTTTATTAGTACACCCACATTTCACCAATTATGTTTATGTCCCATGTGATAGGGGGCGAGCCTATTTCCATCAACCGGGCACAAATCCAGGCTCCGAGCTGCTACCTACTGAAAAATTCCTGATGGAAAAATCTAATAACACTTTTCCCGACCTGGGAATCGACTACACTCCATCATGCTTACGACCACTAAACCAATGAGGCAGTTCTTGCCTCTCCCCGGTATCGAATCTAGGACGTCTAGCACCAAATCCTACCCAACTATTACCCAACCAATGAAGCAGTTAAAACCAGAAATATCTGGTTTAGCAACTTACTTGCAATTTTAAAAGGGGTCATCTCGAACATTTGTAAATATTTAAATCTATTGCGACATTTATCGTAGCTGATTCGGTTGCGATTAAATTCACGCTAGTCTTCCGTATCGGGTCAACAGAGAAGGTCATTGACGTTTTTAACCTATATTATTATAACAATATTATACGGAGGTAAAATGTGTAAGTAAGTAAGTATCCCAAAAAAAACATTTGCCAAGACGAGACCATATAATTATGGCTCGCACTGCCACTACTCGTAGGGCCAAGCTTCTAACTCTACAAGCCCTAACTTCACAAACTCTACACCTTAGTCAAAATATGTGGCTGAAGAAACTCTATACACGTCTTTCAACGTAGAAAGACAAGTCTGACAAGCGTGTACAGAGTGTTTCTTTTCCGTATCAATTTTATATTTATTTGAATATTTTACTATACAAAAACTTTTTACAAAAAAACAACCGACTTCCAAAAAAAAACACAAAAAAAGTGAAAAATAACTTTAATCGGAAGTAGGTGTCTTCGCTTTTCAATTTTCGTTTTTTGCCACCGACTTCCGAAATTAAAGTAATTTTTCACTTTTTTTGTGTTTTTTTTGGGAGTCGGTTGTTTTTTTTTTGTAAGTAAAAAATTTATTTTTAATTTTTAGTTGTGGCACCTACCCCACACAAATTCAAATAGCACTTCCTGCTATGTAAATAACAGTGACGGAGACAAATAAGATGTCGTTTACATACACAAAGTTGGAAAAATACGTAATTATTGAAGGTAACTCAAAAACTACGAAAGCAAAGTTAATACAATTTATATGGGACCACCTCTGAAGCATGACCTACCAAATAAAAAAAGAATTATTAAAATCGATTCATAATTGGCGGAGTTATCGCGTAACATACACAAAAAAAAAACAGACGAATTGAGAACCTCATCCTTTTTGAAGAAGTCGGTTAAAAAGAATTTAAAAAACTTTTTTTTTATTGGTAATATTTTTTTAAGCTTGTATAAATGCTATGCTATTGCTGGTTAACGGGAAAGCCCTTCGTCAGATAACATAACGAAATAACGAAAGTGAGAAGTGAGAAGTGAGGAAGGATTTTTGAAAGGGATGCAAGTTCGTCAATTAGCCGATGAAAACGGCTGGGCACACGGCTTGTAATAAAACTAAAACATTGTAGACATATCCGTTTAGTATCTTGGAATAATAAAACCGGGTCATCTTGCAAATATGTACCTAACGATATTTTAAATTGATGTATTTTTAATGATGCATCTTTTCTATATGGTCGAAAATAGGCAAAATACTTGCACGAGTTTTTATGGTGGACAATAGAGAGATCTCAAACTCAAACTCAAAGCTTTTATCTAAACTAGTATTATAAAGAGGAAAGATTTGATTGTTTGTTTGCATTGAATAGGCTCCGAAACTACTGAACCGATTTGAAAAATTTTTTCACTGTTGGGAAGCTACACTATCCCCGGGTGACATAGGGTAGGTAGGGTAAGTAGGGTAGGTAGGTAGGGTAGGTAGGTAGGGTAGGTAGGTAGGGTAAGTAGGGTAGGTAGGGTAAGTAGGGTAGGTAGGTAGGGTAGGTAGGTAGGGTAGGTAGGTAGGGTAGGTAGGTAGGGTAGGTAGGTAGGGTAGGTAGGTAGGGTAGGTAGGTAGGGTAGATAGGTAGGTAGGTAGGGTAGGTAGGTAGGTAGGGTAGGTAGGGTAGGTAGGTAGGTAGGGTAGGTAGGGTAGGTAGGGTAAGTAGGGTAGGTAGGGTAGGTACGTATGGTGGGTAGGTAGGTAGGGTAGGTGCGCCTTAGATAAGCACTTTTGAACTGTGAAGGGGTCGGTCAGTCAGAAAGATGAAGCTACTTGACCATTCCAAAGCGAAGTAGGTACCTTGATGACTTGTTTATTTATTAGCTCTTCCTAGTAGGTACCTATATTATCTTCAGCTTTGTCTCTGTCTTGGCAACGCATCAGCGATGTAATACCAGAAGCATGCCGATGCCTCAAGTATTGTATGTAGATGTCCAAAGGTGGCAGTGACCATCTACCATCAGGTGAGCCGCCTGTTGATAGCAAAGAGGTTGGGTTGGCTGGGAGTTATGCACTGTTGTTCAGAGATGCCTCTGGTATTGTAGATGTCCATAGGTGGCAGTGACCATCTACCATCAGGTGAGCCGCCTGTTGATAACAAAGAGGTTGGGTTGACTGGGAGTTATGCACTGTTGTCGCTGTGATGGCAACGCATCAGAGATGTCTTTGGAATTGTAGATGTCCATAGGTGGCAGTGACCATCTACCATCAGGTGAGCCGCCTGTTGATAACAAAGAGGTTGGGTTGACTGGGAGTTATGCACTGTTGTCGCTGTGATGGCAACGCATCAGAGATGTCTTTGGAATTGTAGATGTCCATAGGTGGCAGTGACCATCTACCATCAGGTGAGCCGCCTCTTGGTAGCAAAGAGTTGGGTTACAGTTACGCACTGCCAGGCAAAATGACCAAAAAAGATTTAGAAAGTTTCTTAAAAACTGATGTCGTAATAATTATGAAATCAGATTAAAGTATGGTCAACCGCACATCAGTATTTACGCTTGAGCTACGAAAATCGAACTTACTGGCTACGCTATAAAAGCTCTGCCAAATTCAGATTTCTACAATGGGTTTGACTGTGCCTGTTCCATAGATTGTGACGGTAAAGATTAACAAGAATAAAGTAATAAATCTTTTTTTTTTAAGGAAGTTACCTACTGTCTCGATTTCACACCAAATTAAAATGATAATTTAATCTTATTTTTGCATAAGTACTTACATACTCTGTAGGTATTTTTTTTAAGAAGTTTCTGCCTTTACCTACTTGCCTATAAAAAAACTATTTAATATAATTAATAACCCAATTAAAACGAACATAATCCATTAAAATGGAAAGACGACTTATACTAATACAAAAAAATATAAGTAGTACCTACTTTTCACACCACAAAAAAACCTAACAACCTTTTAAAAACGATTTTAGGGTTCCGTATCCAAAGGGTAAAACTGGAACCTATTATTAAGGCTGTCTGTCTGTCCGTCTGTCACCGAGCTGTATCTCATGAACCGTGATAGACAATTGAAATTTTCACAGATGATGTATTTCTGTTGCCGCTATAACAAAAAATATTAAAAAATAAAATAAAATAAATATTTAAGACGGTTCCCATACAACAAACGTGTTTTTTTGCCGTTTTTAATTGATAATGATACGGAACCCTTCGTGCGCGAGTCCGACTCGCACTTAGCCTCTTTTTTAACTTCGTAGTAACAAGTGTTTTTTAGAATAAAGACAAAATGTAGTTCATTGGAGACAAGAAGTTTAAGTTCAAAACAGACGCGGTGAGAATAACAATAGTTGGAGAAACGGTCAATCGTGCTACAAGGGATACGCGGTAGCGATTTTGAGGAAGTAGGGACGGTCCCGTCTCCATACAAATGCTCTCGTCTGTTTTCTCTCTGGTTTATGACAATAAAATAAATATCAACTAGTTCTCTGCCCCTGTTTTACGTTTTGATGATACATTGTCTGTAGAAGCACTAGAACCCTCAGAAAATTGTCAAAATTGCCTGTTTAGATCGCTGTCATCAGAGGCCTATTGTACAAATTTGACAACTATTCATGAAAAAAGAAAAACATAGGGGCACAGTAAATATCCTTCTTATTCAATTTATAAAATATCTTTCAAATCTGTCCAATATTAGTCCTTTTTTATGGAGAAAAGACCGACCCTATTTTTTCTTAACGATAATAGCGATCCTCTTCAGCCCAATTTTTTTTTCTTTCTATTTAATTTTTATTTCTTTCTTCAAAAACAACAGGAGCTTATGCATTCGGCGAGACACTATGGGTGGCATATGCCATACGAAAAGTGACAGATAAATTGAAAGCAAATCGTTTGGCTTGGTATGGGCCGTATGTGATGAGGAGGGATAAAACGGTGTGACTAAAATAATATTTATGTATGGAGAAGGAGAGGAATACCAAAGAAAAGATGGATGGATTGTGTAAGAGATGATATGAAAGAAAACAGAGTAATTCATTAACTTAACGTGACGGTTGACAAAGGAGAATGGAAGAAAAAACGCGCTGCAAGTAACATGGGACAAGACAGGTAGATGATGGTGACATCTGGTGTCAGCGTTAACGTCATTGTGTTTAAAACCTTTCTTTTTTGCGGGTTGGAAATCATCAAATGACTTCTTCCGCTCTGGGCGGAGCGGAAGGGCGTGTCAGACTTTTACTGGCTAAAACCCACCCGTGTTCCTTCAGTTGCCTGTTGCCAAGGTTTCGGTATCCCTTTCGGACTTACCCGCAACCCTGGCAGGCACAGTGTTCAAAAGCTGCCGTGAACGTTACAAAGAGCGCACATCAGTTTAATCTTATAGCAAGTATCTTGACGCGACGACAATACACATTATGCTACCGATGATGGTAAATTATCGAATCAACAGAGGTCAATTATTTTTAGAGAACGAGTACCCGTGGAGTTTCTTGCCCGTTCTTGTCCGTATGAACCTACTACACTTTGGAATGGGCACCTACTAGCTTCCATCTTTGTGACGGACCGACCCCTTTGACAATTCAAAAGTGTGTGATTGGTTTAATTGAAATAAATGCTTTAAGATTTGAGTTTCTTGCCGGCTCTTCTTTACAGGGAACGACCAATTGTAACCGTGCACCTATCTGACGTTTCATAAGTGCCCCTGTAAGTTTATGTGAAATAAAAAAAATTTAATTTGTATTTTTTAGTTAGACAGAAGGAAGACCAAAAAAATTTCCACCATATTCAAAAAAAAAAAAACAACTAGTTCAGCATAGTAATTTATTAATAGTAAGTAGATTCACTTTTTATTTCACGTCAAAGCCGTGAAATAAAAACAAAGAATATTTTGTATAACACATTGGTTCACGTCCGGAATTAGAAACAATATTTATGATTGTATATTCATAAATCTACATTATTTAACATAATAAAATTAATGCTTTATTATATACTTGACATAAGTAATAATTACTTAACTCAGAAAACTAAATATGGATTAGAGGAACTCGGATCTGTTTCGAGATTTCTTGACGTTTGGAACTAGCTGATCAAAAATTTTCATTTTTGCATCGGAAAAAATTGTGAGTTTACTTAAATGTACCTATTTTTACATTTTACCAAAACACATTCACATTTGCCAATTCTACTAGGTTCTATTTCCATCCCTACCCAAAGATTTTCAAAGGGGTCCAATTACTAACTCTATGCACCACCTACCAACATACGAAGTTTGCATATCTTTAATTTTAATTTTCTTTTTGCATATTTACGAATTTTATCATAACAATGTCAGCTAAACTGTAACCATTCCACAGATAAGTCTGGAACAATGTGTTTCTTTTCTTGAGATGGGCGTTGATAGCTGCGACACAGTTTTTAACTTTTGCAGCTATCATCGTTACCTAGATAAGTAATTAATTGTGGCAATTTGTTCTAAATAAAAAACTATTGACTTTATTTTAATTTTTTTACTTTACTATCTTTCTGTCTGTCTGTCCGTCCATCTTGCACAGGTTCGCAACTTTAGAAAAAAAGTTTTTTGACTTGGTCTTTCTGTGACCTAGGTACACTGCGACCATAAACAGAAAAAAGAAAGACAGCCTGATTGATTGATAAAATGTTACAATTACAGTACCGAGACTATCTAATTGCATAACTTATTTTCGTAACCGATTAAGACTAATCCGTTTCATTTTGACAGTTCAACAACATTTTTTTTTTCGAACGTATGAAGCTACTAGCTTTTGCCCTCGACTTCATCTGTGGTCCAGGATAAAAGGTAGCTTATGTCCTTCTCCTGGTCATGGTCTACCCATGTGCCAAATTTCATTTAAATCCGTTTAGTCGTTTTAGCGTGAAAGCGTAACAAACAAACTCACTTTCACATTTATATTATTATATATTATATTATTATTATAGTTAGAATGGATTAGACATACGTTTCAAACCGATTCAGATTGTAATTGATCGTGTACATATTACTCAATGAGGGTGTTGTATGATAGTTCCTATCCTTTATTGAGATAGGCGTTACAACCAAGACGCCTATAACTTATACCACACTAGAAACAGCTTTCACCGATAGCTGGCATATTTATCCGGCGCATCACTTTCTGATAAATGTTTAGTAATCATGTCAAGTCCACGCCGAAGACAAGTACGGGTTATGTTCTAGATTTTAGAAATTACGTTTTTTAAAGTTATCGGTTTTGATGGCTCGGTGGTTAAGGCCACCTCTCATGCATGAGGTTGTGACTTCAAATCCAGGCAAGAACCAATGTGACTTTTTCAATTCACTCTCTACTACCGGCTTACTGCTCCCGGCTGTCATTCGTAGATCTTTGACAGTCGTTACGGGTAGTCTGAAAGCCGAAAGTTTGACAACCAGGATTGCCAAGAGGTAACTGGGTTGTGGAAGCTGGAGGTCAGATAGGCAGTCACTCCATGTAGAATAGTGGTACTTAAGTTTTCTTGCACAATATTACAGAAATGTGATCCCATCCCAAGGCGTTGTTGTACAGAACAAAATACAAACTAAAAAGTGACACATAAGTAGGTTGGGTAAAATACAAATCAAAAACATTATCCTTACATATTATAAAACAAAGTCCTGCGCCGCGTCTGTCTGTCGTCCTGTTTGCGATAAACTCAAAAACTACAGCACCGATTTTCATGCTGTTTTTATCAATGTATAGAGTGGTTCTCGAGTTTTAGTATATAATAACTGACATCCACGCGGGTGAAGCCGCGGGCATCAGCTAGTATAATATAAACACGAGAAAAAAACGAAATAACACTGATATAATTAACAAACTGCAATAAAAAAACAAAACCTTATAATTATCTTTCATCCATCTTCTCATAAAAACTTTAGATTCACGATTTTGGTATTCAACTGCTTTCGGTTAGACTGCAACCCTTCAACATATTCGGGATAAACCTAGGCAGATAATATTGGATGGCAAAAAGCTGACGGCACATCTGATGGTACGTGGTCAACGCCACCTATGGACATCTGCTATACCAGAGGCATCGCAGATGTGTTGACATCCCAGAGACGAAGCTGCGGAATGGGTGATTAATGTACAGGGTCAAATTAAAATAAATAATATATTTATAATAATAACAAACAAAAAAAATATTTGATGATTTTTTGGGGATCCACGAACGCTTGTCGTTGTCGTATTCAAAACCCAAAATTCAAAAAAACTCATTGTTTTTTTGTTTTATCGTTTTTAGTTACCCAACACCCAACACCCAACACGTCTGTGAAGTTTACACAAAAAAAACAGGTTTTTAAAACTCATATTTGATGTACCTAGGTAATTACAGTAAAAACAAAAGGTTTAATGTCACAAAATAATGAGAGCATTCATAACAATTTGGTACATAGTTATTTTGTTTGCTTTAGGTACTGAAACTGGGGTAGTATTATGAAGTATTAATGCCATCATTATTCCGCTGCGAAAACGGGATGGTGCTAGCGGCCTTGTCTAGCTCCGTCTCTTTCTCACACTGGAAAAATGATGGCATTAATACTTCATAATACGGTACCTGATACCCAAACTAAGCCAGGGCTTGTATTTTGGGAGGAACTAAGGTCGTTGACCCCAACTTTTTTTAATCGTCGTATTGTTTTTTTTTTTTTTGTTTTATTATCTTTTGGTATTTAAACCCACCACGTCTACAGTTTCACTAGCTAATTTAATTTGACCCTGTATATTTTATTCTGCGTACTTATAATAATGATTATATTGTTAGGGTTCCGTACCCAAAGTGTAAAACGGGACCGTATTACTAAGGCTCCGCTGTCTGTCTGTCCGTCTATCACCAGGCTGTATCTCATGAACCGTGATAGTTAGACAGTTGAAATTTTCACAGATGATGTATTACTGTTGCCACTATAACAACAAATACTAAAACATAGAATAAAATAAATATGTAAGGGCTCCCATATAACAAACGTGATTTTATAGGTAATGGTACGGAACCCTTCGTGAGCGAGTCCGACTCGCACTTGGCCGGGTTTCTTTTTTCTTCCTGTATGTACCGTATAGGTATTTGACGCATCTTGCATTTAAAACAGAGAATGAATCACTTTTTATAATAATTGTGTTTATGTAAATGATTTATTCGTTGAAGTGATAAAGAGGAAGCGATGGAATATGATTTATTAATCATTGTTTTTAATTTTTGCAAACATGAGTAACCTTTTCTTTCTTTTCAGGTTAGTGACTAACTTAGTGTCAGAGTTTTTATGCCGCCGATGGGCCTCTGACTTGGCTTCACATGCCGTCAAGAAATATCACGATGAGTAACCTCTTTTATTTTGCACATTCGCATACAAAATAAACTAGAATGGCTTGCTAGGGTATTGTATTTTATATTTTTATATGTTTCCTTAGATTAGGGCTCGAAATACCGGTATTTTATCAATGCCTTCGAGTTTTCGGTTCTAGGACATGCCGGTTTCCTCACGATGCAATGTTTTCCTTCATCGTTTTGAGAGCAGTGGTGATGAAATAATTTACACAAAGTAAAGCGCCTGTCAGAGTTCGAACCTATAACTCGTAAGTCGCGGCCATTACCACTGGGCCACCACTGCTCTGTATTTGGATTTTTGCCCGGTTATTGGCCATAGACGAAATATGTATATGATTTTTGTGATTAAACTATTTTTATTATTCTAAAGCATAATAATTGTAAATCATATCAAAAAAATCTATGTACGACCCCGTCACTCAAAGAACTTGTAATGAAATATCTTTTCTTGGCAGAATTAGACTTGTCTATAATTGTGCCAAGTCGTGACAACTAATAGCTTTTATTATGTAGGCTCTCATCCGATTGGGTCAAGGGCTTAACGCGAAAGATTGAAATCGCTAGATTCTCCCTACCCGCCTCAAAAGATGGTAGCGTTTCTATTTGATTTTGACATTTCTGACACACAAAATATTGCATGTTGCCATGGAAACGACATTAAATGAGAATAGCTGTGCCCCGCGGTTTCAACCGCGTAAGTTTCGATCCCGTGGGAATATCAGGATACAAAGTACCCTAAGTCCTATTCCAGGTAATGGTCTACCCATGTCCCAAATTTCATCCAAATCCGTTCAGCCGTTTTAGCGTGAAAGCGTAACAAACAAACAAACTCACTTTCGCATTTATAATAGTAATATTTATTTATTATTATTATTTATGTACACCCATTAAAATACATAGAGATACGACATAATTATATTATGAGTACAAAGGAAAGGTTATATAAAATATAAATAATATAATTAGAATTGGGATTTGGATTAGGATGTGTGCGCTTACTTTTCTGAGTTTTGACACTTTTGATGCGACATAAGTACGGTGAGGGCAAATCTAACGATTTAAATCTTTGCTTGACTCAAAGAGCCTTACTCTAACAGTCCCTTCTGTCAAACATCACGCTGACAACACAACGTGTGCGACAGAATTCCAACTATCAAACAGCAGAGAATACCGCTGTGACTAACACGGAATGTCTCCATTATACCAGTTATTAGAGCATAACAATAGACGCATTTCCATTTTATATGCGTGACTGTATGTTTTCTTTATGTCTAGTGGACAGTCCGGATATTCGTGCCCGGTTGATGGGAATTAGCACGCCCCCTATTAGATGGGACTATGGGACCTCGCGCACTAGGCGGCCACGACCAGGTAAGCTATAGAAACCGATACGAATTGCGCAGTTGGTCGCAACGGCCAAATAGCCGCAGCCCATACAGTACCTCTAGACGGCCACGACTCCGGCCAGTCGTCTAGTGCACCAGATACCTAAGGCCGATAGTCCGGGCTCAAAAGCAACGTGTTACAAACCGAAATCACTAATGAGTAGCCAGGATTTCACAGCACTAGTATGTGGCGGCATCTACATCGCCACATGTGAACTACGCATCAAAGACCTGATGTCACACAAGCATCCTGACGTCACATAAATCCTGCATCGCACATATATACAAGATTCCAACATCAATATAGGTAATACGGGCTGGTATCCGCAACTCCATGTCAAAGCACGTTTTTTGCGTACGGATTCCAACATCAATCGTTGGGCAGTTGCCCGCCAGACACAACACGCGTCTGGTCGGAGGATCCTCCCTTTTCTATTGAGTGCATTTTACACCCTGTTCCTCATACCACTAAAAGTAAGTATTTCAATAGCGGTTCGTAAACTACCCTAACATTACTGACTTAAAAAAAAAACAAGGATTCTATTGCAATAGCCTCAACCAACAAAATCCCGTCCCCTTTGGCTCCTGACTCCTCAAACCTTGAGCACATGTCGCAACACACCCATAAGGCGATCCGAGGGTCGGCAGAACTGTTGCGTGATATCACCTTCGCAACACGAGGACGTGACGGGCATGAGAAACAAGTGACGCGCACAACGGGAAAATACTGGTGAAGATCATTCTGTACGTGTCCCGAAGTGTAATTGGAAGTTTCGGAAGGCAAAAGTGGAAGTATTTACCTTCTTTATTCTTTAATGGATTGGGCCTTTTCCCAACTATGTTGGGGTTGGCTTCCAGTCTAAACGGATGCACCAGGAGTACCAGTATTTTACATGGAGCGACTTCTAATCTGAGCTACACAATCCAGTTACTGGTTACTATACGATACCTCTCGGCAAGACTTGTTGTCGAGGCTCTAGGGCTTGGATTGATCACAATCCAGTAACTGGGTAATACGATACCCCTTGGTAAGACTGGTGGTCAGACTTTCGGGCTTCTGACGACCCGTAACAATTGTCAAAAATCCACGAATGACAGCCGGGACCAACGGCTTAACATGCTTGCCGAGTCACGGAGGAGTCTCGGTATGTAAAGATGGTCACCCATCCACGGACCAACCCCGGCAAGCGTAGCTTAACTCAATCGATCGACCCGTGCGGCTGTTATTACTTAGCCACGAGCTATATGGTCGTTGACCCCAAAAAAAACAATCAGTTTTTTTTTGTTTTATCGAATTTGATATTGATACCCATCGCGTTTGCGAAGTTCCGCTAGTTAATTTAGTTTGACCCTGTAGTAACGCATAGAGAGAGGTTACCATAAAGGTACTCTTTAACATACCCATATCAAACGACAAGTGAAGTGTGCAACGATTGTATCATGTGTAATGCAACAGATAACTGTCACCTTGACCTGCCCTGCACATAGGTTTGGCAACCGTCCCGCGAGAGCCGGGACGTCCCGTTTCTAGAGCTTTTAGAGGATGCGTCCCGCGAAAGACGCGTGCGGGACGCTAATGCCCCGTTTTAACGTACCTATGGCTAAACCTGCAGGTCGGAGTTTAGTGAACGCACGTTTTGCTTAAGGCGAAAGCGTCCGGGTAGCCAGTCAAAAATTCAAATTTTCTTACGGTTTTTGTAATCAGCACGTCAGTATCAGGTTGTATGTTGATCTAAATATGATTCGCGGCCGTACCAAATATTCATTTAAACAATCATTGTCATAAAAATCATCAATACAACAAAGTTGTAAGTCTTGTACGTGTTGGCCAAAGAAAAAAACATCTATCGCCCGCGGGTTTGTCGATAAAAGGTAGCCTATGTCCTTCCCCGGGATACCATCTATCTCCTTGCTAAATTTTATCGAAATCCGTTCAGTGGTTTAGGCGTGAAAAGGTTACATACATACAGACAGACAGTCAGATTTACTTTCGAATTTATAATATTAGTATGGACGGATTGTATTTTTCGCCACCCAATACTTTGACGCATTTTCGATTCGCATTTTGGTTGCCAAAGTCCCGGTAAATTCATGCATTAAGGTTGGCAATCCTATAACTGCACATCACCTGCCCAAGAATAATTACGTTAGGATTCCTAATCGAACGACGGTGTTATTGACATTGTATTATTTACAATGAGACTAAACGTGCCATTGAGCCATCTACCACAAAGTTGCCAAGTTTACTTTGTTATTTTTTTGTCAACCTTCACAGATTGTAAGCCCATTGTAAGTGAGTTTTTTTATATCGAAGATGAGGTAACTATTCTAAGCGGGTAACATAGGCTTTGGTAGAGTTAGGCATTTTTTGTTGAAGTACAAATTCTTTAGTAAGTAAGTATTACAAATAATTTATTCAAGGTTAACGAAAACAATTTTGTGGAACTGTGGGTTTTTTCAAGCAGGAATTTCTCAGTTGCCCGGAATCTTGGCAATAGGCTCGCACAGCTTGAGACCACACGACCAACGAGACTGTCAAATCAATGGTATAATATTAAAAGGATAGTATATTTCTTGCATTTGAAGACATGTGACATCCACCAAACCGCACTGTGTCCGCGTGGTGGATTCCGGCCCACCCCCTCTCTCGCAGAGAGCAGCCCTGAGTCCAATCAGTGGGACCATTATAAGGGGAATTATGCTATTTACATACGTAGACAAACTCACGCCGTCTTCCCATGGGGGTAGGCAGAAACTATATAGAACGGATGTTACCATCCTTGCACCTTCTGTTGCTTCGTTTACGTTCATCCAACAGAGGCTTTAGTGTGAGTTTCTTTTAAGTATCCCGACTTTACGCATCGACCGCGTTCGGCGCTCCGATTGGCCCTTCACTGGCCTTCACTGATGAAGGGCCAATCGGAGCGTCGAACGTGGTCGATGCGTAAAGTCGAGATGGTTAAAAGAAACTCACACTAGGGCCTCTGAGGGCCTATTCTCGAGCCAGTCCGAAAGTAGTTCGATACTTCGGAGTGAACCCTACACCCGATTAATTAACTTTATCGGGCAAAAACACATCGGGTGTAAGGACAAACATCACATTTCGAGCCCCAAAGTAATATTATGTCCGTAAATGATTCTGTTCACTCCGGCTGGCGGGTTCGAATCGCAACCGGAGTTGAGTTGTGAACATCGGTGGCAAAAATGAAAATACTGATGACTTCACTTGATATCTTGATTTATTTGAACAATAATGTGTGATGAGTAATTCCACAATAACTGATTATGAATTTTTACACGGATTTTAATGAGAGCTCCGTTGATTGAAGCACGGTTTTTCTCTCTGACCATGGAGTACTAACCATAGATTATACAAAGTCTATTGACTAATATTGCTAGCATTGAACTAAGTTTTTATACAAAAATACAGATAAAAATATTATGATTATTAAAATGCAAAACCATGTTAATTTGCTTTAACAGATACGGAGTGTGAAACGCCGGTAACTTCATACGAAACTACGGATTTCGTGCTTTGGGAGTATAGACCTCCATGGTCATACAAGTACGCCGGTTGAGAGTATTACGCTATTATGCTGTTACTCCCTACTTAAATCATACACTTAAGCCGGTCAAAGATCACTTTATGTTCAATAAAATAAGCGTGTATATAGCTATATCGCAACATAGGTAGGTATCCATTTCTATGATCAATTACGAACACGCATAGAAGAATTCAAGGAAAAACAAAAGCTGACGTAAATTGTGGTGTTGCAATGGACAGATCGAGAGACACGATCGAATAGAATGCTTCTCGTAAGTAAGGGGTGCTATACACATGATCGGGTCGGCACATTCGATTCGGCATTAGGTATTTTTACCCGACTACCGCGAAGAAAAAGCAGGGTTATGATTTTGACCGGTATGTATATAAGTATGTATGTATGTATGTAAGTATGTTCATCTGTTCCCTTCTATCTTCTAAACCACTCATCACAATTTGACAAATGAGGTATCGTTAGAAGCGTCTTGATCGTCCGCTGGTTATAGGCCATGAGGCGTCACATTAAATTAAAAATGGCGCCCTCTAGAGGACATAAAGTCAGGAACTTAAATTTTTTTTTTATCTAATCGTACCATGTTGGGTATCAAATGAAAGGGCTTAATGAGCACATTTCAAAAATATATATTATAAAACCAAAAGAATTAAAAAAAAAATTAAGTAATAAAAACTATAACCCAACTACGACTAAAAAGATATAAACAAGACACCACAGACAGACAAATTAAAAATCCGGAGTCACACGTAATCTGTTCGATTTATGCCCTAACACGTGTGACTCCGGATTTTTAATTTGTCTGTCTGTGGTGTCTTTTTTATACCTTTTTAGTCGTAGTTGGGTTATAGTTTTTATTACTTAATTTTTTTTTTAACAAACATGTGAGTGACATTTACCTGGCGGTCTGTTGCGTGACTTCATTTTCACTAGGAAGTGGTAAAATACGGGCGTTTTGGGAGACTACGCTGACTTATTTAATTATAACGTTCAAAAAGTGCTGACTCGCAGCCTAATATGAATAAATGACCTTTGTTTTTTTAGCTAAGAAAAAAAGAAAATACATTTATTTAGCTCAGACTATAAGGCACACAACATATTCTGCAACTAATAAACAAAGCCGACCCGAAGCAATTACTACACATATTCGGTTTTCATTCGGTTCGTGCCGATCGGCAAACTTCTTTCGGCATCTACTCTCGCTTGATTATAGTCGGCTCGGTTTTATACAATTCGAACTGGACCAAGCGGCTTTTTCCTGAACTATATCTACAATGTTCGATGATGCCGCCGGCTGTGCCGAATCACACCGACCCGAACAAGTGTGTAACACACCTGAACGACGTCAGGGCCCTTGGGGTACAATAATCATACTTAGACAGGTGATGTGCAGGGCAGGTCAAGGTGATAGTTAACAGTTGCATCGCACATGATACAAAATCGCTTGACACAGAGACCTCCGCCGCGATTACTGTGCTGCTGTATGATTTATTATCTTGACGTCGAGTTCCAACGCGTAGAGCCGCCTAGACATCGAGTCCCGCCACGTCGAGTCATCTTGACGTCAAGTCCCGCCACGTCGAGTCGCGTTGACGTCTACTTCGAAAACTCCCGCTTTTATTCCCGCCTCGTTGAATCGTTGAAAAAGTCTCTTTTATTATCGCCACGTCTACTTAACCAATTTTAGGTGTACTTACGTGTAACCCAGTAACTGGGCTGTCGAGGTCAAATAAACAGTCACTCCATTTAAAATACTGGTATTCAGCTGCATCCGGTTAGACTGGAAGCCGACCCCAACATAGTTGGGAAAAGGCTAGGTAGATGATGATTGTGGATAGTACTCGTAAGTATAATAATACTTACTTAGGTAGGTACATTAAATTATTATGCATGAACTGTTTACCTCCTAGCAACTTTAAAGTGGGTGATAGACGTGCGTACTTAAAGTACGCGGTCTTTAAGTTCGTTACCTTACTCGGCTCGCCGTCGGTGATACACGTGAACCTTGCTCAAAATTTCATTGTCAAATTGGCTCGTGGTTCGCGGCGATGGCAGACAGGCGAGTAAGCTCGCCGAGCCATAAGTACGCGTACTTGCTCGCACGTCTACCCCGATTAATAATAATGATGATTTAAACCTTTTGATCCAGCCTGTCCCAACAACTTGCTGTCCCCCCGCCAGTGATGTCGCCCTAAGCCGAGGTTCGTACCCCACAGGGGGTGCCCTTAGCGAGCGCACACTTAATTTTAATTTAGAATAGTTTATATGCCCCTGGCTGGGGGCCCTGAGTGTAGAAGCTTAAGGCAGCCACAGGAAAGTCCGGTTAAGAAGTTATGATTTCCGAAATCACACTTCAAGAAGCCATAGTTAAAAAAAAAAAAAAAAAAATCGCACGTCTATTACCCCTTGAAAGTTTTAATTATTCATCTGTGAAAAGTGTTGTGGGCATGTTGTGGGCTACAGTAGGGCAGAGCCTCTCTTGATCAAGAGTTTGTTCAAAGCAGTACTTATAGCTTCGAATTAATGAACGTATACATAATGATACCTTTTAAAATAAATAGGTTGTTTATTTGGCCCCCCATCCCTCACTTGTATCTAACCTGCACCGTCTGTGTACAAGTGTGGGTGGCTCAGGAGACCCCGCTCTGCCCTATTACTGAAGTTACATATCTAATCGAGTTTATTATTATTATTTACACATATCTATCTATTTTTTATTTAAACATCTAGACACACTATAAAACTGATTTACAAGACGTCCTCGTAACATAAAGTCCAGTTGAAAACCAGCGTCAGGCACTAGTTGGCTGGCATTCATGCTGAACCTGGGCCTGTTTGGCGCAGCCGTGAGGCGTCAATACAATTTTTATGTTCTTTGTTTTTTGTGTAAATATTGTGTGCCTTACCTAGGTCAAATAAATTTATTTTCTTTCTTTCTTTCTTCTTACATAATAGTATAGTTTTTTATGTTGTTAAAAAATTAAAAATATTTTATTTGTAATATTGTACTTATAAATAGCTTCTGCTCGCAACTTCGTCTGCGTTTACCGGGATTAAAGTATCCTGTGTCCTAGATCAACCTGTGACCGAATGGTGGCCAAGGTTAGGCCAAAGAAACCAGGGCCGTCTAAAAGCGTTGGATTGATGATATCGTCAAACTCGTGGGGAACTCCCGGATGTGAGACACACGGAACTGGAAAATATAGCGGAACAAAAAGGGAAGGCCCATACCCAGCAGTGGGTGATTCCGGGCTGAAATGATGACGATGATGGTGTCCCAGGTCATGGTCAAACATGTGCCAAATTTCTTCCAAATCCGTTAAGCCGTTTTAGCGTGAAAGCGTAACAAACAAAACAACTTTCGCATTTTAATATTAGCTAGGAAGCAGTCCGTTGTTTCCATTTAATATAATTTCTATTTTAAGTTAGTCCGCCATTGTTATCCGGTAATGCTGGTAAAATTACACATACGTCTACATCGTATCCATAAAACAGGAAACTAAAGGAGGACAGAGACGTTTTAAACGATATTATTACGTGACGCTTACGTTGCGTTACGTACGTTGCGTGGCGCAACACTAGTAAGTAGGACTCGTTTACGTCACTAGTGGGGGGGCGCGATAATTTGTGGAGCATCATTGAGAATTGAATATCGATTTAATTATACATTTCGATTACACACAATTCAATTCCATATTTTCTTTTCGTAAACAAAGCAAAAGGAGTATTTGATGATCGAGCAGATGGCAATTATTATCACTTGCTTTAAAAACGGTGAAAGAAAACACAGTGACGAACTTTTGCCAGAGAGATATTTCTCGACGGCATGTGAAGCCAAGTCAGAGGCCCTTGGGCGGCTTTAAAACTCTGACACCTGGTTAGTCACTAACCACACCAAAGCTCTGTGCAAACACGCTCACACACACATTTACAACTATTTACAATGACACTACAATCAAATTAAGTGCACACAGGTTCACGAAACCGGCCTCACGTCACTGTTGACAGCGCTCTATCTTGTTTTATTATTTGGTCTGAGTTGATTACAGACAAAGATTGAGACTTGAAGTTCAACCTTCTTATTAAAAAATCCGGAGTAAAATTATGCTAAAACAGCTTTGGTTTCCATAGAAGCCAGTGAACGGTCACCCATTATCGGCTGTCCAAATACAGAGCGTTATTTGACACCTTTATATCAAATACTGGTCAAAATTACCGATTTTCATGACGCCCACTAAACTACACATTATGACGAAACTGCTTTCCTAGGAAAACAAAGCTTCCTTGAAAATTTTAGGTTAAACTGAAGTTAGTGTCAAATCATTTATTTCTAGTCGACCATTAAAAGGCACTTTTCATTTACAACAAAATAGATTTGATTCTAGTTGCCCCTTCCAAAAGGTACATAGATCTCTTTTTTATGTTTTAAAATATTCGATCTCAAGCGCTATTGCTGATCATGAAGTCCTGGGTTCGACTCCCGGATCGGGCAAAGTGTTACTCAGTTTTTCGGGTTCTGTACCCAAAGGGTAAAACGGGACCCTATTACTAAGGATACGCTGTCCGTCCGTCCGACCGTCCGACCGTCACTAGCCTTTATCTCAAGAACCGTGATAGTTAGACAGTTGAAATTTTCACAGACTGATGTATTTCTGTTGCCACTATAACAAAAAATACTAAAAAACAGAATAAAATAAATATTTAAGGGGACTCCGATACAACTAACGTGATTTTTTGCCGTTTTTATAGATAATGGTACGGAACCCTTTTTGCGCGAGTCCGACTCGCACTTGGCCGGTTTTTGTACTCGCATAAAGAATATTTCAACAAAGAAACAAAATGGTGCCACATAGCGGGGAAGTGTAAGCCCAAGCTTAGAGTGTAATTGTACTTTAATTAATATAGTTTATATTTAAGTATTTAGCATAACGCTAGTCTAGTCCATGTCCGGACACTCTGTATATACAACGAGTAACAGAATAAGCGCAAGACCTGAAAGTAGTTTGCTCAGAATCGGCTTCTGAATCAATTTCCGCAATTATTTATATTATGTTAATTATTCATGAAAAAATCTTTTATTTAACTGAAATTAGAACCACTGCGTCATAACAAGGTAATAAGATATTTAATTTAAGGAAATTTAATCCTTATCTCAAATGAATAAAGCCTACTTAAATGCATAACCAAATTTGTAATACGCTCATAACTATCCCTTGTGTGCGCGTTAAATAAAATACTTAATTTAAGGTGTGGTTAAATTAAATTAAATTACAGATATTATTTTAGTCTTATAATTTAATTGGGGTGTATGAGCTCTTGCGTTTATTCCGTTACGCGTTGTATACGTTTATATGGGAATTAATGGGAGTATGTTAGAAACAAAGATAACTAAACTAAACAAATAAACTAAGTAAATAAATAGTGATTAATGTCATGTTGGTGTCAAAGACCTCATGTAATATTCAAAGACACTCATTTCGTTTCTGATAAGTATTTGAGTTTTTCCGCGGCTTCGCCCGCGTGAATGTCGGCTATTATATACTAAAACCTTCCTCGAGAATCACTCTATCCATTGGTGAAAACAGCATGAAAATTGGTGCAGTAGTTTTTGAGTTTATCGCGAACAGACAGACAGACGCGGCGGAGGACTTTGTTTTATAATATGTAGTGAGGAAAATTTCGTGAGGAAAGTTTTGAGTATAAATGTGGATGGCTATAAGAGTAGGAGAAGACAAAAGAAACGATGGATGGAGTGTGTGAGAGATGATATGGCTTATAGGGAAGTACAGAAGAAAGTCACAAGATCTACGAATGATATCCGACCGCGATCGACTGCTTATCTGGCCAAATTTTACATTTGTAGGTACCTACATAAAATGAATAAACGAAATATTATGTGAGTAAATTCTTTGTGACACCATTTTAGAATTTCAATCAGGCAGGCGTCATTGAGCAATAACATAAGTTCATAGCTCCGGACTCGGGTTGGTGCCCTAGCCGGGCTATTTATAGCCCATGGGTACTACGAGTCCTTGGGACAACCTTTACTAACTACTTTAGTCGTCAAGTAACTTTGTGGTAAAAATGTAGGAAAACTTACGAATCTTCGTTGTAGATTAAATATAAACCTACATGGGCACTTATGGAACGTCAGAAGCTAAGGGCACGGTTCCAATAGGTCGTTTCCTAAGTAGAAGAGCCGGCAAGAATTTAGTATGTTAGATAGTAAATAACCTAACACCATACCTGTGTTCTCCTAAGGGTTAGGCAGTGGTGTAATAATACCCATTCCACGAACATTTCGCCAGTTGTATTTAATTCCTATGTAATAGGGGAACGATAAGCAGTGATAGCCTAGTGGTGTGACCGTCATAATACCAAGTCATAGATCTCGAGTTCAAACCCGACACACACCTCTGACATCGGATTCATGAGAGTATTGTATAAGTATCACTTGCTTTAAAATCGGTGAAGGAGGACCGATGCTTGAGAGATATTTCTCGACGGCCTACGAAGCCAAGTCAGAGGTCCTTAGGTGGCTTTAAAACTCTAACACTAGGGAGCCAAGTTTACTAATTTACAAACATGTCAATGGTCTCGCAATTATGAGTTTTTGACAGATTCTGTATGGCAAATCTGTCAATAACTTATCATTGTGAGACCATTTATAAGTTTGTAAATTAGTAGATTTGGCCCCCTGGTTAGTCATTAAACACACGAAAATAAGAAGAGAGGGGCGATTGCCAGCAGCAGGCACCTACAGAGAAACTCCGAATGCAAACTCCAATATCTCTTTGCAATAGCTCAGCATTCGATTGCAATCAAAAAGGTAGCGAGGTCCTAAAATTACTTTGCAAGAATTCATTAAACATACTAAAAAATGGGACTTAATTAAAGCAAGCAGTTTCAACACAAAAATTCTCAATTACATTGATACTGTAGATACAGTCAACTCGCAAGTAACACATGCAAAGACGGCTTACTGCTATTAATTAAGGCGAGGTCAATGTAGAATTGGAACTATTGAACGTGCAGTTGACCGTACAGTCGCATGTCCTTTCAAATCTCGTGAACAATACCACACAATACTACGAAAGTCATTGAAACTTTTACCTGAATTTAGTTCACAACATACGGCTTTTGTTTTAAATTGTTGCCTTGACTTGCCAGTTGTTGGTTGGGGCACAGATAATAATTATAATTGGATAATGTTTGCCGATCGCTTTATGTAGGTACTGAGCCTAAAATCTTTTTACCAAAAAAATCAACCGGCTTCCAAAAAAATAAAACATACGAACATAGAACCTCCCTTTTTGGAAGTCGGTTAAAAGCGCTCTTTACTAGCTGCGCCCCGCGGTTTCACCCGCGTAAGTCTCGATTCCGTGGGAATATCGGAATAAAAAGTATCCTATGTATGTCCTACAAGTCATAGTCTACCCATGCGCCAAATTTTCTCCTAAGTCTGTTCAATCGTTTTAGCGTGAAAGTTTAACAAACAAACTCACTTTTGCATTTATAATATTAGGGGTTATTCCACAAATCCCCATCAATGGGGATCCAAGGACAAATAGTTCACAAATCCCTATCTGATTTGTGAACTCTTATCCTCAAATCCCCATTGTTGGGGATTGTAAAAGGGGATTTGTGGAATAACCCAATATTAGTTAGGATTACAGTGACGATTTACCAGCGTATTTCCAGCGAAGCGAATTGTGAACGTGCTCTCCGCGGGTGCGAAGCGAGTTAGCCCCGACTACGCACCGTGTTCTCAGCGTTTCCACAATATTACACTCTCACTCTCTCTTGTTTACGTCAATCGCTCTCGATATGAAACCGCGGCGAACTCGTTGCGCACACTTGGCGTGCTTACTACGCACACGCAGCGAGAATCGCCTCACTGGAACCACGCTCGCAAATCGTTAGTGTGATATGGCCCTTATAGTTAAAATTTGGATTATCTGAATCTAAATAAATCGGTCGTGCATTATGTAATGTCTTGAGGAAAGTTTTCAATATGAATGAGTAGTGGAGAAGCAAAGAAACGATAGATGGATTTGGTTTCGCTGGGGTCCAGGGTTTTGATTCCCATTTCGGGCAGTGTAAATGTGTTTTTCGATCAGGAATTCGTCAGTAGCAGCCCGAAGTCTGGATATTTGCCCGGGCATAAGCTCGCATCCTATTTATGGGACATATATAAAACTGGCGAAATGTGAGTGTAAAATATCCCTTCGTGGGATACAGAGCCGTGATGTTATAAAGTATGTACCCATGTATATTATGATGGATTTCATAACAATATTTTAAATGAATTATAAATAATATTTTGCATGAAATTCTTATTTCGTTATACTTATGTCACGATAGGAAAGTCTATTTGTTTTGCATGCTTTCTCCTGTTAAAATCATTACTTAATAAAAAAAGTCAACTAAATAAAAAGGTAAGTATAAACAAGAATCACAGACAGACAATAAAAATCCGGAGTCAAACGTGTTAGGAATTAAATCTAAAATACGTGCGATTCCGGATTTTTAATTTGTCTGTCTATAAACTCAAAAACTATTGCACCAATTTTCATGCTGTTTTCACCAATGGGTAGAGTGGTTCTCGAGGAAGGTTTTAGTATATAATAAGAATAACCGACATCCACGCGGGCGAAGCCGCGGGCAAATTGCTAGTTTATAATATTCTTTAGTAGGTAGGTAAGTAGTATAGATATAGTCTGTTATTTTTATTTGTTACTGCAGAGAAAAGCACCGTTACAGTATTTTAACTCGGCAGTGACCTTGAAATAATTACCTACCACCGCTCTATACATAAACCTCCCGCGTCCGTGCGTAAACGCCGCGCATTCGATACTGTTGCGTATTGATAAAAACTGAGATTTCGAAGCGCGTTGTTTCGGCCGTTTTCTATGAAGATATAATACTGTTTATTATTTATACTGTGGCAAAAACCTCTTCTCATGCAGAAAAGGAACTAGCATTGATCACTATGCACTATCACTGCTTGTATGCGATTTCAAACGCGTATTTTTGAAACCCTGGCGCTATTTAGGAAAATATTGCCATGGTTACACAGCACAGGGTTTATCGAGGAGACACCACTGTAATTCAGTTGAGTCTTTTAGGATAAACTTAGAAAGCAATTCTTTTAAAATTAAATTTATAAATTGTATTGGTAAGTAGGTAGGTATATTTTCCGGAATTCAAACCCGTATCGGTGCTTAAAAATCCGACTGTCTAACCACTGAGTCATTACGATATCACGAAATTTTAATATTTACCAATATTTTATTTAGAATTTTATGTGGTAGTTTTATTTTTTATAGACTGTGGGTAGTTATAAACTTACTTAATTTAACGTTTTTTTAAAAACACAGTAGGTAAAAAAAATTGTATACCTACTTACCCGGAGTCGTAAAATAAGTACGGAATTGGTAACTATAGGCATAAAACAATTACTTTACACCGACATTTCAGCGTAATAATTACACTTTAACCACACAAGTAGCACTTACATAAAGAATTTAAAACGCAAGATACATAACTTACAAAATGCAAGCGAAACCGGTCGAATAGTTTATAATAGTTAGTAGGTACCTACACATATTCATGTTATACTAGTACGTAGGTACGCAAATTCTTGGTCATAGTAAGTACATCAAATCGTCAACTTACCTCCGCGATCCAGCCGGTATTTAAAAGACAAACATTTAAATTCCAAATAAAACGTACACTATAATTATTTTGTTAATTTTTCGTACACAAATTATCACTGAAAGACATACACAATGAAATTTTGACAGCTGTCAAATGCGCCACTAAGTAAAAAGGTTTTTTTTTTTCGAATCGAGGCAGCGACGCGTCTTCGCCGTTCGGCCAAGCAGCCGGACTAAAGTATCGTGTCCACTTTCGAATCTTGCGCTACGGTGTGCTACAAACTTGTAATGCAACTTAGAAAATACTTTCCCTATCTTATTTTAATGTAGGAACGTTTACAATCGCATGTTGACTGCACTTTTTAATGGCATAATTAACATTGTATGGTTTTAATAACAACTTTCAATGTGTTTTACGAATTGGACTTTGTTTTTTAGTACAGAAGGTTAGTTATTGTTTAAATAAGTATGTAGGTAGCAGATCCGTAAAGGTTTTGTGGTACCATCGTTAACACAGATATTTTTTATGTAAAATTATGTGAATTGAGCTATGATATAAGAGCCATGGATCCACCCTTAAGATGTGCTGTCAACCGAAATATAGAGAAACATAACATCACGCCTGTATCCCCCGAAGGCACAGGCAGGGTGTATAGGACAATAGGACACCCATATTTCGACAGTTATCAACATCTTCATCATTTCAGCCGAAAGACGTCCACTGCTGGACATAGGCTCCTCCAAGCGTCGCAACATCGACAGATCCTGTGCTTCTCGCATCCAGCAGATTACCAAGGAACATAATTATACTCACCTACGGCGAGGCAATTCCTTCACAAGGTCCTTGGTCAACCTAATGGGAGGCCGACCAATGCTGTGCTTTCGCCAGTTATGTTAAGATTTTAATAGGGGACGGCCCTATTGCCATAACCACAACGCACAAATCCAGACTCCGGGCTGTTACCGAGAAATGATGATAAAACTCAATAACACTGCCCGTCTTGGGTATCGATCACATAAATCATTCGCTCTTATATCCACTAGCTAGACCAATGAGCCAGTCTGTCAGTGGATTTTAGTGAAAAGAGGTTTTATATCGTTATGAATGAAAAACCAGAGACAGATGTTAAAACCAACCTATCATGCACAGAGTACATTTTTATCTATCATTTTCCCACTGTTGGGACACAGGCCTCCTCTCTGTGAGAGGCAGCGAGCCGTAATCCACGACGCGGGCCCAGTGCGGGTTGGTGGATGTCACATGTCTTTGAACTATCGGAAGTCGATACCTATAAAGGGAGTGTAAGTGGAATAAACTCCCTTTGAAATAAGATTAGACATTTAAATTAACCTTTTTTACAGTCCGTTCAACCGATTTTGACTTGTATTTCGTTGGTGGCATGACAAATGGCAGCTGCAGTAGACAGTTGGTATTGTGTAACCTTTTTTGCTTTTAAGGCCATCCAGCCTATGTCCTTCCCCAGGATGCCATCTATCTCCTTGCCAAATTTTGTCGAAATCCGTTTAGTGGTTTAGTCGTGAAAAGATAACATATAGACAGACAGAGTTACTTTCGAATTTATAATATTAGTATGGATAAGTTCATTCGAGGTTGACAAGATTAAAAGTCAAAACAATGTTGCAATGTAAATTGAGCTTTATTTTTAACATAAAATTAAGTTCATAATAATTTTCGTTATTCTTCCATTTATGGCTATTTTTACGGTACACAACTATCTACCATAGAAACTTGAAAATAGTATACTATAACAGAATACAAACATACATACATAAGTTCAGGCTGTCCTCCCCTGGGGGTAGGCAGAAACTACAGAACGCCACATTTATGAAATTGTGTGCCAAATAAATTGAGCGGAATTTAACCGCAGGTTAAGTCATAGAGCACCTCACAGTAGAGCTGGGTAGTATCTACCAGATAAATAAAATATATCAGAATTTATATGAAATTACAACTGTAAGATAAATTGACCAGAACTTATCTGGAGGGGTAAAACAGGCCTATAAAGTAGCTTATGTATATTATTATATTATAACCTTTCATTAGGGTTCCGTACCCAAAGGGTACCAAGGGGACCCTATTACTAATGCTCCACTGTCTGTCTGTCCGTCCGTCTGTCACAGGGCTGTATCTTTTGAACCAAAGAGAGACAATGAAATTTTTACACAGTGTGGCCGCTGTATTAACAAATTATAAAAACATAACCCTTCCTTGGCAGTCGGGTAAAAATAAATTAAAGTAAAAAATTAAAGGGGGTCCCCCATACAAAAAACGTGTTTCTTTTACTAAAGAATTAAAAAAATAAATGTAATGTTCAATATTGTACGGTGGTACGCAACCCTGCGCGTGCGCACTTGGTCGCTTTTTTTTAAGTACCCTCCTCACTCCCTTTTTCAATTTTAATCTTATGTACTTTCATTGTGTGTGTATTCAACGCAGATTTCTTCAAATATTTTTTATCGCATGAATCACAGTCGAAAGTCTTTCCAAAATGCTTTTGAGCCTTATGCCTGTTCAAAGCACTATTATTAGGGTAAGTCTTCCCACATAATTCACAAGCACATAACCTATTATTATGCTTGTCCATATGTAAATCAATATTCTTAAAGCTACGCTTACAGATATCACATTTTGTTTTACCAATATCAACATCTGCCTCGGGTTTGTGTTTTCGAAAAATATGTCGATTTACTGCTACTTTTTGGGTGAATTTTAGACCACAGATATCGCAAGGAAACTTCTTGATGCCTTTATGCTCATTCATGTGACGGTTAAGAGAAAATTTGCCTGAAAATATCTTTCCACATACTGGACATGGCATCCACGGGAGATTTTTGTTATGAACTTCCTTGACATGCTCTTTTTTCAAACGTGCATCATCAAATATCTTATAACAATACCTACACATAAATTGGTTGTCATGTTTTAGTCTATGTATCTTCATTCTCTTTGGGCAAGATAATCTGTGGTCGCAAACGTCACATTTATAAAGTTTTCCCTCGCCGTTATGTAATTTTAAATGGTCTCTAAGATGTCTTATATTTGAATATGATTTTTGACATATTTTACAATTAAATGGACGTAGTTTTTCATGGACCGTTCTGACATGGGCATTCAAATTCGATTGGTCGTTGAAAGACCAACCACAGAGTTCACATAATATTTTTTTATTAGTGCCAGCATGTACTTTTAAATGCTTAACTAAACTCTGATTGTACATAAATTCTTTTTCACACAAGTGGCATTTGTAGAATATTTCCTTAGTGTGAGAATTAAGATGATCTTTCAAAGAGTTTTTAGAAGCGAATTTTTTCGGGCAGAAACTGCAATTAAAACCTCCTGTGTGCAAATTGAGATGATTTTTTAAAGTTTCAAATGTTTTTAATTGTTTTGGGCAGTATTCACATTTGAAAACGACAGCATGGACCTCGTAAATGTGTTTGTTGATATCTTTATCTGTTTGGTACAATCCTCCGCAATCTTTGCAAGAGAATTGGGAGCCCGTGTCTGTATCCACCTGAATTGTCAGAGAACGGTAGATGTCTAGGGCTTTACCTGAAAAATAAATAAAATAGTACATTACTGTCGCGGCCAGCAGTGATGGACGATCGTTCGCCTCGGCCCACATACGTGAGTCCATTAATTCCTGATTGTGGTCAAGGCTTGTATAGTACTTTTCTCAAATAATGCGTGGAAATTCAAACTAAGTAAATTAAATCAAAATTGACGAACAACTATAATTTTTCATGCGCCAATATGTTCATTTGTTTCTTCTATAGTTAAAACAGTTCTATTTGCTAAGCTCTTTGTTTGCCGTGTGTTGAAGTAAAAAGTTCGTTCCATTTTTAAATAATACGACGGATAAGAGTTTTCATAGTAATTTATTTGGCCGCTAAACACGCCAGATATGGATTTTCATAGTTGTTCAAGCCAACTCCCAGCGCACACGCGCAACACATACAAACTGCCCGGCGGCGACACACACACATGCAGTTGCGCGCCCGCGGTCGAAGCGAGCGCCACGCGACAGTCTTTTATAAAACACGGGGTGTGAATCATAATTGTTCAAGTTCAAACATAAACTGAGCATGTTACCAATCTAAATCATTTTCAATAAACGAATTATATTAAGTACATCATACAATTTGGCGACCGTGACACGATTTTCTGTGCGGAAAGCACAGATACGAACGAGTACCTACAATCGAAGAATCTAGAAGCACTTGCGCGTGGCGAGGGTGATTAGCGGTTGGTGTTGGAATCTGGAATCCAGTGGCTTGGCAGCAGGTCGACTTCATACAAGGGAGGTTTGCCCGTTCCTTATTCCGCTCAATCCGAATCCTAACCCTATTTTTGTCCTACAATCCTAGGTTTCATCTGTGTGAATTTTGTTGCAAGTTAATGCTAAACTATCTACCTATCTGTAATTTCATTAACTGCGAATGCTAAACTATCTATCTGTAATCTAATTTCACTGCAAAACTATTGGAACTGGCTAAGAAAATAATAAGTTGACTTTGACTTGTTTGAGCACGTGGGAGTTTCTCGAATAAGATTGCCATGCATAACGGTTTTTTTCTCTTGCACGCTTGCTCTGCCTGGGAATTGACGCATAATTTCTGCAATTTCAGCTCGAAATATACCTACCTACGAGCCCTGTAGCAAATATACCTATTTCACTAACCTGCTACGGCGGCGGCGAGACGGGCGCGAGGGCCTAGGAGCCACGTGGTGGCCTCGTGTTGGGAGTGGTCTTAGCGGATAGTGCAGCTGTTTTATGGAGGTTTGCGTGGAGTGCAGGTATTTATAAATTGCATTTCTATTTGAACGTTTCCTCCGCATTATGTCTGACACGGAGGTTAAGGAATTGATTAGGAAACGAGCTTCATTAAAGGGTAGACTCACTACATTTAAAAATTACCTAGCAGAATTCCGTAAAGTTGAAGACGTTTCAACGCAACAAGTCAATGAGTTAAAAGTCCGTTTGAGCAAAATAGAAGTATTGTTTAATGAGTATGATACAATTCAAAGTAAGATTGAGCTTTTACAAGATGAAGTTTCAAGTGAATTTACTCAAGGAACCTCTGATGAACCTGAAAAAAGTTCAGAAAGAAATGTAACTGAAAACATATTTTATTTTGTAATTAGTTCTGCTCAAGAATTAATTGGAATTCAGGAAAGTAAAGATCCTTGTGAGAGTGTTAAGTCTCATAATAGTCAGGCATCATCTCACTGCTGTGGAAATAACTTCAAGAGTGTTAAGTTGCCCACTGTAAAACTACCAATTTTTGATGGAAATTACAATAAGTGGTTAGAATTCCATGACACATTCAACTCTCTTATTCATAACAATGTAGGGTTAAATGAGATTAATAAATTTCAGTATTTAAAAGCATCATTAACAGGGCAGGCAGGTTCTGTAATAGAATCACTTGAAATTTCCTCAAATAATTATGCGGTGGCCTGGAAATTGATATGTGATCGTTACAACAACAAACGGCAATTAGTTCATAATCATTTAAAATCATTATTTAATATTCCCACTGTAAAGGATTCTGAAAAATCTCTAAGACTGGTAATTGATCACATTTCAAAACATCTTCGAGCATTAAATAGTTTAGAGGAAAAAACTGATAATTGGGATACATTGATTATTTTTATGTTCAGTCAAAAGTTAGATAATGTAACAAGTACTAAATGGGAAGAACATAGGAATGGCATAATGGACAATCCCACATTAGTAGACTTCTTTGACTTCTTGAGAAGTAGGGCTGATGTGTTAGAAATGGTGAGTGCCGGTGTCAGTGATAAACCTCGTAAAGAAAATGAAAAGTCAGACAAATCTGTTGATAAACAACATAAAACGTTTGTTGCTGCTGCTTGTGACACTAAAGAAGTAAAATCAAAGCCTCATCCATGCCTTATTTGTGCGGGAGATCATGTAATATATTATTGTGAAAAATTTAATGGCATGTCACTGGAGGACAGGAACGCACAAGTTGCTAAATTAAGAATTTGCCTAAACTGTTTACGGAGTGGTCATTTTGCTCATCAGTGCAAGTATGGTCCATGTAGATTTTGCAAGCGCAAACATAATACCTTACTTCACAAAGCAAATGTGTCCACACCAATTACTGTAGAAAATAGTCCTAGTACTAGTAAAACCTGTAATCCTATTGTACTATCATCCTGTATTGAGAACCAAGTTCTACTATCAACAGCAATAGTAAAATTGCATGTAAATAATAAATGCCATGAAATACGGTGCCTGTTGGACTGTGGCAGTCAATCATCATTCATCTCTGCATCACTAAAAGCTAAGCTATGTATAAAAAGTGATACTATAAATTCAATTTCTGTAACGGGCATAAATAATATGTCATTTTCTGCTCTGGAGTGCTGTAATCTCACTGTAAAGTCATGCACTAGTTCTTACTGTAAAGATATAAAATTGTTTGTTATCCCACAAATAACAAGCATCATACCTAGTTCTAAAGTTGATGTAGATACACTAGATATACCAAAAAATATCACACTTGCAGATCCTACATTTTATAACCCCTCAACAGTAGATATGTTGTTGGGAGCTGATATTTTTTGGGATGTCATTTGCCCTACCAATCAGATTAAATTGGGAAACAATAAACCTGTATTACAAAACTCCCAGTTTGGTTGGTTGGTGGTAGGGCCTATCATGTGTCCAATAACTGTACCTAATAGGGAAATATGCTGTAATTTCAGTCAAGCTATACAAAATCAACTGAAGCAGTTCTGGGAGCTAGAGGAGCTACCAGACAAACCGAAGCTCACCTTGGAGGAACAAGCCTGCGAGGAACACTTCAAGCAACATACACGCCGCATGGAAGATGGCCGGTTTTGTGTCACGTTGCCTTTACGTGATAATCCTCAATTGTTAGGAAATTCATATCCTAGAGCAAAGCATTGTCTTGATTCTCTACAAAAGAGATTTAAAAGGCAACCTGACATAAAAGAGCAGTATGTGAGTTTTATTAATGAATATGCTAACCTTGCCCATTTGACTGTAATTGAGCCACCTGAAGTCGTCAATCTATTGCCACATCACCCTGTTATTAAAGAACAGAGTGAAACGACAAAGTGTCGTGTAGTTTTCAATGCGTCATCAAAAACGGATTCAGGTGTATCTTTAAATGATTTGCTTATGGTTGGGCCCACTGTGCAGGATGACATTTTCTCCATACTAATTAGATTTAGACAACACACATATATTATTACTGGAGATATAGAGAAAATGTATCGTCAAATTTTATTAGAGGAATCTCAACGCTATTTGCAAGTGATACTGTGGCGTGAGGATGAAAATCAGCCGATGAAGTACTTACAACTCAATACTGTAACATATGGTACCTCATCGGCACCTTTCCTCAGCACAAGATGTTTAGTTGAGTTGAGTCAGGAATGTAATGATCCGGAAATTAAAGAAATAATGTTACATGACTTTTATGTCGATGATTTAATTTCGGGATGCAATGATGAGTCAATGCTTGTTAAAATTTATCAGAGCATAGTAGAAAAACTTGAGTCAGCTTGTCTTCCTCTTAGAAAAATCAAAAGTAACTCCACTCAATTTATAAATTCTATTTTAAACACAACCAGCTGTAATCAAGATAATTTTAAAATAATATCATCCCCAAGTCAGGCATTAGGAATAGAATGGAACCCTAATACTGACAACATTCTTATAGTTTCTTCTAAATTGCAAGATTGTAACGATGGAATGCCATTCACTAAGCGTTCCATTCTATCTATAACTTCTAGCTTTTTTGATCCATTGGGTTTGATCAGCTGTTGTATTATTGCATGTAAAATGATTTTACAAAATCTATGGACTCTGAAATTAGGCTGGGATGATGAAATACCTATGGAGGTACATAATTTATGGAAGAAATTCATTGATAATGTTCACCACTTGCAAACTATTGAGATACCTCGACACGCCGGTTGTGGTAATCCTGTAAGAGTAGAATTACATTCTTTTTCTGATGCTAGCATGAAAGCTTATGCCGGCTGCATATACATGAAGTCAACTGATGCTCTAGGCAACTGTACCGTGAAACTATTATGTGCCAGAGCAAAGGTGGCGCCACTGAAGACTACAACTATACCCAGGTTGGAGTTATGCGGTGCTCTTCTAGTAGCACGACTATGTAATAAAGTTGCTAAATCACTGCGTTGTGAAATAGCCTGTAAAACTTTTTGGTCAGATTCTAAGATTGTACTGGGTTGGTTGTGCACGCCTTCATTAAAATTGGAAACTTTTGTAGCACACAGAGTCGTATCTATTCTTGAATTATGTAATAACTGTAAGTGGCTGTATGTCCCCACATCACAAAACCCTGCGGATCTAGCATCTCGAGGTGTGAATCCAAAGGAGTTACAATTATTGTCATTGTGGTGGCAGGGACCTACATTCATACAAGAAGGGGAGGAACGTTGGCCATGCCAAAGTACTCAGATAACCCACACAGAAATACCTGAGGTACTTGTCAACACTTCATGTGTTGACATGTCACAATCAGATAATTTGGTTATTGATATAACTAAATATTCCAGTTTTTCAAAATTACGTCGTATTGTGTCTTATATAATCCGATTCTATAATAATACTAAAAATGTTAACAATCAAACTAAAGGCAATTTAACTGTAGAAGAATTAGCAACAGCCGAAAGTAAGCTGGTGTACCTTTCTCAACAAGAAAGCTTTCCTAAGTTTGAAACACAATGTAAAACAGCTCCACTATTAAGTTTGACACCATTTATTGATGATAAGGGTTTGATAAGGGTTGGAGGTCGTCTGGAAAACTCAACATTTGATTATGAGAAACGGCATCCAATTATTATAGATTCTAAGCATCACTTGTCAAGGCTAATTTTCCATTATTTTCATGTAAAACATATGCATGCGGGTCCTCAACTGCTCCTTTCACTTATAAGAGAAAATTACTGGCCTATTAAAGGCAGAGCTTTAGCGAGGCAGACATATAGGAATTGTACTATTTGCACTCGAATGAATGGAGTAGTTGCTAAGCAAATAATGGGAAATTTGCCATCTGGTAGGTTAACTCCGGGCTATCCTTTTGAAATCACTGCCACGGATTTTGCAGGACCATTCCTGATAAATGATAGAAAGGGACGCGGATCTAGACTGATTAAATGTTATCTATGTATATTCGTATGTTTTAAAGTTAAGGCTGTACATCTAGAACTGGTTGGTGACCTCAGTACAGAGGCTTTTATTCTAGCATTACGTAGATTTATTAGTAGGAAAGGCAAACCCCGAGAAATTTGGTGTGACAATGGCTCCAACTTTGTCGGGGCTCACCGTCAATTAGGAATTTTTGTGGAATCTAGCTGGACCTCTGTGTCAGAACCTTTTGCAGAGGAAGGCATTAAATTTAAATTCTCACCTGCATATTCTCCTAATTTCGGCGGACTCCATGAAGCAGCTGTAAAATCTGCAAAATATCATATGAAAAGGGCCTTGGGTAGTTCCCATCTGACTTATGAAGAACTTGCAACTCTATTCACTCAGATTGAGGCAATACTCAACTCACGGCCCCTTTCCCCTATATCTTCCGATCCTCACGACCTGTCTCCTCTTACCCCAGGGCACTTCCTGATTGGAAGAACGATGACGTCACTGCCAGCACCAGACCTGATGGAAGTCAACCCAAGCCGCCTGCATCGCTATGCGAGGATTGAGCAAGCCCGACAAAATTTCTGGGCCAGGTGGACCCGGGAGTACGTCTGCGAGCTACAGCAGCGCACCAAGTGGCAGAAGCGCCAATCAGATATAAAACCTGGCCAGCTAGTCCTGATTAAGGAAGAGATGTCCCCACCATTGAAGTGGCCCTTGGGACGAATAGAAGCTATATATCCAGGGTCGGATGGAGCATGCAGAGTTGCTGACATCAAAACCACAAGAGGCACACTACGTAGAGCTGTAAATCGTATATGTCCACTCATGGAAGCTTGAAAATGAAGTTTCAAGGCGCCGGAGGATGTTCAAGCCAACTCCCAGCGCACACGCGCAACACATACAAACTGCCCGGCGGCGACACACACACATGCAGTTGCGCGCCCGCGGTCGAAGCGAGCGCCACGCGACAGTCTTTTATAAAACACGGGGTGTGAATCATAATTGTTCAAGTTCAAACATAAACTGAGCATGTTACCAATCTAAATCATTTTCAATAAACGAATTATATTAAGTACATCATACAATAGTAACTTTGCTGGCCGCATCGTCACTTGTTTTTGACCAGTACAGCAAATTTGATTTATCTCGAAGAAGGTTGTCAAAATAATACTCGAATTTCCAAGCATGTTTGAGAAAAATACATTTAAGACAAAAAGCATCACACGTGAGGGACTCGTGGCTAAACAATAACAGCGGCTCGCGTCGACCGAAGGTAAAGCTACAGTTGCCGCGGTCGGTTCTTGGATCCCTCCGGTGTTTAGTACACACACATTCTACCAGTTATGTTTAAGTACCATGTAATAGGGGGCGAGCTTATTGATACTAACATAATTTCATAACGAAAAAAAAAAAAATTGAATGAAACTTACTTTGTTCCTTATTTTTAGTTATTTTTTCTCTATTCCGTAAAGTTCTCTTTGGTATTTCTGACCTTTTTTCCGATCCATTTTCGTTTGTATTTTTTACTACATTAACTAAATCAGTAACTGGTTGATTTTCTGTAGAAACACAAAAATAAAATATAGAAAATTTATTATTAAACCCATAACAAAACATCACGCCTGTATCCCCCAAAATGAATCCGAAAACTCAGAGGTGCGTGGCTCGGGTTCGAACTCGAGACCTATGACTTGGCAGTCTGACGGTCACACCACTAGGCTATCACTGCTCTTTTAGTCATTACAAACGAAGGATAATACACCTATATCTAAGGAATACATTCTTGAAGCGTCTCCGCACACGGGCCACCGGCCACAACCACAAAACGCCGCCGCCCGGCCATATTTCCTGTAGTTTTCATACATTTTATATGGACTTGCCGCACACGGGCCACACGCCAGTTTTCAGCCATAAACGCCGCGGCGATTGTGGCTGAAAACTACAGGACTACGGATGATCGCGCCATCAAGCGTTATGGCACCAGAACTGGAGAGACTGCCGAAAACTCAGAACTTATATTCAGTTTTGGTTCACCTGATTCTCAAGCCATCATTCTCCAGCTTATGGTGTCTCAGAAACGTCTTTTTTCAGTTATGTTTACGAGTAAGTACCATTTAATAGGGGGCGAGTTTATTGCTGCTAACATAATTACGAAATGAAAAAAAAAAACAAGAAAAAAACTTACTTTGTTCCTTATTTTTAGTTATTTTTTCTCTATTCCGTAAAGTTCTCTTTGGTATTTCTGACTTTTTTTCCGATCCATTTTCGTTTGTATTTTTTACTACATTAACTACGTCAGTTATTGGATGAATTTCTGTAAAAAAAAAAAATTTTTTTTTTATTATTAAACCCATAGTAAAATATCACTCCTGTATTCCCCAAAATGAATCCGAAACACACAACCCCGAAAAAAAGAAGTCATAGTCCGTGGCCCGGCCTGCTAGTTGGCCGTTGCGACCAAGTGCGCGATTCGTATCAGTTTCTATAGTTTACCTGAGACCTTAGTGCGAGTTTCTTGTCGCTGCGACCACTGGTCGTGGTTGATATTGATATAAGTACTGGATTTGTTCAAATTGATGTGTGGCCTGCTGTACCACCACATTTCGCCAAATTATTAAAACATTGTCAAACTACGCACCTTTTTTAACTTTTCCAATTGGGTTTTCGATATCAACCTCTATACTACATTCTGAAAAAGAATAGATCGTACAATATCTCGAAATTAAAATTATCCCTATAAC
Organism: Lithophane leautieri; assembly: GCA_949152455.1. Taxonomy (NCBI): domain Eukaryota; kingdom Metazoa; phylum Arthropoda; class Insecta; order Lepidoptera; family Noctuidae; genus Lithophane; species Lithophane leautieri. The sequence continues at coordinate 2,041,761 of OX424486.1, forward strand.
TATAAAAGTAAACTAAGTGAATTAGGCTATGTGAAAAATGTTTTGTATAGTACCTACAGTCCAGCCGCCGAGAAAATGCGTTTGACATCTGTCAGTTTCGTACTAACGACAATGGGCCATCATAACACAAAAACTTGACACTTGTTCAACGCGTGTTTAATGTCAGTTTTACGTCAAACGCCATACAGAAATGTCATGTTTAAACATTTTTCCTCCGCACTTTTTCTCATAACACATCTGACATTGGCAGAATTGTCGAGATCGACTCGGCATCATTGCCATAAATAAAAATAGAATTGAATAGAATATAATAGTCATGTTTAAAAGGTGTTTAGGTTAAACAACTGATAAACACGGTTTTGTGGTAGGGTAAGTGTTTAGCGAATTTGATCATTATTACTACTAGAAATTGTCCAATCCAACTGACAGGTGTCACGCTCGCATTCTCTCGACAGTCAGACTATAGTATAGTCTGACTGTCGAGAGAATGTGATTATCACGCCTATAATCACTATAGGCGTGATTATGGCACATAGTTTTAGAAAAGTTCGTCTTTGTAGGGTGTTGTCTCTGACACTTATAGATAAACCTATGTAAGTCTCTTTCTAAAACTCGATGTGTCATATTTACGTCCGGGTACTGTGTGATTGTTACACGGGAAAGTTAACTTTACCTTTTTTAACATCCAGTGGAAGCTTTTCATCTGTCTGTATGAAATCATCTGCAAAGTGAAAAAAAAAAAAACATTAAAGTCACTTAAAATACTTTACACAACGTAAAGCGCCTGTCTGCGTTCGAACCTACAACCTACAAGTCGTAAGTCACGGACTTTACCACTGGGCCATCATTGCTCACTGGTCCATTACTACTCACTGGGCCATCACTGCTCACTGGTCCATTACTACTCACTGGGCCATCACTGCTCACTGGTCCATTACTACTCACTGGGCCATCACTGCTCACTGGTCCATTACTACTCACTGGGCCATCACTGCTCACTGGGCCATCACTTCTCACTGGTCCATTACTACTCACTGGGCCACCATTGCTCACTGGGTCATCGCAGCTCACTGGATGACTGGGCCACCACTGCTCACTGGGCCATTACTGCTCACTGGGCCATTACTGCTCACTGGGCCATCACTGCTCACTGGGCCATCACTGCTCACTGGGCCATCACTGCTCACTGGGCCATTACTGCTCACTGGGCCATCACTGCTCACTGGGTCATCACTACTCACTGAGCCATCACTGCTCACTGGGCCATTACTACTCACTGAGCCATCACTGCTCACTGGTCCATTACTACTCACTGAGCCATCACTGCTCACTGGTCCATTACTGCTCACTGGGCCATTACTACTCACTGAGCCATCACTGCTCACTGGTCCATTACTGCTCACTGGGCCATTACTGCTCACTGGGCCATCACTGCTCACTGGGTCATCACTACTCACTGAGCCATCACTGTTCACTGGGCCATCACTGCTCACTGGGCCATCACTGCTCACTGGGCCATTACTACTCACTGAGCCATCACTGCTCACTGGGCCATCACTGCTCACTGGGCCACCACTGCTCACTGGGCCATTACTACTCACTGAGCCATCACTGCTCACTGGGCCATCACTGCTCACTGGGCCATCACTGCTCACTGGGCCATTACTGCTCACTGGGCCATCACTGCTCACTGGGTCATCACTACTCACTGAGCCATCACTGCTCACTGGGCCATCACTGCTCACTGGGCCATTACTACTCACTGAGCCATCACTGCTCACTGGGCCATCACTGCTCACTGGGCCACCACTGCTCACTGGGCCATTACTGCTCACTGGGTCATCACTGCTCACTGAGCCATCACTGCTCACTGGGCCATTACTACTCACTGAGCCATCACTGCTCACTGGGCCATCACTGCTCACTGGGCCACCACTGCTCACTGGGCCATTACTGCTCACTGGGTCATCACTGCTCACTGAGCCATCACTGCTCACTGGGCCATTACTACTCACTGGGCCACCATTGCTCACTGGACCATCACTGCTCACTGGGCCATTACTGCTCACTGGGCCATCACTGCTCACTGGGCCATTACTGCTCACTGGGCCATCAGTGCTCACTGGGCCATCACTGCTCACTGGGCCATTACTGCTCACTGGGCCATCAGTGCTCACTGGGCCATCACTGCTCACTGGGCCATTACTGCTCACTGGGCCATTACTGCTCACTGGGCCACCACTGCTTAGAGACTAGAATACCACTTAATTCAATGAGCTTTTATTAAATGCTTACCATTACAAAAATCACTTTCATCATTTTCTCCTTCTGACTTTATATCACATATACTAACAAATTTTTCATCTGCAAAAGAAAATATACACAACATAATTATTGGTTAACAAGAAGTGCACCCAATGGGATATCTCATCGGCAAAATGTAGTTTCATACAAACTTCCAGCCCCTATTTAACACTAATGAGGAATAATTTTCAAAAATCCTTTGTTAGTGCTCACCTTTGTTAAGGAACTCTTGTGCAAAAATTCATACTTCTAATACCCAGCAGTTTAAGCTTTACATTGTCTACCAATGAGTGAATGAAAGAATAATATTTATCACTTGCTTTAAAAATGGTGAAGGAAAACATTGTGAGGAAACCGGCATGCCAAAGAGATATTTCTCGACGGCATGTGAAGCCAAGTCAGAGGCCTTGGGCGGCTTTAAAACTCTGACACCAGGTTAGTCACTAACCGCACGAAAAAGAAAGAAAGATGCTTTGAAAGTTTTGGAAAGGGATATTTCCCTTGCTTGTAGCAGGCATAGAGTAGTTTTTTTTTCCTTGTTTATCTTGCCATTGGGCAGGCATAGAGTTGAAACAGTTTTTTTATGTCTTATTTGCCTTTTTTTTGTTGTTGTGGTTAACCTCCATCTTGGGAAAAAGGAGGGTTATGTCGGACCCCTAACAACTAAAATTCCACTGTTCCTACTACCATGAGTCGGGGGCCCAGGAGATACATACTTCTATACCTCTGGGCTCAAAGGGTGTATAGCACAATGCCAAGAATGTGCTATACGCCCTTTGAGCCCAGAGGTATTGACTTGTGCATTCGCCACAGATTTGAATAAATATCAAGAACCAAATTTAAGTATGTATAAAATAAAAAACTTACTATTACAATAGCAATTGAACTTCTGTTCACACATAAGCACTTGGTTCTTGAATTCAGTTGCATCTCGCAGCTTTAAGATACAGTTATCACATATTGTGTAGCTTGCTTCTAGTGGCACCGGTTGAGTTGAAATCTGAAACATTTGGGTGATCAAGATAAAAAAAGAAATGAGCGAACCTTACAGTAGTCGCATATGATGTGTAACATCTGTGTTGGTACCATCTGACGGCCAACTCTAGAACTGCGCGCACTTCCCCGGCCTTCCATGTTCCTGTTACACTCTTCCGTACCTTTTATTTTGGATCAACATATTTAAAAACCCTATAAGGGGCGAATTCGACCAAACTTTTATTCCTAGTATAAGTCTAATCCAGCAAGTAAATATTAAATTTTTGACAGATTTTCTATACATAAACTGTCCGATGTCAATTATATTCTCCAAATAAAAGTTATCTGGCTTTGGTTAAATCAACCCTAAATTGTGTAACAGTTACCAGCAGGATTAAGACTTGTTTTAATACATTTGGTATACCCAAACTAATTAAATATTTACATAAATAAGTACAGGTACTATAAAATGGACAGTTCAAATATTATCATTATGGAAGTGTGGGTTGTCGGTTTTATAAATTTTAGATGAAGATATTTGTTGCTGTACCAAGTTTTTAGACTTCAATTGAAGAGAAGTCAAGTCAGTGATACATAAAAACTCTGACAGCAGGTTAGTTACATAAAAAGCAAGAAGTCTTTCATTCAAAATTTCTGATTAAATTTATAACAATAATCTCGAAAGCAGAGGACCCTGGCTCAAAAATAAGCACTACGACCAATTTATAACCCACAACCTGTGTTGTCTGTGACTTTCTGCATGTATTTTGTATTTTATCATTTTTTAGTAAGAAAATCCCGGGTGAAAGTAGTCTATGTCCTCGCCAAGGTCCCAGGCTACCTATTTGTCAAATTTCATACAGTTACTTTGCATTTAAACTATTATTAGAAAGGGGGTGTCTACTGAGATGACGACTAATAAGTGATTTATGGAAGAAGACATGCTGCGCCGACTACTAGTACTTACATTGGGAATAAGGGCAGGAGAAAGATGATTAGCCGAGCATTTTTCTCTCCTTTACTTTGTATACGTATTAAACATTCGATAAGGAAGTAATTAGACACAATAATACTTACAAAGATCCCCAAAGTTTCACGTAACATAGTCTCGTATGTTTCGACATCATTTTTACCTTGTAACGATAAATTGAGGCTCTTGAAGTGGCCATCGGCGTGACAACAACGACATAATGTACTTAGATTCCATATTTCAGACATTATTTATTGAAAAAGCATTGGAATTTTCAGGTTTTTCAGTAGTTTTTTTTTTTTAAGCAATCTGCCAGCTGATCTGAGGTCTGACACTGACAGACAGCTTAGGGATGGGTCATTTTCTCTTTGCCAACGAAAAAAGATTAGTCGATTAAAAATCTATTCTCAAACTCGATGTGTTACGTTCGTTTATACAATGTCACCCATGGACCATGGGCATGTGACCGCCCGCATTTTTCTGAATATTTATGAAAAATGATAGAAAATTAACTTAGAAAGGGGGTTTATGTGTGTTTTTGACCTTGTGTTTATGTAAACAAAGTCAAAAACTCTTTTTACTACTCTTTAATTTTTGCCATATCTCCAATGTTGGCGCTTCGATTTAGATTCTGTTTATTATTTCTTCAAGTCAATTCATTTTCTTTCCGAAATTCAATTTATATTACGTTTTTCTGCAATTTGCAGGTCAGTATCAGGTTGTATGTTGATCTAAATATGATTCGCGGCCGTATCAAATATTTATATATATATAGAAAAATCAATAAAACTCTCTACGTTCATATGATCCTATTGAATGACTGGTTCATGAAAGTATGACATTTTGAGGCCAATTCTAACGGAGTTGTATTGCTGATTATGCGCTCTGTTTTATAGCATGGACCCCTTGGAGCCCATTTTAATGATGGGTTCAATATTTTAAGAATCAGCAATACCCATATTCGTTACGGTTTCGAATAATATTTTAGTCAACATACAACCTCTGACTTGCAAATTGTAAAAAACGTAATATATATTGAATTTTGCGGGCTACGTTAGTGGATCTGAGCACCAAAATCTCTTTCATAAAAACCTTTCACATTCAAGTTGCAATCTGTCGAACTTGTCAAAAATGTTGGTAAATCGATGGTATTTTAGACAGATTGCGAATGCGATGCGAATGTCAACGTTCTTAGGTGTAAGTAACCGTACGTTTGGACTGGCGAAACGTTCAAGACAAAACATGTTGAAATCTCTATTTTCTGTCAAAGTTCCATACAATTTTCGACAGGAACTAGATTTCAACATGTTTTGTCTTGAATGTTTCGCCAGTGCAAACGCACGGTAAAGCAGGTGACTAAAAACAAAAACACGTTTCGTTCAAAACTTGTTTTTATTACATTTTAACTATTCGCAAAAGCGATGTACATTCTGCTATGGACTTCGTATTATAATGTAGTATTTAGTGGCATATAATTAAAGGCGTACTTAAATTATTAAAACATTTACATAACAATAATATTTACAAGATATACAACTCGATTCAATTTTAAAATATCGAAAATCGACTAGATAGTCGATTATCAAAAACCGACGAGATTTTAAAGTAATACAAAGATATTTTAACAACAATAATAACAAACTAGATAAGATAGGTAGTATATTATAAAAATTATTTGAGAAAAGAACTTAGCTATAAGTACCACTAAAGACGACGCGACAGATATTGTTTTAGCAGCGTGAATGCAAAATATTGGAATTAATTCCAGCTGCTTCTTAACGACCATGTGACCGCGTTTCCTTTAAGTAGTTCTAATAGAGAGTATATATTTTAAATACATAAAGGCTTATTGGAGTGTGCTTGACATCTTTTTGACGATTTTAAGATGGGCAGGTCCAGAAGCAGACTGTGTTGCCAGGTTATCTGATTGATATCTGGCAACCTCGACTTCACAATACAACAGCCGAGACTTTATTATTTTTAAAATCGCCAGCACACTCGAGAATTATAATATTAATCATTTTATTGTACTTAGTTTCAAGAATATAATTTTATTGTTATTTATTTATTTTATCGTAAGACATTAACATTATAGACATTATTTACACTTTAGCCGCCAGTATTTGTAAAGATTCGATTTCCTAGAACAGAGGTTTCGTCATATTATATCGGTCGTCATAACAATCCGTCATTTTACCAGTATGTGGCATTAAGGTGCAAGGGCGGATCCAAGGGGGAGGGGGACATAGGGGCACGTGCGACCTCCAAAACCGTTTATTTAAAATAAATCGAATCATCTGAATGGACTGGCCTGAATGCATATCTATCAAGACATTGCTTAAATAATGAATGCTGAAGCAGTAGGCTACATACAATAACTTTATTTGAAATAAAAATGAATCCCAAGAACAGCATAGTGCAATACAAGATAATAATATGGAAGACAAGTCTTATCTGACTGGCCCATGTGCCCCTCCCAGAAATAAATCCTGGATCCGCCCGTGTGACTGACACTGACATGGTCACCATCGGGGATTTTAATTTCCAAGCAGCATTCCCGAAGCGCATGATTTTCTTTGGTAAACATATGCCATGGTAAAACTGACTGTGCTTGGTTCGCAGCACGAACATTTATTGCTCGGTTCCAATAAACGAAAACGAATCGTTTTGCTTACTAATAGTAGCATTTTTTATTGCCAAACTGGGCAAATAAATAGATTCGTCAAGTAATTTTACCAGTAGTAAGTACTAGCATATGGGAGGGTCTACTATGCAAAGCTATGAGGTCTTTGCTTCATTAGGGCCAGCGCACATCTGGCGAGGCCCAGCGCAGCGCATTCGTCACTGCCAATCAAATATCGACCCTATATCAGTTGAGATAAAGTTGAAAATAAATAAACTTGCATTAACTCGAGAGCGCGTTTATGCGGAAAGAGGCGCGAGTCTCAGGTTATTTATTCTCAACTTTATTTTTAGACTCGTAACGTTGATATTTGTGTGACAGTGAAAAATGCTCTGCGCTGCGTCCCTCCTTATGTGCGCCAGCTCTTAATGGTAAAGACAGTAAAAGGACTGGTATTCAGCTGCATTTGTTAAGACTGCAAGCCGACCGTTGCAACACAGTAGGGAATAATGTAAGCAGCTATATTTTAAATGGATAGAATATCGACATTTTACAATAGAAGTCTCTTGACTAAGCAACTATACAAATAAGGCATCTACATATTTATTTTCTTTTACATTATGTATATTCAACTACTAAAAAACTGGTGTTTTTTCAAATTGTATAGAAGAGTTTTTGAAAGGTCTTCATAAGACATTTTTGTATTGTTAAAATACTTTTTTACAGGTTCAGTCGAAATGGAGACTTAGGGCCGGCGCATATCTGGCGAGGCACAGCGCAGCGCATTCGTCACTGCCAAACAAATATCGACCTTGCGTAAGTTAAAATAAAGTTGAAAATAAATAAAGCTCCATTGGCTCGAGAGAGCGTCTAAGCGGAAAGAAGCGCGCGTGTCAGGTTATTTATTTGCAACTTTATTTTTATGCACGCAACGTTGATATTTGTTTGACAGTGACAATTGCGCCGCGCTGCACCTCGCCAGGTGTGCGCCGGCCCTTATGGTACGTTTTTGGATCGATGTAAATGAATACTATCTTGTTTTTGATCGAAAATATTTCTGGTATTAAAATATTGTACACTGGACTTTGCCTCGCGGCTCCGCCCGCGTGGATGTCGGAAAATGTCCCACGGGAATGTACTACCAGGATTAAAAGTACCCTATAAGTTAATACAGATTATAAAAAAATTGTGTGCCAAATTTCATTCAAATCCGTTCAGCCGTTTTTGGGCTAATCTGGAACATACATTCAGAAAAACGGTCAAAAATTAAAAAAAACCTATACTTTCGGCATCAGACTCGTTCCCTCACCTCCTAGCAATTACAAAAATATAGGTAAGCAATATAAGCAAAAGGGAAGATGACGAAAGTATTTTTATCTCACAAAGCGACGCGCGCTTTACTTGTGGTTACCAAGTGTAAAAACATGTTTTGAATGTGTGCGTAAGCCTAAGCGATATCGTCCGAGACAATTGCGATGTCGGAAGTGTGTGTGTGCGTGGATGTGTTATGTGCTGACGGTACTCGTCATTCACCGCGTGGTTGTATACTTAGTTAACACAAATAAAGCGCGCGTCGGCTTGTGAAACAAAAATGCCCTTATTTTTGTGTTTAATCTTACTTGTCGAATATCAGAAATATTTTCTTGTAATGCACATAACAACGTCGCTTATTAATTAAAATATAATCGATGTTATTACAATCATTGCTGAGATTCGTTAGTATAAATAATTTATATTATTTCTTACACATTTTTGACTTATTTTTAAATAATAGTCAAGTTTTTTTTTTTTTTTTTTTGTCATCTGCAAAAAGATGAAAACCCGCATTTAATTGTGAATGTTATTATATTGTGTCCTTGACCTTAAGGTTGAAGGTCACTCGCACGTCTTAAAACGACAAGGTCCATTTGTCTAAGTGACAGTTAGAGTTTCAACCATAATGACGTTTCAATTTACTGGGATTTTTGTCAAAAGTTGTAAAACAATTACAATGTCGACTATACATTTGAATATTCGACTTAAACGTAACTTACTCAGCCTATAATCACGGCTGGGACTTGGGCCTCCTCTCTGTGGGAGGGAGTCAGCCGTAATCCACCACGCGGGCCCGGTGCGGTTTGGTAAACTCAACTAATAATCTTCAAAGATACGAGTACTTATCAAATCAAATGAGGGTAATATCTTTATGAAGCTAACTGCACAGTAAACCGCACGTCAGTTTTATCAAAACCAGCACCCTAATTGCGTAACACACGAGCAATCACAATCTGTTTCTTTTTGACAGTTCAACAACATTCATTGCATTATTTACGTTGTTGAGCAGACAAAATTTTCGAACATACGAAGGAATGGATTAGCAATATCCTTGAAAATGATTCAGAATGTGATTGGTCGTGTGTTACGCAATTAGTGTGCAGTATAAGCTGGCATCTCAATATATAGAAACTCCGTACTACGCTTGGCTAGCTCAAGGTCAAAGTGATAACCACAGACATGCTGCTTACTGTACTATTGTAATTTTAATACTTTATACACATGTAATAGACATTTAAAATTATCTACTTATACTCATACAATTTATTTGTCATTAATTCTATATAAATCACCATATTTCGTGATGGTGATTACCAGTCTGCCAAGCAAGGTGATTACCAAAATCTTTGGAAAAATGATGGTATTTACGAAGACAAACTCGGGTGTTAATATGATACAAAGAGTTTAAGAAGGAGGTGACGTCTCTGTCACACATACATGTGTGTCAGAGATGGTGCTCTACAAAGCCGAACTTTTTCTGAAACTCGATGTGCCATACTAACACCCGCGTACTGTACTGTGCTTTTCCGTTTGGAGGGAAAGTAATCACTAATCACCACCAGCTTTTAACTTTTATTAAATATAGTCATATTGGTGTTAAATATTTTTAAGTCCATCGTTTTATAATTGAGTTATTTTTCACTAATCACCATTCCACTAGCAAATGTGGTGATTAATTAAAAAATGTTAGCTACTTATGGAAGCACTATTGTCTGTTCCAAAAGTATCAGACGGTAGTGTAAACAAACCCTGTTCAGGTTAAATTCTTACGCAAGCACTCGTTAAAGGGAATTAAAGTCTGTTTTTTAATCTCGTGGACTAATTTGACATTTCAAGTGATTGTTGTTTATTTTTTCATTATGGAGTTTGACATTTGCACCTGTCAAATTAGTCTACGAGATTAAAAAACAGTCTTTAGTAACACACTCGTCTATTTTTAGAAGTTTTGAGCCTTATATCTCACACCTTTTCCCAACAATAATTGTATTGTTTGATTAAAATGATTAGATTGTAATTGAAAATTTATCAACAAAAGTGAGGTTATAAAATCAACCACTTTTTTTTGTCAATACCTTCTAACATCTTTAATTAGAACTTTGGGTGGTGTGTCACAGTAAGATGGTTTTAGCCGTGATATAGTTATATCCCTAGGGATATAACTATGTAACTAACTGTATGTACTGCAACTATAAATAATCAAATCAAAGCACTTAATTTGTTAGTGGCACTATGAATTGGCATCCACAGGAACATCTTCTGATCCATTTGTTTACATTTTCATCAGATAGTTTTAGAACAGACATTACATATCTATAATTATCATTTATTGATGTTAATTCTTAACCAAATCGCTTGATAATATCAGTCCTTTTCACTGCCATCACAGCCAACAGTCTTGATTTTTCATACCAATTCAAAAATTTAATCACCAATACACATGGTTTTTAATCACTGTTCAAAAAAAGTTATGCTTTAAAACCAGGTGATTATCACTTGTAGACTTTTCAATTGTTACAGGTAGTCATAAATTCTGACGAACCTGTTTTACCAATGATGATCATGTTACCCATTTGTTTGTTGGACTGTGGAGGTCTGTCACTCCATGTAAGGTACTGGTATTTAGCTGCATCCGGTTAGACTGGAAGCCGACCTCAACATAGTTGGGAAAAGGCTCTGTAAGTGATGATTATCACTCTAAGGGCTCATAGTCCATGTCGCCACAGTATTCGGCTAAGAAGTCAAGAAACAATGTGAACTTGCCCGTTGAGGATCTGGACCAGCGAGCCGAGACTGACTTCATGCAGGTTGAAAGACTTTCTAGTACGTTCTGTGGAAAAAAAAAAGATGATTTGACGAAATGGTAAAGAAAAGAAAGACAGAAAAAATATTTTATTGTCACAGAAACACATGCTTGTAAAAAGTCATATTTGCATACTAGGTGATGCCCGCGGCTTCGCCCGCGTGGATGTCGGTTATTATATACTAAAACCTTACTCGAGAACCACTCTATCCATCGGTGAAAACAGCATGAAAATCGATGTAGTAGTTTTTGAGTTTATCGCAAACAGGACGATAGACAGACGCGGCGGAGGACTTTGTTTTATAATATGTAAGGATAATAAAAGCATACAAAAATAGTCGGCAGCTGCACGTCGTGATTATGACAAGAAGGACATAAAGACTGCGTCATTGGTCTAGTGGACGCAAGTGCCTGCTGATTTTGAGGTCCTGGTTTTGATCTCCAGGTCAGGCATAAGTTATTAAGTTTTTCCGAATAGCAATTTCTCAGCAGTAGCCTGCTCTGTGATTCCATTGACTACCCATTAGAGTTATATGACAGACCGATGGCGTAGACTTAGTAACAGGGTTCCGTTGGCATGTTCTATGTTACGGGCTTGGTATCCGCACTTAGTCCCTAAAGTGGACTATTGTGCGTGGGCCATGGGGGCTATTGGGGGTTATTCCAACCAGCCCACCTCCCTCCAGAAGTTAACTAAGTCTCCTGGTTTGTACAGAACCTCCGTGAAAGATCTGGGTGACCAGAGGGTTTCAGTTCTAATCTGGGTCACGCCCGTGCATTCAAAGAGCACGTGCGCGACGGTTTCCTCAGCCTCCATGCACGCTCTGCACAGAGGACTGTCCGTTATGCCTATTGTGTGGAAGTGTTTGTTCAGCAAGTAGTGTCCTGTGATGGTCCCCGCCACCAGACGCAGGCCATTGCGTTGGCATTAATTGGGAACGGAACCCTAAAGATTAACCGCTCAACTGTCGATTGGCCAAGGCGATAACAATTAAAATTCTGTTGTCTCGTTAGTGACAGTTGGGTTTAAATAAATTATTACATACCTGATTCCAATCCTGCCTATAAACAGCCAGACACTGTTCCGTCAGCGAATCCTCGCTCAAATAGTCATGTTTCAACAAAAACACTAACACGGTGGCCATTGCTTCCCACACATCAACACTCTTTCCATCACTAAGCAACATTATATTACGGGGACACAATATACGATCGAAAAACTCCAAGTTTACATCACTATCTTCACTTTCAATAGCACTTTTTTCCGTCACATCCGTGTTTTGAGCACTTTTTTCCGCCACTTCTGTCGGTTGAGCACTTTTTTCCGTGGTTTCGGGGACTTGGTTTATTATGATAATTTTTGTGGGTACTTCGTCGTCGCTGATTGGTGTGGGTATTCTTTCGTCATCTTCAAAGTTTCTGAATGTTGGCGATAGTTCTTCCCTTCTCTCTGGTATCGTTATTTCTGGGGGCGGTGACCGTTTACGGTCGGGGCAGCATATATTCCAGATTGAGTGAAGTTTTGACAGAAATGATTCGTTCACTTCTTTAGGTTTTCGACTTACTGTGGACAAGGGATGTAGATTAATTTTTGCTTTTGTTATTTTTTTGAGATGTCAATTCTGGACTATTTACTGGGGGGCTTGTGGTTAAGTAATAACAGCCGCACGGGTCGATCGATCAGGTAAAACTACGCTTGCCGCAATTAGTCCGAGGATGGGTGACCATCTTTACATATCAAGACCCCTCCGTGTCTCGGAAAGCACGTTAAGCCGTTGGTCCCGGCTGTCATTAGTGGATCTTTGACAGTCGTTACGGGTCGTCAGAAGCCCGAAAGTCTGACAACCAGTCTTACAAAAGAGTTTCGTATGACCCAGTTACTGGGTTGTGAAGGTCAGATAGGCAGTCGCTCTATGTAAAATACTAGTATTCAGCTGCATCCGGTTAGACTGGAATCCGACCCCAACATAGTTGGGATAAGGCTAGGCAGATTGATATTGTTGGATTAACTCACCAAACACAACACACAGGTCAACACTCAGCTGCAGTATAGCCTTCTGTGTCGGCGGGCGCACGAACAAGTTGTGTGTTGAACACGCCACCGCACATGTTGATAGCACGCGAGATAATGTGGGCGTGTCGGAGCCTTCGAGGAGAAGGCAAACTTGTTCCTGTGACAATAGAAAAGCATGATGTCTAAGTGGGCCGTAATCCACCACGCGGGCCCAGTACGGGTTGGTAGATGTCACATGTCTTCGAATTTTTGGTTCTAGGACATGCCGGTTTCCTCGCGATGTTTTCCTTCACCGTTTTGAGAGCAGTGGTGATGAAATTATTTACACAAAGTAAAGTGCCTGTCTGGGTTCGAACCTACGACCGTGCCGTCGCGGCCGTTACCATTGGGCCACCACTACTCAGTAGAGCTGAGATAGTTATGTCGAATAATATTATAGTGTAGTATCTATACTATTAAATCAGCAATCCTACTATCCTACTAATATTATAAATGTGAAAGTTTGTGTGTTTGGATGTTTGTTACTCAATCACGCAAAAACGGCTGAATGGATTTGGATGAAATTTGGCAAACAGATAGTTTATAACCTGGATTAACACATAGGATACTTTTTATCCCGATATTACCACGGGGACGAGACTTGGGCGGGTGAAAGCGCGGGGCGCAGCTAGTATTTATATAATTGTAATCACGTTCTCGAAAACGGCTCTATTTCGATGGAAGTTGCAATATAGGAGTTTACGGAGAAAAAATCGATATGGCTAGTTCTCATGGAAAAATTGAAAAAAGAAACACCCATGCTGGGCGCGGTCGACCAGAGCCCTGTTTATCAAAAGTTACAAGTCTACACGTTCACAAGTTACCTAGAATGTAAATTTTCGTTAACTTCATAGCTTATCTCCATATTCATAATCAGCCTTAATGTTCCCACTGCTGGGACACGGGCATCAGGTCATCTCTCTCTTTTGACCACATTTAAAAAAAGACAATCGTATTTAAACATTTATTGCGGTACTAAGCACGACACTTATAAACTTGTAAGACGGAATAGAGAGTCGCCGGACACTCTCAGGATTTGTTATGATTTTCTACAAGTTGTAACTTACAAAGAATTTTTTGATAAACAAAATCACGAACAAATGTGTAAAAATATAAGTACTTGTGAACTAAATAATGACTTTGCGGAAATCCATTATAAAATACAATAGACGTAGATATATTCCTATTCCACCTAACTATTCCTAAAGTCATAAAAACCCTGTAAGAAATCGATACGTGTTTCACCTCTCAACGAGGCATCCTCAGGATGACGATTGACCAATTGCAAACCAGAACACGACGCCATCATTATTCCACTGTGAAAACGGGATGGTGCTATCGGCCTTGTCAAGCTCCGTCTCTCTCACACAGGAAAAATGGTGACATTAATACTTCATAACACGGTACCAGGCCACTGGTACTTTGGAATACCTATTCCTTACATCTGCATTATAATCTCCTTACCTTCAAATTAATAACACAAGCGGCCGCGCTGACGTGTTGAGCGGCGAACAGCGGTGCCGCTGACGTCATCGCGGTGACGTCGACGACGGTGTTGTGGCACGATGACGTCGCTAGGTCGCCCAGAGCGATAAGAGTCTTCATCTCTCCTTCTATGTCTTTGCAGAGGACCGCTGTAGGGTGAAAAGTAGTCTCTAAATATTTTAAAGTTTGTAGTTTTTCGGGTTCCGTACCCAAAGGGTAAAACGGGATTCTATTACTAAGGTTCCGCTGTCCGTCCGTCCGTCTATCACCAGGCTGTATCTCATGAACCGTGATAGTTAGACAGTTGAAATTTTTAACCAATAATTTTTGATTCTCATGACGTCTGCGGCGTTTTGTTAGCTAATTTAATTTGACCCTGTATGTAAGATGTCATGTCATGCTGTGCCTGCCACAAATTAATTGTAATAAGGACGGGGGGATGATTATAATCTAAGGAGTGCTACACACTTGTTCGGGAAGGCATGATTCAGCACAGGCTGGGCGGTAAAACCGAATGTATATTTTGCCGTCCGGCTGTAATCAATCATGCCGAACCGAACAGGTGTGTCGTACGCTTTACATTCTAAGATGAAACCTTATTTATGATGTATCGTATTCAAAATTCGGGCCTCGGACGTGGAGCTGCGGACGCCAGCCCGCGTTATAAGACGATGATTTGAACTCACCCGTACTATTCCAGTTATCGTTGAGCCACTTGCCCAGCCTCGTGACGGCGGCGCGCACGACCAGCGCCACGAGCGGCGCGGGCGCGCTCGCCAGCAGCGCGCACACGGCGGCGCGCGCGCGCCCCGCGATGCGCGCGCGCCCCGCACACAGCGCGGCGCTGCGCAGCTGCTGCAGGTGCGAGCTGTACACTTGCTGCACGGCGGGGAGGACGGATGTCTATGGACAACACGAGTTATTATATTAGGCTGACTCCTGAGTGACGGCGCACCACGCAAGCGGAATAAACGGCGGATAAAACAAATGTTTGAGATGTTCCAACTTGTCCGGAGTGCGAGCGATTTGCTCATCTATACGCGTATTTTGATTTTTACTGGCGGAGTGGCGGATAATGAATTCTGAATTCTTTAAAGGGGTGATATGATATGCCCACATTTTGACCACTGTTCGTAGGTGACAGTTATTGTTGAAAGAACTGATCAGATCACTATAGAGAACAACTATCGGTCATGTAAGGTCATTTTTAGGAACACTGAGTCAATTCTGGAGCTCGAGAAGGGTAATTATTGGGTACTTTCTGGGTCATTTCTGTAAATCATTTTGGGTGATTTTTATGTTCACTTTCATTATTTCCTAGAAATCAGGTTGGATCATTTTCGCCCATTTCTGGAAGTATTAATTTAATTCATTTTTGAGGGACAATTTGTGTCATTTCTGGGGTTATTTTAGTCTTACGTTTGGTCATTTCTCCCCCTTATTTTAATATTACTACAGGGTAGGAAAGAGATGAAGTGCTACAGCACTTATAGCTCCATCTCTTTCCCCACAGAAAGTAGATTAAAATAATACTGCTGTAAGCGGTGCTGGTAGGCCCCCTGGTCTAGCTACGTTACATGAGCAGCACACTACATAACTGCGCGCTATAGCACGCTGCAAGCTGATCGTATGACTGCTTAGCTCGCGCACACATGCCGATATCACGCGTTCTATAAAGCTATATCTAATAGTTTTTAGGTTAATTTTGGGCCATTCATCGGGGTCAAGTTTTTATTTTTTTAAATCACGGTTATTTTTTTTACATTTTGGGTAATTTTTGAGAACTTTCTGGGTCAACTTTAGGAACATTCTGCGGTCAAATTGGGTAATTTTTGGGAAATATCGAAGTTAAAGATGCGTAATTTTTGAAAAATACTTTGGTAATTTTTTACCTGGTCTAGCTGCGTAGTATTCTGGCCTGAGAGAAGCCTGGCCACATGGCGCTCTCGCTCGCTGCAAGCTGAGTGTGTGACCGCTTAGCTCGCGGACACATGCCGACCTCACGTTACTACATAGCTCTAGTACACGTCGAGTTGATGATGGTTGACGTTGAGTCATTTTGTAGGGCACGATTAATAATTTCTTGTGTGTAATTTTGAGTCATTTTTTGGGGGTCAATTTGGGCAAGTCTGTGGCCAAGTTAATTCATTTCTGAGGATCGAATTGGGAAATTTCTAGTTGTCCTTTAATTACTACCCGTAGTAATTAAAGGACAACTAGAAATTTCCCAATAACCCGTTATTGGGTCATTTCTGCGGGTCAATTGGGTCATTTCTGCGGGTCAATTGGGTCATTGGTGCGGGTTAATTGGGTCATTTCTGCGGGTCAATTGGGTATTTGGTGCGGGTTAATTGGGTGATTTTTGCGGGTCAATTCGGTCATTTCTGTGGGTCAATTGAGTAATTTCTTACCTGGTCTAACTGCGTGGTGGTGAGTAGCTTGGCCACGTGGCTGCGCGCTTTAGCTCGCTGCAAGCTGAGCGTGTGACCGCTTAACTCACGGACACATGCTGACGTCACACGTTCTATTACTAGGTCTAATACGCGGCGAGTGGAGGACGGCTGACTCTTTAGGAGTTCTTCTTCGAGACGAGCCTGGGAATGGAAGAGTCTTTTTTTTATAAGTTTTTTTTTTTCTTTCATCGCTGTTGTACTTGAGATCAATTTTTATGCTGAGATTGGGCCTCGCATAAAAATACTGTTTTAAAAAAATGGCACATTTCTTTTTTTTTCTTCTTTTTTAAATTTGTTCGGTCGTTTTTGAGTTTATTCGTTACAAACAAAAATACATATCTTTTCTCTTTATAATATTAGTGTTCTGTAAAGATTTACCATGTTATTTTAAAACCATAGACTTCTTATAGGTTTTCCTGTAATCTATGAGAACAGAACCAATCTCTGTATTTTTCAAAAATTTTAGCTCATTAGTTTTGGTGTTAAGGGGGTAATGGTCTTTTTTTTGGTTCTGTTTTTTACGACCCCCTTCAACCACTCAACCGTTTTCACTTGCTACGTCACACGGTACATTTAGCAAAACTTTTTTTTCTAATTTCCTATGTCCCCCAAAAGGGCCCCCATATTCAAAATTCATTCATTTACGTTACAAATCCGTGTTTGGGTCACAGAAATTCATATGTCTACCAAATTTCAACTAAATTGGTTCAGTAGATCCGGCGCAAATTGGCTACGAGTGATCCTATAAGGGTACCGTTTTGTCCTTTTGAGGTACGGAACCCAAAAATAGTTGAACATACCTGCAACTCCTTCTCCTTATTCTTAATCCGATCCTCAGGGTTCAAAGTCAAACTAACAGGTGTAATATGTCGATAACTGGCCATATCTTTCTGCTCCTGAGAAACTCGACAAGTCGACAACAATACATTCAAATCCCTCAAATGCGGGCACAGCTCTATAATCACCGACTCATCGACTAAATCACAACTATCGATATTAAGGTCGCTCCCAACACTAACGCTTAGTCGATTTTCGTAGAATAATTCTTGCGGGAAGTGAGGCAAATCGAATAGCCAGCCGAGAATCGATTTTAGATAGATTATTGTATTTTTCTTCATGGCATTGTTATCGATTTTTAGTCGATTAATGTAGATATCGAATAGTATTTTTAGTAGGTTTTGGTAGTATTTTATTCGGAGGGATGTGTAGTCTAGCATTGATAGGTAGTGAACTATCCATGGTATTGTGAATGATAGTCGGCCATTTTCTTGTGCGTTGGTTAGAATGCCTTTTAGATCAATCGCTGGTTGGCTCTGAAAGTAAAAGATAAAGCATTCTTTATTATACTAAAATAGTAAAACTAAATGAATGTACAGTTGTTGAGTCAAGGCCAAAAACATGTAGGTACAGATAACTGCACATCAGGTGGCAAATGTCGTAGTAGTCGAGAACGATTTTCCTAGTGCAAGTGTTACCACTGATGGGCGGTTGACTGTACTTACTAATTTTTTTTACTTTTAGCGGATTTTATAAGTTCTTTTTTGCTATTAAAA
Source organism: Lithophane leautieri (assembly GCA_949152455.1). Taxonomy (NCBI): domain Eukaryota; kingdom Metazoa; phylum Arthropoda; class Insecta; order Lepidoptera; family Noctuidae; genus Lithophane; species Lithophane leautieri. Next base: position 2,060,291 of record OX424486.1, read on the forward strand.
TTATGAGATAGAACGGATTTCGATGACATTACAATTTTCTTTTTTAGTTTAAATATTTATGTTAATTTAATGAAATATAATAACGATTTCTATGATTATTTTAAATTAAACTGCCACGGTACGATCAACCACACGTCTGTATTACAAAAACCACCCTAACACGTACGAAATAAAGGTGCTGTCAGAGTGAAATTATTACCAATGGGATGCGGTTATTTGCAAGGTATCCGCAAATTTACTTTATCACATAATTATACAACATTCATTTTTGTTTACACTAAACCCGAAAAAGGGTCATTGTACTCATCATTTTGATTTTTTTTTTCTATGATAAACCTTGAAGTCGCGAAAAAAATCAGCTGTTCCATACATTTTGTCGATTTTTAAGTGAACACAAATGTAAGGAACAGCAGTTTTTTTTTTTTTTTAATGTTGTATTCTCTGAAGTTATAATACTCACATAATTCCTCAAAACAAGATCATTCTCCAACACCTTTTCCTTCGGCGCGGCATAAGAAACCTCTTTTTGTAAAACCTTTGCTATTGCGTTCTTGTTACTAGCATCTGTGGCCACTTGGGTGTATGGCAGAGAGGCTAGTAATCCTAGGAATTTGGCTAGGAGGGCCAGCTTTTTGGATATGGCTAGGTATTCTTTTGTTATGTCTGGATTTGCTGGAAAGAAGAGTTATTTTTTAAATTAAAGTCATATAAAACCTCTCAGGGCGGCCTTGTACTCATCATTATGGACCACGTTTACTATGGAACCAACCCTTTTTTTTTTTTTTTGAGGTTGGGAAATCATCCATTGACTTCTCCCGCTCTGGGCGGAGCGGAAGGGCGTGTCAGACTTTTACTGACTAAAACCCACCCGTGTTCTTTCATTTGTCTGTTGCCAAGGTCCCGGTATCCCTTTCGGACTTTCCCGCAACCCTGGCAGGCATCGGTCCTATCAGACCCCGTCAATTTTGCTGACATCTCTTTGAGGCGCGCGTGGAACACGACGTGCCATCGACCCGGGCCTGGTCCTTATCGGACGGCGAGCTGCCCGTTGCTCGCCGTCCGCAAGCCCGCGCCTATGGTGGCCGGGAATCCGCCTGGGATTCCCGACGCCCAGGGCGTCTCCAACGGCGGCGGTTAGGGGCGTGAGGGCGCAAACTTTGCCTTTCCCTCACGCGTTCCGCCTCCTCCTTCGCGAGCATTACTGCTTCGCAGAAGGAGGTGACGGCTTCCCATGCCCTCTCGCTCCGTACCATGGCCTGGACCAGGGCCGGACGCGAGAGGTCATTGCCGCCAATCGCCTCCGCGAGGACACGGCGGTGCTCCGCCCAATGGAACCAACCCTGAACACGCAAATAAAAAATCTGCTGCTCCTTGCATACATTTTTGTTCATATAACTCCACAATCTCCCACCTGCATCATTGCGTATCACACGGTCAATCACAATCAGTTTCATTTTTAACCGACTTCTTCAAAAAAGAGGAGCTTCTATTTTCTTTTTTTTATCTTTGTTACCCGATTACTCCGCCAATTATGAATCAATTTTGATGATAATTTTTTGTTTTTAGGTTATTTTTCAGAGGTGTTCCCATATAAATTTTCATTAACTTTGCTTTGCGTAGTTTTTGAGTTAACTTCAATATTACGTATTTTTCCCACTTAGTATATGTAGACGATGTTTTAAGTGACTTCGTCACTGTAATTTACGTAACAGGTGGTGGTATTCGAATTTTAGTGGGGTAGGTATCACAACTAAAAAGTAAAAAATAAAAACTTTTTACAAAAAAAAAAAAACAACCGTCTTCCAAAAAAAAACACTAAAAAGTGAAAAATAACTTTAATTTCGGAAGTCGGTGTCTTTGCTTTTCAATCTTCGTTTTTTGCTAGCGACTTCCGAACGAAATCGGTTGGTTTTTTTTGTAAAAAGTTTTTGACAGTTCAAAAACATTCATTGCGTTATTTACGTTGTTGAGCAGACAAATTTTTGGAACATATGAAGCAATGGATTAGCAATATGCTTCAAAATGATTCAGATTGTGATTGATCATGTTTTACGCTATTAGGGTGCTGGACAAAAGTTTCCTTGGCTAACCTGGAAGTCTTTAAACAGACTCGGGACGCAGGTTGGCCGAAGCAAGGAAAACCTGTTAGAGATTCATAGACGACTCTGCCTTGGAGTGTAAATGTGGTGCTGTTCCACAAACGATGGGACACCTAATGTCGTGTCCTGCGTGTCCTGTCAGCTGCATGTTACAGGAACTGATGGACGCTGGTGATGGCCGAATTCGGGGTCTACTCGTTAAATCCGTCAACGAAGATGCGCGCCCAACCGAATATAGTTGATCCGTCAAAACAAGTGCCAAATTCAATTTTTCGGACGTGCAAAGACACATCGGCCGTAGGGACTACTGTCATATCGTGTTGTCATTCATTTTTAGTTCGGAAATCGAACTAATCTTATTTCAGTAAGTGATACGGAATATGTTACGCCCGTAACATCGGCCGAAACGGACTTCCTGGTTAGGGTTCTTCTGGGCAGAGTCCATTAAGATTGCCATCGACATGCTAAGAGAGATAACTAGACAAAATGTTACGTCATATCCGGGTTGGTTCCTTAGTAAATACCTTTTCGGGTTTCGAGTAAAATTACACCTTGCATTATGGTTAGTACTTACAATTTCCTCGTTCATCGGGAGCTACATGTGTTGCATCTAAAGTAACGATTTCTGAAGCGATGGCGTCTCTTAAATGTACTCGAAATGATTCATTTTCGGCGTTTATTATAAATTCTCTGTAACAAATATTATTTAGACGATAATTCATAAAATCTAACCTAACAAAATACAATAGACGTAGATATATTTAGTATCCTATTCCGCTTAACTATTCCTCAAGAGTCATACAAAAACCCTGTAAGAAATCGACATGTGTTTCACCTCTCAACGAGGCATCATCAGGATGATGATTGACCAGTCGCGAACCCGAACACGACGTGCTGCCACGCCGAGCGCCGGACGCAGTTTCTATTGTATTTTATAATGGATTTCCGCAAAGTCACGCCTGGATCAATTAACAATCTAACCTAACGTTTCCTCAACTATGCTGGGGTCGGCTTCCAGTCTGACAGACTTTGTTTTATAATATGTAAGGATAAATGCTTTGAGTTTGAGTTGGACACATAATACCTACTTGTAGAACATTTCTTGCGATGTAAACTGCGGTAGTCGATTCGACTCAGGCGCATTGGAGCACGTTAGACGACGTTGTAACTTACTGAGCTTCGATTCCTGTAATGATTTGAGAGAAATGAAAAATCGGCCAAGCGCGAGTCGGACTCGCACACGAAGGGTTCCGTACCATTATCTAAAAAAACGGCAAAAAAATCACGTTTGTTGTATGAGAGCCTGTTAAATATTTATTTTATTCTGTTTTTTAGTATTTGTTGTTATAGCGGCAACTGAAATACATCATCTGTGAAAATTTCAACTGTCTAACTATCACGGTTCATGAGATACAGCCCAGTGACAGACGGACAGACAGACAGCGGAGCCTTAGTAATAGGGACCCGTTTTACCCTTTGGGTACGGAACCCTAAAAAGTAGATTTTGTTTGTAACTGTCTAGTGGAAGAAAATCATGTTACCACAAGCTCACTCGCATAGTATATCACTACAAATCTAGTTGTATCAGGGGCTTGAAACATTAAGAAATAACGTTAAAATAGCGTTACGTAGTTTTAGAGCTAAAAATTACAAAAAATTTAATGTTTTGTTAGTGATATTTGCCAAAGTTTTAGGCATTATTGAAATTTTAATTATTAACAAAGGTCTGCTACGGCTTCAACTATGATAATAACTAAAATTTCAGTACAGTCGCGCCGTAAATCATTTTTAAATTGGTTTCAAATGGTTTAATCTGGGATTTTCATTAAAAAACTAAAACTCTTAACTAATTCAAAAACTACTGAATTTCGGTAGAACATTTGGTGGCTTAATTTGTTGCATTTTAACCCTACTATGACGTCCTGCAAGGAATACGTCGAGTTACCAGTAACCCTGTATATAACGCTATTACGTAACGTTATCGTACCTCTATTTTGAGTAACGTTTCAAATCAAAATATAGGGAAATAGGGATGATGCCAGGGTAAAAAAAAAATTTTTCTCCGTCATTCAAATAATAAAAAAGTTTTTTTTTGCATTATCATATTAATAAAAAATATATTGTGATAAAACGCATTAAAGTTCGGAAGTTGGGTTTTATATCGATACCTTGATATATAGAAATAATAAATATCGGCTAAAAATATCGATATATCGAACAAAAAATATCGATATTTTTTCTGCAAGCCTAGAGTTGGGGCTCGCTACGTCACAACTCACAAGTAAGTATAAAACCTACATACAAGTGATTTTATGTCAGATTCAAACTCAATCAATCAATCAACTCAGCCCATCGCAGTCCACTGCTAGACATTGGCCTCTCCAATATTTTAAAAAGCAACCTGACGGAAAAAAAAAAATGTCATCATCCCTATTACACAATTCTAAATGATCTGTACAACTGAAAATTAAACTTTATCTGAACATACAAGGATAACAATCTGACCAAGATTATTTCTGGACTTTCTTATCTTTTTAATTTCGATAAACTTTGTAAATAAAAAAACTATATCAATTACCTGCTTCGTGGTAGGCAGGCAATGCTGGTGCATGTGGCTAGTAAACAAGGCAGCCAAATGTGCATGATTAGATGGACACGCCCCGCTACAGATGAGGGCTTTGACTCGCGCGCGGAATGTCGAGCGAGACGAGCCGCCTGACTGCGTGTCTTGGTACCATCTGTAAGGCAAAATAAAACTTTTTTCTTAATATCCCTCGGCAAACTTTGTGTTACGACAGTCGTCGGATTTCTATCAATTGCCCTTTGCACTTATTGAAGACCAGACGCTCTCAATCGACTTGGAAGTATACAGAGTTGTTCATACTATTTTAACATAATGTACTTAATCTATTTTATAAATGGGAGGAAATAGTTTAAGAAAAATAGTTTTACAGCTCTGTATAGTACACACGGAAATCAAACAAAACAAATATAAAGTACATAAAAATAAGAAAAAAAAAAAATTTTTTTTTTTTGAGTGGTTATATGAAATATTCACAAATAACTATTAAATTGATACGTAAAAGAAACACTCTGTACACGCACACTTGTATTTCAACTTATAAAGACAAGTGTGACAAGTGTGCGTGTGTTTCTTTTCCGTACCAATTTAATATTTTTTGTAAATATTTTACTCATCATCCATCTGCCCAGCCTTTTCCCAACCATGTTGGGGTCGGCTTCCAGTCCAACCGGATGCAGCTGAATACCAGTATTTTACATGGAGCGACTGCCTATCTGACCTCCACAACCCAGTAACTGGGTAATACGATACCCCTTGGCAAGACTGGTTGTCAGAGTTTCGGGCTTCTGACGACCCGTAACGACTGTCAAAGATCCACAAATGACAGCCGGGACCAACGCTTTAACGTGCTTTCCGAGGCACGGAGGAGTCTCGATATGTAAAGATGGTCATCCATCCACGGACCAACCCCGGCAAGCGTAGCTTAACCTGATGAATCGACCCATGCGGCTGTTATTACTTAGCCACGAGCTCCTCCTCCTTTTGTAAATATTTTAATATTTACTTATAAATAAATCAATATTTATTTCAAAATCATTCCATATTTGTTAGTAACAATGTTAACTTATGAAACTAGTGTTAGTAACATATTATAATCTAAGCTGTATGAGTCACGCCGATCCTGGGGAACGTCTACTTGACTGCGTGCAGTTGTATCCACCGCCACAAGATCGGAGAGCCCACCTATCAGCCAACGCTTTAAGAATAATGTGACTTATAAAAATATAAAAATACTTTGTTGTTTTTAATGTACTATAGCAGGTTAACAGGAATGCTCTTCGTTAGATAACAAACCGTATAATAAAAAGTGTATCTTTTCACACACGAAATCTCTTAAGGGGTCATTGTACTCATCATAATAAACAACTTTCACTATGGGAGCAACCCTGAAATCACGAAAATAAATCAGCTGTTCGCTACATTTTGACGAGCTATGCGAACTTAATGCTTGGCTCAACGTTAAGTTAGTTCTGGGGCCGTATTATGACGTGTTAATGCCATCATTTTTCCAGTGCGAGTGAGAGACGGAGCTATACAAGGCCGATAGCACCATACTTTTTTCGCAGTGGAATCATAATGGCATTAATACTTCATAATACGGCCCCTGTTTTGTCTCGTTGAGCCCGCTGCCGGGTGCATTATGTTAGCGATAAGGATTGCACAGGATATGTGAGCGGAAGGAATCAATGTATCATTTGTTGATGGACAGGAAATACGTCATTTTCCGATGTGGGATGCCATTCTATCAAACTTGCTTGCGTTGCGATGTACCGCACCTTGTGCTAACACTAAATACCTAGTCTGCCTAGTTGAAAGCAACTTATAAATGGCGCTCGTTCGGCTCGCGCGCGTTTGTTTAGTTCTAACCTCACCCATTTCACCTAATATAGTTCACAGATTTTGGACAGTTTATATTCTAATGCAGTGTACCCCCCAGGGGTACGCGAGGACGTGTCACCTCCTTCTGCCAAGCAGTACTGCGCGCGAAGGAGGAGGCGGAACGCGTGAGGGAGAGGCAAGGTATGCGCCCTCACGCCCCTAACCGCCGCCGCAGGAGACGCCCTAAATTCGTATGAAATTAACATTATTTTAGTTTACTGACCTCCAAATCTCATAAAACATATCCCGTTGCTTCTTAAAGTTCTGGAAGCTCATCATGCTGGGAAAGTTATCAATGTTGTCCGTCTCTGAGTTGAAACAGACCACTCCGTGTGACCTTGCCTCAGTCTGTCTGGAACGGTCCTGGTTGGTTTCAGCTTCACAGCGGAGTCCGTAGCAGTTTAGTAGGAATTTTGCTAGCTCGGGGTAGAACGAGCGGACTTTTTTGTTTTCACCTGTAAAGAAGGGTTGTTTTTATTATAAACTAGCTTCCGCCCGCGGCTTCGCCCGCGTGGATGTCGGTTATTATACACTAAAACCTTACTCGAGAACCACTCTATCCATTGGTGAAAACAGCATGAAAATCGGTGCAGTAGTGTTTGAGTTTATCGCGTACAGGACGGCAGACAGAGGCGGCGGAGGACTGTTTTACTGTGTTCTTCCGCCCGCGCCTTCGCCCACGTGGTATGTCGATAAAAAGTAGCCTATGTCCTTTCTCAGCCTCTAGACTATCTGTGTACCAAATTTCATATAAATCGGTTCAGTAGTTTTGGCGTGAAAGCGCGACAGACAGACAGACTTATAGACAGAAAGACGGAGTTACTTTCGCATTTATAATTAGTAAGGAAAGGGGATATTTATTTATTTATTACCATTACAGTGAAAGCGATTAGGTAGCCCGCGAAATTCAAATTTACTTATCTTTTTGGCAAATTGCAGGTCTGTATTAGGTGGTATGCAAATAAACGAACAAACTGAACTGCAAACTGTGTCCAAATAAATGTTATACTTTCATTCTTTCAGATCAAATTGTGAGTTAACGGGCTATCTTAGGACATTGGCGTTTAATATTACTAACGGAAGACTTATGCGGGCCATAGACGGTCAAGTAATTTGACCAAACCGGCTGGTTCAAACAGATTTATCAAATTGACATGAATGTGTGTGGGAAAATCTCAGACCAAATAAAAAACCAAGACGGAGCGCTGCGAACAATACAGTGAAGCATGCTAAAACTACACCACCGCTCTATGCATACACGCTCACAAACACACATTTACAACTATTTACAATGACACTACAATCAAACTACACCAAACTAAGTGCACACAATCATGTTTACGAAACCGGCCTCACGTTGACAGCGCTCTGTCTTGGTTTTGTATTTGGTCTGAGGGGAAAATTTGATCAAAATGAGCTACCAAATGGCATGAAAAAATATGAATTTTCGTATTTCTATTTGGATAAACTGTTTGATCAAATTACTTGAACGTCTATGGCCCGCATTAAGATACGTACCTAGCGTTTTTAATGAACTCTTGTCCAAAATAACTTCTAATGTCACCCGTTGATGCCACAGTGACTTAACAGCAAAATATGTACTATTGTGTATAGATTTCATCAAAAACTCCACATCCCCGTCATTTAATTTACTTTCCGCCAAAATATAATCTTCCTCATACTGTTTAGATATCAAAATCGATATCAGAAAATATATCTCAGTATTTAAACTCATTATTAAGTTATTTTTTATCAAAATTTCGTAAATATCCACTAACAAATCAAGTTTTTCTTTAAAAATGACTTTCGAAATGTCACTTTTTATGTAATTTTGTGATTTTTCTATAGAGTTCTTTTGTGTTATTTTAATTTGGGGGGTAACAGGGGCTTTTTGTGGCATAGACGTGTTTAAAATATTAAATTTCTCCATTAATTTATGTCTTTCTTGCTTCAAGATGTTTCGTTCCGTTTCAAAATTGTTTATCTCCTTCACTTGTATATGTTGCTGTTTGAATGCTGAATTCTCTTCAACTACTAACGGTGAAGTTTGAAAAGATTCTGCACTAAAACTATTTAAGGACACACTTTTCTGTGATTTGTCTATGTTAGTTGGTTTGATCCTGCGTTTCTCAGACCGCAGTGAACTTGATTTTCTTGCACCGATTTCTGGAAACATTTCCGAGCTAGTCAAATCTAATTCAACTTTGCTATCTTCATTCTCCAAAGAACCTCTACCTTTTTTCTTCTTATTACTTTTCTGAACATTGACCATATAATCTCCAAGACAGTTTTTTTCTTGGGATTTTGAGTGTCTTTGACTTAAACGTGGTGTATCACAGCGTTCATAATGTTCTTTAACAAAACTTCTTGGAGTTACCGGACTGCTTAGCGGTAAATTAGGATACTCAGATGGTTTGATACCGTTCTTCATTGGTGTACTTGATAGTACAAGTCTGTCTACACCAGTACTGAGCCTAGACTCGTCGGACGATGCTGATTGGTTAATGCTTTTGTCTTCGGTGAATAGTTTTGTTTTGACTCGCCGGCCTGTTCGTTTGCGGTCTTTGCTAGGGGACTCGTGGCTGCGCTGGCGGTCTGTTTTGAAAAAAGAATGAGAGAGTGAGTGAGAGAGTGTCTCGTGCGATCTCTGAACATGTTGGCCCCCGCAAACTTGGTCAGATTATGACTAGGACGTATATTAATTAAGATAGTATACTAACCAATTTTGACAGAAAGACTGTCCATGGTACGGTCTTCGCTGGTTGGATCACTGATGGACCGTCTGTGTTTACGGCGAGTACTGAGGAGTTTCTCAGGAGTACTGTGTTGGAGTATTTGTACCGCATTGCTGTTGGTTTGTAGTATGCTGTAAGATAATTACAATAATATATAATCAATATATACAAATCCAAATTAAAGGACCATGCGAGATTTTGGACCAAATGCTCAACAGTGATGTAACATGCCATATGAAAGCTTTTGGGATATTATTTAATTCATTGCCATACAGCTAAGTCGAAATCGAAGGCGAACATGGTGTTTTTGAACATTCAAAAATGTAAAGAGTAGGTTAGGTTAGATCATGCCAACGCTGCTTCCCAATCTGGGGGGCCCGAGCGCCGCTTGTAGGCGGCTCTACGTGGGGATCGTGCGATCGATGGCCCTTTACGGGGCCCCGATCTGGGCGGCTGACCTGACGGCCGGTAGTATCGCAGTCCTGCGCAAGCCGCAGAGAGCGATGGCCGTCAGAGTCATCAGGGGGTATCGCACGATCTCCTACGAGGCGGCTTGTGCACTGGCCGGATCCCCGCCCTGGGACCTCGAGGCGAAAGTACTCGCGTCATCGTATCGGTGGCGCGAGGAAGCGAGGGCGCGGGGTGAGCAACCGATGCAGCGACACATAGAGCTGCATCGGTCTCAGCTTCGCGAGGTCCTGGTGGCGGAATGGCGGGAAAGGCTTTCACGCCCTACTCGACATCATCGAGGCGGTCCGGCCGGTGCTCGAGCGCTGGCTCGGGAGGAGGCACGGCTCCCTGTCGTTTCGGGTGACGCAGGTGCTCTCAGGGCATGGTTGCTTCGGGAAGTACCTGTGTCGCATTAACAGGGAGCCGGACGCCCGGTGTCACCACTGCGTCGACTGCCGGGGGGACACGGCGCAGCATACGCTGGCAGAGTGTGCCGCTTGGGAGGAGCCACGCCGTGCCCTCATCTCAGAAGTAGGCGGTGACTTGTCGCTGTCGGCTGTGGTGAATGCCATGGTCGGCAGCGGGGAGTCCTGGGACGCGGTGGTTTCCTACTGCGAGACGGTCGTCTCGCAGAAGGAGGCTGCGGAAAGGGAGAGGGAGATCTCGTCCACTCACCCGGCCCGCAGCAGGCGCACCGGGCGTCGGCGGAGGGCGGATAACGCCCTCTTCCAGCCCCCCTAAATGGGTCCAGGGGTGACGGACTCGGGGACGTCCGTCGCCCCCCACACATCAGGACCCGAGGTGGCGGCGCGTAGTGTTCCACGCGCGCCCCTCTTAGACGTCACGGGGGGAGTCAAACACCTCACTCCCCCCCCTGACCCGCGGAGGCCCGCAGTGGCGGGCCGGCACCAGTCGGGGGTTGCGGAAGATTCTTACGTGCCCGCGACCCCCGGCGTAGGTGTGAGTCGGAACACCGGGGTGGTTTTTAGTCAGTAAGAGTCTGACAGACCCCTCCGCCTACCCCAGGGCGGAGGACATCCATGAGGATTTTCCACCCCGGAAAAAAAAAAAAAAAAAAAAAGGTTAGATCATGCCCATGTAAGTAGGTATGTAGGTAGGTAGGTACCCTTTTTTATTATTAACTAGCGACCCGCCGCGCCGTTGCTTCACACGGTGGTGTTAGAATATAAATTGTGGTTTTTTTTTAAATTTTAATTGAAATTAAAATTAAAATCAAAATCATTACTATAACTGGTCAGTTTATATTTAATGATAACGTAACATAACGCCTGTAATCCCTAAAAGGTTAGGAAGAGATGTACCAGTACATCCACATTTTGCTAGTTTTGTTAAAGTCCCATGTAATGGGGGGCGAGTCTATTGCCATCAATCGGGCACAAATGTTTGACTCCTGGCTGCTACTGAGTCATTTTGAACCAAACTCTTAACAGTGATGAAAATTATGCCATGTGAAAGAAAGCTTTGGGGTATTATTTAATTCATACTATGGCAGTTAAGTCGAAATCGAGCGCGAACATAGTGTTTTGGAACATTTTCAATACTGAGAGACTTAGTGGCCATAGTATGAATTAAACTCAGACCAACCAAAATAGAAAGACGGATCACTACGTACATCAAACGTGTAGCCACAAAACTATGCTCCTGCAAGTAAACACACAGGCTCACGCACACACCTACAGAAAAAAAATGCTCATCGCTCCTAGTACGTCACGAGTCGTCGTCTAGTAAACTTCAATAAAAAAAATTGAATTATGCCTTCTTGTGTAGTGAAAACTTGTAAAAACAATAGCAAATCACATAAAAAGTCTCACGGAATCACTTTTCACATGTAAGTACTTCAAATAACATCGTTTCTTAATTTAGTAAACTATGAATTTTAGGTTACTTGGAACAACAACCTGAACGAATGAACGAACGAAAACAGTGACATTTAACCTGCGGGGGTTGCCATAATATGATTTGAAATTTCCCCGTTCGATATTTTTTAGTTCGAGTAATTATATGCCTGTTTTTTTATGTATTTAATATTTTAGATTTCCAAGTAATATTGAAAATAAAAGTAAATGGATAGTAGCTATAAGAAATAGTCGGAATGATCCAGAATGGCTTCCATCGAAAACCAGCGTGGTTTGTTCCGATCATTTTGATAATAATGACCTTTATTCAACTAATCGTGGACTTCGCCGTGTGATCAAAACCGGATATCCTAAAAACGTACATACAATTTAAAAAACAAAAATGAGATTTTATCAAAACAGTAATTAAACACGAGACTGTATTTTTTATTTTATTTTAGTTAGTTTCTCAACTTAGACTAGCTAATTTAAATACTACTGTCCCAAATTTTATTTTTTCCCAAATTGCGGACGCTTTTTACGTGCTTTCTATAGTCAGTGATTTTGTTATCGTGGTCTTCTTGAATTTAATAAAGTTGATTGTAAATATAATTAAGTACCTATTTTATTTCAAAACAATTTACTACCCACGACGATGTTATGATTTACGCTTCAACAACCTTATAACTTAATATTTCTATAATTTACAAACCAATTTTTTTTACATTCAATTGATAATTAATGGATAGTTCTAAGTGAAAGAGCGGAGCTTCCTATCACAAGCAATTCTTGATTAAAAGGTAATCTCCAAATCATGTATGTAAATGCACTTTGTACTTGTTATTTTATTTTGCGATGTAAAAAAAAATGGTTTTATTTCGGAATCCTTCCTAACGATTGAGGTACAATACCATACTCAACAATATCTTACTCGTACAAATTATCCTACCCAAAATATTATTCCCCAAATTATAGGGAAAAACTTTAGCAAATGACAACCCTTTTTACAGACACATAGATAAAAAGGTGGCTTCATTTTGATGTTCGAAATGCTCCGTCTTTCTTTTTTTGTTGGTCTGAGGAATTAAATAATACGCCGAAAGTTTCCACATGGCATAAGTTTCATCACTGTTGAACCTAACCTTAACTAATGGCAATATATTTTTGAATGTTCTAAAACACCATGTTCGCGCTTGATTTTGACTTAGCAGCCATTTTATGAACTAAATAATACCCCAAAAGCTTTCACATGGCACCACTGTTGAAGCTAACCTAACCTTATTTTTTAATGTTCAATAACACAATTTTCGCCCTCGATTACGACTTAGCTGCCATAGAATGAATTAAATAATACCCCACTGTTGAAGCTAACATCACTGTCGAAGCTAACCTTACCTAACCAAATTTTTTAATGTTAAATAAAACCATGTACGCCCACGATTTCGACTTAGCTGCCATAGTATGAATTCATAATACCCCAAAAGCTTTCACATGGGATAAGTTACATCACTTTTGAAGCTAACCTAACCTAACTTTTGAATGTTCAAAAACACCACGTTCGCCTTTGATTTCGACTTAGCTGCCATAGGATGAATTAAATAATACCGCAATAGCTTTCATATGGCATATGTTACATCACTGTTGGGCATTTGGTCCAGACTACATACATCCGTGCCCGTGGTCCTTTGCTAGCAAAACTCAGCAGAATAGAATAGGTACTTTTATTTTTGAACACAGTCCATAGGGTACAAAGAAATGATTTTAGGGAAAAAAAAAACATCAAACTCACAAACTCACTTTGCATTTATAACATTTTATCAATAATTAATCAACATAATAAAATTATGAGAATATGTTCATTAATTATTGACTGTATATTATGAAAAGCATAATTGAAATTGATATTTATAACATTTTATATTTTATAAATATCAATTTCAATTATGCTTTAGAAGAGAATCAAATCTCATTTTTATTCTTAAATATTTTTTTTGTATAAAGTGTCTTAATGTGATATCTAAAACCCATGAAAACGTTATTATAATAGTAGTATACCTTAAGCGTTTGGAATGTTGACAAGTCTATAAACTATTTATTAATTAAACATATGAATAATGATGAATGATAACATAGAGGTTAAATCTTATTTATCACATGCATTAATTGAAATAAATGCTTTGAGTTTGAGTTTGCACAGTCGAGCATACTTACGACACTTCTGTCCTTTTAATTTTTGTATTTATTTGTTTAGTTATTCATTCAATTTAGTCTTAGATTGTCTATAAGTATTAATTTATTTTTTAGTACAGTATAAATAGTGTACTAAAAAATAAATTAATACAAAACACATTATCAGGATGACATATTGATGCAAGTTATAAATAAATGGTCAGTTTCATCAAATATTTGAGCAATAACTAATTCAACCTTGAGTCTGTGTGATAAAGTAGAATAATTCAATCAAATTCACTAATTTAAAGCTGATTATTTTGTTGAAATAATTATAGTAAAATCCATTGTTTACAAAAATTTCAAGCGACCTACCTATCAGTCTGATTCCTTAAATACGACAAGAAGCACGTCACAAACTCGTTCCTGTTGCAGCAATTTAGTATACAGTCCTCAGGCGTTTCCTAAAAACATAAATAACATGAAAATATTGTAAAAAATATGCAAAAATGTTCATCTTGTTGTAGGTTAGGATTTCACCTCCAAAGATTCATCGTTTAGCCACTTTATTAGCAATGTGGCGTCTAATTTTCCTGTAAGGACACTTTCTATTATTGTTTCTGGCATTTTGGTGTGTTCTCTTAAAATTAAAGTGATTTTTCGAGCAATAATCGATTTTTGGCAGCTGCGCGCTTAAACTTCGAGATGTTCCATTCCATTCCATTGTTTTTTCATTGTTGCCATAGAAAAATACATTTGCTTATACGTCAAAATAATGCTGTCTTGAAAATAATTAAATAGTTTGACTTTTTTTATTGAAAACTTTCAGAACATACATTGGATATAATTCTCTTATTAAAATTAACTAAAAAACTAAATCAATAGTTTGACTTATTTTTGTCGTATCAAAAAGTATTGTTTGTTTTTCATTGATTGAAAAATCAATGAAAAACATTATTCAAACTCGTCATCATTCTCCTACCTGTATCCCAATTAGTTTGACCATCGCAACACGTCTCTTTCTTCCGTATTTCGTTAAACAGATTAATTAAACTATTGTTGCTTTACTGCAGTAACAATAAAAAAAAAAAGATGATCTTATTTCACCGGTACAAGAAGTAAAAAACAATTGCTAATATCGGGAAATAGGCACCGGTCCACAATCTTCCACACAGTCCACACTATTTGCCAAAAAGCCAAAAACCCACATTGATCAGCTGATCCGCAATAGTGTTTTATTTGATTGAATACTCGACTAAACATAGCTGTACTATTCTTAGCTTTGGTACCCTCAAACATCACTTCAACTGTCAGTGTCAAACAAAAACAATTTTACTATTTGGTTGTGTAACTACCACGGTAAACAAACTATCTCAAAACTCGATTTTCCATTCCTTGTTTACTCATTCAAATTAATCACAGCCGCGATTTTCAAATCGAGTTACGTGGTAATCGTAGAACAATAGTAGCAGATTTTCATCTATTGTTGTGGTTCCGGTTCTCTAATCCCCTCATTTTTTATCAGTTTTGTATCGTAAACTCAAAAAAAATGAATTAAATGATGTTTTAAAAATGTCTGTGATATGGAATACTAGTGGTTTGTGCCGCTGCTGCCATGCTGAAGGCAATTTAAAGAGTCTAAACGTGTATTCAAACGAAGGAATCGAACAAGACTGTTATGTTTTGTTGAGGGATACTTTCGATATTATTGTGAGTCATTTTATGATTATAATTTCAGTAAATGAATAAAATTATTGAATAAATTAATGCCAGTTTATTCACCCACATTATCCAATTCCATTTTGTTGGACCAGTATAAAAGTATTTTCGCCAATTTTTTTTTTGTATTAATAATTAAATTTTTACTTGTCTTATCAAAACATCACGCCTGTATTCTCCGAAGGGGTAGGCATACTTGTATAGTAGTACACCCACATTCCGCCAGTTTTTGCCTTTGTAACAGCCTATTGTCATTAACCTGACACAAATCCAGTGTGGGGAGCTTTTGAGAAATTCCTAATTCAAAAAAACCCCACATCATTTTGCCCAACCCTGACCCCACATTCAGGGCACTACCAAAACCATTGTGGCAGTCATCCCTGAAGGGTTAGGACTAACTCCTCTGCTTAACCCTACAGGAATGGTACTCTCTCATCACACCGGTTTTGTTTAAGTTGTATGTAATAGGGGGGGGGAACTGATTGCTATCATCAGAGCTCAAATCCAGACTCCAGACTGCCACTGAAAAATTGCAGGTGGATAAACCCATAACCCTGTGCTCGACCAGGGAATCAGGCAGGACAGTAGTGCTTGCGGCCACTGACTAAAAAAATTTATTTTCTATTACAGTTAACTCCTTTAACTAACAATGCTGGATCCTACACCGTATGCAGTATATGTGAACCAAGACTTAGAGATGCGGCTCAGTTCAAGAAGCAAGTGTCACTATGTGAAGATAAGCTGAAGGAATACATGTTCAGTTGTGGTTATAAAGGTTACTATTTATACAACGTGTTTCTTTTGATGTCCCAAACATTGAGCAACTCGTGCCGTTTGCATGACACAGTTCTGCCTCTAGTTAGGACTGAACCGATGAATGTTTGCGCGGTAGTACTGCACGGCATGTCCGAGATACGCCGCCGCGCACTTCAGTTGCCATCAGAATAGAAATTTGCCTGTCCATAAATTAAGTTTATTTTTTTAAATAATGTGCAAAGGAAAAAACATATAAGGTTAATAGAAAAAAAACAGGAAAAATCCTCTTCAAATATGACTTACTTTTTGCAGGGATAAGTCCCAGTTATCCAAAAATAATTTGTTAAATATCTATTCTATCAAGCGTAAAAGAACTACAGTTATGATTACGATAATAATAAAATAATTTAACAACAAAACAAACATATTTACAGAATTATGTGTATTATTATTCTCGTCTTGTTTCAGATTCTGTGCTTTTAGACAAAGGTGTTAAAAAGGAATTTGCAGGGCATGGTGAGTTTTATTTTTATTTTTCGCACGTTTGTGCGGTCGGAAATGTTAACATTTTTAGTTGTGCAACTCAAGAACTTGAATTCCAACCTTAAAGCCATGCAACAAAGTTGATATTCCATTGCCATTAAAATTGTTAGACATTTTAACTAGATCTAATGCTGATTTTTATTTTTAGGTTTAAAAGAAGAATCAAATCATGACGATCAAGACAGGCTGGATATAAAATCTGATGGTACGAAAATAATCTTCATAAAATACATATTTAAAGACATCGCGCATTTTATTAGCACCGCTCTGACACGGCAAATAACTTGTCATTCAAGTTAGAATTTTAAATCAAATGCATTAAAGTCTATTTTACGATGGCTATACAGAAATACAAAATTAATACTGATCGCTAGATGGCGCTGAGTCTAGTGTAACGTATAAACAAACGGTCTGTTATATTTTTTTTTATTAAAAATACTATTAGTGCAAATAAGTGAATAAAACTAAGTGAACAAAAAAACATCACCCAAAACATTTGGACTTTCTGATCACAAGGGTTTTTGGGACATTATTGGTTATTATTTTAATGAACGTGTGGCGGTATCTACATCGCCACATGCGAACTACGCATCAAAGATCTGACGTCACACAAAAATCCTGACGTCACATAAATTCTGCATCGCGCAATTAAAGTTTACCGTGCAATGGACATATATACAAGAACCCGACATCAATCGTCGGGCAGTTGCCTTCCAGACACAACACCCGTCTGGTCGGAGGATCCTCCCTTTTCTATGGTGGATGAGTGAACTTTACACCCTGTTCCTCATACTCCTAAAAACGGAAAACGTGGTTTGTAATTAAAAGAATATTTAATGAAAACAACATGGACAACTTTAAGACCGAATTAACTAAAATAAGTTGGCAATCAATATGTTCAGATAACTAAGACGTAAACTCAAACTATGAATCTTTCCACACAACAATAGTACGTACTAGCTTTTGCCCACGGCTTCGCCCGCGTGGATGTCGGTTATTATATACTAAAACCTTCCTCGAGAACCACTCTATCCATTGATGAAAACAGCATGAAAATCGGTGCAGTAGTTTTTTAGTTTATCGCGAACAGACAGACAGACAGACGCGGCGGAGGACTTTGTTTTATAATATGTAATAGTATTAGTAGCCTTTATTCAGATTTTTCGATACAATATTTGCTTAACCTATGATTCTACTCTGTAGTCTGTCTGCCTTTTGGCAAAAGCCTCTCCAAGTTGTCTCCACCTACTTTTATTAAGAATAATTGCGGAGCTCAAGCTAAACTGGTTGTTTACGTAAAATGGTACAAAAATGTACACCGCGTTGATGTCTTTTTGAAAAGTCCCTTTCTCTCACTAGGGTATTGCAATAAGTCTGTCCCTTTCTATCTGCACTTATACTGTAGAGTGTTGTAACAACTTCAAAATAAAGTCTATCTAAGTCGATAAAAATAACGATGTTTCCTAATGGTAAAAAAGTAACATTAAGTACTTAATGTTTACATTTTAGATTTCTAAATGTTCCGTAACTGAAAGAAAAGTGGATTAATGCAGTTCACAGGGAAAATTGGTTTCCAAATAAATATAGCGTTGTTTTTAAGGCATTTCACAGCAGATTAAAAATAAGTAATAGCAATGTCAATCCCTGTCGGATAGAACAATAAATTCTTTTAAGTGAAATTCAAATTTAAATAATTTATTGTTCAATTAGGATTGTAGACGTCGATTTTATCGATATCGATATTATTGTTGCAAAACTGACTTGTGCATCACTATGTTTGGAACTTTCGTCCTAACATTGTTGCATCGGCCAATCACAACCGCTGTAATTTCTTCGTCCCCCGGCCCGCAGTAGTGAGTCGTGTGCCTAGACGAAATCGGTCTATCACCTCTCAAGTGGTATAATTCTCTTTGTTCTTCGGGCTCCAGAGAGGGGAACCTCCTAACAATGCGAGCCGTGTACAGAAGTACCGCTTTCTGAATCATATTATTAATTAACTAAATAATACGTAATTTGACCTTACATAAACCACAAGACGGCGCGGCCTACGACTATCTCGGTTTCAGCCGCTCGCAGACTTATCTTGCGAGCACTCTACATGAAACTATGGCGCCCGAATTACATTGCCAGGGGGCGCTGCTGATAAACATTTGTGTTATCACTTTGTGACGAGGTCCTTCCTTCCACACTCATCCGATCACTTATTGCTGGCAATCCTTTTTATAGCAGGCCACATCATTATTCGATTTTTTATTACATTCAGAACGCCACACACTCCCATGCACTCTCATTTCCAGTCTGGTCGAAACTTCATCTTTAGAGCCTGCCGAGGCTCATTACTGTCTGTACTATAACCATAAATGTGCTATAATCTTAAAGTGTCGTGTATCAATATATTATATAAATATATATATACATAATAAGGAGGAGCTCGTGGCTAAGTAATAACAGCCGCATGGGTCGATTCATCAGGTTAAGCTACGCTTGCCGGGGTTGGTCCGTGGATGGGTGACCATCTTTACATATCGAGACTCCTCCGTGCCTCGGAAAGCACGTTAAAGCGTTGGTCCCGGCTATCATTTGTGGATCTTTGACAGTCGTTACGGGTCGTCAGAAGCCCGAAACTGACAACCAGTCTTGCCAAGGGGTATCGTATTACCCAGTTATTGGGTTGTGGAGGTCAGATAGGCAGTCGCTCCATGTAAAATACTGGTATTCAGCTGCATCCGGTTGGACTGGAAGCCGACCCCAACATGGTTGGGAAAAGGCTAGGCAGATGATGATATATACACATAATAATAATCTTGGAAGTACTATATTGTTCTACAAACGTGACAAAATAAATAATTATCATCTGTCTACATTCATTGTTTACCATCAATCAACTAACGTTTACCGGGGATTCTCTCTTTAATGAGCTATCTATATTAAAAAAACAAGATGGCGACCTTGTTTCTTATTTTGACCACGCTCCAAAATAACCTTGTGGCGCTGGAACCGCTGAAAGCTAGTCTATGCAATACTCCTCTATCTACGCCCCGTTGGACGATTTTCGCTCATTCATAAAATCTCATTGTCCTCAGACGACAGCCCTCCATCGATGGAGATATTCATCGCCCCGGTAGAAGATGATGACCAGCCGCTGTCAGTGTTGAGGAGCTCCCGGTCGAGGGCGGAGCCTACGAGGGAGTCGGACACAGAGTGTGCGGGAGCCCCGGATGGTAAGGACAGTTTTTATAACTTCTAACATAATACTTGGTAAAATGCAATAGACGTAGATATATTTAGTAAGTAACCTATTCCGCTTAACATTTCTTCAAGAGTCATAAAAAACACGACGTGTTGTCGCTGGACGCAGAGACTCTGCGTCCTGGTTCGCGACTGGTCAATCGTCATCCTGAGGAAGCCTCGTTGAGAGATGAAACACTTGTAGATTTCTTACAGGGTTTTTTATGACTCTTGAAGATCAGAGCGAAATAGGTTACTAAATATATCTACGTCTATTGTATTATATCATGGATTTCCGCAAATTCACGTCTGAATCAATTAACGTACTAATACATGGTGGCGATTTAGCCACCTGCATCCGCCAAGGGTAGGATTGCTTGGATCTTTTTTTTAATATGAAATTCTTGAGACGGCTAAACTTACCCCCTTGAAAAATGCATGCGGGTGATGATATTGCCACCCTGAATATAACCCATGCCTTTTCCTCCTAGGCGTAGGCAGAGACTACAAAATTACAACCTTACTATCATAGTAACTGATAATTCTGCATTATTTGGTATTTAAAATCGATTACCGCAATTTTTTTCGAAATAAATCTGAACTTTAGCCAAATACGAATTAATAATTCCATGGTTCGACCATTAGTTGCGTCGGCCTCTTATTCGTTTTTTTTTTTGTGTTGTTATTTATTATATCAGCAGCAGTTATTGGGTTCCATAGCAGCCCGGAGTCTAGATTTGATTCTGGTTTATGGCGATAACCTCCCCCCCTATTGCAGGTATACCTCTGCCTCAGCCATGGTTTCCCACTGCTTGGCAAAAACCACCACCACTTTACCAAAATCATGCATGCATAATCACCCTATAATATCCCCACAGCTGGGGCACAGGCCTCCTCTCTGTGAGAGGGAGTGAGCCGTTATCCACCTCGCGGGCCCGGTGCGAGTTGGTAGATGTCACATGTCTTCGAATTTTTGTTCTACAACATGGTTTCCTCGCGATGTTTTCCTTCACCGTTATGAGAGCAGTGGTGATGAAATACCTAATTTCCACAAAGTGCCTGGCTGGGTTCGAACCTACGACCTACAATTCGTAAGTCGTGGCCGTTTCTACTGGGCCACCATTGCTCTCCAAAATCATACAAAGTAAAAAAAAAACTCTCACGTTACTTTCCTTCATTTCAGATGACCACAGAAAACGGAAAAAGAAAAATACTCAAAAATATGCCTGCGATATTTGTCAAAAGAAATTCTCATACAACGGATCTTTAGAGGTTCATATGAAAGCACACAATGGCGAAAAATCGTTCACCTGCCATCTCTGTAGTACTTCACATACTAACAATAAAGAGTTAACTAAACATATAACAATAGCACATATAGTAAACAACGCATACCCTTGCACGATCTGCGAAAAGAATTTCGAAAAAGCGCGGCTTTTAAAAAAACATATAAAAATTCATTTTGAAGAAAAATTCAAATGCACGGAATGTAGTAAAGAGTTTCAAAGAAAAAAAGGCTTGAAAGAACATATGAAAACACATACAGGGGAGAGGAAATATAGTTGTTCGATCTGTAATAAAGCTTTCGGACATAATCAGACGTTAAAATCTCATATGTATATCCACACGGGGGAAAAACCGTATGTCTGTGACGTTTGTGGACGAAGATTCCTTCAAAGATCTCATTTAAAAAGACATATATTTATCATTCACGCGGGCATTAAACTACATACTTGTAATACATGTAACAAACAGTTTTCTAGCAAAAGCTATTTATCAATACATGAAAGGCAACATACAGGGGAAAAACCGTATTCATGTGAAGTCTGTAAGAAAGATTTCACTGCTTATACAACCTTAAAAGTTCATATGCGTGTGCATACAGGGTTTAAACCGTATACTTGCGCATTTTGCAATCGCCAATTCGCTCAAATGGCGAGTTTTAAGCTCCATCAAAGAACCCACACAGGGGAAAAACCGTTTTCATGTAAAATATGTAAAAAACCGTTTTCTGATAACGGGTATCTTAAAATTCATATGCGAGTGCATTCGGGAGAAAAACCATTTTCGTGTGAGATTTGTAAAAGGTGTTTTAGGGAAACTGGTCAGTTAAAAAGGCATATGAGGGTTCATACAGGTATAAAACCGTATACATGTAAGATTTGCAACAAACAGATTGGTAATTTATCTAAGCATATGCGAGTTCACTCAGAAGAAAGGCCATACAGTTGTAATGTATGTAATAAGCAGTTTTCTATAAACGGCAATTTGAAATTGCACATGAGAATACATACTGGGGAAAAACCATTTGCCTGTGAGGTCTGTAATAGTCAGTTTACGCAAAGCAGTGGATTGAAAAGACATAGGTGTAATAATGTTGGGAAAAGTGATGGTTTAAGTTCCTAAACGTCTATTTACCCGACTACGGCGAAACAAAAAGGAGGGTTATGATTTTAGATTTTTACGATGATACCCCCTTTTAAAAATGTACACTAACATCACTCTGTTTATTACAAAATGTACCTACTTAAATTTTAAGTACCTAAGTAAATAATTTTTATAAAAAATCTCATTATTTATCAATAATTATCATCATGTTAATTAATTCAATTATTGTAATCTGTAATTTATTTTAATTTTTAATAAAACAAATATTAAAAAAAAATACAGTGTGTTTTGTTTCTAAGATTGTCAATTCAAAAATTCAATTTTATGTTTTTTGAACCATTCATTCATGTTTCTATGTCAGATAGGCAGTCGCTCCATGTAAAATACCGGTATTCAGCTGAATCCGGTTAGAATAGAAGCCAACCCTAACATAAGTGAGCGACTGTTACAGAATAAACAACATTTCTTGCGTACCTAATTTTGTGCAAGTTACTATAAAGTTTATCTTGCTATCCTTACATACACCCCTTTGCAAAAAAAACGGGCGGTTTTGATTTTTTACATTATTGGTAATTATTTAGTTTTAAAGAGGTTTTAATAGCGAAACTATGTTACTGGCACATAATAAAGAGTCGGGGTATGAAAAAAGTTAATTCCAAATTCGAAACTTTTGTTTAAATCAATAATAATCCCTTTTTCAGTTTGTGACTTTTACTAACTTTTTGCGGGTTTGCGGTTAAAAGGTTATCCTGGCAACTTAAACTAACCTCTCGTTATTTTGAGTAGGATAGTTTATGTTTGTCGCATAATCCATCCTTATTGTGACATAAAACAGATATCTTTGAGTCGATTCTAATGGCAGAAAAAGCAATAAGAGCTAGTAAAATTGTAGCGCTGCTGGAAGGGGGTGTAGTCAAAAAACGATATTCTTACTGATAATAAAAAATTACTAGTCATTTATGCTAACGAAATTGTAAAAATATTAATATTATCCATAGAAAAGCCAATGACTGTTAAGGTGCCCGTTTTTTTGCAAAGGGATGTATTATAAAACAAAGTCCTCCGCCGCGTCTGTCTGCCGTCCTGTACGCGATAAACTCAAAAACTACTGCACCGATTTTCATGCTGTTTTCACCAATGGATAGAGTGGTTCTCGAGTAAGTTTTTAGTATATAATAACCGACATCCACGCGGGCGAATTCGCGGGCATCAGCTAGTATGTAATATAACCGTGCGTTTGCACTGGCGAAACATTCAAGACAAAACATGTTGAAATCTCTATTTTCTGTCAATGTTCTATACAATTTTTGACAGGAACTAGAGATTTAAACATGTTTTGTCTCGAATGTTTCGCCAGTGCAAACGCACGGTAATAACTACAAGCTGGAAAAATCAACCGCTCCGTACAATTTGGTCATTGGCTTTTATGGCATTTGATGGTTTTCAATCAACAGTATTTTTATCGAAATATTCATTATTTTTAATTGTACATTTTAATGTCTGTAGACATAAATATTGTTCAATTAATTTTTAAATTAAAATTGTAGTATAAATTGAAAAGGCTAAGGAAAAATATATTCAATTGACATCTTGTTTACCGGTGTTCTACAGCTATTTGAATTAGATTTGAATCTAAATTTTGATATGAATAAAATATTTTTCTCAGGCATTTTTCTAGTGACCATTTGTAAGTAGTCGATTGTTAAATTTTTTGTTTGTCTTGTTTCATAAAGACCGGTGGTCGCACTTAACGGCCGCGTGACGGCTGGGTTGCCATGAAAATGATGACAGTGGCAAAGATTTAAAATGAATTCTTTAGTTTTGTGATGCTCCATCAATCCCTATCTAGTAATTAAAGGGCCGATTCCACAGGAAGAAATCTAAATGTAACAATTTACTACATTTTGACGAGCTATTCTGTTCATCACGCTGAAGATCCTCATCAGATCTTCACCACATTTTTATGAGACCAACTTAAAGATACTACCTATCAAATAAAAAAAAAACAACCATTGAAATCGGATCTCATAAGGCGGAGTAATCCAGTAGACCCCATTTTACCATATAAAAATTTGCCAGACTTGAAGCAGAGATGCTTCGCTCGCTCCGTCAATAACGCAATGAACGTGACTGAACTGACAAAATGAAAGGCATTGCGATCAATTGTCTTTTATGTGTGTTACGGAAACAGTCACTAGAGTGCGTTTCATCAAATAGTTCCCATGCCGTAATGTTGGCTCTACTGTTTTAGGACCAATACGAATACGCTACGCTGCTTCGGCGCTACCGTTTTTAGGGTTCCGCAGTCAACAAGGACGTAGCGTATTCGTAGGGGTTAGAAATATTCGTCTGCTAATGCATTGGGAATTTCCTTCGAAACCCTCGGATTGTGATTCAAAGTGTGTTACACAATTAGGGTGCGGGGTTTGTATAAATTCTCTTTTACAGTAAACACGGTGTCATCAAACAAAAATGCAACAAAAGAATTGCAAAATTCAAATTCAACGGTACATGAAAATGGGACTTCCGCAAATATAACTAAAAGACAAGAATATAGAATTTACGTTGACCCTGAGGTGCAAAAAGTTTGGGAAATGTATTTGACTGAATTTGGAATAGTACAATACCTACCATACAGCACAGGAATCATAAAAAATAAACTAACTACTGCCATGGGAAAAGATACTTCTGTTACTGAGACGTAAGTACCTATCTTTTTATCAAACTTCGATGCGCAAGTTTTAGATTTCTATCTGTGGAATCTGCACTTTAATTACTAGGTAGGGACTGATGGAGCATCACAACACTAGAATTCTGAAAGAAGCTTGGGGTCTTGCACTAGAGATGGGTAGCACACCTTTTTTAAATGACGATCGTGCGAGGGTCTCTTTTTACAAAGTGTGCTAGCACACTGTGCTACCACGAATGAGGCGAGGCTGCGGTCGCTTGTTAGCTCGAACGTGCTCTAAGTGTGTCAGTGAGTCGCGCGTGCTCGCCGACTCACCGAGTCGCCGCGCGAGTCACGTGTGTGCTGTGTGGTGTATAGCGACACATTTACGCAGTTGAGTAAGCTAACGCGCGGTGAGTTCTGTGGTGTATGTTTGTGCTAGCAACAGTGAACGAAGACATCAATGGTCAAAATACACAAAAAGAGTGAGTGACTCGATCGACTGACTCATTTCGTTCAAAACTCACAAGTACAAATGTTCTGTGTGCAGCTAATCTGTGCCAGTGTGGTGTGTGCTAGCACATCAAAATAAAATGAGTGAGTGACTCTTTTAATCCAAGTGAGTAGCTACAACTGTGTTAGCACGTGTGGTGAGTCACCCAACACTATCTTGCACCTTTATTGCGTAACACACACGATGAAACCCAATCTGAATCATTTGAAGGATATTGCAACAACATAAATAACGCAATGGATGTTTTGAACTGTCAAAATGAAACAGTTTGTGATTCATCGTGTGTTAAATTCCCAGGTCGGGAACAATTGGGATTCTAGAAAAAGGGTTCCGTGCGTAAAAGGAGACACTGGGAATCACTAAGCCGATGCCAGCTATATCTTAAGAACTGGCATCAAGCTTCGGTTATTAGTGAAATAAGAACAAATAATGAAATAACTGTTATTATTTATTTCACAGGCACGTAGTGGTACCGATGGTGCCGAACCCTTTGTGCAAAGTCAAAATCAAATAATTTATTTCATTTATGCACTTATAAGGCACTATTGAATGTCAACATTTACAAAAAAAATATATCTTGTCGCCCCTTTCAGGAGCTAGTGCCCCAGCAGCCTAATTGCGTAATCAAGGCTCGGATACCGGTTTAATTTTCAAACCGGTATGATGTACTTGACGCGAAAACCTTTACATTCCGTGTCGTTCGCATATACCGGTTTTTTTAAACCGGTATTTCGTAATCATAAATTTATTCACAAACTTTTTTACAAGAATCCTATGAAAACCCTGTCTTCTGAGCTAGGTAAAAACCTGTATTACAGAAGTCAGTGCCCTTTTTTGGAAGTGTATTACATACATTTTTCGGATTTACCGGTTTAGAGCAATACAAACCGGTTAATTCTTCAGTTTTTATTCAGAGCGGCATCCTCAAAAGTAGTCACAAGTTGCAAAGCTTTACCGACATGCCGCTCGTCGAATAAACCGGTTAATTTGGGTTAAAATAAAGTTCGCCAAACGTTCGCGTTTTTAGGGGTATGAGGAACAGGGTGTAAAGCTCACTCATCCACCATAGAAAAGGGAGGATCCTCCGGCCAGACGGGTGTTGTGTCTGGCGGGCAACTGCCCAATGATTGATATTGGATTTTTGTATATATGTTCACTGCACGGTAAACTCTAATTGCGCGATGCAGGATTTTTGTGACGTCAGGATTTTTGTGTGACGTCAGGTCTTTGATGCGTAGTTCGAATGTGGCGATGTAGGTACCGCCACACGTTCTTTAGAAAAGTTCGCAGGAAAACCGAAATAAACCAAAATATTTTTTAAACCGGTTCCGATTCTTTTGCTTAATGCACGATCGGTCAGAATTGGAATCGATTTGAAACAAATGTCTAATCGAAAAAAAAAACTACTCAACAACGTAACTTAGAAACTTATGAAGCAATGGATTGAGACATTATGTTTCGAACCGATTCCTATTCTGATTGATCATGTATTATGCAGTTATGGTGCTGGAAAATAAATGAACCCTAATAACACTGTAATCCGAAAATATTGTAGCAGCCAATTATTTTTAACAGAGTAACCGTGGAGTTTCTTCCTGGCACTTCTCCATAGGAAACGACCATTTGGAACCGTGCACCTAGCTTCTGACGTTTTATAAGTGCTAAGTGCCCATGTAGGTTTATATGATATAAAATATTTTGATTTTGAATGAGCGAGTAGCTTCACATTTCTGACTGACCGACTCCTTGAAATAAATGCTTTGAGTTTGAGTTTAGCTCTTAATATCGATACGTGTTATTTTTTAGAATTAAGACATTCAGCGAAAGCGGAGACAGTGAATCAGAGCCCAGGTAAGTTTTTTATGGTTCTGTACCTACTCAAATGGTATCTACAGGACCTAATATAAAGTCTAAGCCAATCGCCTAAGCCCTATAAAATCTTCAATTCAACTCTCGAAGTTACCACTCAGCTCGCATGGGACCGCCGGAGCCCCGCAGCGCCGGAGCCGTGACAGTAACCATGCCTGCTGCATGTTGCATGCTTGCGTGCATGTTGCATGTATGGTGTATGCTTGTTTGCATGTTTTTTACAGGAAAATAATAACCATTTATGTTTTTTACTAGGCGTTTTATCATATTAGACTAAATAGGTTTTATGTCTTTTGAGTGGTATATCAAACGATTTTATATTCAATGTATGTTATGCTTATAAAAATTTGTTACCTATTTTAAAATTATATCAATCGTTTATTATATTAACTGATCATTATATCAAGTAAAATTATAGATTCAGCTGTTATATCTTGTAAATATTAGAGATTTTGTAATTATATCATACATATACTACTATTGCTTAACCCATCAGATCCTGACCTGATGACCAATTCGGAGAACATAAGTACCTACTTAAATATATATATATTATAGGTACTAGCTGATGCCCGCGGCTTCGCCCGCGTGGATGTCGGTTATTTGTATATATCGCGAACCACGCTATCCATTGGTGAAAAGAAAATCGGTGCAGTAGTTTTTGAGTTTATTGCGAACAGACAGACAGACGCGGCGGAGGACTTTGTTTTATAATATGTAAGGAAGTTAGGGTTAGGATTTAAGATTCCTGCCAGGGTTGCGGGAAAGTTCGAAAGGGATACCGGGACCTTGGCAACAGGCAACTGAAGGAACACGGGTGGGTTTTAGTCAATAAAAGTCTTACACGCCCTTCCGCTCCGCCCAGAGCGGGAGAAGTCATTGGATGATTTCCGACCCTCAAAAAAAAAAAAAGGATTTAAGATTAGGATTAGCTAGCTATACTAATAATCAAGCTGAAGATTTTGTTTGAAGACTTTATTACTTGTATATGTATATTTTCTCATTCAAGCCGGCGCCAGGCCCGTCCAAAGAAGATATCGAAAAAGGACCCGCTAGCCGGGTCTATGAACATAAAACAAGCAGCCAAGAAGGATAAGTTAAAATTTGAACGCTTTCGCGAACCGTATTGGAAAGGCGGAGATTATGTCTATTTAAGGTGAGCCACTGGGTACATATTTAAAAGTCATAAATTAAAATACCTACGGCTAAAATGTCACTGTTCAAAACATCAAAAACTTTTTTTTTTTAGTTGATTTACTTTATGTTTATTAAATTATTAGTTTTACAAACTAATTCTAACGTTATAGACAAAAGGAAAAAAATATATATAAAGGAAGGGCACATAGGGCGTCATAAAATTCTTCCGCATCGCTGTCAGTGGGAAAAGTGCCCAAAAGGCTGGCAGCATTGCCACGTTGGATGGCAATGCTGATTCTTTGACCTAGAAATTGGCCAGCCCTCTGGTCACGTGAAGAGTCGACCAACCGCTTGGCGATGTCCCGAAGTACTCGATGAGCAGTCGGACCCCACGGCCCTAGTGTTTCAACCCCAAACGGCTCAAAGATATAGCTACCAATGAAAACTTAAATATCGAATGACCACATAACCGAAAATTAAAATAACGTAAGTTTATATTGTCGAATGGTTAGGTAGATAACCTACGTCCAATATATCTAAAATCTAATTATCTACAAAAGTGACATCGAAAGTCTTCCCATGTGCCAAATTTTATCTAAATCCGTTCAGCCGTTTTAGCGTGAAAGCGTCACAAACAAACTTACTTTCGCATTTATATTATTAAAGTTATGATGCAGGGTATGTCGTAGGGTGATTGGATAATTCGAATTTTCGCGTAAACCCTAGGGATAATCTAGGGATATTGCTGAAGCCGATAGCTAGAAAATGTCTGCGAGTAACTTAGAAATAGCGCTCGCCGGCACCGCAAAAGAGAATGACCATACGCCGTATCGCTATTTGTTCGGCTGTGACTTAGGTTTCTAATGTTGATAATTCATGTTTTAAAATATAATGATTTTATCTAGTAATGCGAATCTTTAAATTCTCCGCATAAAAAACATCATAAAAGTATTAGTTTCTAATTCGATTTCCCATTTTATCCATACATAGTTTTTTTTTCACGCAAGTAATGTCATATGTCATTGGCATTCAAAGAGTATGTAAGCAATCTAACCTTCTTGACTTACGCAAAACAATAAAAGTAAACATCCAATTATTGAAATTATAGTTGAATAATTAGTAACTAATTATGGCTTAACGTGCTTTCCGAGGCACGGAGGGAAGGGTTTTTGTTTATTACTTTAATTTCGTTTGTTTATTTTCTTTCTTATCTATTTATATTTTAAAATATTTGTATAAAAACATTTTAAAATATAATAAGAAAATGGAGGTCCGCCTGTGTCGGGAGCAGGGTCCAAGCTACCAGTTTATTATAATTATTACATTGTAATAACAATCTGTTAGGGTGTTTAATTAAGCAAAACTTTTGGTTATACGAAAGACAGAATGTTTTCGAGACCTTTGCCTGTTCTAATCAACATTATAAACTCTTTGAAAACAAAACAAACGCGCGCCATAGGATTCTATGCGCGCGCATCCCGAGCAGAATATGCAGACGACTGAACGGCGGGCGTTCTCTTTCTAGCATATGTGCACGTCCCATTCTTTTGTTTTAAGTACAGTCTCGAACGGTATTTACTTTTATTATTTGTTTATTATTATTGTATATTTAATGGAATGATTTCATTTATATGTTTTGTTTTAATGTATACTTACTACTAGGTCATTATTTTTTTTCGATTTGGATTTATTTTAATAACATTATGTTTTTATGTTTGTATGTCACATAGATTATTTTTTAAGTTTAGACTGAAACTGGGCAAAACACTTACGGCAAATAAAAATGTACCTATATTCTGATTCACTTTAACTTTTTGGTTGGTTCTCTAAATAAGTACCTAATTACTGTAAACCCATCTTCGTTTAAATAACCACTTAAAGAAATAACTAACGTAAACATTTTGCATAAAGATAAGTTCTAGTTTGGATTAGTACCTGTACAAAACTGTAAATAAGTACTTATACTAATTAAAATAAAATGGGTGCGAGTGAATCCGCGGGCAGAAACCAATATGTGGTAGAAAAAACATCCATTTCGTTTTTTAAGCGACTGTACATGCGCCAATTCTTGGCGCCAATTTTTGAATGCATGAGTTGCTACTGTGACTTCTTGTATTCTTTCCACAGATCGTTTTTGTTTTTTTTGTGTGAATATTTTAGGTTTTTGAATAATTTCTTTTTCTTGAGCAATAATAACATTTTATGTAATTGCGTCACATTAGTAAGTGGTTCACTATGGAGGACTCATTTCGTCCGTGTATTAATTGTTCGGTTGTACTGCGGTTGTTACTTTGGCAATAGTTGAGAGAAGCTAGTGAAAATACCTACAATACTCTGGCTTCTTGGATTTCTACATCATCGGTAAATCATATTAGAAGTATAGTGGAACGGCAATATAGCGGGTGGCAGCTACATAATAATTATTATGATCTTAATAAATTATGTTTAATAACTTCATATCTATTCTTCCTACATGTTTATTAACGTTGATATTTACACCGCGTTGGTACGGACGCCACATTTTCTCACCGTAATATAACTATGAAGAATATGATTGAAAAATTGATTTATTAATACGAAGTAACATAATATCGCTCCTGAATTATTCCCCAAAGGGTTAGTTAGAGGTGTGTAACCTCTTTTATCTGTTCTGTGTGTAGCAGCACCTACACCCACATTTCGCCAGTTACGTTTAGTCTCAATGTTCGATGCTCTGTTAAATGTGATTTCTTGAGTGTTTACGAGTACTTACCTACCTAAGTCTTTAAATAAACCTTTAACGCTGTGAGAATTGACGAGTATTGACAATGCTCAAACGTCATGACAATGCTCAAACGTCATGTTGACTAATTCGTATTTTGAATTTACCACCATACATTGTGACAAAAAGTCACTAAGAGATTCGATTCTGAACCAAGGTTTTGAGATCTAATTACCGTGTAATGCGGAGAATCATGATAAAATGGTAAATTACATTTGAAAGCCCTAAAATCATGCTTTAATTAAACTATAAATCTTTGGGTCACTTCATGTTTCATACCGATACGAAGTTCCTTTGTCGCTTGGTCAATATCCTTTACATAAGTGTTTTCAAAATGTTGACATTTTGAACTTTGATAATGACTATCGTCATTTTTAATGAGTCGATATTTTAATCTTAAACATTTTAAGCTTAGGTGTTAACAATTTTCGATATTTCGATACAATTGATATTTAAATTTTCGATGTTTTGAACTGTGACATTTGTTTTTTTTCGTTGGATCCCATTTTTTGGATATTAACGATGGATCTATACCCATACATTTGCTATGACCGCGAGTCAACTGCGACTGCGCGTCCGTCACACGAGCGCCGACACCTCGCCCGCGCCGCCGAACTTTCGGGTAGTTCGGCGCCCGAGTAGATATGACGGCCCCAGCCCAGCCGACCTTAGTCCGGCAGTCTCTAACAGCCGCATCTAGTTACCGCAACGACATACCGTGGCGATACTACTGGTGGTCTACCCCCTAAGCACGAAAGCCGAAGTTACTGGCGATTACTGCTCCTTATCCCCTTCGGATATAGGATTAGTTTGGGGCCCAAACTAAGAATGAATAACAAGTGACAACACGATTAGATATTTGTCTCTAATGTGTTTTGGCCCGTCCGAAAAAGTTAACGAATCGGGTGTAGGTAGAGTAGGTTTCATTCCAAAGTTTCGAACTACTTTCGTACGGACTTCGTTGACGGACTTAGAGCGTAAGTCTCCTGGTTTCTAGGAATTTCTATGAAAATGCTTCCGTACATGGAGACAGTGCCGCATGCCGTCTGCCCCTTTCTCCTACTATTTTGTTGTGCTCGACAGGCTAATAAGTTAAAGTTACCACCTAAGTACACATTGTGAAAAGCTAATAAAGTATTGAGTAAGTTAGTACTGTTTCGGTCCTTCGATCGAGAGGCCACGGCAGACGGTACCTTAACCAGTACGTAGTGCTGTCTCTAAAGCCGATATCAGCTACAATGATGAATTCATGTTTCACTTTTGATTAATTTTGTGTTCAGTCGTTTCACTTCGAGTGAAAGGCAAAAATGAACAAAAAGTGAAGCGTATGATATCGGTTTATCAGATCGACAAGACGTATTCCTTTACTAGCTTCGGCCTGTGACTTCGTCTGCTGCGTAAATAAAATAAGTAGAGCATCGCATCGCCCCCCGAGCTATAAATAAGTAGAGCATCGCATCACCCCCGAGCTATAAATAAGTAAAGCATCGCATCGCATCGTCCCCCGAGCTATAACTTCGTTTTCGCTCAGCGTTCTTTCTGACTTTTTTTCTTTTTGCTCGGCTCCTAAGTGTGTGGCGTGATGCTAGAGCCTATGACCTCCCTCAAGAATAGGGCCACCAAATGTGAAAAAAAAAAAATCTAATCCGACTGCTAGTTCCCGAAATTAGCGCGTTCAAACAAACAAACAAGCAAAAGCTTTATTGTATAGATAAATATAATTTGATTCCAGAACTGGAACCCCCACCGCAAAAGGAATAACAACACCAGGTAAGTAAAGTATAGTATTGATCTACTCGCGAAACCATAGCAGCGGAACCGCACTAGTAGTAATGGCAATTAATGCGATTTTGCATTAATATCATTAGCATGTGAATTCTTGAGTCTTAACATGATTATTGCTATTGCTATGCTAATAGCTAATATGACGATAATTGATAATAATGAAGTATGTGAGTTTTGTTAATCACATGCGAACGAGGTCACGGTCACGTGGATTTAGTATTCCCGACTTCCCGCAGGTGCGACGAAGAGCGCACGCTACCGCTGCGTGCGGTGACGCTCTGACGTATGATAGTATAAAATGATAGTAAAAAAATTACGAAGCGATAAATTCACTTAGCACTTCACAGAATTTCGCAAATACATTCAGTTTGCTAAATGCTAAATGAGCATTCGCATGCTAACAATGAATGCGAATGCTAATTAATCCATCACTACGCAGTAGTTCAATTCAACAGTCATGTTCCGCTTCTCGAATCGGATGCGAGTAGTGGACAATGACGCGAGTCACTACAATAAATTGATATACTGCGGTTTCGCTACCATGGTTTCGCGTCGGAGGTGTGCTAACTGCCTTAAAGATAAAATGAGTGAGTTTTTACCCTACTACGGCGAAGAAAAAAGGAGGGTTATGATTTTGACCAAACCTCTCATCAAAATTTGACAAATGAGGTACCGTTGGAAGCGTCTTGGAAGCGTACCGTGTTGGGTATCAAATGAAAGGGCTTAATGAGCACATTTAAAAAATAAATATATTATAACCCCAAAAGAATTTAAAAAAAAATAATGTGACGCCACATGGCCTATAACCAGCGGACGATCACGACGCTTCTAGATAACGATACCTCATTTGTCAAATTGTGATGAGTGGTTTAGAAGATGAAGGGAACAGATGAACATACTTAAATACATACATACATACTTACATACATACCGGTCAAAATCATAACCCTCCTTTTTTCTTCGCCGTAGTCGGGTAAAAACTGATTTGCATACGTCACCTCACACTTTCGGGTCCGGTTGAAAACCAGCGTCAGGCACTTACAGTTGTCTGGCATTTTTGCTGAATTGGACCTTTTTGGTGCAGCCGTGAGGCACACTCCCCTACATCGCACTTTTACACTTTTTTTTAATTTGTTTCTATATTTTATTTTATTATCTGCTGTATATTATGTATATTGTGTGCCTTTCAGTCTGTTCTGAATAAATGTATTTTCATTCTTCTTTCTTTCTTTCTTTCTATCTACCCCGGTCACCGGGGAGTGTGGAACCGAGAGATGTCGTGCGGTGTCCCACAGGGATCAGTCCTGGGGCCGCATCAGTGGGAAATCGGTTACGACTTGGTGCTGCGCGCCTACCTCCCGAGTGGCACTACGCTGACGACACGCTGGTCCTGGCGCAGGGGAGGTCGCACCAGGCGGCGGCCAATCTAGCGACACGCGGGGTTGCGACAATCGTCGATAGAATTCGGCAACTGGTCATGTATTTTCATGGACCTCGGAACGCGCCACCGTTGGTTTCCCAAATTACGGTAGGAGGGATTCACATCAGCGTCGAGTCGACGATAAAGTACCTAGGACTCGTTCTCGACAGCCGGTGGAACTTCGTGGAGCATTTCCGACGTTTGGCTCCCAGGCTGGACCGCGCTGGGGCCGCTTTGTAGCGGCTCCTGCCCAATCCAGGGGGTCCAAACGTCTCCTGCGGAGGCTCTACGCGGGGGTCGTGCGGTCCATGGCCCCATGGCCCTTTACGGGGTACCGGTGTGGGCGCATTCCCTGAGGCTGCGGCCAGCCCGCCGTTTGAATGCGTCCCAAAGGGTCATGGC
This sequence comes from Lithophane leautieri, assembly GCA_949152455.1. Classification (NCBI taxonomy): domain Eukaryota; kingdom Metazoa; phylum Arthropoda; class Insecta; order Lepidoptera; family Noctuidae; genus Lithophane; species Lithophane leautieri. The sequence continues at coordinate 2,095,252 of OX424486.1, forward strand.
CATCCGGCTGGCGCGGGGATACCGCACGGTTTCCCGTGAGGCGGCGAGCCTCCTTGCCGGATTACCACCATGGGATCTGGAGGCGAAAGTGAAACGTCGGGGCGTAACTCCGCTGCCGCGAGAAATCGCGGCACAGCGGACAGGGCTCCGGCAGCATCTCATGGCGGCATGGCGAGTGCGATTGTCGCAACCCAGTGCTAGGCACGCCACAATTGCGGCGATAAGTCCCCTCTTTGAGGAGTGGCTAGAGAGGCGCCACGGCGTCCTCACCTTCCGCCTGACGCAGGTCCTCACCGGACATGGCAGCTTTGGAAGGTTCCTGTGTAGGATTAGGCGGGAGGAAACGCCCGGGTGTCACCACTGTGTGGATCGCCCGAAGGACACGGTGAAGCATACGGTGGCGGTATGCCCTGCTTGGGCGGAGCACCGCCGTGTCCTCGTGGAAGCGATTGGCGGCAATGACCTCTCGCGTCCAGCCCTGGTCCAGACTATGGAACGGAGCAAGAGGGCATGGGAAGCCGTTATCTCCTTCTGCGAAGTAGTAATGCTCGCGAAGGAGGAGGCGGAACGCGTGAGGAAGAGGCAAAGTTTGCGCCCTCATGCCCCTAACCGCCGCCGCAGGAGACGCCCTGGGCGTCGGGAATCCCAGGCGGATTCCCGGCCACCATAGGCGCGGGCTTGCGGACGGTGAGCAATGGGTAGCTCGCCGTCCGATAAGGACCAGGCCCGGGTCGATGGCGCATCCGCTAGGACCGGGGTTGCGTGAAAGTCCGAAAGGGATACCGGGACCTTTGCAACAGGTAACTGAAGGATCACGGGTGGGTTTTAGTCAGTAAAAGTCTGACACGCCCTTCCGCTCCGCCCAGAGCGGGAGAAGTAATTGGTTGATACACATCCTCAAAAAAAAAAAACAAAGGATACTTATCGGTACCATAATTGAAATAGGCGCGAGATGATTATGTTTTCCTGCTTTGTACTTATGTGATTAAAAACCGGCCAAGTGCGACTCGGACTCGCGCTCGAAGGGTTCCCTACCATTATCCATAAAAACGGCCCAAAAATCACGTTTGTTGTATGGGAGCCCCCTTAAATATTTATTAGCAACAGAAATACATCATCTGTGAAAATGCCAACTGTCTAACTATCACGGTTCATGAGATACATACAGCCTGGTGACAGACGGACATACAGACAGACAGCGGAGTCTTAGTAATAAGGTCCCGTTTTACCCTTTGGGTACAGAAACCAAAATCCTCAAAAAACAAAATTAAATTCGTAGAATCGATTTTCTGCCTGGCCGTACAAATCATCTTAATCGGGAGTAAATTATAATCTGGTATTATTTATTCGGGTTGAGATGACTCGGGCCCAGTTGTCACTGACCCGAAATTCCTTTTGAAAGAACCCAATAATTCCTGAAATAAGTGTAATTTATTTTGTTAAACAGAAAATCCAATGGAATTATTTCGAGATTGCGACCGGACATGTAACTTTTACTTCAAACAGTAAGTTATTTATATATAAGTACTTAGTTATTTTAATAGTAGGGTAGTCAGAAGCCCGAAAGTCTGACAAGCAATCTTATATTAACCGGTTACTGGGTTGTGGAGTTCAGATAGGCAGTCGCTCCATGTAAAATACTGGTATTCAGCTGCATCCGGTTAGACTGGAAGCCGACCCTAATATTGTTGGGAAAAAGCTAGGCAGATTGATTATGTTAGTGGCGTGGATGTTAAATGTGGGTTTGTGGTCAATTGCTCACAATTCACCCTGCATTTTTATTTCCTTAGACATGCCAATGGCGATAGGATATCTTCCTTTAGCTTCCTGATGACTACCATTGCACAGGTTTTATGTGATGCCAACTTCAGGATAAATCGGATGCCCCGTTTCCGATCATACTCGAGGGCGGCATTGGCCTGTCTTTGAATTTCCAATGCTGGGTCGCCGTCGAAGATCATGACTGTATTGTCAGCGAAAGCCTGGCAGTGATCTCCCCGCTCTTCCAGCCCCTTTAATAGAGGGTCCAGAAGTAAATTCCAGAGGAATAGATTCTCCTTATGGGTATAAGGAGACCATCCCATCACCCCGCCTCACCCACCGCGGCGGTAAGTCTTTCAAGTCATTGGTTTTTCACTTCATAGTTATGTTTTTTTTTTAGTTTAGTTTATGGAATATTTGGGCCCACAGTTTGTGCATGCTTGTGCATGCGGCAGACGTATCCTGCCCAGTCCAATTTAAGTTGGGCAGCCCTTTGAGCCACGTCAGCTATCTTTGTTTTGGAGCGCAGTATTGAGAGGCCTTTTCCCAGGAGTGGGACAGCGGAGGCTAGGAAAAAAAAGTCTTCGAAAAATGCTTAAGTGACATACTTATTTCGTTAGCCTAAAATGTTCCTCCCAGACACGAAAGATCATCAAGGTTCTTACTTTAAAAACTTCCAAAAATACAAAGTGAAAAAAAACTTTTAACGTACACAGATCACATATAATTTATGTTTATAGCAGTTTTGGGTCGAAGAGATAGTTTTGGCGAATCACAATCACCTGCGGAGCACTTGACGGACTTAAGACCAAAGTGTCATGCGCGCTGAGTATTGAGTATTTTGTCGCGGGGTCGTGTATTGTGGCGAGAGCGGTTCGTAATAAGTTCCTGTTACACCCCCCCCCCGTTTGAGTAGGTTATGACCTGCTCTAATTACGTGGAAATTAAATGAAATTGTTTATTCTGTAAAAAGGATATTGGAATCACTTTTACACGTGCGCCCCGCGGTTTCACCCGCGTAAGTCTTGATCCCGTGTGAATATCGGGATAAAAAGTATCCTATGTGTTAATCCAGGTTATAAACTATCTGTTTGCCAAATTTCATCCAAACCCATTCAGCCGTTTTTGCGTGACTGAGTAACAAACATCCAAACACACAAACTTTCACATTTATAATATTAGTAGGATTGTAAAAATAAGCTAGATGAGGTCGGCATTTCCTATCTGACTACTCTGAGAATAAAGGCCGAAATAAACTCAGAGGTCACAGTCTCTTTTAAAGTCCTGACATAATCTTGGTCAGGCCATATGATGTGGTTATGGCCTGGTCAAACAACGTAACGAACACATGCATCCTCTCCCTTTTGGCCGGGATAAATGTCCTCATGACGGGTCAAACATAAAAAAAAAACAATCTGCCTAGCCTTTTTTTACATGAAGCGTCTGCCTGACCTGACCTCCAGAACCCAGTAACTGGACAATACGCTACCCCTTGATAAGACTGGTTGTCAGACTTTTTTGATTCTGACGACCCGTAACAACTGTCAAAGATCCATGAATGACAGCCGGGACCAACGGCTCAACGTGCTTACCGAGGCACGGAGGAGTCTCGGTATGTAAAGATGGTCACCCATCACGGACCAACCACGGCAAGCATAGCTTAACCTGATGGATCGCCCCTTCCACAAAAGCCTCCTCCTTAGTACGGTTCTTATCGGCTTGAGACTTTCTCACATCTCGATGACGCTCTAACCGCTCTTTAGCTGTGGTGATGGTGGTAGCCAGTGTGGCGGTATCTACATCGCCATATGCGAACTAGGCATCAAAGATCTGACGTCACACAAAAATCCTGACGTTACATAAATCCTGCATCGCGCAATTAAAGTTTACCGTGCAATGGACATATATACAGGAACCCGACATCAATCTTTGGGCAGTTGCCCGCCAGACACAACACCCGTCTGGTCGGAGGATCCTCCGTTTTCTAAAAATCCGGAGTCACACGTAATCTGTTCGATTTGTGTGACTCCGGATTTTTAATTTGTCTGACTGTGGTGTCTTGTTTATACCTTTTTAGTTGTAGTTGTTTTAATATGCTACTGCTTGTTTTCCCTTACAAAATAAAATAAATAAATAAATTATTTTAATCTTTGCTTTCAGGTACGGATGGGTGTGTGGGCATCGCTTCAACATGAAACGTATAAAGAATGAGTTTAGAAGTTATAAAAATATTTGTGAAATAGACTTCCAGAACTGCAGATATACATATATTAGTAAGTACGGGCATTACTTTAGTGTATTGTTTTTTTTTTTGTAAAAGATAAGTAAACACTATCTCATGTACAGTCACGGACTTTAATTGATGAGCCACTTGGCACTGTTCGTATTTTAGCCGTGTAATGCAAATCGGGCTTAGTCGGTTATACTCGTACATCCAGACACGGAAAGTAATGTCTTCGTATTAAAGAAGAAGAAAATTATATTTAATATCTGTATTTATATTTAACAACCTGAGAGCTAGAACTACAAACTTGACAGCAGAGTGAGTACCCAAAGTCAACTAATTGCAGGTCTAGCAACCGTAACCTAGCGACGATTGTTTAAGCGTAGCCATAGTAACGTTAGCGTACGGATTTTTTTTAAATAATTACATATTTTGACAAATTCAAAAATAACGTCTCTGACATCGACTATTCAACTGTTACTGTCTTCGGTTAAGTTTTCAGAAATGTCGAGTTAATGAGTTCTGATTCAAAGGAGGTCAGTATTAAATAGATTGGATAAACATTGTATTTATTTATCAATGAGAACTTATTAGTCAACCTCTATGGATAAGACTATTTCCGATTACTAGCAATTTGTCATCTTGTTTACGAGCATGCGATTTGAGTTCGTTTTTAATCGTGTAATCTCGTGAATGTATGAAACAGCAAAATTGAAAAGTTTGAAAGTGACTCATTAATTAATATCCGTGACTGTACGTTAGTAGTGAGGTGGCTTTCACTAATAATAAGCAAACGTGCTCGGAGGAAGGAAGTATTCCAGTAAGATGCTGGTAGGGATCTTGACCGTACTTTCGGGATTGTCCTGATAGCCGTGGAATACCTCTCCACTCCTCTCAAGCACCTCAGGAAGTGTTGCCTCCTTGTCGCTACGTCACTATGTGCTAGCGACCGTTTTCGGGGGCCCATTATTGAGTGTGCAAGTCACCCCCTGCCATATTATCCGTGTATGTACTCGTATATATAAAACATTGATCAGGCAGGGGACATAGTCCTTCAATAGTTTTAGGTAACCAGTACACTATAGCCACCCAAACCCATAGCCCAATATGTTTTGTTTCCATGTTCTGCAATAGTCCTACACCATCCGGGGGTTTTCCTTGGGTGTATTTTCATAGTGCATACAGGGATAATCGTCGGTTGGTGCCTTATCCCATTTAAAATTGTAAAAGGGGCCTCTGCGAGTTGGCTTCGGCCCCTCGTATGCCTTCCAAAAGACCGGGACCCCATGGTCCCGAGATATATAAACATATACAAAATAATAATAAAAACCCCACCGCCGTATCTCTACGTTGACGTCGTGGTGGGGCTTGCGCGCTCCGAAATCTAGGTCTGTGCCGGTAGAGTTACCTTGCCCCGAGGTACTTGCTTCGTTGGCCAACTGAAGTTCTGTATCGAACAGTTTTGATAGGCGGTACCTAATGCTTGTTTTTGGGTAAACATGACTAGTTCAGTTTTAGTGGGATTCACTGATAGTTCCAATTCCCTGCACCAACGTTCTACGATACGTAGTGCTTGCTGAGTGAGGTTACAGATCGTTCTCGTCACCTTCCCCGAGACAAAGATTGCGAGGTCGTCTGCATACCCTATTGTGTAATAGCGGCTGGCTTTGAGTTTAGTGATGAGGTCATTGATAACCAGATTCCATAGAAGGGGGGATAGCACCCCTCCCTGGGGACAGCTGCTGATTGGTGACTACTGCTCCCCACTCGTTTGCTTAACATGTTCGTAATCCAGTCCGTTAGTACTTGTTCTACTCCATGTCTGGAGAGGGCGCTGCTGATTCTGGAGAAGTTGGTTGTGTCGAAGGCTCCATCGGTATCTATGAAAGTGCCCAGGCAGGTGCCTTTCTGATGAATCGCTTCCTCTATCTGACCGACCACTAGATGAAGAGCAGATTCGGTCGACTTACCTGAGCTGTATGCATGCTGATTACCGTGTAGCGGTATGATTTCCAGGTCGCCGTTCCTTTAGCTCCCTATCACAAAGCCTGTCCAGAGTCTTTAGTAAAAAGGAGGTCAGGCTGATCGGTCGATGGGATTTGGCGTTTGTGTAGTCACCTTTACCTGGCTTTGGGATGAATATGACTTTCACTTCCCCCCATCCTTTGGGAACGTATCTAAAGGCCAGGCACGCCCTCATTAAAGGCACCAGTCTTGCAGAAACTGATGACGTTCCTCCCCACTGTAGTAAGGCGGGGAACACTCCATCGGAACCAGCCACCTTAAAAGGATGGAAGCTCTGGATGGCCCATTGAAGTTTCTCCAACGTGATCACCCTGCTTGCGTAACGCCAATCATTGTCTGTTGGTGTTACAATTTCATCTAGCCAGTCGATTACGTGCACAAAGACGCATCCAGGGAAGTGAGTCTCAATTAGAACGCGTCTTGTTTCTTCAGGCGACGACGTAAGTGTATTATTGGGTTTGCGGAGAGTAACGGTCCCAGGTGTGTTCTGTTGCGCCAGTACTTTCCTTACCCTGTTGGCTTGCTGACAACATTCAATGCTACCACAGAATTTGCGCCATCCCGTGGTGCTTCTGTACCTGATCTATTTTTTGTAGCTGGATTTGGCCGCGTAGTAGTTGTCCCAGTCCTCATCCGCACATGTGTTTATGGCTCTTTTCAGAGCTGTTCTTACTTTGCCACGCTTGCGCTCCAGATCAGTGCCCCACCAGGGTTGCTTACCCGAAGTGCTGCGCGGTGTAGTCTCTGGGCTGGCAGTTTGGTCTATGATTGATTTAGTAAGATGACTTACTTGTACCTCAATCTGTGTCGCGTCCGTAAAAGTCGACGGGTTGTGCAGAGTCGCTAGCTTGCATGCAAGATTGCGAGTATTGGTGGCTCGATCCGTGTTACGCGGGTTCCGCCTTGGTGGTGTTGGTGACACATAGACCTTAAGGGGTATGAGGAACAGGGTGTAAAGTTCACTCATCCACCATAGAAAAGGGAGGATCCTCCGACCAGACGGGTGTTGTGTCTGGCGGGCAACTGCCCGACGATTGATGTCGGGTTCTTGTATATATGTCATTTGCACGGTAAACTTTAATTGCGCGATGCAGGATTTATGTGACGTCAGGATTTTTGTGTGACGTCAGGCTTTTGATGTGTAGTTCGCATGTGGCGATGTAGGTACCGCCACAGACTTATGTCGAAGCGGATCCACCTGTGATCACAGTTCCTGCTCTCCTCCTCTGCCTCCTTGGAGACCTGCCACCCCGTGATGGTTTCCGCCGCGCCCTCTGTTGCTAGAGTGAGATCGATGATTTTGCGACTTCGCCTGGTTACGAATGTTGGTTCGGAGCCAGAGTTTAGTACGGAAAGGTTAGTCGAGAATAAGTAATCAACCAAAGCCTACCTTCTCGTTTTGCGTGTCCATGCCTCACAGTTGGTGGTGAGCATTGGCGTCGGCCCCGACGACGAACTCAAACGCATTCCTCTCGCAATGACTCACGAGGCGGGCGAGGTCATGGGGAGGTGGCATCTCCGCCTCGGGCATGTAGGCCGAGGCAAAGACGATTGCCATCTCCCTGGCGTCATCGCACTGTATTAGCAGCTTTGCTACAGAGATATCTCTGCAACAGAAATCAGTTAAGAGCTGTGTTTTAGGGATACCTGTGTCATCGATGCATGGGGCGGTCGTGATCTGAGGTGACTAGGAGCTTACCGCCAAGATTGGAGAGTCCTTGTATGTGGCCCGCCCTAACCCACAGCTCCTGGATTAGGGCAATAGCCGTGTGTTGTACCTCCAGCCACTTGCGAAGCTACGCGGTGGTTTCCTACTGCGAGACGACCGTCTCGCAGTAGGAAACCACCGCGTCCCAGGACTCCCCGCTGCCGACCATGGCATTCACCACAGCCGACAGCGACAAGTCACTGCCTACTTCTGAGATGAGGGCACGGCGTGGCTCCTCCCAATCCTAGGTACTTCATGGTAGACTCGACAGCGATCCGAGCCCCCCCGACCACGATGTGTGAGCCGGGTGGCGGCGCCCGCCGGGGGCCATGAAACACCATGGCCTCCGACTTGCTGAGGGCCACCTCCAGGCCTAGGCGACGTATGCGGCTCACCACCTGTGAGACCGCAGCCGTCGCCAGCAACGCTGCCTCCCTGTGCGAGCTCCCCCGGGCAGTGACCAGCGTGTCATCCGCATAACACGTCAGGTCTACCCCCGGACTGAGCTCGCCCCTCAGCACCCAGTCGTACCCGATGTTCCACAGGAGTGGGCCTAAAACCGAGCCCTGCGGAACACCGCACGACATGCGGCGCTGGTTTCCGCCATCACGTCCCATGTAGATGACACACCTATCTGACAAATAAGCCCCAACGATGTGGCGGAGGTAGGGAGGCACCCCATGGTACCGCAGTGCCTCCCGAATACAACTCCAGGGCAGGGTGTTGAAGGCGTTGGAAATGTCCAAGGACACCGCCAACATCACCTCGCCCCGGGACACCGCTTCCTCCGCCAGGACTCTTACCCGCGACACAGCGTGGATTGTGGAGCGCCCGTGCCGAAACCCGAACTGGCTGTCGTCCAAGTCCGGCCCCTCTCTGCACAAGTGGCCGACGAGGCGGGCTGCGATTATCCGCTCAAACAGCTTGCCCACCTCGTCAAGCAGCACTATGGGCCGGTACGCGGACGGCGAGTCCGCAGGGCGCTCCGTCTTCCTGAGCAGGACCAGACGACCAGATTTCCACAGAGTGGGAAACTGGCCCCGCTCAAGGCACGCTGTGTAGAGTCCTCTCAGTTGGGGCTCAAGCTCCATCAGAGCGAGGGCTAACACGCAGCCGTGGACCCCGTCGGGCCCCGGGGCCACGTTCTTGGCCCGGAGCCGCATCACGGCTGCCCTCATCTCTGCCTGTGTCACCTCGGGGACGCTGATGGCGTTCTCCTCCTCTGTAGACTCTGCGGCTGTGGGCAAAACCATCGGTGGTGGAGTATGCTCCGCTCTTGCCGGGAAGAGGGCTGCGACCACCTCCTCCAGCAGCTCGGGTTGGAGACTCTCCGTAAGTGGGGGCGCCGCGGCTCGAAGTTTCCCTCGGACCGCGCGATAAGGGCGCCCCCACGGATCCCCGTCTAGAGTCTCCAACATCTCCTCCCTGGCTCGTGTCCTCGACTCGCCGATGGCCAGCCACAGAGTCTCCTTAGCCGCGCGGTACACCTCATACAGCGCGGCCTCTTCGTCAGGGACCCGAAGACGTCTCCTCCGGTAACGAGTGTACTGGCGTCTAACCGCCACGCATGCAATGCGCAGCTGCGCGATTTCGGCGGTCCACCAGTACACCTGGCGCCTTGCGGACTGTGCGTGGACCCGGGGCATGGACGCGTCGCAAATTTGCGTCATCGCCCCGCGGAACCACAGCGCCTCCTGCTCGACGTCGACGGGTCCGGTCGAAGCCGTCCTCTCCCAAGCCCGAAGCTGGGGACAGAATCATATCGTCCAGCTCCTCGCCCGATGAAGGAATGGCACCCACGGTGACGGCAGTAGGAGTGGCCGACTCTGCAGCAGCAGGTTCAGCCAAGGATTGTGTGACGGGGGAGTGGACTCCCCTGCTGGTGCCTGCGGCAGCTGTTTCGGCGTCTCGCTGAAGGTTCCCGTGGCGGGGTCTCATCCCAGCGGGACGTCGGTGAACCTACCGTTCCGACCCTGGAACTTCACGTACACCGCCCCTAATCCAATTGAGAGGCGGCATCCGGCCTCCATCAGAGTCGGGATTTGGTCCACAGGGACTACGACCACCACAAACCACGCCGTGGCTTGTTTGTCAGCGTACAGCAGTACCCACCTCTTGATGTCCACCCAAGGGTTCTGGTAGCTGAGGGCGCGAGCAATGTTGGTCGGCTCTCCGTAAACCCCCTGCTCATCCGGGATCACTACGCCACACCGTGCACGCTTCTCTACCTCCAACTGGTTCAAAACGACTAACGGGGTGCTAGTAGGAAGAGTTAGGCCGGAGACTGTTTTCCTTAGCCAGACTAAGGTATGGTCGTTGCCGCACCATAGTTTTAGAACACCCCCGGCGAACAGCGGTTTGGCATTGAAAGGCGATCCTGGTGTGTCTTGCTTGGGGGAGCAGGCCTCGAGTATGATTTGCTTCTGGATAGCAGCGTGTACCTGGTCCGATACGTCCTTGCTGAGGATCGCCATGCGGTCGCAGGTGATCGTGATGTCGAGGGTAGCGCTGGCAGCATGGGCGTAGCTTCGTTGGTCCACCCTATTAGATTGATCAAGCCGCGGCCGCTTATGCTCACCCCGAGGTGTCAAGGTCTCATTGAGAGCTCGCTTGGCCGCAGCCTGATCCTTCCAATCGGGTCGCTGTTTTAACTTTTTGCCATTGGCAGAACTTTCCGGTATGCCGGTTGGCGGTTGACTGGGCGCTGTTCGGCTGTGCCGGCAGAGGCCTGCGACCACTTTCCGGCGTAGCAGTTTAGCTGGCCCCTCGTCGGTTTCACCGAATTGGCGGAGGTGGCATGTTTGTGACGGGAGTCTTTACCAGGCTTCCGTTTCAGCGCTTGTCGCCTTCCTCGTCGGTCTATCCCTCTTTTTGCCCTGTTCCGGGGCAGCAGTTTGACCTGAAGGGTCGGTGCAGGGCGTTGGGTTTGTTGAGTACGTTTACCCTTGCCCTTGCGTTTCTGCACAAATTGCCCGGCGCGCATGGACGCGTCCTCGGTGCTGAAATAATGATGATGGTACAAACCTGGTCCGTAAAGGATATATCCGCCGTTTAAAAATGTATACGAATATAAATTGGTGGTTGGTTGGTTGGTTTAAGTGGCGGATGTGTCCTTTACGGACCCATTTTGTACATAAATATCATAATAATATATTAAATATCATTAGACATAAATATCACACATATAAAAATTAAACTTATAAGTACTTTAAATAGGTATGCGTTGCTTATAGCTATTTCCTTTTTTTTTGTTAAGAACCTTCCCCGACTCTCTCACATCAACTTACCAAAGCTTCATCACAATCGGTCGAGCTATTTTCGAGTTTTTACGAGCCTCGTAAAAACTCGAAAATAATTTATTTTATATCTATAGACTATACAATAAAACAAGTTTAAAACTATTTAATTGATACCTCTCTTATTTTTCAGGGGGAAGTAAGTAATCCTTCATTATTATCGCAGGAAATAACTATATTTTTACCCCACTACGGCGAAGCAAAAAGGGGGGGTTATGATTTTGACCAGTATGTATGTTCATGTGTCCCTCATAACTTCTAAACTGCTCATTATAATTTGACAAAATGAGGAAGCGTCGTGATTGTCCGCTGGTTTAAGGCTATATGAACTCACATTAAATTGAATATGGCACCCTCTATAGGACAAAAAGTCATGAACAAAAAAAAAAATGTAATTATGCCATGTAGGGTATCAAATGAAAGAGCTTAATTAGCACATTTCAAAAATATCAGTGTACCCCAAAAAAAATTTAATAAAAATAAAAGTTATAAAACTATAACCCAACTATGACATTGACAATTTGTTTACATCTTTTTATTTCACTTTTTAATCATAGTTGTTAAGTTATTGGGGGTGGGGGGTCGCATTGGTCCGCGTTTGTCCACCGCTGCCGTTACCGGGACGTCACCGAGAACGAGATGACGGTGCCAAAGTAGCTAAAAGTACCTAGGTAAATACATTTAATACGACTGCGTGTCCACCGCAAGTCCGTCATTCGAGCGCCATCATCCAGGCCGCTAAAGTTTAGCGAGGATTAGCTCGGCGTAGCCGCTAGTAATGGCAATTAATGCGATTTTTCATTAATTTCATTAGCAAGTGAATTATTGAGTCTTAGCATTATAATTGCTATTGCTATGCTAATAGCTAATATGATGATAATTGATAATAATGAAGTATGAAAATTTTATTAAAAGTGCGAATTAAAATGGTGAACGCTCATTTTAATTCGCACTTTTAATGAAAATGAAAATGTACGAAGCGATAATTCACTTAGCACTTCACGAAATTTCGCAACTAAATTTCATTAGCTAAATGCTAAATGATTTTTCACAAGCTAACAATGAATGCGAATGCTAATTAATCCATCACTAGCTTGCAGGCTAGCTACGCTACGCACACCTTTGAAATTCGAACGCGCTACGCACACATTTGAATTTTAAACGCTTTGATGTGCGCTCGAAAAACCGACACCGAATGGAAATGTTTAAATAACTGATCAAACTTTGATGAAATACCCAAACACCCCTGCCACACAGCGTCAAACAAGTGTTCAAATACTGTTGCTATGTCTGGCATTGATGTGCGCTCGAAAAAATGAGACCGTATGGCAAAGTTGAAATATGTGATCAAACTTTGATGAAATACCCAAACACCCCTGCCACACATGTGTTCAAACATGTGATCAAATATTGTTGCTATGTCTGGCCGGCTTCATGAGTTATGGAAAAGCGAAAAATAAAAAACAAACCTTTTAATGTAACTAAAGTCCTAAACTAATATATATATGTAACAAATTTTGAGTCGGCGGCGCCAAACAAACAAACAAATTAATTTGGTAAAAAAAAAAAAAAAAAAAGGTAGCTTGATGAATTGAATTCATTGAATGTGTTTGGCGCCTTATATTAGTTTAGAATCTTAGTTACACTAAAAGGTTTATTTTTTACTTTTCGCTTTTCAGTTATCTTCTTTCGTCAGTTTAATTTTTTGTAAAAATAATTTTTATTTTTCGCTTTTGAGTTTCCATATATTGTTATGGCTAAAATCTATTAACGGTCCTACCTAATTTTAAAACTCAAACACGTTGTAACTGCTGGAAACTGCTGAGGAGCTCTCGCGACTGTCTTCCGTCTCCATCATCAGATCAACTCCAGGTTAAAGACCTGCACTGCTATTCTGTAACCATCTCACCGTGTTAACTCAGGTGAAGTGAGCGTGGAGTGAGCTGTCATTGTCATCGATACCTACTGATGCTGAGGCAGTGACAGTTCACTCCACGCTCACTTCACTTAAGTTTGCACGGTGAGATGGTTACAGAATAGCAATGCTGGAGTTGATGATGATTGGTTGTGTCATCAGAACTATGTATGTGTGCGAAACAACAGAATCGGTTCACAGTTGAAAATTGCGGAGGTGAAAAATCAATCAATCCGATTTTTCTACCCTTACTTTTCAATTTTATATGGGACCAACTTCGAGGTACAAAAAAAGAATGGTTCAAATCGGACTAATCAAAAAAAAGATACGCGAGGACATACATAAAAAAAATAAAAAAATACGGTTCGACTTGAGAACGTCCTCCTTTTTTTATCATCGATTAATAAATAAAGTAATTCAATGTTTTCTTCAGATTGGCATCCCCTGTACAGAGGAAATTGTACTGACATAGAGCCACTTCATAAAATGGAATACGATTATATGGATATTCGCGGACGAGTTAATGCGCGGGCGACGTACAAAATTCCAAAGCGTACAGGAACCCGTGCGACGCCAGATCCTGTAGACGCGGAAATTGCAGAACTCGTGAAAAGCCAAAAGGGTTGACTTACATTAAAGCATATCATCATGGCGGGCATACAGCGCTCTACCATTGTCTCGTCCTTTATGCATTGTACAATTAGTGCGCAGTAGTATGTCGTCTTCTGCGTGTTGTTGACATACAAACAAGCAGACGAAAAAAAAAAAATCTATATGTATGTGTGTATGTAAATACAACGTGTAACAGAATAACCGCAAGACCTGAAAGTAGTTTGCTCAGAATCGGCTTCTGAATCGATTTCCGTCATTATTTATATAATTATGTTAATTTTTCATGCGAAAATCTTTTATTTTACTGAAAATAGAACCACTGCGTCATAACAAGGTAATAAGAAATTTTATTTAAGGAAATTTAAGCCTTATCTCAAAGGAATAAAGCCTATTTAAATGCATAACCAAATTTGTAATACGCTCATAGCTATCCTATGTGTCGTGCGCGTTAAATAAAATAGTTAATTTAAGGTGTGGTTTAATTAAATTAAATTACAGTTATTATTTTAGTCTTATAATTTAATATTCTAATTGGGGTGTATGAGCTCTTGCGTTTATTCCGTTACAGGTTGTATATGTGTATAAGCATTTTTTAATATATTATAATAGAACATCGTGTAAGTTTTACTAAGTAAAGGTATGTACAGTCACGGACTTTAATTGAAGAGCCACTTTCAAACTTTTCGATTTTGCAGTTTCATACATTCACGATATTACATTCGATATTACCTACACGATTAAACACGAACTCAAATCGCGTGCTCGTTAACAAGATGACAAATGACTAGTAATCGGAAATAGTCTTATCCATAGAGGTTGACTAATAAGTTCAAATACAATGTTTATCCAATCTATTTGATATTGACCTCCTTTGAATAAAAACTCATTAATTCAATAGTTCTGAAAACATATCCGAAGACAGTGACAGTTAAAATGTCAATGTCGGAGACGATGATTTTGAATTTGTCGAAATGACTAATTAAAATTTCTCCGTACGCTAACGTTACTATGGCTACGCTAAAACAATCGTCGCTAGGTTACGGTTGCTAGACCTGCAATTGGTTGACTTTGGGTAGTCACTCTGCTGTCAAGTTTTTAGTTGTCGCTCTCAGGTTAGCCAACCGGTAAAGATATTAAATATAATTTTCTTCTTCTTTAATACGAAGACATGACTTTCCGAGTCTGGATGTAGGAGTATAACCGAGTAAGTTAGTCCGATTTATATTCCACGGCTAAAATACGAACAGTGGCAAGTGGTTCATCAATTAAAGTCCGTGACTGTACTTATCTTTGTTTGATGTAACATATATGTAAAACTCAATGCAGTTAGTCATACTTGAAAATGGTAATTAGTTAGTCTTTATTAAATCGGGGATAAGTGGGTACACCTTGTTGCGCAACATTTCAATACCATCTGCGGAAAAACCCTTTCCACAATGCAGTTGGAACTAGGGATAAAGAAGATATACGTTATAAGTACTTAAGGGGGATGCGCCAGGGTAGCCCGCGAAATTCAAATTTTCTTACGTTTTTTGCAATTTGCAGGTCGGTGTTAGATTGTATGTTGATCTAAATATTATTAGCGGCCGTAACAAATATGGGTTTATATAAGTGCATTGAATGACTATTTCATGAAATCATGACTTTGGCACTTTCATGAACTTAGAGAGTTGTATTGCTGATTCTAATGTTTATAATTCTGTAAACCCATATTCACACTGGACGGGGTCCTTTAGGACCGACGCCTGCCAAGGTTGCGGGAAAGTCCGAAAGGGATACCGGGACGTTGGCAATAGGCAACTGAAGGAACACGGGTGGGTTTTAGTCAGTAAAAGTCTGACACGCCCTCCCGCTCCGCCCAGAGCGGGAGAAGTCATTTGATGATTTCCCATCTTCAAAAAAAAAAAAGGTTGATGCAGAGACAGACATGACAGGTGCAACAAAAGACAATACATATAACTTGAGAAATAATGAATACTAATTAATTAACTAAATTAACTTAATTAATAAATAACGGGGGGGTTTGGGGATTCAAACCCCCCCCGAAATGTGAGAAACCAGAATCTTTATCGAGAGATCGACTCGTAATCTATTTCGCAGCTAGGCGTACTTTATAATCTAAAAAAGCAGTAAGAGTACGCTTAAACCCTGGATTTTTATCAACTCTGACTTTGTATTGAATGAATTCCTGCAACTTCAGCATTCTCTGTGAGAATCTAACGCTAACTTATTACAGGCGCGGTGCTAAAATTTTCGAGCTCATTTTGCTCGCTCTTGCACCCTACATTCTCTTAAATCTCAAACTTTTTTGCTTAAGTCGATAAACTTACTTCTATTTCTGTATGGACGTTCAAAGAGAAAGAAAACCTCACTTATTCGAAGCATATTGCTAAAAATGTCGAGCTTGCTTTGCTCGCTCTTGCATCCCATATCCTCCATTGCGGCCCCATTATGCTAAAGTGGCCTTTCAGGTTAAAAATGTCCCTGTCATGATTTAAAAGTGGCGGGATAAGAGAAATTGGGCTTTATTGAAATTAAAATAACTATTTAACTAACCTCTTTTATCAATTTGATTTCTGTCTGAGAATGTCTAAGATAGTAAAAATGCTGTTTTAAAAATAACCAAAAACACTTAATACGCTTTTTTATAAATCAGTATTTACCGTCTCTGAAATAAGAAATACTAAATATTTCTTCTAAAAAAATTTGGAAACCCTAACCCCCCGAAATTAATTCCTGGTTACGGCCCTGCTCTAAGTTCATGTATTTATAACGTTTATCTTCAGTATCCCTAGTTCCAACTGCATTGTGGAAAGGGTTTTTTCGCAGATGGTATTGAAATGGTGCGCAACAAAATGTATATTTATGAATGTAAGTATCTATGTATGTATTAATTAGTATTCATTATTTCTCAAGTTATATGTATTGTCTTTTGTTGCACCTGTCATGTCTGTCTCTGCATCAACCTTTTTTTTTTTTTTTGAGGGTGGCAAATCATCAAATGACTTCTCCCGCTCTGGGCGGAGCGGAAGGGCGTGTCAGACTTTTACTAACTAAAACCCACCCGTGTTCCTTCATTTGCCTGCTGCCAAGGTCCCGGTATCCTTTTCGGACTTTCCCGCAACCCTGGCAGGCATCGGTCCTATGTTCTATATGTTCTATGTTATGGGTTTGGTTTCCGCACTTAGTCCTTAAGGTGGACCATTGTGCGTGGCATCGGTCCTAGCGGACTTCGCTAATTGTGCTGACATCTCTTTGAGGCGCGCGTGGAACACGACGCGCCATCGACCCGAGCCTGGTCCTTATCGGACAGCGAGCTGCCCGTTGCTCGCCGTCCACAAGCCCGCGCCTATGGTGGCCGGGAATCCGCCTGGGATTCCCGACGCCCAGGGCGTCTCCAACGGCGGCGGTTAGGGGCGTGAGGGCGCAAACTTTGCCTTTCCCTCACGCGTTCCGCCTCCTCCTTCGCGAGCATTACTGCTTCGCAGAAGGAGGTGACGGCTTCCCATGCCCTCTCGCTCCGTACCATGGCCTGGACCAGGGCCGGACGCGAGAGGTCATTGCCACCAATCGCCTCCGCGAGGACACGGCGGTGCTCCGCCCAAGCAGGGCATACCTCCACCGTATGCTCCACCGTGTCTCTGCATCACCCTAAGGTTGACTGGTAGAAAATGCCTCAGGCATTAAGTCCGCCTTTGTATAGTAGTTTTTTTTTACTAGTGCATAAAGTTTTAATAAATAAATAAATAAAATGTAGGTACCTACTTATCTCCGATTTGGTATCAATAAAGACTAGCTAATTACCATTTTCAACTATGACTAGCTGCATTGAGTTTTACAAATAATTATGTTACATCAAAGTCAAACTAAGATAAGTACATACCTATACTTAATGAAACTTACACGATCTTCTATATTTTATATATTATAAAAAATAAGCAATAAATAATTAATAAATAAAAATAAGAACATATTTTTCATTTGTCCCGGGAAAAAATTTAAATCCCGTTTTTAAGGTTCCGTAGTCAACAAGGAAGCCTTATAGTTTCCCCATGTCCGTCCGTTTGTCTGTCCGAGACTGTTCTTACTAGAAAGCTGTAAATTGGTATGGGTAAGTATACATATAAATCACGCCGACAAAGTGGTAAATAATAATAGTTTTTTTTTTAGGGTAATTACTCCTGTCCACCTAAATTGGGGATGGTTTTTTTTCTAGTCATGCTCATGGTATGGGGAATCGTTGGAAAGGTCGTTTAAAAATAATGTGAGTTTGTGGAAACCATTTTTGGATTCAGGGATCCGTTTGCGAAATATTAAGCTTTAAAGTGTTAGTTTTGGGTATGTGAAAATTTACGGTACCTAGCAGTATATATAACGAAATAAAAAGGAAAACTATCACCGCTACATAGTCTCCACAAGTTACCGAGTAATAATCGACCAACTTGCAGTTGCAAAAACATACAAACAAGATTTTCAACTACAATGTTAAGTTTGTTGGATAAATTCATCCCAACTACGGAACCCTTCATTGTGAAAGAAAGAAAGAAAAATATTTTATTTGGGACACTCACAAGAAAAACAAACAGTAATAAAAAGTAAGTAAGTATCAAAATAATTTAAAAAAAGAACAATTTAAAATTAACAAAATACTAATCTAACGACATAAGCTCGCCGAGACATAAGTACGCGTACTTGCTCGCACGTCTATCACCCCTTTTAAGGCCACTTTAGCTTAACTCTGATCAGGTTATTTCGCTTCCAGTCTACAAAAAACAGAACTACATACATAAAATAAACAGCAACGCAACTCCTTTAAGTTCATTTGTGCCTAATGTCATTTCAGGAAATAGTCATTCAATACATTTACATGAACTTAGAGAGTTGTATTACTGATTCTAATGATTATAATTCTAGAAATCCATGTTTTACGGCCGCATAATATATTTCTAGATCAACATACAACCTGATACTGACCTACAAATTGCAAAAAACGTAAGAAAATTTGAATTTTGCGGGCTACCTTGGTGCATCCCCCATAACTCGTAGGACTTTATTAATTAAAATTAATACAAGACTTGTTTACATTAATTCTTCAAGGACATTCTAATTAACTACAACACAAAACACACTGGTTTACACAAAATTAGAAAGATTACCATAGAGATTTTTAAGTTATTAGTCTCTCAGTCGAGGGCCGTTCTTCTAGTGCGGCATGCGTTCCGCCGATAAGGTATTGTTGCTCGACGCCGCGGGGTTCCCGTACGCGGCGTCGCGGGAATTGGTAAAATCGCGCGTTACTGTGCGTTTGCACTGGCGAATCATTCACAACAAAACATGTTTGAATCTTCTATTTTTGACGGGAACTAGAGACTTCAACATGTTTTGTCAAGAATTTTTCGCCAGTGTAAAGGCACAGTTACACCTTTATATTATAAAACGTTCTTAATTTATTGACTTTTCCAGTAAAGCTGCTTTTTTACCAGTGGTAGACGCTTCCCCTGTCCTTACCTCGTCATATAATAGCGCTACACTCCAAGTCGCATAGATATTTATCTAATTTTCGTATAATTTGTGATCGACACAAAAGTACACATAAACACAACAATGGCGGTTTGAAGACGGACGATTGGCCTGCCACCTATGATGAGCTCTCAGTTTTTAACCCCAAACGGAATTTCAATTCTCATTATGTATTATCGTTGGCTTGGCAACACCGGTGTCCCGTATTCCTGTCATAGAGTAAAGTAATATATAGATTCCTGTCAACGTCAAGTAAAAGTGTCAAAATTTGCAAAATGCAAAATCGGTGTCGGATGCGGTGATGGGTTTTAATTTTGTAGTTTCGCGAAAAACGACTTTTTAAGAAACTATATATAAATAACTGTTTGAATTAAAATGGCTTTCGAGTACGTTGTTGTGAAAGAAGAATTTGACTTAAAAGAGGACGCCAAAACAGAGGTTTTATCTGCACTGGAGAAAAATGAGCCCGAATATAATAATAAAAACAATAAAGTGGAAATCGCTCTATTAATACCAAATAATACAAGGTAAATAATAGTATAAGTTATATTTATTTGGTGCTAAATGTTCCCTATACCATAAACTACACTAAAATTAAAAAAATGAGTGTGTAATGTGTAAATGTTTGCACGTATACAAGCCGGATCAATCGGCACTTTTGTGATAATTAAAATTAATCGATGGCGTTAAAAAAGGTTTTACATTTTGCAATCATTACTTCAGCTACGTCTAAAAATATATAGGTACTTACATAAGTAAGGATTTTGTGGAATGAGTTGGGCCCAGTAGGTGGACACGCCAATAACGGCATCAGTTGCGTATTTTAGGTCCTCATAAGTGCAGGTGTGTGGATACTGGACGCTCCAACATAAGGTACTTCCATGGTTTGGTGAGGAGCACCACATTCACGCTGGGTATCGGTGGGATCTACAATATCCTATTTTGCTAGATTGTGCTTGCAGTGGCCTACTTGGGTCTGCAGTTGATTGACTGGTTTGGTTTCCATATAGGCCACTGCAGGTTATGTCTGGGTGGCAGGTGCTCCTGGGGCTGATTAACCCCCTATTGATAAACCCGGAATAAAGTGACAACAAACATAAACATTACAAATGTATGGTTAATAGTTAATACTAGTGATGAAATATAATAATTAAGCCTGTTTCTGAATTTTTGGTACATCATTTGTTAGCAGAAAGTATTTGTCCCGCAGCTTGCTGTGCCTGTTGGCTTGGCTTCCTCCACCTCCAACTGTCTAAATTTTGGCATAGGTTTCCTCCAACTGTCTCAATTTTGCTCTGTCCTCTGCAACTCTAGTCCAGTATGGACCCAGGGTTAGACTGTTATCGTCTCCCCATCTTGTTTTTGAGTGCCCCGGTTTCTACCTGTCTCTTGAGTACCACAGAGTCACTTGTTTACTCCATTTGCTTGTTTTGCACTGAAGCATGTGTCCTGTCCAGCCCCATTGCTAATGGTCTATATGAGCCAATATATCCTTAACCTTCGTTTTTTAGCGTTCCATACCCAAAAGGTATAATGGGACCCTATAACGAAGACTCCGCTGTCTGTCTGTCTGTCACCAGGCTGTATCTCATGAACCATGATAGTTAGACAGTTAAAATTTTGGCAGATGATGTATTTCTGTGGCTGCTTTATCAACAAATACTAAAAAACAGAATAAAATAAATATTTAAGGGGCTCCCATACAACAGACATGATTTTTTTTGCTGTTTTTAAAGATAATACTTTGTACTGACAACCAGTCTTAACAAGGGGTATCGTATTACCCAGTTACTGGGTTGTGGAGGTCAGATAGGCAGTCGCTTCATGTAAAATACTGGTATAGCTGCATCCGGTTAGACTGGAAGCCGACCCCGACGTAGTTGGGAAAAGGCTAGGCAGATGATGATGACTTTGTACTCATATTATAATTATGTTGTATCTCTATGTATTTTACTGTGTGTACATAAATAATAAAATAAATAAATAAATAAATAATGGTACGGAACCCTTCGTGCGCGAGTCCGACTCGCACTTAACCGGTTTTTACCCGACCACGGCGAAGAAAAAAAGAGTGTTATGATTTTGACCGGTATGTATGTATGATTGTATGTATGTATGTTCATCTGTTCCCTCCTATCTTCTAATCCACTCATCGAAAATTCGACAAATGAGGTATCGTTGGAAGTGTCTTGATCGTCCGCTGGTTATAGACTATGTGACGTCACATTGCCATAAAAATGGCGTCCTCTAGAGGACATAAAATCAGGAACTAAAAAAAAATATTGTTTAATCGTACCATATTGGGTATCAAATGCACATGGCATGGCTTAATAACCACATTTCAAAAATATTATATATTATAACCCCAAAAGAATTAAAAACAGATTACGTGTGACTCCGGATTTTTAATTTATCCGTCTGTGGTGTCTTTTTTTACCTTTTTTACCTTTTTAGTCGTAGTTGGGTTTTAGTTTATATTACTTTAATTTTTTTTTTCTTCTTTGTCTGTGTTTCTGATTTTGTCCCTTAATTGGACTCCTAGCATGCTTTTTTTTCACCGCCCTTTTTAGCTTTTTTACATTTTTGTCATTATAATTCTAGTGATATAACTCTATCATAATTAATAAGGGGGGTTAAAGATATATTTAATTTCTTAATATGGGTAACTATATAGTGAATTAGTTAAACATTTTGGTGTTTATTTATAAACGTTTAGCAATTGTTTAACCATACTTTTTTGACGTTTGAATGTCACTTAACTTTAAGCAACGTTTTATAAATAAACCCCTTTTTACAGACTTACAGACTTAAAATATAATAATAAAATATAATAATAATATGTACAAGTATATAAAAAGGGGGGGAAATAATTATAGTGCATCAAAATTTCTTTCTAACAAATCATTTTTTAATTATATTTCAATCTGCCTAGCCTTTTCGATACCCCTTGGTAAGACTGGTTGTCAGACTTTCGGGCTTCTGACGACCCGTAATGACTGTCAAAGATCCACGAATGACAGCCGCCACCAACGGCGTAACGTGCTTTCCGAGACACGGTGGAGTCTCGGTATGTAAAGATGGTCACCCATCCACGAACCAACCCCGGCAAGCGTAGCTCCTGAACGTTCGGCCCGTGCGGCTGTTATTACTTAGCCACGAGCTCCTCTTTTTTAAATCATCATCTGCCTAGCCTTTTCCCAACTATGTTGGGGTCGGCTACCAGTCTAACCGGATGCAGCTGAATACCAGTATTTTACATGGAGCGACTGCCTATCTGACCTCCACAACCCAGTAACTGGGTAATACGATACCCCTTGGCAAGACTGGTTGTCAGACTTTCGGGCTTCTGACGACCCGTAACGACTGTCAAAGATCCACAAATGACAGCCGGGACCAACGGCTTAACGTGCTTTCCGAGGCACGGAAATGATAATTATAATTTAAAATTATATAATGGCCTCCATGGCCCACGCACAATTGTCCACCTTAGGGACTATGTGCGGAAACCAAACCCGTAACATAGAACATAAAACATGATATAATGGCCAGTAGCGTTGGGACCAGGTACTTGGCAGTCACTGGCTGTCTGTCTGTCAGCAGGCTGTATTTCATTAATCGTAATAGGTAGACGTCAGACCAAATAAAAAACCAAGACAGAGCGCTGTCAACAGTGACGTGAGGCCGGTTTCGTAAACATGAGTGCACTTAGTTTGGTGTAATTTAAGAAAGAAATAAAGAAAATACGTTTATTTGCGGTAAATATGACGCAAAAAAAAAGAAAATAAACACAAAGAAAAAATAAGAAAAGGTTGAGGGAAACATGCGTCACATACACGCAAAACGGCTATCGCTCAGCATTATGCTAAGTCTCTATGCACAGACCCTATGCAAGACAGAGCCCGAACGCTGGTTTTCAGCGACAGCCGGCGCTGACGTAATGACGTTGACCGGTGCGGCACGGGTAAACTATTATTAGGAGGCTGTAATTTGATTGTAGTGTCATTGTAAATAGTTGTAAATGTGCGTGTGTGAGCGTGTAAGCACAGAGCGGTGGTGTAGTTTTGGCATGCTTCACTGTATTGTTCGCAGCGCTCCGTCTTGGTTTTTTATTTGGTCTGAGAGGTAGACAGTTGAACATTTTGACAGAATGTGTAATTATATTGTCGCTTTATGCACAAATCCTTACATAATATTATAAAACAAAGTCCTCCGCCTAGTCTGTCTGTCGTCCTGTTTGCAAAAACTACTGCACTGATTTTAGTGCTGTTTTCACCAATGGATAGAGTGGTTCTCGAGGAAGGTCTTACTATATAACAACCGACATCCACGCGAGCGAAGCCGCGGGCATCAGCTAGTAAATAATAAAAATTAATACAGTTAATAATTTAAGAGGGTTTAAAAGAAACGTGTTTTTTCAGCGTTTTTTTGATCGACCTTAATAAGGTAGGTACGGAACCGTTCGTGTGCCAGTCCGACTCGCACTTGACCGGTTTTTTTACTTAACCGACGGATTCTAGAAGTGTGTTGGCTGCCACATAGCGTCCGCAATTTAACGGCGATTGACGTCACTGAAACGTTTTTGGGGAAGAATTCGGTTAAAAACATTGCCAACTTCTTTTTCAGAGTCATTTAATTACTTAATTAATCTTAATCTTTATCTTTTGTTACGAATTTGGCAAGCCAGGAATAAACCGAAGATCAGGCAGACGCACTGAAAAATAAAAAACAAATTGCATCATAATCTTGTCTTCTTGTCATTCAAAAAATCCTCCGGAACGAAATTCGACTTTGGTGGCCAATTTCAACGGAGATTACCCAAGTACGCAGGAAATTATTATAGTCTTTGATTTATAGATCTAGATATAAGTAGTGTGGCACTGCAAATGAACTAAAGTTCAAAACACACAAGGCGGATGCGTGGCGGGGGCGGGTCGAGCGCGGGAGTACGTTGGGCATAATAAATTGTAATTCAAAGAATTATAAATATGGATGTCAACACACAGAACGCGTGCGCGGGTCACGGTCGACCCGCTCTCGCCCTGCACCCGATTTGTGTGTGTTTTGAGCATAAAAAAGTCAACTTTGATAAGCTGGGCGTGAAAGCTACGTGTTATACTCGAGCCACGTCATTGTGCTGTTCTATTGTGCGTGCATTTAGTAGCCAACAGATGGAAGCTATTTTTTTTACGAGTTCACAGCTTTGGCTGTCAATCTAGACATATTTATATCTTTGATTATAGTATACAAGTGCGTGCGCAAAACACAAGTGCAATCTCTGTTCCTTTACTTTGATAGACTGACGGAACGGCTATTCCACACGACGGTGGGGAGAGCCGCAGTACCAACGACTTTATATGCTATCCGAGAAACCCCTGTGTCACACCACAAACTTCCAGACTCTGGGCTGCTACTGAGAAATTCCTAAAACCCAATAAAAGTGCTCGACCCGGGAATTGAACCCAGGACCCCACGCTCAACAGTCGCGGTCGTATTACAACTATAGTGTATTCCAAAAGTATCTGACGAAAATGTAAACAAATGGATCAGAAAACGTACCAGTGGATGCCAATTTTTACAATGCCACAACAAATTGAGTTAATGAACTACGAATACTGGTTGTCAGACTTTCGGGCTTAAGACGATCCGTAACGACTGTCAAAGATCTGCAAATGGCAGCCGGGACCAACGGCTTAGCGTGCTTTCCGAGGCACGTGTCTCGGAAAGCACCATCCATTACATACCTATCGACACTCTATAGGTATGTAATAGATGGTCACCCATCCACGGACCGACCTCGGCAACCGTTGCTTAACTTTGAAGATCGACCCTTGCGGCTGTTATTATTTAGCCACGAGAAGTACCTCATTTCGTGAATATAACTAAATGATGGATGTAACTACATGTTACTTATTACCTTTATTAAGTGATCGCGTAAGAATCTAAACTGAACTGGGTTTGTTTATAATTCATTAGATACTTTTTGAACTGACCATACGCTCCCGCACGGAACATAGTTGCTGAGGCGATAAAAAGGAAAAAAAAAAACCTACCCACCTCAATAATAATAATCGCAATAAGGACCGCTCCAATAGCTTCGCCGAAGGTCTCGAAGTAATTGCCAACCGTCGTGATACATCCCTCGTAGGAGTTCGTGAGGGTACACTGGTTTGCCGCCATGTCGGGGTTATAGCAACAAGAAGGCGGGAGTTGTTCGCCTATTGTGGAATAGGCAGGAGCACCGACGGTGCCGCAGCACTGGAACTGGAATTATTTAAAAACGTCAAAATAGTAAAAATATAATCGATTGAAGGATAGTGATCGAGACACAATGAAGTTTTAGGCTTCTTGTACATGAAGCCGGAGCGGCACGAGCGCATGTTTGTGTATGCGAATGAATATCGCATCGCCATTTGCCCATACGTCGTGTAGATTACTCTTTCTGAAGTATTCTAATTTGTTTCATCTTGCGGTCCGCGCGGCGGCGGCGGCGATGCAACTCCGATGTCGTGTACGTAGGAAGGAAGCCTTATTGTTTACGTCTGGAGACACATTTATCGGATAGCCTTTTCCCGCGGCTTCAACCGTGTGTTCGTCGGAAATTATCCCATGGAAACGTACTACTGGTATAAAGTATCCATGTCATTTTTTTTTCTTTTTGAGGGTTGGAAGTCATCAAATGACTTCTCCCGCTCTGGGCGGAGCGGAAGGGCGTGTCAGACTTTTACTGACTAAAACCCACCCGTGTTCCTTCAGTTGCCTGTTGCCAAGGTCCCGGTATCCTTTTCGGACTTTCCCGCAACCCTGGCAATCTAATTGTGTAACTTATTTTCGTAACCGATTAAGACTAACCTGTTTCATTTTGACGGTTCAACAACATTCATTGCTTTATTAACGTTGCTGAGCAGTTTTTTTTGGTTGAACTTATAACGCAATGGATTAGCCATTTGTTTCAAACTGATTCCGATTCTGATTGACCGTGTATTACACAATTAGGGTGCAGGTCCAAATGTGTCCGAAGAAGACCGGTGAAAGTGGTGTATTGAACAATAGCGATACCGTTTGTTACTATGACCCCTAGTGTACCCCTACTACCCTTCCGAATGTCCACCCTGTATACGGGGTCAAAGAAAATTAACAACTTTTCATAAATGCAACGTAAAATACTTAGTCTGTGTACTGGTGTAGCGAAAATCAAATTTAAAAAAAAAACAAAATATGTTATTTCACAACGTCAGAAACTAGGTGCACGGTTCCAATTGGTCATTTCCTATTGAGAAGAGCCGACAAGAAACTCCATGGTTACTCTTTTAAAAGATAATTGGCTTTTACAATATTTTCGAATTACAGTGTTAATAGTTATGGGAGGACAGTGTAGGCCTTTCAAAAAGTTTCAGGTAAAGTTCATAAAAAAATTAAAAATAAAAGTCTACAGTTCACTAAGCCAACGACGTTCTCACATTCACAAGGTAGAAAAGAATCTATATAAGATAAATAAGATACTACAGATACGAGTAAAAACCTATTTAAACCAAATGACATGATTGCCATTACAACTGTAACAAATCTGAATAATTAACATGTCCGCAAAAGCCACTACTATAGAGTTGAAATTAATTTGAGTTTCGTAGCAATAGTTGTTACGTATGACGGGTAGTCACACCCGTAACTAAAGCGAATGACTAAATTACCACATTGTCAATCAATCAACTCGGCCTATCGCAGTCCACTGCTGGACATAGGCCTCTCCCAGGCTGCGCCACAACACCCTGTCCTCCGCCTTCCGCATCCAGTCTGTCCCAGCGACCTTTTTAAAGTCGTCGGTCCATCTAACTGGGCTACATCCCACACTACGTTTCCCGATACGCGCCACCTTGTTTAGATCAATAATTGAAGTACTTACCAGAGTTTCCATAGCATTAAAAGCTGGTCGCGTATTGGTACTCGCGAACGCGCTGGTGAGCCAGTTAGAAACAGTTGACACTGTACTGTCCAAGAAATTGAATATAACCACTGTGAAGTATATCTTAACGGCTGCTAATATCCCCATGAACACGGCGTACTGGAATGGAGAAAAGATTTAGTTAATTCTAGTGAAACTGGCTATCCCACATCAAACTTGTCCTTATCAAAAAAGTATATTATTAGCTCATGTAGTGTAAAAGTGTTGGTACTTTCGAACAAATCTCATGAACTATTATAGGCAGACAGTTGAAATTTCTCAAATTCACAGATTGTGTATATCTATTGCCGCTATAACAACAAATAATAAAAATAAATAAAGTAAAAAATAAAGGGCGATCCCATACAAGAAACGTGTTTCGACGTTTTTTTTTTCTAAATATTGTACAATGGTACGGAACTATTCGTGTGAGAGACCGACTCGCACGTCTTGGCTTTTTTTGTAATCGTGTTAGTACTTCTAGAAATTACTTATTTCAAAGACATACAATTTTATTGTTTATAATATAACTAGCGCCCGCGACTTTGTCCGGGTATCTTGTTTTAACATAAAGGATACCCAATGATAGAGAAAAATGAACAAAGGTTGAAGCGTACTGTCGGCTATAGGACGTGCACTTTTTCGTGGCAATTTTTCGGGTTTTATCGGTCACCGTGGTTCTCCTGCGAATCTCCTAATTTCTGATTTAATCACACAGGGTCACTCTCTCAATTTTATTTTTTCTTCAGCGTTCCGTATTTAAAGTTATTTGGTTGGGAGGAACTCGTGGCCAAGTAATAACAGCCGCACGGGTCGATCCATCAGGTTAAGCTACGCTTGCCGGGGTCGCTTTCGGACCATCTTTACATACTGAGACTCTTCCGTGTCTTGGAAAGCACGTTAAGCCGTTGGTCCCGGCTGTCATTCGTGGATCTTTGACAATCGTTGCGGGTCGCGAGAAGCCCGAATTCTGACAACCAGTATTACT
Source organism: Lithophane leautieri (assembly GCA_949152455.1). Classification (NCBI taxonomy): domain Eukaryota; kingdom Metazoa; phylum Arthropoda; class Insecta; order Lepidoptera; family Noctuidae; genus Lithophane; species Lithophane leautieri. Next base: position 2,123,240 of record OX424486.1, read on the forward strand.
CAGTTACTGGGTTGTGGAGGTGAGATAGGCAGTCGCTCCATGTAAAATATTCAGCCTTATCTGGTTAGAATCGAAGCCGACCCCAACATGGTGGGAAACGGCTTGGCAGACTGATTAATGGTACATATTTGGTGGCAGTCTACCACCCTGTGATGAGTACCAGCATCTGCAATATCAGAGGCATCACAGATGCGTTGTCATTCCTTAGACAAAGCTGAAATATAATTATGGACATTTTTGCTACTACAAAATGCCAATTTTTTAAATCCGGTCTTGTGTACTTTCGTGGGAAGTCCACATATCGGATGTTTAGGTTTTTATTGATAACATAGCGTATCTCTATTGAATGTATGCGACAATCAATAGATATGTGTGGTATTTATTGTTGAAGTAAAGCAGTGTACTGTTTATGATTATAGCAGGCTATGTGTGTATTTTCTGATCCAAAAATATGTGATGAAAATATCAACACATAGATTAGAAAACATACGTTCATTCGTTTAAAACGGTAAATCAAGACACTCATTATATGAACACTTAAAACCGAAATTCAAATTTTAAATCAGTTTAATGGATATTTTTCATTTGACAATTGAGGTTAATTTTATACAATAGACGTGTTCCCACGCCGAGCGCTGGACGCAGAGCAGAGCACGTCGTGTTCGGTTTCGCGACTGGTCAATCGTCATCCTGAGAATGCCTCGTTGAGAGATGAAACACGTGTCAATTTCTTACATGGTTTTTATGACTCTTGAGGAATACATAGTTTAGCGGATTAAGTTACTAAATATATCTAAGTCTATTGTATTTTCTAATGGACTAGCTTCCGCCCGCGGCTTCGCTCGCGTGGTATGTCGATAAAAAGTAGCCTATGTCCTTTCTCAGGCTCTAGACTATCTGTGTACCAAATTTCATTTAAATCGGTTCAGTAGTTTTGGGGTGAAAGCGCGACAGACATACAGAGTTACTTTCGCATTTATAATATTAGTAAGGATTTTCGCAAAGCCACACCTGAATCAATTAACTAATTGTATAACCTCAATTTTTTACGATGATTTTTCAATTAAACTTAATAATGTTATCCAAACAATCATTGTTGAAAAAGTAGTAAGATATTATAAAGTTGAAGCCTTCTAAATACAGATAAATGTTTTACTTTTAGGGGTATGAGGAACAGGGTGTAAAGTTCACTCATCCACCATAGAAAAGGGAGGATCCTCCAACCAGACGGGTGTTGTGTCTGGCGGGCAACTGCCCAACGATTGATATTGAATTTTTGTATATAATATGTTCACTGCACGGTAAACTCTAATTGCGCGATGCAGGATTTTTGTGACGTCAGGATTTTTGTGACGTCAGGATTTTTGTGTGACGTCAGGTCTTTGATGTGTAGTTCGAATGTGGCGATGTAGGTACCGTCACATACTAATTTCCTTTATTTACCTAGTGATTGTGTAAGAATTTAACCTGAATAGGCCCACGATTGCAACAGATACTTCAATTTTACGTTTTAGTATATAAATAATCAAATCAAAGCCCTCATTTTTCAAGTGGTACTACAAATTGGAATCCGCTGGTACCTTCGTTTTCTGATCCGTTTTCATCAGATAGGAGGTACCTCCCCAATCTCAAAAGTTATCTCGCTCGCACCATACTACTCGGGGCCTGAGTGAGAGCGAAACGGAGTGGGGTGCTGGCGGCTTCAAGCCTCGAATAGTTTAGGTAATTGTTTTTTACGGTGAAAATAAAGGTAATTAAAAAAAAATAAAAAACATACGAACTGCTTTATAGTTAGTTCAGTTATTAAGCAATGTTTCATGATCTAATTTGAAGTATTATTCCCCAACTTCTTCAAAAAAAAATCTTGAAGAGATTCTCAATTCGTCTGTATGTTTTTATTTTGTGTATGATTCTTTTTTGTTTAGTAGGTCATGCTTCAGAGGTGGTCCCATATATTTTACGAGTATTAACTTTGCTTGCGTAGTTTTTGAGTTTACTTCAATATTACGTATTTTTAAGTGACTCCGTCACTCTTATTTACATTAGGTAGTGCGAGCCTTATCTAACTGATAAAAATTGACAATCTGTGTTACTTATTTATTATATGACTCATAATGCGGTGACGAAGGACCGAGCGATCGATTTGTGGTAAACTACACGTTCCAAAGCTAATGTATGGATGGATGACCAATCCAAACCATAAAAGCTAGCGAAGTCTAATTAGTTATCAGTAGTAGTAGAGTTCTTAGTGAAGGAGCTCGACCGGGAAGTACTAGGTACCACCATACATATTTCTACCGTCAAGCAGCGTTGCTGTGTTCCAGTTTGAAGGGTATGGGTGCTGGTGTAGTTACAGGAACATGACACATTACAGATTTGCCTCTGGGATGACAACGCATCTGCGATGCCTCTGGTATTGCCCTCTGATTTTGCATCACAGTAATTTTAAGCTCAAAACACAAACAAGGCCGGTGCGTGTCGGGAGCGGGTCAGGTCGTTTTCTTTGCGGGAGCCGCGCTGTCATCGTGTTCACACAAAGCGCGGGCGCGGGACGGCAGGGGTTCGGGCGCGGTCATATTTAAAATCTTCAGTATCCAGAGATCCATCACCAAACAGAACATTTTTTTGTAAATATTCACAAAAGAAATACGTCACGCTCCGCGCACGACTCGCGCCCACGTTCTGTGTGTTGACATCCATATAATTCCTTGAATTACAATTTATTATACCCGCCGTACTCCCGCGCCCGACCCGCACCCGTCCCGCGCTGTCTATGGTGGCGGGCGCGGGTCACGCTCCCGTCCCGCTCCGCGCCCGACTCGCGCCCGCGTTCTGTGTGTTGACATCCATATAATTCCTTGAATTACAATTTATTATACCCGCCGTACTCCCGCGCCCGACCCGCTCCCGTCCCGCGCTGTCTGTGGTGTCGGGCGCGGCTCCCGCTCCCGTCTCACTCCGCGACCGACCCGCGCACGCGTTCTGTGTGTTGACATCCATATAATTCCTTGAATTACAATTTATTATACCCGCCGTACTCCCGCGCCCGACCCGCTCCCGTCCCGCGCTGTCTGTGGTGTCGGGCGCGGCTCCCGCTCCCGTCTCACTCCGCGACCGACCCGCGCACGCGTTCTGTGTGTTGACATCCATATAATTCCTTGAATTACAATTTATTATACCCGCCGTACTCCCGCGCCCGACCCGCTCCCGTCCCGCGCTGTCTGTGGTGTCGGGCGCGGCTCCCGCTCCCGTCTCACTCCGCGCCCGACCCGCGCACGCGTTCTGTGTGTTGACATCCATATAATTACTTGAATTACAATTTACATCGATTATGCCCGCCGTACCGCGCCGTACCGCGCCCGACCCGCTTGGTGTGTGTTTTGAGCTTTATTCTTGTTGCTATAATTATTTATGGTTGCTGTCAGATGTAAAAATGTAAAATAACTGTGAAAGCACTAGAAGAAAGCCTTTCCAAAGAAAAGTATATGTTTCGGACATCAACGAGTATCTTCGGAAATATGATGAGATCTATGTGAGTTACTCTGGCGCAATATTCGTGCTAATTCGGAAACACGAAGATTAACGAAGCGCATACCTATTCTGGTTTACCTGTAGTATCATTTAAAAAAAAGAAGTAGTTACGTACTTACAGTTATAAGCATACAGCGAGATTCTTTAATAGCACCACAGCAGGCGCAGAATGCAATGACGAAGACTATGCATCCTATGACAATAATACTGATCGAGAAGAAACTTAGATTCACTGGAATCACTTCGCGAATTTGATTCAGCTGGACATGGACTGCTGAACCCAAGCCTATGATTGCTAACCCTGTAAGCTGGAAAAGAAAAAAATACATAAATTCATCAGCCTACAGTCTCTTCAATAATTGTTGCTAATTGACGTTATTTTCAATTAAACAAATATCTATTTTATGTAAATAGAAACTAAGGTGATTTTAGACTAGTAAGTACCTACTTTTGAAAAAGTCATAAATTTTATTGAATTTGCAAAACTATTAATGTAATTTTTTAACCGACTTCTTCAAAAAGGAGGAGGTGCTCAATTCGTCTGTTTTTGTTTTTTTTTTGTTTTTTACGCGATTTCTCCGCCTAATATGAACCGATTCTGATGATTCTTTTTTTATTTGGTAGGTTATGCTTCAGAGGTGGTCCCTTAAATTTTTTATTTTATTTTCTTGCGTAGTTTTTGAGTTAGCTTCAATATTACGTATTTTAACCCCCGACGGAAAAAGAGGGGTGTTATAAGTTTAATTCCCACTTAGTATTATGTAGACGATGTTCTATATAATTATATATAAGTATATTTATTTATTTATTTCAGACAACCATTGATCCATTGCATTAAATTAAATTTACATTTATATTGTTGGTATGAGCTTAAAAACTATCTATCTATAAACTAACTATCTATGTGACTCCGTCACTTTTATTTAAATAGCAGGTAGTAGGTACCACAACTAAAAAGATAAAAATAACTTGAAATTCGGAATTCGGAGTCTTTGCTTTTCAATTTCGTTTTTTGCCACCGACTTCCGAAATTAAAGTAATTTTTCACTTTTTAGTAGTGTTTTTTTTGGAAGTCGGTTGAGCCCACAGGCTTGGATCGCTCAGGGCATCAAGTAGTCACTGAGCCATCTACATTTATACTCAAAACTTCCCTCACGACATTTTCCTCTTTTATCCGCATCACATGTCCATAATAGCCGTATACCAATTAAATAAATAAACAATTGGTGCTTACAGCAAACACAATATTAGCTATAATTATAACATATTTCACGATAAATGCCGCTAAGCAACACATTTTGATTTCTTTTCCTTATCTTTCCAAAAAGCACTGTGTTCGTTCGTTTTTCAACACTAACTAAAAATTGTTTTTATCTCTACGTTATAGAGTATCAGTACCGCGATTAGATATAACAGGGTCAAATAAAATTACCTAGCGAAACTCCGCGGAGGTGACGGATATCGATACTTAGCTAAACATGATAAAAAAAAACACGTTGTCATTTGACATTATGCTGAGCTGAGGCCCTTTTGCAATTAAAAGCATTGTTTTTTAAACGACTTAAAAAAAAGGAGGAGGTTTTCAATTCGTCTGTATTAAAAAAAAATATTTTTTACCTCAGACCTTTCGACTGGGTGAACCGATTTTGATGATTCTTTTTTATTTGAAAGCTGGTGCTTCCCGTATGGTCCCATATACATTTTATTAACTTTGCTTGAGTAGTTTTTGAGTTAGCTTCGATAATTGCGTATTTTTCCCACTTATTCTATGTAGACGACATATTATTTGACTCCGTCACTGTTATTTACATAGCAGGTAGTGGTATTCGAATTTGTGTGGGGTAGGTACCACAACTAAAAACTTTTTACAAAAAACAACAACCGACTTCCAAAAAAACACTAAAAAAGTGAAAAATAACTTTAATTTCGGAAGTCGGTGGCAAAAAACGAAAATTGAAAAGCGAAGACACAGTAAAAAGTTTTTCTTCTATCTATCTTCTCTCGGTTGTGGATGCCAGATATGCAGTTGCTCCATGTAGAATACTGGTATTCACTGCATCCGGTTAGACTGGAAACCGACCCAACATAGTTGGGAAAAGGCTAGGCAGATTGATTGAATTGCAGGGCAGGTTCATGTGACAGACCTTATTGTCTATTATTGATCTGCTTTATGAATTTTTGTTAGATAACCCCCAGGCATGCTGCTACATATTATTACGTTTGGGAGAGACCCATGATCAGGATTTTACCGCATTATGCTGAATCATAAAATAATCTGAATCCTTATCGATGTTATTATGATTTTTATCTTCAATATCCGCTGATAATTCAAAATATTCGTTTCCGTACCTATGTATGTACGGAAACGAATATTTTGAATTGATGCTTGATTAAAAGTCTCCAGAATTGTTGATATCCGTGATAAGTAAAGGTCATGAGACATTTCAGTTTAGCCTCAGGGATGGCAACACATCTGCGATGCTGTATTGCAGATGTCCATAGACGTTGACCACTTCCACTTACTTAATAACCGTAGGTTCCGTAATGCCTCTGCCACGCAAAACGATCATTATACTGAATGGTGCGAAATTGCTATGGGGTCCCTGTCTTGTGACGTCAGATGCAGCAATTCTGTCTCCCTCTAGCATAGACTAACGCATACAACTTTGCCGTTTTTCGAAATATTTCAATATTTTTGTTTCAAGTATTTATTATTTATGTACACACAATAAAGTACATATTGATAGGACATAATTAATTATTACTTATTTATTTTAATTTAACTTCGACAAATCAGTTACGAAAAAAACAGGCCAAGTGCGAGTCAGACCCGCATACGACGGGTTCCGTACCGTATTAAGATCGAGCAAAAAACGCCGAAATAAACATGTATTTTATGGGACATTACTAATGACCTAAATTCGGTCGAGAGAACATTATTTAACCTACATGTGCTTGATTGTTTTAGAATAAAGACCGAGGTTATAGAACCACCGCCCTCGCCAGACGACTCACAGACTAGCAACGCCTCCTGGCTTGTTCCAATCAAGGATGAGGTGAAAGAAGTCCTCCCTGAAAAATACCTGGAAGTTACTATCAAGGAAGAAGAAGATCCGGAATCTGAGAATGTAAGTTAGTAGTAGTAGAGGTATTTCTGAAGGAGGTCGTCCAGTAGTTCTGCCATCATACATATTTGTGCCGCCAAGCTGTGTTCCGGTTTGATGGGTGTGCGTGTCGTTTTACTGGCACTTATTATAATTCCTTTATTCCCGGAAGCGTTGGGCTGAGGTGCATAGTAACACCTACACTTCGCCAGTTATGTTTTAGTCTCAGGTTACATGGCAAGCGAAGCTATTGATAAGCTGGGGAGTTTCTTCCGCCACTTCTTCTTCCCAGCTAAAGCATTAGGCAGTGGTGAAGGGTGGGCGTTTTGGGGGACATGTAATTTTGACATACAAAAAGTGCTGATTCTCAGCGTAGTTTGAATCAATGAAGAATGCCATCAACCGGGCCCAAATCCAGACTCCAGGCTGCTGCTGGGGCCTGCCAGGGTTGCGGGAAAGTCCGAAAGGGATACCGGGACCTTGGCAACAGGCAAATGAAGGAACACGGGTGGGTTCTAGTCAGTAAATACTTCACGCTCAGGTGTTGAGCTTGCCACCACTAGACCAACGATGCAGTCTATACTGGCAGATGAGCTTTAATTTTGTCTCTGGGATGGTTTAGTATTGAAATTTCATAACTTTCTTTGTAGGATCCAGCCTGTGAGGACATCTCATCAGATGGTTCGGTGGGTCAACAAGCCCCTACTTCTTCTGACGGTAAGTTCTTCTAGCAACACTGGCAACGCAAAGCACAGCGCAGTTTTCACAAATAAAGAAATCAACCTCTGCTAGTTGAAATAAAGTTGAAAATAAATAAACTTCAATCCAAGGAGACCATTAACGCAGACTAATTTCGACTTTACTTTAAGAGATGCAATGTTGATATTTGTTTGCCAATGAAAACTAAACACATGTGACTAAGAGTGATGAATATAAATGCTGATAGATGGAGAGGGAGAGGAAGGATAAAAAAAAAGATGGGTGGATTGTGTGAGGAATGATATGAAGGAGAAGGGAGTGAATGATAGCGTGACGGTTGACAGGAGAGAGTGGAAGAAGAAAACGTGTCGCGCCGACCACAAGTGACATGGAACAAGGGCAGGGAGATGATGATGACAGGCCATAAGAAATCCACAAAAAAAAACGAAAACATCAGCTTTTAATTATTATGGCTTCTGCCCGCGACTGCGTTCGCGTGGATGTCGTAAGATACACAATATACAAAAAAAAAAGTAAAGTAATAAAAAATAAAACCCAACTACGACAAAAAAGTCAATCAACTAAAAAGATATAAACAAGACATCACAGACAGACAAATAAAAACTCCGGAGTCACACGTGTTAGGGCATAAATCGAACAGATCGCGAGAGACTCCGGATTTTTTCACTTCTAAAAATGGCGCTCTTCAGGTATTCATGGAAGGCCATTCTCTTTGTATCCATTTGAAAACCAATTATTATAATAACTGTTTAAAAAATAAGGGTGTATTCACAAATAAAGCTGGTAACCGGCGACCGGCGCTTCACGGCGCTGACAAGCGCTGGTTGTCAACACTGGTCGGCGCCAATCAAGAGAAGTGCCGGTTACCATGAATACATCTCTACCCAGAAAAGTCATGGTTTAAACTTTTAAAACTCTAATAACTGTATTACCTTCCAGAACTGGACCACCAGCGATCAGGCAGTTTCGCCTGCGATATTTGTGGAAAACAATACGCAAACACAGCCTATCTCCAGCGGCACTTACAATTCCATTCCAAAACCGCTGTACAATGCAACCAATGCAATAGACAGTTTCTCAACAAATTACGCTTAAACACTCATATTTTTAACCGTCACACTCTTGTGACGCCATACCCCTGCGATCAATGCCCAGAGAAATTTAAATCTAAATATTATCTGAAGGAGCATAAAAAGACACATTTAGATGAAAAAGCATATCAATGCTCCGATTGCCCTAAAAGTTTCTCTGTCAAGCGTAATTTGCAGAGACATCAAAGTCGAAAAAGCTGCAAAAAAAATTCAGACGGCCCTATCCAATGTAAAATTTGCGATAGTGTCTTCGAAAATGAGTCTTTATTAAAAACTCATATGAAGGAACATGATAGCGAACGGCCGTTTCCTTGCGATGAATGCTCCACGACTTTTAAGACTAAAAGTACGTTGATCCGTCATATGCACGTCCACACTGGCATAAAGCCATATCCCTGCCCACACTGTGGGAAGACGTTCACCAGTTCTGGGTTGTTAAAGCCGCATTTACGAGTTCATACTGGCGAAAAACCATACACATGCAAACTTTGTGATAAAAAATTTGCTCACAAGCACAACATGCAAAGACATATGCTAGGTCACGAGAAAATTAAGCACACTGTATGTGATATATGTCACAAGGAGTTTCCAAGAGAGAGTAGATTGAAATATCACATGAAAACTCATGTCAATGAGAAGTATTTTATCTGTAAAGTTTGTCCTAAACGGTTTTCTCATAAGCAGAATGTGATACGACATTATACAAGGAAACATCCGGGACAAACGTATCAATGTACGGACACGGATGCATCTGTCGCAGCGAAAGTATGGGACACGATGAAGAAGAGGTTTTGTGATGAAGAAACTGAGGAGATTTTGGGTTGAATACTCGTAAAATATTCTGAAAAGAATAAAAAATATTATCCAAAGGATAATTTGCCAACATCGATTGTAAAAACACCCATTACCAAGCCATTCTTCACGTCTACCATCTACGAAGTAAAATTGGGCAGAAACGATTTCTGGGAAGTGACTTGCCTGCTCGCAACGCGTGAAATTTCTTGTTTTAACTCATATTATTATTACTGCTAATGTGTGCATAGTACGGTAAAGGAGACTTAGAAATACGGGTGGGGGAATTTAAAGTTTAGTTATAACATTTAACACACACACACACACCTCTTCCTAACTATTACCAGTCGGTTTCCAGGTAGAATCCTAATAATGGGAATTATGTAACTTTAGACTATTTTACAACCGATAAGTTCAGAAAGTGATATGAGAAAAAAAAAAATATGAAAAAGCGTTTATTCGCAGAAATCATTCCTTACCACCTAAATACCTCTGCCAAACTGCACAGCAGTAAAATACGGTGTGTGTGTGTTTTATAATAGCTCCTTTTGAAATGTTTAGCTTGAGAATTACTTATAGCTAACTTTAGCTCCATCTAGTGGTGCGCTTGCGAACTAAAGCTATTACTTATTATTTTTGGTAGATAATTAGTGGATCGGTAAATCAATGTTGTAGAAATATGGGACTACTCACACTTATTCAGCTTATGCCCATAGAAAACAACGATTTTGTACGGAGACGCGTACGCATCCGAAAGCTGAACGGATGCGTACGCGACTCCATACAAAATCGTTGTTTTCTATTGTCATAAGATGAATAAGTGTGAGTAGTCCCTATATATTACTGTAGTTGAATTGAACGCGTTGAAATTAAACTAATTATTTAAGATAATGAAAATCTTCTACTCATTCAATGCGTAGATTTTTTTTTTCTTGTGTGTAGTAAGTAGAATTCTTTAATTGAAGTAAGTAAGTGAAACAATTCTGATTTTATTAAGAAATATTAGCCAAATTTATTGCAAAAAGTTTTTATTTAACTAGTGTCGGTAACATGATTTTCATAAGTATTATTAATGAATTAATTATCTTCAAATGAATAATTTTCAGTATCAGCAGCGCCATCTCTTAGTTATATTGAGAGTTATTAATATCGCCATCTAGTGGCAGACACTCAAAGTTACAATAGTTTAAGTTTGTAGTCTTTTAGACAGTTATGTTTAATCTGTATTAATATAATTGTTAGTTGTATGAATTTAATTTATTTAATGTATTATGATGACAAATGAAATAGAATTCGTAAAATATTGTAACAGATTTTAGGTCGATTTTCAGCGTCAAAAAAGTCAACAAACCATTAAAAAAAATTGTATTGTATTATCAAGATCTCATAATTTTTACCCGACTGCCAGGAACAACATACCCATTTTGTTATATTTATTGACCCATATTGACGCTATTTTTGATGAATTTATTCAAGTCTTTAATTAAATTATTGTAAAAATCTGCACAAGTAGTTATAAAAGCATTTTTGTGATTAAATAGGTATGAATAATTAAATCAAGAGTCTCGTAGTGTTAGTTGATATTTGTGACGTTTATTCATTCTCTCATCATAAGTACCTAATTTGTCTCAAATCTTACTGTAATGAACAATAAAATGCGTGTCCTTATTGGTATTTTTTTATTTCAAACTAGCTGATGCCCGCGACTTCGCCCGCTTGGATGTCGGTTATTATATACTAAAACCTTACTCGAGAACCACTCTATCCATTTGTAAAAACAGCATGAAAATCAGTGCAGTCGTTTTTGAGTTTATCGCGTACAGGACGACAGACAGACGCGGCGGAGGACTTTGTTTTATATTATGTAACGATTAACAAAAGGGTTGCAAAAGTCACATGAAAACCGCTTTGAGCACTGACTTGTCCCACTGCCAACGATGAGGAAGTGACTAGCTATCGACTATTTTCTAGCTCAGAAAACGTGGAACAAATGTAGCTACCGTGTCAGTAAAAGGGATGCATATATTAGTTTATCGGTGATTGTTCACACTGCCGGAAAGAACTCTCCGCTAGTTTATCGCAGGGAAAAGAGCTATCAAAGAAAATTCTCGCTCAGCGACACTCGTTTGGTGGGCTAACCACTGGCCGAGAGATTCACTTGGTACTTATCAACGCATACCAGCAAGTAATAGGGATATGCATATATTTTTTTAATATTTTTATTCGATAGTTTACATCGTCAAATATTTTTTTTTTTTAATCGACGGAAAAAAAGCTATTTAGAGTACTTAAAAAAAATGTTAAATATATCCAACCAATCCGGGCTATTCAAACGCCCTCCATTTGGCGCGCTTGGTGTGGTGACGTCACATTCTATGAAAACAAGCAACTGTCAAGTCAATGTCTAACACTCCTTTTTGTAGGAGTGTTTGACATTGACATTTTGATTGTTGTGATAGATTGTTACGTCACATCCACTCTTAGCTTTTCAAGTATTTGAATTACCCGCAGTTTTTTGGCACTTTTTAAAAATTAATTTTTCGGTCAAAAATTAATTTTATTCGAAAATATTGATGGATGCATAATTCTGAAGTAATATAGTTTATAAAAAAAATACTTAAACCTTATTTGAATCACATGCATATCCCCTATTGGGAAGTCATTCTACTCGTCGCACTCGCTCATAACCCAGCGACAAAACTATCCGAGCTACACAGCAAACACTCGCTGCTCGTTGCTTGGCAACTCGTTTCTATAGGTAGTCGTCGCGTTAAGAACCGAGTCGGACCGTATTAAGGGGGATGCCCTAAGGTAGCCCGCGAAATTCAAAATTTCTTACGTTTTTTGCAATTTGCAGGTCAGTGTCAGGTTGTAGGTTGATCTAAATATTATTAGCGGCCGTAACAAATATAGGTTTACGGAATTATAAACATTAGAATCAGCAACACAACTTTCTAAGTTCATGTAAATGCATTGAATGACTATTTCATGAAATCATGACATTTGACACTGTTAATCATTGTTATTGGTTTGTCTCGCTGGCACTAAGGAGGTTATCTATCGATGAGACGCAAGATGCTGCACGTTCTTATTGCTACTGACATTTATGGCTCGACGACTCGGCTCATAACGCGAGTACTTCCTAGTAGTTCCTAGCTTTACTCGACTCGCTTCTTGCTAATCTTTAGCGGTGGGACCGATGCCTTACCTACAGCTAAGAAATTAAAGCGCTGTCGAAACTCGAATAGCTGTCATGCACCAATTTGTTTTTAAGGGCCTTCTCAACCTCAAATTGCTTACCATGATCCTCCGTTATGCCGAACACAAAAACTTCCAAACACTAAAAATTTCATTATTTTTTAGGTAGGTAATATCCTGCCAGGGTTGCGGGAAAGTCCGAAAGGGATACCGGGACCTTGGCAATAGGCAACTGAAAGAACACGGGTGTGTTTTAGTCAGTAAAAGTCTGACACGTCCTCCCGCTCCGCCCAGAGCGGAAGAAGTCATTTGACGACATGACCCTTAAAAAAAAAAAAATTTGGTAATATAGGTACCCCGCTGGTTGGTTTTGGTTTTGTAAGCAAATAATAACAACTAAAGAAACAATAAAAATATATATATTTATGATCATATCACATAACGTTTTACATAATCAATGTACAACATAAGTTCTATATACATTTTGATTAATTCACCTGGCCAATACCACAAAACTCGTTTACACGAAGAGTTTTTCGACTCAAAAAGGCGAGTATCGAAAGGAGATAAATGGATGATTATGTGTTTAATCAATCCCCAAATCCCCAAATAATTCATAATTTGATTTCCTAGTAATACTAAGCGATTGTCTTTTTATACTCACTGATCTTTTGTGATATGCTCATGTGCCCTAGCTTTGTGACAGCGACCATCATGAATGAAGCGCTCGGCTCGCGCGGGGTTGATGACAGTTATAACCTATCCATTTGGGCGGCACATACAGATAGTTATTAAAAACAGCAAAAGGTAAAAAAAAAAAAAAATTAAGAAAAGGCGGTCATCATTAGATCTTTCAATTAAATGTTCTCCTTAAAAATTAATTCGCGTAATTCCCGTATTTTACGAACATTCACATTCTAATATGTCAAAAACCGTATAATTTACTTACATTTTTGACATTGATTATGTTCGAGATGAGATTGTGCAAAGAAAATAGGCTTTCAGTTCGATACGATATTCCCTCGCATGACGAGTTCAGATTTGACAGCGTCTGTGGGTAGGTCATAAGGGGATACATCAGTTGCACGCTATTTTGAACTCTATGGTTTTTTTTATTTAGTTCTCTATCAATTAAAAACTGCTCGAGCATTTTGCTACTGTCTGCCATGACCATAAACAAAAACAAGATTTCAATTTGTCTAATACATTTCGAGAAAATCGCCTAAAAATTCGCAAGACATAAATCGTATTCGAGTTTGTGTTTCTTACTTGAGTGCGTTATTAGCCTGGCCAATTCGACATGGGTATTATCGTCTCTCTGTCGAAAAACTCGCCTCTAAACGAGCCATTATTTCGTTGTACTAAGCGTTGTATTGGTGTTTCGCAACGCACTAATTCCGAATTTTCGAGCGATTCATACAGAGGTGGATTTTGTACAAATTTCACTTTATTTCATCTCTGTTAAAAATTAATGAAACCGTCGTGAGCTTATGCTTAGCTTATTAATGTCTTTGAACGAAACATTCGAAGGCACGTGACATCCACCGACCAGCACACTTTCAATCACGATCTGCATGATTTTGGAGGATATTGCTAACCCATTGCTTCATTTTATGTTCGAAAAAATCCGCTTAATAACGTAAATAACGCAATGAATGTTGTTGAACTGTCTAAATGAAAGCCATTGGTACCGTAATGTGCACTGTGCCCGCGTAGTTAGCCCACAAACTCTCACAGAGAGGAGGCCTGTGTCCCAGCAGTGGGAACATTATAGGCTGCTTGTATTAAGTCGCCTCTGTATAAATCGCTTTACATTTCCAACCAAATAAAATAAAAAATTAAATAAACAGAATCCTACACATGGAACACATCTCATATGATAGCAACAACATCAATTTTACTTCTTAATTAATTTGAAATACAGGAATAAATAAAGGAAGGTATGCTCCATTTGAAATAAGATTAGACATTTAAATAAGCCTTTTTACAGTCCGTTCAACCGATTTTGACTTGTATACCGTAGGATTAAGGATGCCATTAAAAGTAAAGAAGGTTACAAAATACCAACTGTTTACTGCGATTGCCATTTGTCATGCCATTAACTCAGTAGAAGTCAAAATCGGTTGAACGGACTGTAAAAAAGGCTTATTTAAATGTCTAATCTTATTTCAAATGGAGTATAGATTAACGTAGGAAATCATTTATTATTTACTAGCTACCCTCAAATTTTTGGAGACTTTCGTTAATTTACCTTTCTTTATTCCTGTTCCGACAAAAATATTTATTATTAAACATTTCTTGATTTATTAAATTAATCATATTGACAACTTTTACACCCTTCTATCCGTATGTCAATAACATGACCAGCCCGTTAGCCAAGAGTTTAATCAACATTATGCTACGCTGCGCTGCGCTGTGCTCTATTTAACTAATTCGCTCTACTAAGAAAACGTTCTGCACTGCTCTTAGTGTGGTTACCCTTTTTTAATACAGCAGGGATCACGGGCGGGATACGTGCTGACTCGCAGCTTATTCTTCAACGAATTGAACGAGTATGCGTGTGGTTATGTTATAATAATACGAGCTGATCCAGTCGGACAGCACACCTCGCGCAGCTCATCATTATTTATAGCCAAAAAGTGCATGAGAACATTAGTTCAGCTAAGCACAGCGCAGCGCAGCAAAATGTTGATAATTCACCCTAATTAGCATCATAATTTTTTTCTTTCTTGTTGTTTTATTGACATTGTGAATAGTTCATTATTAAATAACTAATTTGTGTCACAGATAATGCTAATTATAACGGCTTTTTATGTTAAGATCAGACCTCTTCGTTCTATCATATTACCTATATATTTCCCTTACACAATCCAGTCGTTTTCAAGTCTTCGTCTCACACTTAATGTTATACATATTTCTATACATTAAAAGTGATTTGACAGTGTACCTATAATTTGTTTATTTATGGGGTCAATTCCCTTAATATTTTATTTTAACAGAGGAGTTACCATATGCTCTTTGTGTCCTCTCTTTTAGTCCGAGCCTTATAGCAGGTCAATATTAGACGAAAAGTGAAGTGTCGCACGATGTTGTATCATGTGCGGTGTTACTGTTAACTGTCACCTTGACCTGCTATTGATAGTGGTAGCTCCTGATTTTGATCTAATAACTCCGTCAAGACAACTTTTAGCTATATGTACACTGTTATGATAATATTACACAGTTAAATATGTACTTTTTTCTGAGGGTAATTTCTAAAACATTTATGATATTGAAACACTTGAACATATTTTATATTATTTTTAATTTATGTATGACATACTATAGCATGTCCACTCTGAATTGACGCGCCTCATTACAGCTTTACCCATAGAAATTCCTATTGCCGTGTGCGTAAATGCGCAAGGCTTAATTGATTAATATGTAGGATCAGTCCTAAGATTATGATACGAAGCAGTTTGATTATTTGGCGATAATTTACACCAATCCTTACTAATATTATAAATGCGAAAGTAACTCTGTCTGTCTGTCGCGCTTTCACGCCAAAACTACTGAACCGATTTAAATGAAATTTGGTACACAGATAGTCTAGAGCCTGAGGAAGGACATAGGCTACTTTTTATCGACATACCACGCGGGCGAAGCTGCGGGCGGAAGCTAGTAACTTATAACCGAAGAATAAATATGGCGGTTTGATATAATATTTTCAAGCCTACAAAAGCTGTCGTCAGACCGCAATTTTTATTCCTCAGATAAAAGTTATCTGAAGATTGAAAAATCAGTATTCAATTTTGAAATTGAATCCGTATACTAAGAGTAACGTTGCGACGTAACGTTTTGGCCAAAAAATTTCTCTCATGTTTTTTTTCTAGTTTTTTATTCTTTAATCACAGATGAATACAGATGGTTGTTACATCTCCGCATTTTAGGTATGAAGCTACAAGTAGGTACGCGGCGGGCTCGACTTGTCGAATTCAGTGGGCGTAACGTAGTCAGTCAGAAGATATAAAAGTTACGCCATAGAAAGAGAGGCAACTTCTAGGTGAATATAACTGTATGTAATTAGCGTTGCGCGACCTGAATTTCACTTTATTGTGTCGTAGCAAGAGTCGCTTTTTATTTAAATAAGTTTGTGGAGTGAACCATTTGTATACATCTGTATTCGTTGTATAACATAATCTTAGGACGCACATATTACACAAAATTGTAAGTTCTTATTCATAAATACACACATACAAATGCAAGTTTCTGTCATCCTAAGGTTGTTTGGTAGAAATATTTTTGTATTTCTGTTTAATTGGGAGTGCAATAAAGACTATTTTCATCTACACATTGTATTTCACAGATAATACACACAGAATTCTGTACCTATTATTATGGAGTAGGTAACAAATGGAGTATTAGGTCAACCTCGATCCTTCGGGTATTTGACAAAACGAGTCTCGGTAACAGGTTTTACTTATAAGATTTTGTTCTAAACGAATAATATAACCGATTAATACGGTTAGAAAATTCCGGTTATGAAAAACGCCCTACTTATTAACCGGTTAAGCAACTAACGGTATAGTTAACATATTTGATCGTTCCTATTTCAATTCTTACACAAAACATTACATTTCGGTACCACAGTAATTTTTCAAACATAACACTTCGATTTCATACAATCCTTCCAGGTATTTCCCAACTATGTTGATTTCTCATTTCCAGTCTAACTGGATACATTTAAATATCTATCATAATATCATATCACACAGAGCAATATCATACTATCCTGCTGACCGAATGCCAATCACAAAGGGGACTAGCCAATTACGCAGGAGATATTATAGTGCGCAACTGTGTGCGTAGAGACAAGTGCACTCTCTGTTCCCTCACTCTCATAGTTCGATGGGACGGTAGTCCGACACGCCCGGGGAGAGCTCAGGCGCAGGACTGAGGCTTTACGTGCTCTCCGAGGCACGGGAGTTACTATACTAAGTATGTTACACAATTATACATATATTCGATTTTTTTATAATTACATATATCAGACCATAGTACTTTGAATAATGCTAGTCACTCACTAAACGGCTTTGCTCGGACCGAGAGAAACGCATGATATTGAATAATACAATTTATTCATTGAACACAAGGAGCAAAATTATACAAATATCGCAGACAAAAACAGCGTCCCCGAGTTTGCACTTAAGAAACTGATTTTAAGGTTCATCTTCTGAAGGTTCTGTATTGACCCTATTGTTATAATATTCAATAAATATTTAAGCTTTGTACAATAGAATGCCAAGACTAGATCCACAGGACGCTTATGATTGGTCGAAATCCTAATAAAGTTTCCCAACATTAAAAAACCGTCGAGTTTTACAACATCAATATATTATTATATTATAGGTACTTATTATTAAATTATGGTCAATTTTGACGTTTAGAGGAAGGCCAAAATAAATGTCTTTATCAAAACAGTTTTTTATTTCCTAAACACGTTTCATAAAACGTTATTTATTTGATAATTGCCCTTTTAGTTGACTTTTAGGAAATTCATAATAGACAATATAATTTTTGTGCTGTATGCCTATTGCATTGCACACACAGATTTATATACCAAACTTGCATACTAAATGCAAGATGTCATAGGGTATACTATAATACGACACTGACTATAATATTAAGAGCCTATTTCACCACTTCCGGATAAATTATGGTTAAGGGTCGATTTATCAATCGTCAGATAAGTTTTATCTGAAGAATAAAAATGGCGGTTCGACATATTTTCTTAACAAAAGCTGTCAAACCGCAATTTTATTCATCAGGCAACAGTTATTTGACGATTGATAAATCGGTCTTTAAATCTTCTGGCCAATCATATTACACAAATTCTCTAGGGTCAAATTGCCCTTTAATAAATAGACACCCAAAACCTAATTTAAACAAGATTTTCTTTAACTTACAAAATTCGTAAGTATTTTAAAACAGATTTTATAGAAACTACAATAGATACCTCATTCAGTATTTAAAATACTAATTAGGCATTTAAAATACTTGGCAGCATAAAACCGTCATTGTGATGATTTGACACTGCCAAATAGTTTAAAAAATAAGCACTCCATTTTTTACCTAATCAGTGTCGAAATCCCAAACCATGAAGGCGAAATGCCTACCCAAAAAATACTCAAGACCCATCGTCTTCATCGAAAAAATCCTTCAACAGCGGGGGATGATCCTGTCTCGGGATAAAATTCCCGGAATGTGGATATTGAGGATGCCACCAATTACATACAATTGCCTTCACAACAGCATCAAGAATGATCTCGCATTCGGGCACAATACCTTTGACAGCATAGCAGGAACTGTTGAAGCCAAGGTGGAGTGTGTGGTGTCTGTAGCCTTGCGATAACACCATTTTGACGGTGGAGAGGGTCATACCTTGGAGCGCTGGAATTTTGTCGAAACCTTTGCAGGTTACCTGAAAGGGTTAAGGGTTTTTGTTAGTGTACGTGGTTTTTTTTTACACGAATTGTATTGTATTTCATGAATTCATGATCAGCAGTGGTGTGACCGTCGGACTGCTAAGTCTTAGGTCTCGATTTCGAACCGAAGACACGCACCTCTGTCTTTTCGGATTTATGTAAGTTTTGTATTATCACTTCCTAAAGGTGAAGGAAATCATTGTGAGGAAATCGGCATGCCTGAGACATTTTTCTCGACGGCATGTGAAGCCAAGTCAGAGGCCCATGGATGGCATAAAATCTCTGACACCAGGTTAGTCACTAACCACATGAAAAGAAAGAAAGAAAGAAGGACATGATAGAATGGAATAAAGATGACTTTGACACTTCTGTGTCCTACATTCAAGGATCCTAATAAGTGAAAATTTGTATATTTGAATGTCAGTTACTCAATCACGCAAAAACGGCTAAACGGATTTGGATGGTATATAATCTGTATCAAGAGTTATGCGGATGAAACCGCGGGACGCTGTAAAGGCTCTTACATACTGGGGCGATTCGTCGCGCGACGCGAATTTTAACAAAACAATTCCTCACGGTGAACAATGCGGCGGCGTCGCGTTGCGCGGCGAATCGCCCTAGTATGTAAGAGCCTTTAGTAAAAAATAAATATAACAAAATATATACCATTAAAACCTGCGCCCCTTCTTCAGGATTCGCGTCCACCCTTCCCAGCTCCTCAATAAAATCTTTATCCATACTAGGCGGATTATTATGCATCTGCGGCTTCTTCAGCTTGAAATACACGTTCCAGTAAGTCAACCCTCGGTTATACCAGACGTTCACACAGACCCAGCTGACTAAAATATTAGGATGGGGGTCTTTTCGACAAATTCGACGGGTGAAGTTATCGTATGTGTGATACAGAGCACGTATGACGGTCTGCCTCAACCCGTAAGCCTTCAGACTGTCTGTACGCAACCTATCAGGGAGCTTCGGATGATTTTCGCAAAACCTTTTATATTGTAAGATCCAAAACGCTTTGCTTTTAGTGACTGCGTACGCAGATTTGTTGATTTTGGCGAAAGTTCCGATGTCATCTGGTTTAATGTACCTTGATAGGAGATAGAATAGGATTTCCGGATATTCAATGCCCGGGCGTTCTTCTATTGCCGTCTTGTCCTTTTTTTTCTTGTATACAAGCTGTTTAGTGCCATCGTCAGCGATCTCTGGGACGATTTCGGCGTCGTCTCCGACTTCGTCCCAGGCCGGTTCCATGGTTGGTTTTAGAATCGGAGCCGGTTTCCTGATTGCTTTAACTGGTTTTGGTGCGTTGGCACAGTCGTTGATTGTGAAATCTGCAATAATTTTTTTAAATAGATAAGTACCTAACTTTTATCTTTTGAGGGTATTCTGGTCACAACATTGAAGTGCTAATCACACGATAGTTAGTTTGTCATACTCTATGATCTCCCGGGTTTTTTTTGCTTTTTATTGTAAATTGCAACTTATTCATATTCTTAATAAAAATCACCTATATTTCTCTAACTTATATCACAGAAGAAATATCACGTTTTCATGAAATAATCATAATTATTTTTAAAACAAAACAGGTGCTCTATGGTCTGCTCACAAGGTGATTCCTTCGAAATTATATTTGCTGATTTATATGGTCATATCAGTAATATTATTTCGAAAACTGTGTACTTAGATGAATTAAAATGTATTAATTATTTTGTCATTATTTCGGTAGTTGATCAACATACAACGTACAACTGTGCCGTAATTTGCAAAAAAAAAACACGTACGTACTTAAGAAAATTTGAATTTCGCGGGCTAAATTGAAGGAATCACCTTAAAGTGCTATTTTAAAGTACGCTGTCTTTAAGTTCGCGATCTTATTCGGCTCGCCATCGGTGACACACGTGAAGCTTGCTCAAAATTTCATTGTCAAATTGGCTCTCGGCTCACGGCGATGACAGACGGGCGAGTAAGCTCGCCGAGCCATAAGTACGCGAACTTGCTCGCACGTCTATCACCCCTTTAAGATTTGAATTTCGCGGGCTATTTAAGAGGATTCGCCATAGACTATGCCATAGATGGGTCACCTCTGTACCATTATACTATTGGTTCTAACCACATATAATTAAATGCCTAAAACTCTGACAACCAGTCTTACCTCAGAATTACGGTATTGCCCAGTAACTGGGTATCGGTTAGAAGTCAGTCACTGCATCTAACTTACATTCAGCCGCATCTGGTTAGACTGGAAGCCGACCCCAACCTAGTTGGGAAAAGGCTAGGCTGATAAACATGGTCACTAAATCAAAAATTAGAGCCAGTTTATGTTTAAATAAATCAGAATAATGCAGGAATAGACTAGAAGAGCGAAAAAAAAAATAAATTGTAAATTACCCTGGGTTTTTATGAGACAAGCTGTTTGCCAGGAATTTCCCATCAGCAAAATTGACTTCCCCCCAAAAAATTTACCCTCATCCCCCTATTTATCTCCATTGAAGGGATGAATTTTAAAATATCCTTATTGCTAAACTTCCTTACGTTTATAAGAAACCTTTGTATCCATCCTTACATACTCCTTTTACCTCGTTTATGTTCATACATCTGGTCATTTTATTTAGGGTTTATTTCTTTTCAGACTCACTGACTGGATAGGTCCACTCAAATATGTGTGGTTCTTTCCTCAAAAGACCATCTAAGAAAATAATGTGCATGGTCCTGATAATATGATCTGACCAAGATAATGTCTGGACTTCAAAAGAGACTGTGCCCTCTGACTTTGTTTCAGTGTTTCTTCTCAAAGTAGTCAGATAGAAAACATCAAATCCATCCAGTTTCAAAAATGTTAAGAAGTGGAAGTGGAAGGAGGAGGTGGTGTAGTGGAGTGGAAGTGATTTGGAAGTGTTTGTATAAACCTAGTAACAGAAATATTCATCATTTATCAAATAACTTTTGTTTAAAGGGACAAAGTATGTGTGCACAAGAAAGATTCGTATTTTAATTTTCTTACTGACCATCATCATTATTCATCAATCATATCATTCATTCATGATCATAATCATCAATATTCATCAATCATTCATTCATCATCATAATCATCAATATTCATCAATCATTCATTCATGATCATAATCATCAATATTCATCAATCATTCATTCATGATCATAATCATCAATATTCATCAATCATTCATTCATGATCATAATCATCAATATTCATCAATCATTCATTCATGATCATAATCATCACTCACATCATTCATTCATGATCATAATCATCAATATTCATCAATCATTCATTCATGATCATAATCATCAATATTCATCAATCATTCATTCATGATCATAATCATCAATATTCATCAATCATTCATTCATGATCATAATCATCAATATTCATCAATCATTCATTCATGATCATAATCATCACTCATATCATTCATTCATGATCATAATCATCAATATTCATCAATCATTCATTCATGATCATAATCATCAATATTCATCAATCATTCATTCATGATCATAATCATCAATATTCATCAATCATTCATTCATGATCATAATCATCACTCATATCATTCATTCATGATCATAATCATCAATATTCATCAATCATGATCATAATCATCAATATTCATCAATCATTCATTCATGATCATAATCATCAATATTCATCAATCATTCATTCATGATCATAATCATCAATATTCATCAATCATTCATTCATGATCATAATCATCAATATTCATCAATCATTCATTCATGATCATAATCATCAATATTCATCAATCATTCATTCATGATCATAATCATCAATATTCATCAATCATTCATTCATCATCATAATCATCACTCATATCATTCATTCATGATCATAATCATCAATATTCATCAATCATTCATTCATGATCATAATCATCACTCATATCATTCATTCATGATCATAATCATCACTCATATCATTCATTCATGATCATAATCATCAATATTCATCAATCATTCATTCATGATCATAATCATCAATATTCATCAATCATTCATTCATGATCATAATCATCACTCATATCATTCATTCATGATCATAATCATCAATATTCATCAATCATTCATTCATGATCATAATCATCAATATTCATCAATCATTCATTCATGATCATAATCATCAATATTCATCAATCATTCATTCATGATCATAATCATCAATATTCATCAATCATTCATTCATGATCATAATCATCACTCATATCATTCATTCATGATCATAATCATCAATATTCATCAATCATTCATTCATGATCATAATCATCACTCATATCATTCATTCATGATCATAATCATCACTCATATCATTCATTCATGATCATAATCATCACTCATATCATTCATTCATGATCATAATCATCAATATTCATCAATCATTCATTCATGATCATAATCATCAATATTCATCAATCATTCATTCATGATCATAATCATCACTCATATCATTCATTCATGATCATAATCATCAATATTCATCAATCATTCATTCATGATCATAATCATCACTCATATCATTCATTCATGATCATAATCATCACTCATATCATTCATTCATGATCATAATCATCAATATTCATCAATCATTCATTCATGATCATAATCATCAATATTCATCAATCATTCATTCATGATCATAATCATCAATATTCATCAATCATTCATTCATCATCATAATCATCACTCATATCATTCATTCATGATCATAATCATCAATATTCATCAATCATTCATTCATGATCATAATCATCACTCATATCATTCATTCATGATCATAATCATCACTCATATCATTCATTCATGATCATAATCATCAATATTCATCAATCATTCATTCATGATCATAATCATCAATATTCATCAATCATTCATTCATGATCATAATCATCGATATTCATCAATCATTCATTCATCATCATAATCATCACTCATATCATTCATTCATGATCATAATCATCAATATTCATCAATCATTCATTCATGATCATAATCATCACTCATATCATTCATTCATGATCATAATCATCAATATTCATCAATCATTCATTCATGATCATAATCATCAATATTCATCAATCATTCATTCATAGTCATAATCATTTGTTATGTAGTGGTAAATACTGACTATTTGGACATTTCTTAATAATTTGTAATATGGCAATTTGAAATACATCCACAATGTAACAACAATTTGTTTTTGTTGTATTTAGATACATATACATACGTGTGGGACTGTTTCTTCCTTCATAGCATCCTTATGATTGAAGTTTTTCAAATTATTAAGGTATAGCTTTATTAGTTTCACATAAGCTTGTTGACGTGTGGGAAATGGAGTCTGCAATTTTTGATAGCTAAGAGTCTCAACCAACTCAAAGCATTGCACAGGCACTTTTGAATTGTTTAGGGGTTGGCCAGTCAGAAAGATGAAGCTAGCTGCCCATTCAACAGTGTTTTAGGTTCCTATGGGAAAGAACAAGCTAGAAACTCCACAGACCGCTTTAATAACAATTTTACTGTCTCACTTTTATTTTCATTCATATTTTTAGATTGAAATAAAACTTTTATGATGGATAGCCCGTATTAAAACTCTAGGATAATCTCTAATACTTTTAAGCCAAACCATAATCTACTGAACATGATAACAGGAACTCGACAGTTGAAAAAAAACAACCCTAAGCTGATTTTTTGTTTTTTAAATCAGCAAAAAAAACATACCTTTAAAATATAATTATAACAAGCAGGATCGGCCCTAGAATTGCATAGGAACGAGATATTACATAAAAAAGTATATTATTTACCTTGAGATACATTCTTTTTGCTCTTCTTTTTCGTCATTGTCGAAAAATAAAAAAATCAACAAAAAATATAAGTATATTCCAATTTACATGACCGTTTTTGGTTATGGACACGGCATTTCTATTAGGTTATCATGATTAATCTTTATTTGGAAAAGTAATAGTGTTCGACTGGTTTTTAGACACAAAACTATATTAATTACGAAAATATCAAGTTTTGAAATCCGCCTGAGACAAATTTGACAACTCAGATGTCTAAACTAAATGTCAAAATTAATCGATAAAATTAGTGTGGACAGGTGTTGGTTAGAAAATTCTACCACATGTATTTTTATCGATGAAAAATTAATTGATTTCTACCAAAAAGAGGCCCGTTCTTAGCAAGTTGCAGCGCTCTATCGTATATATAATGTATTATCTTATTTCAACCGCGTAAGTCTCGATCCCGTGGGAATATCGGGATAAAAAGTATCCTATATCCTATTCCAGGTCATGCTCTACCCATGTCCAGAATTTCATAGCAGGAAAGCGTAACAAACAAACAAACTCACTTTCACATTTATAATATTAGTTAGGATGTCTCAGTCTTGTGGGCGCCAGCATTCTAGTACAACTGAATATACAAATAAAAACAAATACTCAAACAAAAGGACAATAAGAGTGTTCCTGCACTGCGTCCGATCCAACTACGTTGCGACGTCGCATCGCAAAAATCAGCGACGTTACCCTAAGATTTTCTTCTGCGTTGGGAATTCGCACGAATTCGTAACAATATTTGATAGTAAGATCTGATGATTTCAAATAATTTCGCGTGTATATTATTACCAGTAAAATTCAAATCACATAAGTTTTGTGTTGGTTAACTAGCAGATTAGACTGGTATTCATAGTCGGTTGTAGTTCCTCAAAATAAAAACACCAATTAAAATGACACATTTTTATTAAAAAATACAAGGTATAGGAATAAGTACACGAGAAAGCTTTCAATAAATACAAATTGTCCTTATTTTAAGATTCATATGTGAAGAGCTGCAAAAGTGAGCACCCTTAATATTCATTTGTGAAGAGCTGCAATAGTAAACACACTTTATAACATTTTTTTAAAGTTTGAGTGGAGTTGCGCATGTGAGCACCCTTTTTATTATTATTTTACTTACAAAAGAAATACATTTTTGACACTTTTCCTGCGCATTCCAGGCCGCATTGAGCCCTATTCCAGGGTGTCAGCCATACATTCTTACAGAAGGATGAAATGTTGAAACATTATTATAGTTGACCTAGGCAGTTGACAGAACATCATGCCCCACCTCGCTACGATTATGTTAAGCTCCCATGAAATAGAGGGTGAACCTGTTGCCGTTAATCGGGCACAAATCCATCTAAGTAGATTAAGGGTCGAAAACAAAAAAATATTATAAGTAATATCAAATTCGTAATCTTACGCTAGTTGATATAAATCTGTTTCTGTTAACTAAGCACCTATGTATAGCACAGTAATAAAAACTAAAAATAGTTACAAAAATAAAATATTTTCATTAAAATTAATATAAATCTGGACGGATTGTAAATAATATAGTTTGTTAAGTGGAAATGTTAAATATTTAGTAATCATTTAGCAGCCCATTGAAAATGATTCATGAATTCAATGACACAAAAGTTGAGTGACACAATAAAATAAAAAATCGGTGTGTGCATGACCACACGATAGAAGTGAAAACTTACGACTGGAGGCGAGCGGGTATTCGCGATTCAGAGCTGAATATACCCGATTGAGCGTCATCGAACTGAGCGTGACGGTTCAGTTTCGTTCACACAGAAAGAGCGCAAGGTGCGCCTAAAGTGTATACACTAGTAAAATGATACATGATATTTAAAAGATGGCAAAAGAAGAATATTTTGACTATTTAAAATTTTAACATTTCCCCTTGACTTTACTTTGATAGGTATACATTTGACTCAGGTCTCACAACTAATAAAAATAAGTTTCTATTTGTACCTAAGTTACTGATAACTGAAATATCTTATCTTTCTAACACCATGCTACATTTTATGTCCTTTTTTATCTTCTTTACATAATTAGCATTTTATTTTGTAAAAAAGGTATTTTCTTCTATCATAGATATGGAAAATAATGTTGCAAGGTAATAATACGGATACTCTACCATTACGTATAGAAAAATAGCTATCATTTAAAAGTTGATAACAGCGCCATCTAGTAACTCAAACTGGCACTACAGATTTCAGTTATCGCTACTAGATGGCGATATATATCAGCATAAGTTAGCATCAGAAAGTTTGTTTTACATAAACTTTTATAAAACGTGATTTTGTGCAGTTTTCTGGCAGTGAGCGTGTTTTGTTGTAATACGACATATAATGGACACTGACAATAATATCTTTAATGTTTTTAATACTAATAATATATTTTGTACGTAATAAATCTGCAAAAAGGCAGTATACACAAGATTATAATTTTATAAATTGGCGACAAAATTTTACTCATATACTTCTTAAACATTCTCGGTTTCTATAACTTTCCTGTTTTTATCAATGTTTCGATATCAAAAATTACGTTTGCAAGGAAAACTATTCGTTAATGTTTTAGAAACTGGGAAAAACTTTATGATCACCAATTTATAAATAAACAAATATACAAAAAAATATAATATCATTTGAAGCACACACGTTTACATCTTAATTATAATAATTCATTAATTAAATAGTTTGCGAGATTACTTCAACTCGAATAAATTGACTTTTATAGTGTAAGAGCCCGTTTATTTAATAATAATACTGTCGAAATTAGTCCAACCTATTATCAGAATTATAAGGCATTGTGTTCTACTGAATATTGTTGAAAGGCGAGTCTTGTATACCTAGGAAGTTAGAAATTAGAGATCACCTTTCGCGTTTATGCCAAATCAGACAAAAACCCAGGCAAAAAAAAAAAAAACATTTTTTTGTTGTTTAAAAAATCGATACTATTTGTTGCCTAAAGTTGTTCAATAGAACCAAAGAAATTACTATACTTCGGTCTCTTAAACATAAAAGTCGACTTGTTCTACGCTTAAAATAAACTTAAAACTCTAATACAAAAGTAACACCTTCTTTAATTTAAAAGAAAAGTAATAAATATGAAAACTATAATTTGTTTCGGTGGATAATTCCAATACTAAATTATTATAAATATGTTATAATTTTTTGTGATGTTATTTTAATTTTATATAGGTAATATTTTATAAAACAGCTGCGCATTTTCCGATTGACCCGATTGATTGATATGGTCATCAATTGCATCGCATTTTAGAAAAATTGCGTCTTTTTTTAAGTAGTTTTAATTAGTAAAAAAAAACTGAATTAAACTAATCTTAACTTAAGATTACCCACTGGGATTAATCAAAGTTTTTGATAATAGCAGCCAAATTGTATATCTATTTCATCAAACTTGGTAAAAGTCTACATAATATTGTTAGAATCTTGAGAAGTCTTAGGTTACTGTAACCATAGATTCTGGTTAACATAACCGAGTAAAATATAATGGTCAGAAAATCTTTATAGTAAAAGTGAAGAGCATGGTTCCTGCAACCATATCCTTCTTCTGGTTAACATAACCAGAATTTAATTATATTCTTAACATAATAGCTTTTTTCAACTTCATTGTTTAATGTTAAAGCTGCGTCCATATTTGTGACATTTCAACGGACAAAGCTCCGTACAAAGCGATGGCGGTCGTGACATTCTTTGTGTATTATTAATTAGTTTGTAGTTTTTGTCATGTGTACCTGTCACGGTCACGGTGTCTCCGTCTGTGGAAATGTCACAAGTAGACCGTGGACGCAGCCTGGTGTTTATAATAGAAGTGGAAGGTTGTCGTAACCTAGTTGGTTTCTTTGTTCTCCTTCGGTTGGTCTGTGTACACGATTTCTGCGTACTCCGTAGAAGGAGGGGGTGGTTTCTCCGTTGAGGTTTGCTCGCCGAGCGCCAGTTCAGCGTATACTACGCCCTTCTTGTCGTCTGAGAGAGGCTGTAACGAGAAAATAAATGATTTGAGGATGAGGAACAGCTTTTATTTGAACTACCAACTTACCTGATTCTGCCACCAAGCAGCGTTGCTGTGTTACAGTTTGAAGGGTATGGGTGCCGGTGTAGTTACAGGCACACGCAAACATTTATAAAAATTTTTTTGAATCAGCTGATTTTTTTTCCGCTATTTCAGTGTTGGTGCCAATGTAAAAGCTGTTCATAATGATGAGTTCAATGATCCCTTTTCGGGTTTTCAATTATCTTTATACTTACACCTTGCATAAAGGCGACCGCCTCGTTTTAAATGCTCCGTTGTTCTCCAGGTCGTAAGCGCGACTACTGAGCGTGCGATCCTGGGTTCGATTCCCGGGTCGGACAAAGTGTTATTGGGTTTTTCCATTAAGAATTTCGTAGTAACAGCCCGTAGTTTGGAATTTGGCGGTATGATACCCTCGTGCCTCGTAAAGCACGTTAAGCCGTTGATCCTGCGCTTGATCTCTCTCCGGTCGTGTCATATTGCCATCCCATCGGACTATGAGAGTGAAGGGAAGAGAGAGTGGTACTTGTTCATTATAATATCTCCCGCGCCGAAGGCTAATCTCCGTTGAGATTGGCGGCCGAGGCCGAAATACGGTCTGGATATAAAGGCGACAGTCGTTGCAGCCGTAGTATGATAATAGTCTTCGATAATCCAAGCCTTACAAACCTTATCCTCAGTATCAACCGTCTGCGCCTCAGTAGCCTGCACCTTATCTTTCGCTTTAGGCAGCACCGCCCTCACGCGTGCGCTGATCCCAGCCAGTCGGGAGCGCTCCCGGCCGCCAACAGCGCTCTCAGTGTCGCTACTAACGAGAGAACAGTGTTTAATGGTTACCGGCAACCGCTTGCTACAGTAATGATGGTGAATAATGGGACTACTATGGAGAAGTGGTTACTGGTGGTTAGTGGTGGATAATTAATTATCTATCTATGTAAAGAGGGTCAGTAGCATTTAGTTATCCCTAATTTTTGAGGCACTACAATATGTTAGGGACCTCCCTTTTTATTCACAGATCTGTACATTTGTTTTTAGCTAAAGCAATTAAGAGGTTGCTGATAACCAGATGCTACTCACAATATTATCCTGAAGTTATCCTCAGTTACTAATTTATGTGATAATTAAGTGGTAACGAGCAACCTATAATACATACAATATAATATCTCTACATTTATTACTTCTTGTTAGTGGTTAGAGCTCGTTGGTCCAGTGATGACCATGGCAGCAACCAAAGTCTGTTTTTTAATCTCGTAGACTAATTTGACATTTCAAGTGATTGTTGTTTCTTTTTCAGTTTGGAGTTTGACATTTGCACCTGTCAAATTAGTCTACGAGATTAAAAACAGACTTTATGGTAGTTAACAACCAAACACTTCGTATAGGCTAGGTTATTTTTCACTCAGCATACAAGAAGCTTGCCACCACTAGACCAACGAGTTATAGAGTAAGTTAGTGTACAAAACTATGAATCTAAGATGATGAATTAAATAAACAACCGCTCCCCAAATATAAAACGCTTGTAGCATAAATAGTTGAGCAGTGACTAAAGCCAAGCTTTTACTACAAGCTAAGAAAAATCGTTCAGAGGTTGATATAAAAATTATTATTTAAAATTAGAGTTATGTCGTGAATTACAACCTTCTCCCTCCCACAGAGAGGAGGCTGGAGTCCCAGCATTGAATTGTGAATTTTGCTCGATATTTCTTATTTGTTTAAAGCTGTGTCCGTTCGTGACATTTCAAGGGGCAATACTCCGTGACAGTGCCACCTTACCATCAGCATGTGGACAGGAGTGAGTCATGAGTCAACACGTTCTCTGTTTATTGTAGCAGGAGGCCTCGGAATGGATGACTGTACGGCATTCGATTTTTACTGTTTTTGCCACGCGTATTTGTCACAGTCACGGAGTTCGGTCCGTTGAAATGTCACAGACGTATGCTTTTTTACTATTTGTAGTGAAGCCAAGCGAAGCTAGTACCATTAATGTTAGACGTACGTTCTAGGAAGCGAGTTGCCAGACTCTAAAAGCACATCCCCGGCCGGCGTCCTTGCGGGAAAAAATATTATTGTATATGGCAACATTTTGAAAGAAGTCCCTTGGAACAATATTTTTAGGTATCTACCCAGAAATGTTATATTAGGAACTGACCAATTTGTGTTTATAATCTAATAATAATATAAAAAAGTTGAAATAGGATAGTTAGCACATTCGTCAAAAAGTAGAATTTTCTCGAATATTAATGAAAATATGTAAAATATTTTTAGAAAAAGTTAAATCGTATACATTTAAAGAAAAATACCCTTTTATTTACATTAAAGAAAGCACATCGAGCTTGAGAAAAAATTTGAATAACGGGTGTAAAAAGACGAAGCCGATAGCCACTTGTACGACCCGTCATTATGATATTTTTTTGAACTGAACCACCATACTTCCTCCCTGGTGATATTGAAGGTCAAAGTACCAGCTTCTTTTTACTTTTTTCACGAAAACTAGTTTTGAATGTTGTAAGTGTACCTAACCCGTTGCAAGTACTCATAAATAAGCGCTAAGTTTTGAGTGCATTTCATTGCGCACTGCCGCAAACGATAAAATGCCGTTTCCCATCAATAATTTTTGCTTAAGAGCCTATGCTACCTCAGAACAAATTCACTTTTTATCTCGCTCGCACCATACTACTCGCGGACTGAGTCAGAGTGACACGGAGTGGGGTAAAATAAAATAAAATAAGACCGCTTTATAGTTAGTTATTAATATTATGCAAAGTTTCATGATCTAATTTGAATACTTTGTATACCAGCGGTTTATAGTTCGGTTTATAGGTAACTTTGGATTTTTTTCTATCGTAAATCGTGTTTTCGACAAACATAGTACCTAGCATCAATCGTCAACTTTAACGTAAGTATATTTATCTACACCCATGCTATAAATCCTTTATAAAAGTTTCTGAAACAGTTAGCTTATTGCCAACATTAAAACAACCAGTGTCATAGTAACCATTATATCATCCAAACGGGTGTTATAATGTTGTACTAAATTTCATAATGCAACTCATTTAAAAAAAAAACGCTGTCATGCAGGCGCGTTTCAATAACAAAGATCAGTCATTTAAAAAAAAAACTTGTAGTTTATTCGAATTCTAAAAATTTTAATTCACGTGGGTTGTATCCCGCCATTTTTGTTCGATATTAGTAATACAAAGAACCTTTTTATAGAGGATTCATAACATAGGTGTAGATAAAGTCTTGTATGCAACTGTAAATAATTAGGTATTAAAACACTGTGATACTATTATCAAACCCACATTCGTGTTTTAATACCCCTTATTATATAACAGTTGCATAAATAACTATTATTTCAAAATTAATGCTGCAGTATTTTCGACATTACGAAGGATCATGGTAAGCAATTTGAGTTTGTATAGGCTCTTTAGGTCGATGTACAAATAATGATAGATAACGGCTATGTGATGCTCTTTTTACACCCTGTATGTGGTCCTATGTAAGTTGTCAGTCAGTCTCTTCATTTTCTCAAACTCGCAGTGCCACGCGGGTACTGCATATAAGTGACAAAACTATATACTAAAAAGATATGTTTGTACATAATAATTCCCATAAAAAATAAGTGCTTAATACTTACGATTCTCCAGAACTCTTTGTGTTGTCCCGTTTTCTGCCTGTAAGAGAAATGTATTTCTAATAAGTTAAGGTGCTTCTAACAGGGCCTTAATGTTACTGAATAGCTGCAGTACAGCAATCAATATCCAGCAGCATTATTTTCGATATTGCCGCTTTCAAAAACAATATCTTCTAGCGGCCATGGCTTATTTTAATTTTTGAATTGTTTTTTGTTATAATTGCGGACGCTTTTAACGTGCTTTCTACATTGTTCTCACATGTATAATTTCAACAAGAATGATGTATAATTTTTTTTATTTAAAAGAGTTTCCGTGTTTTTTACCCTATCTTCTCTATAGGTACCTACTACGCTTTGGAATGGGCAACTAGCTTCATATTTCTGACTGACCGACTCCTTGACAATTCAAAAGTGCCTGTAAATGGTTTGATTGAAATAAATACTTTGAGTTTGAATGAAAATATTTCTTCTACTGTTCCATTTTATGCCATTCAAATATGTAACTATGTCAAGGCCATAAAATATGATTATATTATGGTAAGCACAGCCAGCGACAAGATTGTGGAAATCTGTAGCTCCGTGTGAAATACTGGTATTGAGCTGAATCCGATTAGACTGGAAATGGTGATGGCAAATGAGATGAAATGCATGCATAAGAATTGTCTTTGCTGTCAAGTTTCGATTGAAAATGTGCCCGAGATGTTCGAGACACACACACCACAGGGAAAAATCAAGCCAATCAATCTGCCTGCCTTTTTCCGACAATGTTGTAGTTGGATTCCAGTCTAACAGCTGAATACCAATATTTTACATGGAGAGACTGCCTATCCGACTTCCACAACTCAGTTACTGGGTAATACGATAACCCTTGGTAAGACTGATTATCAGACTCTTGGGCTTCTGGCTACCCGTAAGTACTGTCAAAGACCTACGAATAAAAGTCTGGACCAACAGCTTAACGTGCTTTCTGAGGCACGGAGGGGTCCTGGGGTATATCGATTATTCAAAAACCCTTTACATCTAAGCATGTACATACGTCGAGGCATTTTATAATTAGTTAATTGGATACATATCGTTTGTCCAGTTGAAAATTGGCATGCGTGTGTAATTCCTTTGAGCCTTTTTAACGTAATTAAATGATCCCTTTTGCCTTTTCGAAATTCTAATCCTCGGATCGCCTCTCCACTGGTGTATTATGAGAGCATCGTATAGCCAACAGCCGAGCCCGCCGAGACGATCAATTGCAACTGTACTCATATTGTCAATAGCGTCAATTGTATTTGGTAAACGATCAATTTGTGCATCAACGTGTATCAATCACGTAAAAATGGACAATTATTGCAATTGGTAGTCTTGGGGACTATTAACGATTTGAAATTGATAGCGCCTTTACACGTAGCAGTAAGAGCGATTTTTGTATTGCAAATGTTATACTGATGTGCGGTTGACTGTACACAGAGTTCGTACTCGGCTCGGTCATCTGCCTAGCCTTTTCGCAACTACGTTGGGGTCGGCTTTCAGTCTAACCGGATGCAGCTGAATACCAGTATTTTACATGAAGCGACTGCCTATCTGACCTCCACAACCCAGTAACTGGGTAATACGATACCCTTTGGTAAGACTGGTTGTCAGACTTTCGGGCTTCTGATGACCCGTAACGACTGTCAAAGATCCACAAATGACAGCCGGGACCAACGGTTTAACGTGCTTTCCGAGGCACGGAGGAATCTCGGTATGTAAAGATGGTCACCCATCCACGGACCAACCCCGGCAAGCGTAGCTTAACCTGAGGGATCGACCCGTGCGGCTGTTATTACGTAGCCACGAACACCTCCTACTCGGCTCAGCCATTTAGTGAAAATTTTGCCATACTTAGCACATGCGTAATCAGCCTATAATGCTACCGCTGCACCCAGGCCTCCTCCCTCTGTGAGAGGGAGTGGCCATAATCCACCACGCGGGCCCAGTGCGGGTTGGTAGATGTCACATGTCTTCGAATTTTCGGTTCCAAGACATGCCGGTTTCCTCACGATGTTTCCCTTCGCTGTTTTGAGAGCAGTGGTTATGAAATAATTTACACAAAGTGCCTGCATGAGTTTGAACCCACGACCTATAACTCGGAGTCGCGGCCTTTACTACTGAGCCACAAGGTCACAACTGCTCTGCATACTTATCATCGAATTATATAAAAAGATCGGTTTTGTAAATCTAAGTTTACCGCGCTATCAGCATGGATA
Organism: Lithophane leautieri; assembly: GCA_949152455.1. Classification (NCBI taxonomy): domain Eukaryota; kingdom Metazoa; phylum Arthropoda; class Insecta; order Lepidoptera; family Noctuidae; genus Lithophane; species Lithophane leautieri. The sequence continues at coordinate 2,157,904 of OX424486.1, forward strand.
TGTCGCAGTAATATGGTTAAAGCCGGTGACATAGTTATCTCCCTAGAGATATAGGTATATACCGAAATATAGTTATATGAATGCGATTCATAACTGTCGGGAGTGCCTTAATTTTGTTACTGCGATCAATTTTGACTTAGCGCTCGCCAGCCGCTGCGTAAGTAGTTCTAACCTAACCTATTTGGTCGGAGTGCCCTAATAGTTATATTACTTGATCGTGCTCGTATCATAGTTATATTCCTAGTAAGTCTGAACCGTTTTCATATAACTATACTAATTACGGTAGTATATAGCTATATCCCTAGGGATATAACGGCTATAAGCTGCTATAACTATTAACTGCTGGACAGTTTGTTGCGCCACTTCTTCTTCCCAGCTAAAGCACTAGGAAGTGGTGAAGGGTGGACGTTTTGTGGGACGGTCTTATGTCATTTTGACGTTCGAAAAGTGCTGATTCTCAGCCTAGTTTGAATAAATGACTTTTGATTTGATTTTGATTTCCCGACATCAATCATTGGCCAGGCCCACCAGACACAACACCCGTCTGGTCGGAGGATCCGCCCTTTTCTATAGATAGAGTATGAGTGAACTTTACACCCTGTTCCTCATACCTCTAAACCTCAAGAGGTAAAAACTCCTGCACGTCCTGATCTATATTAATGAGCAAAAGAGGGTAGATTTAAAATCTAGATTGTTCGTACAATTTGACGAAAAAAATGCCTATTTTATTTATTTATGCTTTCTCCTTGCGACTAATGTTTAAAAAAACAATCATAACTATACCGTGGGAGCTAGGGTGAAAATAAGTGTTTCATCTACACCCACGCTATAAATCCTGTATAAAAGTTTCTGAAACAGTTAGCTTATTGCCAACATTAAAACAACCAGTGTCATATTAACCATTATATCATCCAAACGGGTGTTATAATGTTGTACTAAATTTCATAATGCAACTTATTTAAAAAAAAAAAGAACGCTGTCATGCAGCGTTACACTAACTAAGCTCAGTCATAAAAAAATAATTGTAGATTATTCGAATTCAAAAAATTCGAATTCACGTGCCGCCATTCCCGCCATTTTTGTTCGATATTAGTAGTACAAACTCAAAGAACCTTTTATAGAGGATTCATAACATAGGTGTAGATAAAGTCTTGTATACAACTGTAAATAATTAGGTATTAAAACACTCATGTGATACTATTATCACACTTGGCTTCGCCTTTTGTGATAAACCCACGTTCGTGTTTTAATACCCCTTATTATATAACAGTTGCATAAATAACTATTATAATATTTTGATCGTTTTATGTTTTTACAGATAATTTATGTAATATGGATAAAAATGAAACATCAAATTCTTATTTAATAAATACTTTATATTCAATAATATTTCGTCATAACCTTTACTCATAGACATTGATAGTGATGAGACTAAACTATTAATTTTGATAAAAATTACACACAGGACACGACAAAAAAAAAGAATTTCTTCTTAAAATAAAAGTAAAAAAGGTGAGGGATTCTTGAAGAAAAAAATGTTTTTTTTTTGTCATGTCAAATGTTTTTTTTTTATTAGTTAAAATGTTCGGCGGACATTAAAAACGGTTTAAGCTTAGAAATTATTTGAGCTTATAGATTTAAAAGACGCAATGTTTTGGCAAAAAGTGCAAAATGGCAGTGTCTTCAGTTTTTTTTTTACTAGTTTACCTTATTTCTGTAATGGGGCGCTAAGTAAAAATACGCTAAAAACTAAATTGGTACAAAAATAAATTCTTAATTATATTTAATTACAAATACTTAAAAATCACAATCATGGTGACTTATAAAACTAACTTAAACAAAAAGAACCTCCTCCTCTTTTGAAGTCGGTTAAAAAAGACGAAAAATATCAATATTGTATCAGTTGTACAATTTTATTAACTAAAATTTTAAACGATTTTACTTAATTAATTGATTAAACATATGATTGTTAAATGAATAAGAGATTTATTTGATTTAAAGTTTTTAATGTACCAATAAAATAAAGCTTAGTCAAAATGGATAAAACTTATTTTTAAGAAATCATTTATTTTACTACATAATATATACAAAAATATTAATATGGTGGTACGAACACATTGTAACTTAAATATAAGGTGGAGGCACCAATTGGCAGCCATACAGAATAACAATCTTTTAGGTATAAGTTAAATATCCTTCTGAGATATTAAAGTAGTTGAATTTATAAACTTTTTTATTACCGTTTCTCAAAATGACCTTTAACTAAAAGTTTTTGTAGAAAAAGTCTTGTAAAACCGACAATTGGTCTCCCCACCTTTCTTAAAACTATATGAAATCATTCGAAAGGTGAATAAACCTATTTTTAATAAACATTATTTCGCAAAATAATCATTTCGTTACACAATAAGCTAACTTGCAAACATGCAATAAGCCCACAGGCGTAAAAATATCGCGGCGGGACTTTATCGTGCACTAGATATTCAACTCTCGGTGTCAAGCCGAGCATTAAAAATCCAACAAAGTGCATTACAGCGCGTCAAAAAACACACTATTGGAATTTCAACTCTCGGCGCTAAACATGTGTTGAAAATCCAGTGAGCGAAAAAATATCGCCCGGGGTAAAATCGCCCGTGCAAACCTGGGCTAAGTCTCATAAAATGTACCAAAAAGTTTTTTTTACAAAAAAAAATGTGCTCCAAATATTTTTTCTATTTTTATTTAAAAATGCCTTAAACATACGCGTTGGGATTTCGTTGTTACACAAGTATATTTCGAAAAACGTAGTTTTACAATGAGATTCTTAGGCGTACATGTACCTAGATAAAAACTTTTTATTACTTTCGTGATTGCAATCGAGAAAAAACAAAACGTTTTTACTGTAAAAAAAGATCGACCATTTAAATAGTCATGTCTGTAGTCGTTTTTTTATCATCTCGCCATATTCCACGTCCGTTACTTTTTAGTTACAAATGTTACAATCAAAAGTTTTATAAAAAAAAACGTGTTATCATTTTAGATATGTATGAACGTTAACGAAGCAAAAGGAGTATGTAAGGATCATAGCAGGTGACGGTCTGTAGTTTCTGCCTGCCCCCATGGGAAGATGGCGTGAGTTTATGTATGTATGTTTTCTTTTTCTCAATTCCAATTTCAAATCCTTTTGTACATAAGAGAAACAGTTATACATGTGTATGTAACTATGTATTTCGTCAAAATACAAACCTATTATTCTAGATTTTTGCTTTGAGCGCATTCAGAATTTACTTGCAAATCTAGGGCTACCTGGGGTTTGAAAACTTAAACGCTTTTCGGAATGTCTGGCAAGATTTTTAAAGGCTCGTTCCCTATTACACGGAACTTAAACATAACTGGCAAGATGTGTGTTCTATGGGTACACCTCTGCCCCAGCCTTCGGGAATTACAGGCTTATTTCACCAGTTTAGTCACAATAATCTGAGCTGAGCCTAAAAAATAATAAAAATAAAATAATAAAAATAATTCATAGTTATCATTAATGTAGTCTTATGACAAAAAGATTGCAAAACATAATTTCTGAATGCGCTCCCATCATTTCTAATAATCTCTTTTCAAAAATGTCTCTTATTATTTTAGAATTTTACTTTAAAAATTGCGTACATATTTTTATTTATTTAAATACAATATTTATTAATAAGTAACAATGTTAAACACGTCTGGCACTAAACGACACTTAATAATCAAACGTTTAAGTCCAAAATAATTATTAATCTGTCACTTTTTGAGGTCGAATTTTTGAGATTTTAATTTTTTTTTGTGAAACTCGGGTAGGTGTTTTGTATAAATATCCTTTAATAATTAGGAACATAAATATGCTTAGACACTGTTTTTAATTAAGTAGGTAAGTTAAAGAAAAGTGATAATTTAATATAATTATATTTTAAGTAGTTTCATATAAATATTTCATAGATTTTTAACGAGTACAACTATTATCACTAAGTTTAAGTAGATTGTTAGTATTTTCTAATTATTTTGGATCGATGCACACGTCTCATATCTATGAAACACATTGACAAAACACTTCGGTGGCAAGATTGCAAAATTCACAAAAAATCAAAAGTTTTAAATATTTTTCTCTCTCTAAAAATCGCCAAATTCGAAAAAAGACCTCCGAGTTTCACCTGCACAGCAGTGACAGCTACCGACTTACGCTTAAACGGCCGTGTCCGGCTTTTTTTCCGGATGCTTCGTGTCCCCATTGCTGATATAATCCCCGTGGTCATGCGAGGGGTTCTCCGAGCCCTTGATGTCCTCATGGGGGGGGAGGGGGGCCTCAGAGTCGGCCCCGTCCGGAATGTCCGTGCGGTGAGAACGTCCTGCCATACAATACATTAAGCGATCAAGAACTTGGCTGGTTTTTTACAGTTTAGTTTTGTTAAAAGGCTGTGTTGGTGCTGTGAGCGGTTTGAAAAGGTGTGAATGTGAGTGGTTGTGAGTTGGTTGGGCCTTCTGCTTATGCTATGAATGAATCCCTATGAAGGACTAAAATTATCTACGGCAGACTGTCAGTACATGATTAGATGCTGGAGAGACTTCCTGCAGTCTTTACTCCCCTTCTCTTCTTAATCCATCCAAAGGTGGTCTTTAAAAGATACATAAAAGCGATCAGACCGTCTATTGTGCCACCCTATGTGAAATAGCTACTTTTATATTGGATACTAGTAAACTGCGGTACTATCTATCTATGATAACTCAGTGCCACTCCATCCATTAGACTTTCGAGACCCAACGACATGACTTCCAAGAGTCTCGAACAAAAATTGATTGTGTGATATTTTTTTTTGTCTTACATAGTTCCAGTTTCTCGAAAAAAATTATCGCAAATTTAATGTGACAAGTGCAAGCAAACTGTTGTGATTGGTTGAATGATGCATCAACCGCCAATCACAGCAGTTTACGCGCGCTTGACATTTTGTCACATTATTTTTTTGTTAATTTCATTTCGAGAAAATGGCTCTAAGTAGGACTTGGAAGGTTAAAAATCGGGCCGTGATTATTCCTGTTGTTTGAGTCTTTTGTAATGTAAAACTCGGATAACAACTTGGAATTTTTTCATTGACAGTGACTATATTATAAGAAATACGGTAAAATAACTGTTATGTTTCAATTAAATTAGACAGTATGTTGTGTGTAAAACAAAGCTATTCATGGCATTGTTCACATGAAAGAAAATTTAATAAAAATTTGAATTTTCGCACAAAAATGTTACACGAAACATTTATTAAATCAATTGCATTTAAAGCATACCATTGCACATAAATATACTCTAGCATTAATTTTAAAGTTTTGTATTTCAAATAATGTCTGTCTATCGCTGTCAGGAAGGGGTTAGGAAAATTAATGACAGACTTTAAGACCAACACTGTACAAATACCTATAGCAAATAAATGATTATGATTATATCTCTAATATAATAACCAGTTAGTTAGAAACAATAATGAAATGGAAGATTTTAATGAACCCCAAATAGAAAAACCAGCACTTCAATAGATTCCAGAAGTAATGAGAAACGTCTGAAATAAGCTTAAGGCCCAAACTACCACTAGCTACAACACGTGAAAACACCTGAACTACATATTTTATAAACCACAACCTGTTTGGTCCACTACCAAAGAAACATAACGTAGAAGAAATTATAATCAATTTTAATAAAAATCTGGGTAACGTACATGCATAAAAATAAACCATTCTTATATCATGCTTTTTTTAAATCATAATTATCATTCACATGCGCCAAACAGTTATTATAAAAATAATAATAAAATCATGCATTATTATTTTTTTGCTATTTTTGTCGTTCTTGATCGCTCAAAATATCGCTATGCTTATTCACTTAATTTTAAACACTTATATTTACTACATATTAAAGCCAAAACACTGCCAAAAAGTTGCACTTTTTACTTATTTTCATTCTAAATCTACAACAGCCAAACATTTTCACTAAAACAGGGATTTTTTTATTAAAAAAAACTTGTCGTTTTAAGAAGTAATTTCAACCAGTGCGAGCCTCCAAACAGTTAGTGTGATTTGTGTTTTTTTTTTCTATTTTTACTACTTTTTCTAATTTTTTTTCAACGTTACCTATCGACCAACAGCCCGCGAGCCTGCCAGAAATGTATTACTTATTAATAATATTTATTTAAAAGGAATAAGGAATTATTACGCATGCCTAATGTTTGTAATAAAAGCGATTGTAAAAAGCATGGTCAAAAATCAAAATCAAATCAAAATGCAGATATCAATAAAAATATTTCAGTAAAAATTGTTTTATTGATATTCCACGTTTTCAAGAAAATTATTAATAATGATGACGTAAATATTTTTTATCAAGGCTCTTGGACTAATGGTAAAAAAAGGGAAATGACATCACAACTAAACTAACGAATCGTCAACATAAATGGAGCAACTGATGAAAGTGATTATGAATACAAATTCTATCATAATGATAACATTTTTTACATTAACAAAATCATTAATTTACAAACAAAAAAAATGCATGTTAAACGAAATTAATTTCAACATGCTTTTCATGCAAATGGGTAACAAAAATTATGCTCCAAAATATTAACAATTCAACATAGAAAATAGAAGAAGTAATGTGACTTACCAGCGAAGCACCATCTGTCGGTGGCGAAGGCGAAAACTACTAGAAATACAGCGACTAGTAGGATTAGGACGCCTACGACAATGCCTACGATTGCTCCGGTGTCTAGCTCCACGCCTAGGGGAAATAAAAATGTTAAGTTAATAAAACAAAAGAAAAAATACAAAAAAATATCCCAGTATTGTATGGGTCCCCATTGTGGTGGTTATGTACCCATTTTGGTATATTTTAAAACTTTATACATGCCAAAATAGGGGAAAAATGAGTGATGCCGAATAAATAACACTAAAAATTTCGCAGAAAACATAATTATCCGAAAAGATTTAGAAAAGAATCGTCATCTTTTCCAATTATTTTCGGATAATTATGTTTTCTGTGACATTTCTGCGGTAAATTATGTAAAAAGAAAACCAGTCGGTTATTTAATAAAAACGTATCTCCCTAAAGTAGTTTAGTGACAAATAGAATTGTGGAGGAAAGAAAATGCAGTTTGTCAGAGCATTTATGAATAAAGTAAAAAGAAGTAAGTAGTCAAGAAAATCCCCGAAAAATCATCGAATTTTAACGACTACATCATGAGATGTCAGTTAAAAATGTCGAGCACCATAATAAAATAAATAACCATACATATTCAAATTGTAAAAAAATTATATAATAGTTTTAGTATCATGATACTAAACTACAGTTTTGTTTTCTAAAATATTGTCATGCAATTTACAATTTTTTTTTTTTAACATATCCAAAATATTTTTTACTCCAAATATGAATACAATTTTCATGCTAACTTAAAAAATAATTAAGAATTTGTATAATATTTTATACTTATTTTCAAATCATGCCTCAGATCGGAAGATAGAAGAAAATATGAAAAAGATGTTGATAGCAATTTGAACGCGACGATAAAAGTAAGAAAATGACAGAATCATGCTTCTAAAAGATTGTAAAATAGTTTAAGACATTACGAAGGAAAATCCAATGAAAATTATTGAAAAAAAAGAACTCATTTCTGAAAGACCATTTCAACATAATAAAACTCAATTTAAAAAAAACATACTTTACCAAAAACTACGCAGACTCCTAGACTAAATCATTCGAATAAAAATCTTTCAAAAAAAAAAAACTTCGTTCATTCGCGAAGCGTTCATTCACTATCGTTCATTTACATTTATCATTCCTGAATGAAATCTTACCATAGATGTTTATTATATATGGCGACTTCGCTTTCCGAGCTGTAGGGAATACACAACTAGTCAATATTTATTAATAAAATTATATAATGAATAAACAGGATTAATAATTAGTTGGCGAAACTTCACAGACATGAAATATCGATATCAATAATAACTAATATCATTAATATCAATTATAATTATCAAAAATAAAATAATAATAAAACAAGAACTACATCTCTTATCACGGATATCGATTTTTATCCTCTCTCCTATCATAGGTACGCTGGAAGAGATTTCTTTAGAAATAAGCATCACTTTTGTACGTTTTTTCTGTCCTTATCTTTTTATTTGCTTATATGTTTGTACATAAATGGTGAAATAAACAAGCGAGAATTTCTAAACTCATAACTTTAAGCAACTAGTGTGCTGATCACGGGTTCAACAATTGCGGGCCGCGTGTATTATGAGAAGTTATGAGTTGACTCAAGAAATAAAACGGTTTTTTTATTTTATTTTATTTGTGAGTTGACTCATCAGTCTGTAAAGTTCCGCCAACTAGTTTTCAGCCCTGTAATAATGTGCAGGGTATTTTTTAATTGGTTGGCGAAACTTCAGTTGTGTTGGGTATTTAATAGCAATAAAACAAAAAAATTAAATCATAGTTTTTAATAACAGCTGTGGGCCTAAAACGGCCACATTAGTATTTCCTCTAAAAGCATTTAATTTCCTGAATTTCCAGCTGTCATTAGCAATTCCTCTAATTTGATACAAAAGCAATTTATAATGTGTGGACCATTTTACGAATCTCCATAAAAAACATGTCAAACAAATGAATTATTTGGTAATATGAATCGCATGCAGATCATATTATGAATTGCCAGTTTGTGACATTTTACGATGATTCATAATAATTTCCTATTATGGTTCTGCCAAAGTGGCTGTTTTAAGCCCCCTGATCGACGCACCCATGACTCGCGCAATTACCTGTTTACTTATTTAAATCATTTCTATTAAATGCTTAACACATCTGTGAAGTTTTACAAACTAATTTAAAAATCTCTGTTGGTATTTATTATCTCACAAAACAACACCATAATTGCGTAACACACGATCTATCATAATCTGAATCATTTTGAAGGATACTGTTAAGTTAATCCATTGCTTCATATGTCTGCACAATAACGTACATATCCCAATGAATGATGTTAATTGATTGTGTTTGATCGTGTGTTACATAATTAGGGTGCAGGCCAAGTTCGAGTCGAATTTATCAATCATTAAAAGCCTGGCCCGTTTTAAGAAATGGACAAAATTCCTGTCCATCAACCTACCAGCAGGTTCGTCCATAGTGCTGATCCTGACAGCGAACTCCTCCCTGCCGAGTCCGTTGTCCACTCGCAGGTAGTATGTTCTATCCACGTCGTCCTTGGTGATGCGGGCCAGGATCAGGGTGATATTGTAGTAGCCGTTACCCTGAGGATAGGAGATATATGTTAGAATTGAAGGCATGAGGAACAGGGTGTAAAGTTCACTCATCCACCATAGAAAAGGGAGGGTCCTCCGACCAGACGGGTGTTGTGTCTGGCGGGCAACTGCCCAACGATTAATGTCGATATTGACGATTGTTATTAATGTCGGATTCTTGTATACAAGGTGTAAGGGACAGCCCCCCACAGACAGATGGGATGAATTCAGCATTTCATACTAAGACGACCGGTACATGAAATTATTTCAGGAACCTTATGGGAATCCAATAAACCTGATTTGTATTATTACCTCACGCGCAATGTATCGTTACCGCGGCAAAACCCACGTAGCCGCATTCCCCGTGTTGGGGGGCGCGCTTGAGTATTTTAACATCCATTGTTGTTTTTTTTATTTTAGCTGTTTCATTTACATAAATGGAGTGCTGCGTACAGAGAATGTAATTTTACATTGAAATAAAGGAATAGAAACTGAAAAAACGATAAAAAAAATGAAAACTTTCCTCAGAAAATTTCCGGTGGAATATGATTCAAAATAAGGAGCTGAATGCCCCTTGTTAATTTGTGGAGGCCTGTCCCTTACACCCTGTATATGTCCATTGCACGGTAAACTTTAATTGCGCGATGCAGGATTTATGTGACGTCAGGTCTTTGATGCGTAGTTCGCATGTGGCGATCTAGATACCGACACAGATTTGACAATGCGCTTCTTCTTCGCGTAGATAGTACTTTTAAATAATGTAAAAGCAATCACGTCATTTGGTTTAAATATGTTTTTTTTTACCGTTTGATTATTTGTCTTTTATATAGATTCTTTTCTATTTTGTGAATGTGAGAACGTTGTAGGCTTAGTGGACTGTAGATTTGTTGATCATACCTCGTACTTGTTGAAAGGCCTACATTGTCCTCCCATGCCTACTAACACTGTTATTTGAAAATATTGTAAAAGCCAATTATTTTTTTAAAGAGTAACCGAGGCTTTTCTTGCCGGCTCTTCTCCATAGGAAACGACCAATTGGAACCGTGCACCTAGCTTCTCACGTTTCATAAGTGCCCATGTAGGTTTACGAGACATAAAATATTTTGATTTTGAATGCGGGCCATAGACTTTCAAATAATTAAATACCATACCAGTTATTATATACCAAAATCTTACTCGAGAACCACTCTATCCATTGGTTAAAACAGCATGAAAATCGGTGCAGTAGTTTTTGAGTTTATCGCGCACAGAACGACATCTTATAAATCAGTTTTTTATTTATTATATGTTTCTAGCGTATGACACTCGTGGGTTGCAGCTGAAAATCAGCGTCAGGTGCGCTTTGCGTTTCCATCTGACATTATGCTGAGCTGAGGCCCTTCTGGCATTCTAATGGTTGTTTTCTGTTTTATAGTTTTAAGGTGTATATTTCTGCTAAAATGCCAGTAAACGTGTTTTTCTTTCTTTCTTTTACTTCAGGAGCAGGAAACACTACGTTACCGTGCTTCCGGCGATAAGCGTACTAAGTCCAGAGATGTGTGATGTGTGGCTTTGCGTTTTCTCTCGATGGTTGGATGCTAAGATTGCGCAGTGAGTTTTGCGGTAGACACCGGAAAGAATTTCTGATGTAATAGTTATTTATGCAACTGTTATATAATAAGGGGTATTAAAACACGATTGTGGGTTTGATAATAGTATCACATGAGTGTTTTGATACCTAATTATTAACAGTTGCATACAAGACTTTATCTAGACCCATGATATGAATCCTCTATAAAAGGTTTGCAATACTAATATCGAACAATAATGGATGGACATGAATTCGAATTTTCGAATTCGAATAACCTATTTGTTCTTTTTTTTAAATTACGGTGCTTTGTTAGTGAAACGTGCCTGCATGACAATGTTCTTTTTTTTAAATGAGTTTTATTATGAAATTTTAGTACAACATTATAACACCCGTTTGGATGTTATTATGGTTACTATGACACTGGCTGTTTTAACGTTGGCATTAAGCTAACTGTTTCAGAAACTTTTATAAAGGATTTATAGTATGGGTGTAGATAAAGCCACAAAAAATACTTGAAACTGCTTACCAGTAACAATGGCTCAATAGCCGTGAACTGTCCGTCATCACTCTGTCTGGGCGCCGCCAATACTTGGTCTCCCATGGTCCACTCCGCGATCGGCCTGGGGTTCGCCCTCACGGTCACGTTGAGGCGACCCTCAGCCCCCAGCTTCAGTCCGAAGATGGTGATGGGCCCGGATTCTTGGCGTTTTGGTGGGTCTGTGGTAGAAAGGGAAATTGGTAAAATAAAAATTCTTAAGGGGATGCGGCAAGGTATCCCACGAAATTCAAATTTTCTTACATTTTTTGCAATTTGCAGGTCAGTGTCAGGTTTTATGTTGATCTAAATATGATTCGCGGCCGTAACGAATATGGATTTACATAATTATAATCATGAGAATCAGCAATACAACTCTTTAGGTTCATATAAGTGCCAAATGTCATGATTTCATGAAATAGTCATTCAATACACTTACATGAACTTAGAGAGTTGTATTGCTGATTCTAATGTTTGCAAGTATCTTAAAATCCATCAACCCGTTTAGGCGACAGAGCGTGCCAAAGAAATAGATATACATACATACAAACTCTCAAAAAACATTACCCTCCTTCTGGGGCAGTCGGGTAAAAAACAAACCTTACATTGAATTATCGGTCAGTAGCTGCCTGCGGCTTCGCCCGCGTGGATGTCGGGTATTATATACTAAAACCTTACTCGAGAACCACTCTATCCATTGGTGAAAATAGCATGAAAATCGGTGCAGGAGTTTTGAGTTTATCGCGCAGTATAAACAAAGTCCTCCGCCGCGTCTGTCTGTCGTCCTGTAGACGACAGACAGACGCGGCGGAGGACTTTGTTTTATAATATGTAAGGACACCTACACTGAACAATCAGCTGCCTCTGAGCCTCCATGGGTTTCTCCAGCGCCTCATGTTCCGACCGGCACACCAACATCTTGGTGTCATCGTCATCCGTCAGGGTCCGACTGACGTTCTGACTGATGGTCTGAAGGTCTGACCCTGGCTCTGACGTCACCAATGGCTGGTATGTGCCGAGGAGGAGTTCTTCATCTCCTGCAAATGAGAGAGGGGGTTTTAGGATAACATAACATCACGCCTGAATTCCTCAAAGGGTGAGGCAGAGGTGTACCTATAGTACAACCACATTTCGCTAGTTATATTAAGTCCCATGTAACAGGGGGCAAGCGTATTTAATTAATGTTACAAGGGTTCCACAATCTTCGCATTGAATGATACGGAGCAATGTTGTTCCATATTACTCGGGCAATAATTGCCAGTATAACGCTTTAAGCGCTTACATGGATAAATAATGGCGCAATATTCCCCAATTTCTACCTATGCAATCTTGTTGTTGCCGTTAATTGCTCTGTGTTATCACGACATCATAGTTCACAAAATACAATAGACGTAGATATATTTAGTAACCTATTCCGCTTAAGACCGCACCCTACCTCAAATTGCTTAGCATGATCCTCTGTTATGCCGAAAATACTGCAGCATTAATTTTGAAATAAATATATGTTAAAGTTGAGGATTTAATTGGTCCTATATTTGGTGAAAATACGATTCCAACCTCCACAAATTTTTTTCGATAGAAAATAAATCTAAAGTTACCTCTAAACCGAACTATAAACCGCTGGTATTAAAAAAAATACTTCAAACTAGATCATGAAACTTTGCATAATAACTGAACTAACTATAAAGCAGGTCTAATGTTTTAATTTTTTTTTAATACTATTGTTTTCACCGTAATAAGCAATTGACTAAACTATTCGAGGCTTGAGAGCCGCCAGCACCCCAATCAGGCCGCGAATAGTATGGAGCGAGATAAAATTTGAGGTAGAATAGGGCTTTAACTATTCCTCAAGAGTCATAAAAAACCCTGTAAGTAATTAATCGACACGTGTTAACAACAACATAGTTAACCACAATTGCCTAAAATTGCGCAATATAGTTGCCCGTGTAAATCATTAGCAGGATCGACTTATGGCCCCGTTCACGGCCTCGGGCGATGCGATTTGCGAAGCTCACGCGACTTGTGTCATGCGATACGCGCACGCGTCACCTGTTTCCGTCTGCCATTCCTCAAATCGCGTCTCGGTGACTCATGGCGTGATCACCACATTCGCAAAATCTTCTTTTATTTGTTTTCTGCGCAATCGCCGGCGCAAGTTGCGATTCGCTTGAGCATGTATCTCATGGCCACGCTGTATCTCTAGCAGTGGACTGCTATAGACTGATAATGATAAGTATTTACTAACAATAGATTACGCACAGACAGAAGATCTACTTGTTGTCTGCAAATAGAACCGCTAACACCCTATTTTACTTTTTACTTTTATTTATTTACCAAATTTTAATTTAGCTGTTACTTTTTACCAATTGTTAATTTATTATATTAAGTATATAATATGCACTTCCTAGCCTGAAGCACAGGTTCCGCCTAGTTCAGGCAAATAAGCAACTGTGCTCTATTTTATTTGTTAAGTTACTTAATGTAAATGTGCCCCTTTTTATAAATAAACGATTATTATTATATTATTATTAATGATGGGCAGGTCTACCTACCTAAGAACCAGGTGATCTTCGCAGCAGGCCGTCCGTTGGGCACGACGCACTGTGCCATGAACTTATCTCCGTCCTTGAAGGTTGGCTGTGATGTGGCCAGCAGGGTGGGTTGACCTGGCGCTCCTGAGGGTATAGATGTATGGGTTAATTTCATATACAGGGTCACGAATTCACGATCCGATCCAGCCTATCCCTTGCTGTCTGCCCGAATAGCAGAATAACTATTAAAACATCAGAAAAATTCTCATACATTTTGTATGGACCGGCTTTTATGATAATATATCAGTAGGTAGGTAGGGTTAGTAGGGTAGGTAGGTAGGGGGGTAGGTGTAGGGTAGGTAGGTAGTTAGGTAGGAGAGGGAGGTAAGTAGGGTAGGTAGAATAGGTAGGCAAGTAGGTAGGTAGGGTAGGTAGGTATGCAGGTTGGTATGAAGGTAGGTAGGGTAGGTAGGTGGGTAAGTGCACCCGTAGATAAGTACTTAGTGCTACCCATGCGAAGCCGGGCCGGGTAAAGCTAGTAAATGATAAATGATTTTATTTCTGTAAGTAGGTTTGTACAATTTAATTGTACCATCCTGCATGCCATGTGTGTGTATACTCATGTTTTGGACAAATAAATGATCTTATCTTATCTTATCTTACAAATATTTTACGCGTCAATCATATTTTAAATATTTTTTTATATTTTTTTTGTTTTTTTTTTTTTTTTTGTTGATCTTCCATAGCTCAGCATCATGCTGAGTGGAAGCCTTCATGTCACAGTCATGACGTGCAGCTGCCAACTGTTTTTTTTTAAATAAGTTTTATGTGCAATATTATGATTAAGTATCTTTTGTACGCACAAATGTTTCTGTGACAAATAAACCTATTTTTCTCTCTTACTTTCTTTAAAAACTAGATGAGGTCGGCCTTGCCCATCTGGCTACTCTAAGAAGAGTTTTTAAAGTCCAGACATAATCTTAGTCAGGTCATGTGAAGTCCATGTAGATTGGTTACTTCTCCACACTGTATATACCACTAATTATGACGTTTTTAGGGTTCCGTAGTCAACAAGGAACCCTTATAGTTTCGCCATGTCCGTTTGTCTGTCCGCGGCTTAGCTCAGAGACTCTTAGTACTAGAAAGTAATTTGGTATGGGTATACATATAAATCACGCCGACAAAGTGGTAAAATAAAATCGCAAAAAATATTTTTTTTAGGGTACCTCCGCTTCACCTAATTTGGGGATGTTTTTTTTCTCTCGTCAATCCCTTCATGTGAGGTATCGTTGGAAAGGTCGTTTAAAAATATTGTGAGTTTGTGATTCATTTTTGGATTCAGGGATCCATTTGCGAAATATTAAGCTTTACAGTGCTCATTTTTGTTAGAGTCAAGTGTCCCCCCCCCCCTCCCTACCAGCGAAATGGTTGGTTTTGGATAAGTGAAAAAATTCAAGGCAGTAGCATACAGGGTTACTGGTAACTCGACGTATTCCTTGCAGGAAGTCATAGTAGGGTTAAAATGCAACAAATTAAGCCACCAAATGTTCTACCGAAATTCAGTAGTTTTTGAATTAGTTAAGAGTTTTAGTTTTTTTATGAAAAATCCCAGATTAAATCATTTGAAACCAATTTAAAAATGATTTACGGCGCGACTGTACTGAAATTTAAGTTATTATCATAGTTGACGCCGTAGCAGACCTTTGTTAATAATTAAAAGTTCAATAATGCCTAAAACTTTGGCAAATATCACTAACCAAACATTTAATTTTTTGTAATTTTTGCTATTACTTCATAAAAAATGTAGTCTAGTGCAAAAAAAAAAAACTGAATTTCGGTAGAACATTTGGTGGCTTAATTTGTTGCATTTTAACCCTACTATGACGTCCTGCAAGGAATACGTCGAGTTACCAGTAACCCTGTATAAAAGGAAAACTATCACAGCTAAGTAGGCTCCACAAGATACCGAGTAATAATTGACCAACTTAAATTTGTAGTTGCAAAACCATGTGGAGAACATGTTTTTCAACTACAATGTTTAGTTTGTTCTTGGCATAAATTCATCTCAACTACGGAACCCCTTCATTGTGCGTGGTCCGACACGCACTTGGTCGATTTTGTTAATAAATACTCACGTGCCACCAGTAGTCTCATGGTCCCCACCAGCTCAATGTTACTCGAAGGCGGTGGAACTACGCAGGATATGTTTCCATTCCATTCCTCTTTGATGTTCTTTATCAACGCACCGCATTCGCCAGCCTGGGGAGAGGAAGATCATCTATTAGCCTTGTCTTTTAACATTGGCATTAAGACCGCTAGCCGAGGCGCTCGGTGTTTATGATGATGACGAGCTCGTGGCTAAGTAATAACAGCCGCACGGGTCGGTTAATCAGGTTAAGCTACGCTTGCCAGAGTTGCTCTATGGATGGATGACCATCTTTACATATCGAGACTCCTCCGTGCCTCGGAAAGCACGTTAAGGCGGTCGCTGTGATTTGTGGATCTTTGACAGTCGTTACGGGTCGTCAGAAGCCCCAATGACAACCAATCTTGTCAAGGGGTATCGTATTACCCAGTTACTGGGTTGTGGAGGTCAGATAGGCAGTCACTCCATGTAAAATACTAGTATTCAGCTGCATCCGGTTAGACTGGAAGCCGACCCCAACATGGTTGGGAAAAGGCTACGCAGATGATGACCATGATGTATAAATAAAATACCACAGTCATATAGAGATATACAACAAATCAATTTAAAAACAAGATTCGAAATCTGTTAACGTCGTACGCGCCGCGGACGTCACCGTCGCAGTATGGTGCTATAAAGAACATAATGCATATACGCATGCGCGACCGTGGTATACGATGATGACGATGGTAAGTAACCACCTATGCTTTAACTATGGCTAGGAGTTTCCCCGACTATATGAGAATGTTTGTGAGAGAAGAGCGATGTCGGCTGGTCTATGCTAGGATATTTAGCCCACTGCTGAGACACAGGCCACCTCTTCGTGAGAGGGAGTGGGCCGCAATCCACCACGCGGGTACTATGCGGGGTGGAGTCGCAGTGAGCGAAATTAGGTCAGATATAGTTCGAAGAATACCTTGAGCCCCTGGCCTGCGTAGACTACATCTCCTTGCAGGTTGTCAGGTATCAGTCTGTAGGAAGTCCCGCCTACGGTCATCCTGGAACATGCAAAGAAAACCAATCATTATTGCACAGTCTTTACACCTTCGTCGGTTTTCAAATTCTTTTAGTCGAGTCAAGTCGGAATGCATATAACCTTTTGAAGCTTTGCACTATGTATAGAAAACTATATTTAATCTATACTACACTTAATAATAAAAAAGCTGAAGAGTTTGTTTGTTTGTACGCGCTAATCTCTGGAACTAGCAGTCGGATTTGAAAAATTCTTATTGCATTTGATAGTCCAATTACTTGAGGGAGGTATAGGCTATATATTGTATATGTTGCAGCCATATTGTATTTATAACACGCCGTTTTGAAATGCGGCTACCTTTTGTTCAGTCGGATTTCAATTCGGCTGAAATAAAGTACACCGCATTGTATGAGCAATTCGCATTCGTCAAAGCGGCTTAGTAACGTGGCGCCATTCCTGTCCAGGCGTAACAAACGCCTGGTTACCCTGCCATCCAGGGATGGCATCGTTTCCTTGGACAACCTGCAGCCCGGTGCCAAGGACCACCAGTTCGCCGCTTTAGTATGAGTGAACTCCTGGAACCACCCGTGTATTTGGTTGAAGGGGGTACGATGGGCTCGGGTCCACAGACTGACGTGCTAGATCCTCTTCTAGCAAGTTCGTCTGCTGCGTCGTTGCCTAGCGATCCACTGTGTCACATACCGATATTGTCCCGATATTGTCGGCCGATATCGTTGTAATCCCAGCTGACGATATGTCGCTGGCATTATCGTCGCATTATGAAAACGGCCATTCGCGCTTCTAGAACCTATTGCAGATAGCCATAAGCGGCAGTGACCACTTAGTATAAGCTTGTCTATCATACAATAACATAACAATCTACTAACCTGCATGAGTCTATGGGGTAGGCCACTTTGCACAGTATTCTGAGCTGGTCGCCGACTCGTCTCACCGCTTCGAGAGGTGTAATTTCCACATTTTGACCTGCAAACAAAAGAAACGGACATCATTAGAATGAGAAGGATAAATATGTATAAAGTCAAACGATTTACATATTTCAAGTAGGCCATTAATTGAAAGGGACTTTTGACATTTACGATATTTACAAGAAAATAGATTAGATTTATATTGATTCTAAGTGCTTACAAGAGCTAGTTTCGTATGGAGAACTCAGACCAACAGAAAAAGAAAGACGGAGCACTACATACATCAAACGTGTAGCCACAAAACTATGCTCCTGCAAGTAAACACATAGGCTCACGCACACACCTACACAAAAACTATGCTCATCGCTCCTAGTACGTCACGAGTCGTCGACTAGTAAACATCAATAAAAAAAATAGAATTATGCCTTCTTTGGTCGTGAAAACTTGTAAAAACAATAGCAAATCACATAAAAAGTCTCACGGAATCACTTTTCACATGGAAGTACTTCAAATAACATCGTTTATTAATTTAGTTAACTATGAATTTTAGGTTACTTGGAACAAAAACCTGAACGAATGAACGAACGAAAACAGTGACATTTAAAGTGCGAGTGTTGCCATAATATAATTTGAAATTTTCCCGTTCGATATTTTTTAGTTCGAGTATGCCTGTTTTTTTTTATGTATTTAATATTTTAGATTTCCAAGTAATATTGAAAATAAAAGTAAATGGATAGTAGCTATAAGAAATAGTTGGAATGATCCAAAATGGCTGCCATCGAAAACCAGCGTGGTTTGTTCCGATCATTTTGATAATAATGACCTTTATTCAACTAATCGTGGACTTCGCCGTGTGATCAAAAGCGGATATGCTAAAAAGGTATATAAAATTTGAAAAACAAAAATGAGATTTTATCAAAACAGTAATTAAACACGAGACTGTATTTTTATTTTATTTTAGTTAGTTTCTCAGCTTAGTCTAGCTAATTTAAATACTACTGTACCAAATTTTATTTTTTAGATGTTATTTCTATCGTCCTACGTAATTGCTGAAAACTCAGTTTCACAAAGTTCTGGCTGTACGTTTGTTCAAGTATGTCCTAATTCTTCATTTATCTTCCTAAGGTTTTAATCAAAAGCTGCCATTACTCGTGTAATTTTTTTTTGTAGGACTTTCCAAACTTGCCTCATGTAGCCATTGACGATAGGGCTGTATGTAAATGCACTTTGTACTTAATTGTTATTTTATTTTATTTTACGATGTAAAAAAAAAATGGTTTTGTTTCGGAATCCTTCCTAACAATTGAGGTACAATACCATACTCAACAATATCTTACTCGTACAATATTATCCTACCCAAAATATCATTCCCCAAATTATAGGGAAAAACTTTAACAAGTGACAACCCTTTTTACACACACATAGATAAAAAGGTGGATTCACTTTTGATGTTGTAATGCGCCGTCTTTCTTATTTTGTTGGTCTGAGATGGAGAAAATTTGGCAAGAAACTCCATAATTTACTCTTTTAAAATGTTTTACAATATTTTGTATATAAATTCATGCCAATATTTCCCCAGTTATGTTTAAATCAAATGTAATAAATAGGGCGTAAGATATTAGTAGTTAGGGTTATTACGAGAACTTATCAATAAAATATAATTCCACATGAATCATTCAATGAATATCTGGTGAGAATCGGCCGAAATCGGATACAACCGGGTAGAAGCGGATTGCGCCGGAATAAACCGGTACAATGCAAATGGCGTATCGTGTAGCTTTCGATGCGTTGCTGTTGTGTGAGAATATACTTTATTTATGCTGTATTGTGAAATCTGGAATTATATAAGCTGGCTATGGTTTCATAGAAGAATGGTTCCATCATAATTATACCCGCTAGCTTGAAATAAAATTATTATTGATTATTACTATTTTATTATTGATCGTTTATTTATTTCCTTTCTTATGTAATTACATTTTTAAATATTTCTTAAATTAAAATGAAAATATTAAAAATGCATTTAAAAATATTAAAAATAGAAGTCCGCCGGTGTCGGGAGCAGGGTCCAAGCTACCGGTGGCTAGGGCTGCAAAGACAGGAGCCTCCTCACAATGCAAGCCGTATCAAGTAGTACTGCCTTCTGAATCAGGCCCTTGATCCAACCGCCTGACGAGAGCCTCGAGAGATGTTGGTCGAGGCTTTCGGCCATCAGGCCATTGGCCGTTACGACAATCGGCACAATGATAGCCGAGCTCACATTCCACATGTCGACAACTTCACGTGGTAAGTCGAGATATTTTATTTGTTTCTCTTTCTTTATTACTGATTATTATTATTTTTAATTAAGCAACATATTCAAAAACAAAACAAAAACCCCGACAGCTAAAACACATTGAAAACAGAAAAACTAAAGTTCGCAGGCAGGGTACAAACAAAAGTTACGCCATATTTTAACCCCGCCTGCAATGTACCAAAATAATTTGTATATTTAGTTAAAGCAAAATTAACACTATGACCGTTTCAAAAGTATACAACTGTGACGCATATTCATACTTTTGATAATTAAAAATTGTAGTTGTCATTTTAATTACAAAAATGCATTATTTCACACTCGTGACGACGCGAGACAAACCGAAGTTATTCTAAAACTCGATGCGCCATCACTCATTGTATCGCCAAATCACTATCACTACATTATACTCCATTTTGGGCACTCGTGTAAAAACAAAGTCCCCCCAGCGCGTCTGTCTGTCTGAACGCGATAAACTCAAAAACTCCCGAACGGATTTTCAGACGGTTTTCATCAAGGACGGAGTGATTCATGAGGAAGGTACAGGCCATTTAACATCACGCAAACCCTTAGGAGCGAGCCGAGCAAAAAGACAAAAAATCAGCGCGGGCGGGCATGCAACGCGATGGGCCGGAGGCCGAGAGTTTTATAAAAATGATGCTGTTATTTTTACCCGACTACGGCGAAGCAAAAAAGAAGGTTATGATTTTGACCGGTATGTATGTAAGTATGCATGTATGTATGTTCATCTATTCCCTGATATCTTCTAAACGACTCATCTCAATTTGACAAATGAGGTATCGTTGGAAGCGGCTTAATAAGCACATTTCAAAAATATATTATAATATATTTATTTTTATATATAAGCTGACAATTTAAATAAAACCCAGCTACGACAAAAAAGTCAACCAACTAAAAAAGTATAAACCAGATATCAAAGACAGACAAATAAAAAATCCGGAGTCACACGCGATCTGTTCGATTTATGCCCTAACACGTGTGACTCCGGAGTTTTTATTTGTCTTTCTTTGATGTCTTGTTTATACCTTTTTAGTTGATTGACTTTTTTGTCGTAGTTGGGTTTTACTTTTTAATACTTTTTTTTTTTGTTGTATTGTGTATCTTACGACATCCACGCGAACGAAGTCGCGGACAGAAGCCATATAAGTACAAGATGTTTTTTTTTTTTTTTTGTGGATGTCTTATAGGCTGTCATTATCATCTCCAAGCCCTTGTCCCACGTCACTCGCGGTCGGCGCAACACGTTTTCTTCTTCCACTCTCCCCTGTCAACCGTCACGCTATCATTCACTCCCTTCTCTCACAAGATTCAAGATTCAAGATTGTTTATTTCTGGAAACATGAGCACAGATACAGAGCACGCAAGTCATAAAATTATAGTTTAAGATCAGTCATGTCTGGCTTTAGTGGCGTTCAAATATTTATATTTCAGTAATAAAAGTTATTGGATTACATTAAATAAATAGGAACAAATAGTAAATGTCCATTTTGAAAACAAATAAATTAAATATATGGTCATGGTTACGTAACAATTATTAAATGTCAATTAAAATTATCATCATAGCAATAATATTGCTAAGTCAATGATGTCAAAGATGTATTGACAATATTGGGTACTACTACACGGTATTTGATGTTGTCATTAAAGAAATTCTAGAATATGTAGTATGCTTTCATTTCTAGCAGTATATTTTTTTTTTTTTTTTGACGGTCATGCACTCACAATCACAATGCATTCATTTTCTCTTTGTCCTTCCTCTCCCTCTCTATCTATCAACATTTATGGGCAGTCGCTCCATGCAAAATACAAATATTCAGCTGCATCCAGTTAGACTGGAAGCCGACCCGATATAGTTGAGAAAAGGCAGGCAGATGACGAATATTACTATGCTAAGAACTGCAATGAAACGAACACTAAACTGCAGTAGGAACCCAGTTTCAAACTTAGGACATATGAAACTTAATGGATATGTTACATCTAGATTCGAGACTGAGTCTGAGATGGATAAACTTTGCGTCCATGCTCCGAACTTTGGACAGAGTTTCATGCTGCATACTTGTGATTTGGTGTATGTAGATGTTAGGGAAAAAATACTTTAGTTTCGGAAGTCTTCGGTTTTGTTTGATATTTTAAAATCGAAGATTATTTATCACTATGAAGTTACTATTTCAATCTCTTTTTAACAGTAATATAAAAATTTTGAGTAAAAAAAAATGTAATAGAGAAAATGGGCAAAGAATTGCATTTGATTTCTGCTACTTAGAACTCTCATTCATAAAATTAAAACATCAGAAATAACTTTAGTTCAAAATATAACTAAGTATTTCTTTCGTCTTCTACTTCGCAGGCGGGTAAAGGTGCTCATAAATACCTGGGGCGGCGATCCCAGAAATACGAGAGTAATGTGACAATACAGAGAATCCTAGACGTCACACAGCCCGAGGCACACAGGATATTGTGAGGCAGTGATTGTCAAAGTTTCGTGCTAACTTGAAGGAAATTGAATTGGTGAGTTTTGAATAAATACGAGATATGTTGAGATTACACACATGACATAACATCACGCCTGTATACCCCGAAGGGTTAGTCAGAGGTGTACCTAGTACACCTACATTTCGCCAGTGTTGTAAAGTCCCACGTAATAGATGTCTTTCTCGTTTATTCCTGTATAATTTGTGACACTTTGAGCATTAAAAATACAGATAAAAAATAAAATATCATAGAAATAACCGGCATCCCTCAAGAGAAAAGCTTTTTTTTGACATGAAGCCGATTCAGTGCCACCACAGTTGAGAGGGAGGCGGGGAGCTCGTGGCCAATTTATAACTGCTGCACGGGTCGATCCATCAGGTTAAGCTATGCTTGCCGGGGTTGGTCCGTGGATGGGTGACCATCTTTACATACCGCGACTCCTCCGTTCCTCGGAAAACACGTTAAGCCGTTGGTTGGTGCCGGCTGTCATTCGTAGATTTTTGACAATCGTTACGGGTCGTCAGATACCCGAAAGTCTGACAACCAGTCTTACCAAGGGGTATCGCATTACCCAGCTTCTGGATTGTGGAGGCCAGATAGGCCGTCGCTCCATGTAAAATACTGGTATTCAGCTGCATCCGGTTAGACTGGAAGCCGACCCCAACATAGTTGGAAAAAGGCTAAGCAGATTGATAATAAGGGACGAGGAGGGGGGGAGGGAATATTTTTTAAGGCTGTGGTTGTAGCAGAAATTCTGTGGTTTCTGCCTACCCCAACTGTATGTTTGTATGTTAGGGGTCCCCGAAACGATCAATTACAATTGATCAATCTATTTTTGTAGTAGTAATATTGTCAATCGCTTCAATTGCATTTGGTAGACGATCAATTTGCGCATCAATGTGTATCTATCACGTAAAAATTGACAATAATGCAATTGGTTGTTTCCCTGGGGAACCATTAAAATATAAACGTTATATAATTATTTTTTGTTTTTATAAGTGCGTCTGATTTTTGGGCACTCAAATGCATTTCTTTATGAAGATTGAAGACGCCCTCTTTATTTTTGTAAGAAAAGACTAACAAGGGGTTTATTTACCAGGGTTGCGGGAAAGTCTGAAAGGGATACTGGGACCTTGGCAATAGGCAACGGAAGGAACACGGGTGAGTTTTAGTCAGTAAAAGTCTGACACGTCCTCCCGCTCCGCCCAGAGCGGGAGAAGTCATTTGATGATTTCCCAACCAAAAAAAAAAGGGGGTTTATTAAGTTAAAAGCTTTCAAACAGTTTCAAATTACAACAATTTATTAACACAGACCTAATATTAAAAATACCTTAAATATAATTTAAAAAAAAAAGTAATTTAGTAAGTGCTTTCATGGTATTACTTTTTGTAATAAAAACGAAAATGTGTATGTCTCGAACACCAGTTACTACACAGTATTAAATTCATACAAGTATTTCTTATGCTCTAAATGTCAAATTCTACTACATTTTTACTGTTTTCATAAATATTTAGTTAATTATTAAACAAAATTACAACAGATAAAATAAAACATGGCCAACTCTAGCAGAAATATATGACGTCACAGTTATGTGACTAGGTTATATCATTTCACCGTATATCAAAAAGGAAGTTCAGTATAAATCACAACTAACAGAACATTTTACTGAATGCTAGATGCATCCGCATAGCTCGCGGCGTAGGGGATATTGTACTTACAAGAGACAGCGGCTCTCAAAGTTTGTGACTCAGACCAAATAATAAAAACCTGTTTAAAAAAAAAAACGACTACCAAAAAATTCACCAAAAAAGTGAAAAATTACTTTAATTTCGGAAGTCGGTGCCTTTGCTTTTCAATTTTCGTTTTTTGCCGCCGACTTCCGTGTTTTTTTTTGTAAAATGTTTTATTTTTAACCGACTTCTTCAAAAAGAAGGAGGTTCTCAATGTACCTGTATTTTTTTTTGTATGTATGTTACGCGATTACTCCGCCAATTATGAGTCGATTTTGATGATTCTTTTTTGTTTGATAGGTCATGGTTCAGAGGTGATCCCATATAAATTGAATTAACTTTACTTGGGTAGTTTTTGAGTTAGCTTCAATAATTACGTATTTTTCCCACTTTGTCTATGTAGACGATATCTTATTTGACTCCGCCACTGTTATTTACATAGCAGGTAGGGGTATTCGAATTTGTCTGGGGTAGGTACCACAAATAAAAAGTGAAAAATAAAAAAATTGTGTATTTTCAATTTTTTTCTTTCTTTCTTTCTGTCTTCTTTCTTTCAATACCCGAGGAAAGCCGATGCGTTGCAATCCCAGAGACAAAGCTGAAATGTCTCATGTGCCCATAATTTACAAAGACGCGCAAACGCTTCCCTGTACACAAGAACGATGTTTGGCTTCAAGAAACATTACCCCGAACGAACTTCACAAAGAGCTCTACAGCTGTCCTTAGAAAACATGCAACTTTGCACCTCAAGTGTCTTCAGAGCCGACATGCATAAGACATGGCGCACACTATGCGACTGGAACAGCTCGGCAACTGAGCGGAACGACAGGCTGCGATCGATAATTTTTAACCGACTTCTTTAAAAGGAGGAGGTTCTCAATTCGTCTGTATGTTTTTTTTTGTATGTATGTTACGCTATTACTCCGCCAATTATGAATCGCTTTTGATGATTCTTTTTTTGTTTGGTAGGTCATGTTTTAGAGGTGGTCCCATATAAATTTTATTAACTTTGCTTGGGTAGTTTTTGAGTTAGCTTCAATAATTACGTATTTTTCCCACTTAGTCTATGTAGATGATATTTTATTTGAATCCGTCATTGTTATTTACATACCAGGTAGTGGTATACTAATTTGTGTAGGATAGGTACCACAACTTAAAAGTGATAATAAAAACTTTATACAAAAAAAAACAACCGACTTCTAAAAAAGTTTTTATCATATATTTTGTTCAAAGCTCCGCACACTTGGAGAGTCGCACCGACAGGCTAACTCTCGCTACTTATCACAGCGACTAGATGCAAGTTTCGCGCGCACACGCGAAGACAGCCGCATGCTACAGGGGAGCGTCTATCATGCTGTGAGCGCTGAGGAAGATGCAAGTACTAAGGCAAGTGCAATTAGAGGAATAACACGAGTGTGTCTCTTGAATACTCAAAGAATGTTCGCTTACTGCACAACGTCTGTCGTAGCAACTAGTCGCAAAGGTAAACGACAGCTCTACGTCTAGACGTAGCGACAAGACGCACAATTTGCGCTGTCACTAACACTACACCACCACGCACACTATGCGGCATGCGATTGCGACAGATCTACGACAAGACGCTGACCTGTCGCATGCGACTATCATGGGGTGTGAGCATGGTCTAGTAGACGCTGCGACAAGTAACGACGTCCCTAGCCTGTCACTGCGACTCTGCAACTCGACGCCGAGTGTGCGGAGATTTGAACAAAATATAATTATGATAAAAACTTTTTCCAAAAAAAAAAACAACCGACTTCCAAAAAAGAAAATTGAAAAATAACTTTAATTTCGAAAGTCGTTGGCAAAAAACGAAACTTGAAAAACAAAGGCACCGACTTCCGAAGTTAAAGTTATTTTTCAATTTTCTTTTTTGCAAGTCGGTTGTTTTTTTTGTTGTAAAGTTTTTATTTTTCACTTTTTAGTTGTGGTACTTACCCCAAACCAATTCGAATACCACTACCTGCTATTTGAATAACAATGACGGAGTCAAATAAGATATCGTCTACATCGACAAAGTGGGAAAAATACGTAATTTATGAAGCTAACTCAAAAACTACTCAAGCAAAATTAATACAATTTATATGGGACCACCTCGGGAGCATACTTTAAGGCCAAAAAAAGAAATTTGTAAATCGGTTCACAATTGGCGAAAACATCGATGAAAATACATTAAAAAAAAAAATACATACAGACGAAACATCAAAATCAAAATCAAAATCAAAATATTTTATTTCACATAAGCCTACATGGGCACTTATGAAACGTCAGAAGCTAGGTGCACGGTTCCAATTGGTCGTTTCCTATGGAGAAGAGCCGGCAAGAAACTCCATGGTTACTCTTTTAAAAGATAATTGGCTTTTACAATAATTTCGAATTACAGTGTTAATAGTTATGGGAGGACAGTGTAGGCCATTCAAAAAGTTTCAGATATAAAATAAATTAAAATTAAATTAAAATTAAAAATAAAAGTCTACAGTTCACTAAGCCTACGACGTTCTCACATTCACAAGATAGAAAGGAATCTATATACGATAAATAAGATACTACAGATAAAAACCTATTTAAAGAAAATGACATGATTGCCATTACAACTGTAACAAATCTGAATAATTAACATGTCCGCAAAAGCCACTACTATAGAGTTGAAATTAAATAGTAGGTATATAATGTCAAATAATACTATGATTATTATTATGTCTGTCTGCGATGAATGTATAAAAATAAAAAATAAACATGGTAATTTGGGAGCAGTTAATAGACTCTTACAAAATTATGCCGTCCAAAAAAAACCCGTTCGTCGTCAAAATTATGCCGTTCAAAATTATCCTTTTTGAAGAAGTCTGTTAAAAATTACTGGCCGCTGCGTGTCGTTGCGTCTAGTCGCCGCACTGTCGCAGACGGATGTCGGATAGTGTGCGCCATTTCTAACACTACGGAGTACTAGAGATGGCATACATGTTTGAAACTGAATGCTCGAACTATTGCGATATCGCTTAACAAACTATCTGGAATATTCTGCATACTTCCCAAACACAAGCGAAGTTTCCAGCGTACTATACAGGTGGAGAGGTTTGCGAGACTTGGCAGTAATAATAAGAAGTAATATTACTAACTCGCCATGTATTCCCCGGAGTCACAGCTGGAATGTTCATTAAAATTAGATATAGTTAAAAATTCGTAGTGAGGGAGCCTCGTTGGTCTCGTGGTTGCAAGCGCTACTGCTGAGCATGAGGTCCTGAGTTCGATTCCTAGGTCGGGCAAAGTGTCATTGGGTTTTTCCATTAGGAATTTCTCAGTTTTAATTTGTGTAACCGGGTTAATGGCAATAGGTCGCCCCCTGAGCAATTCCTAATGGAAAATCTTAATAACACTGCCTGATTTATAGATTTATTTTGCAAAAGTCTCACCATGAAAAATAAGGTGAAGTGAGCTTGAAATGAACTGTCAATAATGTCAATCCCTAGCATCAGCTGACTTCACGGTTGTTTTTTTGTTTTCGGTGGAAATCTTCAAAAGCCCCACGAGCTTTGGGGATAAGAGCGGGCCGAGTGTGGGATTTTTACCTCACTAAACCCGGTGGCACATGGGGCTCCGTTACCTCTCAAAAGACCGATCCGAAATCCCCTCTTTGCA
Source organism: Lithophane leautieri (assembly GCA_949152455.1). Classification (NCBI taxonomy): domain Eukaryota; kingdom Metazoa; phylum Arthropoda; class Insecta; order Lepidoptera; family Noctuidae; genus Lithophane; species Lithophane leautieri. The sequence goes on from OX424486.1 coordinate 2,186,068, forward strand.
ACACCTGTTAGGGCACATCTCTGAGGAGACTGTAAAGAAGTCTCCCCGAAACCTAACTATGCAAGTGTGCCAGGCAAAACGAGACCACTGGGCGCAGTCTTCTCTGAGGCCACTGTTCACCTAACATGGAGACATTTTTACAGAATAGCACCACAGGATACTACACTCTTCCGACGTTTGGCTCCAAGGCTGGACCGGGCTGGGGCCGCCTTGAGGCGGCTCCTGCCCAATCTAGGGGGTCCAAACGCCTCCTGCCGGAGGCTCTATGCGGGGGTCGTGCGGTCCATGGCCCTTTACGGGGCACCGGTGTGGGCGCGTTCCCTTAGGCTGCGGCCAGCACGCCGGTTGAACGCGTCCCAAAGGGTCATGGCCATTCGGCTGGCCCAGGGATACCGCACGGTCTCCCGTGAGGCGGCGAGCCTCCTTGCCGGATTACCGCCATGGGATCTGGAGGCGAAGGTCCTCGCGCACATCTGGGAGTGGCGCGAGGAGGTGAAGCGCCGGGGTGTAACTCCGCTGCCGCGAGAAATCGCGGCACAGCGGACAGAGCTCCGGCAAGATCTCATGGCGGCATGGAGAGTGCGATTGTCGCAACCCAGTGCTGGGCACGCCACAATAGCGGCGATAAGTCCCCAAGGAGTGGCTAGAGAGGCGCCACGGCGTCCTCACCTTCCGCCTGACACAGGTCCTCACCGGACATGGCAGCTTCGGGAGGTACCTGTGTAGGATTAGGCGGGAGGAAACGCCCGGGTGTCACCACTGTGTGGATCGCCCGGAGGACACGGTGGAGCATACGATTGAGGTGTGTCCTGCTTGGGCGGAGCACCGCCGTGTCCTCGCGGAGGCGATTGGCGGCAATGACCTCTCGCGTCCGGCCCTGGTTCAGGCCATGGTACGGAGCGAGAGGGCATGGGAAGCCGTCACCTCCTTCTGCGAAGCAGTAATGCTCGCGAAGGAGGAGGCGGAACGCGTGAGGGAAAGGCAAAGTTTGCGCCCTCACGCCCCTAACCGCCGCCGTTGGAGACGCCCTGGGCGTCGGGAATCCCAGGCGGATTTCCGGCCACCATAGGCGCGGGCTTGCGGACGGCGAGCAACGGGCAGCTCGCCGTCCGATAAGGACCAGGCCCGGGTCGATGGCGCGTCGTGTTCCACGCGCGCCTCAAAGAGATGTCAGCAAAATTGACGGGGTCCAATAGGACCGATGCCTGCCAGGGTTGCGGGAAAGTCCGAAAGGGATACCGGGACCTTGGCAACAGGCAAATGAAGGAACACGGGTGGGTTTTGGTCAGTAAAAGTCTGACACGCCCTTCCGCTCCGCCCAGAGCGGGAGAAGTCATTGGATGATTTCCCACCCTCAAAAAAAAAAAAAAAAAAAGGATACTACACTCCTGCCAGGGTTGCGGGAAAGTCCAAAAGGGATACCGGGGCCCTTGGCAACATGCCACTGAAGGAAAACGTGGGTTTAATTAAGTCAGTAAAAGTTTGGCACGCCCTCCCGCCCCACCCAGAGCGTGAGGGCGGGGAGAAATCATATGAAGATTTCCCAAACTCAAAAAAAAAAAAAGACCACACTCAGCAATCACGCTTATCCACAGCCACCAGACTAAAGAGGCAGTCGACACATTATAATGTATAAAAACTGAACAACTCGGAGCGATGGCCAACATGACCCAGGCACACGAGTGAGGAAGTTTTCCGAACATAGTCACGATGTGGCCCGCGGCGGAAAGGATATTGTAGTTGGGACATTGGCTCTCAAAGTTGTGTCTATTTTGATTTTACAAGAAATGAGAAAAACTTTGTCTTGTCATCAAAAAATAAAAAACCAAGATTTTATTGTAAATGTGTGAGCGTGTATGTGCAGAGCGGAGGTGTAGTCAACCACAGCTTAGCAATTAACCAACGAGGAGGTTCGGACCTAAGAGTCTTAGGTAGTGTCAGTTTTACGATAAAAACCCCAGTACTGTTTGATGTTATATTTTATTCTATACGCAAATCGCTTTAGCGTGGCAATAGCGGCCACTGACCCAACTACATTTTCTAGTCCTTTAAAGATCTAAATCAATGTCTATCTTGATCTTCAACATGTTCCAATAACGAAAAACTTTAAATCGTTTATTGTTTGGGTTCTTAGCGAGAGACATTAGGCATAGGGCAATGACCGCTATTGCCACGCTAAAGCGACTCGGGTATACCTTTATAATGGAAATAATCATTTATTTGCCAGAATATATTAGTACCTTAATTAATTTACTTCATATATTATTTACGAGTATAATTTATATTTAATTTTAGGTACAATTTGCCACTCAACTCGCATTTCAAACTAAAATGAGCAACAAGATACGTTTAATTTAAAATATAAATAATCATTAAGCCCTTGCTTCCCCCAATAAGGGGCAAAGGGGACTAAATTATGTCCCATTTACAGAAAATGGGGATCATAAGATAGCTCTAATAGGGAATAACGTTATCAGAATACCCTGGATCTTACGTAGTGAGAATTTTCGTCCATATCATCGCTAAAAACGTCCACTGTTGGGCTTCTTAACTGTTTGAATTTAGGCATTGATTGGTGATTGCACTGACAGGGAAATATAATGATTAGCTGACACAATACTTAAATGACGACAGTTGTCATTTGATTATGACAGTTGTCATTTGGACAAGCAGAACGACTGGATAGTACTACATATGTGTAAATAGAAAATGTATTTTTCAACGCGATTGGCTGAAAATGAACATTATTAGTGATTATAAAATCATTTTGTTAAGAATAAAATAAGCATAATCAGCCTATAATGTTTCCCACTGCTGGGACACAGGCCTCCTCTTTTTAAGAGGGAGTCGGCCGTACTTCACCACGCGGGCCCAGTGCGGGTTGGTAGATGTCACATGTCTTCGAAAATACCAATCCAGTTTATTAAGATTTACTTATTTTTATCACAGTAATGATTAATTAGTGAAAGCCGGGCCGGCTTTGGGGGACTGTCTTATGTAATTTTTAACGTTCATAAAGTGCTGATTGCCAGCCTATAGTTTGAATAAATTATTTTTGGTTTTGATTATTCGTGACGTCGTTCGAACCTATGCGGTAACAAGGCAATAATCACCCAAGTTTAAAAAATGTATCGGTGATCGCAGAATGCTGTTATTTAAGAATATCAATTAACTCCTTTTTCAATATACGGCCGATTTATAGGGAGTTCATAAATAACAAATTATTTTATATCTGAAAGTCGTCAATCATATTTCAAAAACTAGATGAGGTCGGCGTTTCCTATCTGACTACTTTGAGACGAAAGGCTGAAACAAAATCTGAGGTCACAGTCTCTTTTAAAGTCAGACATAACTTTGGACAGCTCATGTGAAGACCATGTAGATGGTGCATGAAATGGACTTTTGAGGAAAGAACCACACAGATTGAGTGGACCTGTTCAGTCAGTGCACGTTTCAGTTACCCCTTATCCCTTACACTTGAACAAAAATGACGATCAACGTAACAAGATTAATCACAACAATCTGCCGATTTAATATTAAAATTTCAAAAAAATCGACCAAGTTCCTCGTTCAAAAAAATAACTTAAAAAGTGCTTCACAAAACTTTAAAATTTAATTCTGAAGTGGTGAGTACAGACTTAAAGTTTGTGAACCACTGTTTTCAACAAATAGTTAGTTCGCCCCGTTCGCCCCGAGCCGGCTAGTAATAAAAGTAGTTTTATACCATATACTCTTTCGAAATTTTATTTCTATTTACTGTAAGACCATTGAATTTTATTTCAAAGAAATGCCTATGGGGTGAATCCTGCTGTGAATTGTGATTTTTGGGTTAGCGTTGATAGTTTTTTTTTATATTTGCATAGGTACACAAAGAGCACTCTCCAGTGTTATCAAGAGAAAGCTATGTTACCCAGTAACTGGTAGAATACCGGTATTCAGCTGCATCCAGTTAGACTGGAAGGCGACTTCATCGTAGTGGACACAAGACGGGAAGATAATTATGCTTATATCAACTCAAACAAAGAAGGAAAAATGGACAAGTCAAATAACTGAATGGTACCCACGAGACACCAAAAGAAACAGGGATAGACAGACTAAGAGATGGGAGGATGACATCAGGAAAACCGCGGGACCAATATGGACTCGTACAGCAAAGGACAGGACTGAATGGAAATCTTTAGAGGCGGCCTTTGTCGGAAGACCAGCTGGACCAGACTATTTATTTTCATTATTTGAGTATCAGGCACACTTCATATTTTATAATTTATAAAGCATGTAAAAAAAAATATATAAGAACAGCAATAAAGGCAATATATATTTATTATTTATTTTATATCAACTCAGTGGAATTGTGCCCAGTTACTGGTAGATTAGATACTAGACTTTAAACCATTAGGTACTACAATTTTATTGGGACCGGCTTGGCTTCCAGTATAACCGAATGCAGCTGAATACCAGTATTTTACATGGAGCGACTGCCTATCTGACCTCCGCAACCCGCTAGACTGGGTAATTATCATTTTAGGGCTATCGGATATCGATACTAAACACGTCTGTGAGGATTTAGCTAATAATTTAAAATGCCCGGTAATATACACGGTACACCCCAGCCTGCCTAACCCTTCGGGAAAAAAGTCGTGATATTATGTGTTTATATATGAACCCACATGAAGGAAATAAACTTTCCCAAGTTAATCCGAGGGTATTTGGAAAATCTTTTGTTTCCCGAGGTTTGAGGTCCTCAATCCGATTAAGGGATTTTTGGATCGAAATTGCTGGCAACACTGGCAACTATGTAGTTTGTTAGTTTGTATTTCGGTAGGTAAACATTGTTTTCTTTAGTTTAACCTTTATTTCTGTTGTTTTTGTTAGGGAGATGAGGATGTTGAGATGGATGTGTGGAGTAACGAAAATGGATATAGTAAGAAATGGCGCCACTTTCAAAATTTTCCTTAACCATAAGGAGAAGTTGAAAAGTGGCGCCATTGACAGAAAAGCTGAAAGGAAATCGTTTGGCTTCGTATGGGCATTGACTAAAAGAGTGATGAATATAAATGTTGATAGATGGAGCAGGAGAGGAAGGCCAAAGAAAAAAGCTTTTTACGTCAAAATAAACCGACTTCCAAAAAAGACACTAAAAAGTGAAAAATAACTTTAATTTCGGAAGTCGGTGTCTTTGCTTTTCAATTTTCGTTTTTTGTCACCGACTTACGAAATTAAAGTTATTTTTTTCACTTTTTAGTTTTTTTTTAAATCGTTTTTTTTTGTTAAGTTTTTATTTTTCACTTTTTAGTTGTGGTACCCACGACACACAAATTCGAATACCACTACCTGCTATGTAAATAACAGTGATGGAGTCACTTAAAACGTCGTTGACATAGATTCAAGTGGGAAAAATACGTAATTATTGAAGCTAACTCAAAAACTACGCAAGCAAAGTTAATAAAATTTACATGGGACCACCTCGGGAGTATGCCCTTTCGAACTAAAAAAGATTTTTTTAAATCGGTTCACTATTGGCGAAAATATCGATGAACAAAATACATATAGACGAACATAACACCTCCTTCTTTTTGGAAGTCGGTTAAAAATGGATGGATTGTGTGAGGAATGATATGAAAGAGAAGGGAGTGAATGATAGCGTGACGGTTGACAGGAGAGAGTGGAAGAAGAAAACGTTTGCGCCGACCACAAGTGACGTGGGACAAGGGGAGGGAGATGATGATGCTGACAAAATGACAATGACAATTCCAGCCAATTCATATTTTTAAGTATCCTTTATTTATTCGAACTAGATTTAAGATAATAAATAGTCTAGAGTCATCAAAGCCTATGTTTTAAATTTAATAAAAATAAATATTATTTGTAGTTGCGGTTACATTTTCGATTTAATGGCGACGATAAGTGAAAGATTTCGTTCATTTCGTTCATTCGGTCAATGTGATCAGATTATTGGCAGGAGTATACCTTATTTTTGAGGTACAGGAGATAACCATGGAGGTCACCATATTTTTTATTTATTGATTGATATGCACTTCAACCATTAACGCATTAAAACATACACAAATAAAAATCAATTTCATTCTGCCTCTCACAGTCTTGGTACATTTTAAGCTGGTCCCAACCGCTGCCGGACCTAGTGGCGAGTTATGCCACATCATGTTGCTAAATCTAGTCAAGCCTAGTCTAGGTTACGCCAATTGTTACTTAAATCGAAATTCGTTACTGAACAAATTATGTATAAAAACGCCTGACAGAAAATGATTAGCAATCAATAGTTTTTTGAAGTGTAACGAGCTGTTTGCCAGGAAAAGTATTTTATTTTGTTCTGAAATATACAAAAACCTGATATTTAAATTAAAATAGAAGCATGCTTTCAGAATCTAGGTCTACTGTGCTTTTAAATGCACCATAATTATGTTGCCTTTCGAGTTTTTGCTTTTTTGCCACTTCACCTATGTTGACGATGTGCTAATATTCACAAAGCAAGTTGTAACTATAGTGAAACTACTAAAAGCATAGAATAAATCATAACCCTCCTTTTGGGTTTGCAGTAGTCGGGTAAAAAAACGTTTGAATTGCAGTCAGAAATCCCATTTCAAAACAAACATTCGTCAATAGAACCAACACATACACTATTATCACACCTTGTTTCCCTGAAGGGTTGGGCAGAGATGTACCTATAAAATAGTAACACTCACATTCGTCGCCTATTATCCCATGTAATAGGGGGCGAGCCTATTGCCATTGACAGGGCAAAATTCCAGACTCCGGGCTGCTACTGAAAAATTACATATCGAAAAACCCAAAAACACTTTGCCCGACCTGGGAATCGAACCCAAGACCTCATGCTCAGCAGTAGCGCTTGCGACCAACGAGGCAGACAACAAAACAACAACGACTGATTTTGACGAATGTTTTTTTTTTTTTGGTTACAAATAATTTTAGCATAGATAATCGATGATACTGACGATAATCAATGATCTGGTCGAAAAATTTTGCACGCTTGCCTAGAATTAACAAACCTGGTTTTGTTATTCGATTTTAACTTTAACTGTGTCGACATAAAGTTGGAAATGCAAAAACTCGCTCGAAGGTTTGGGCTTACACTACGTTACACTTCAATTAGAACTCGTTGAATGAATGATCTATTTGTATGAATGAAAGAGACGGTAACAGTCCGGGTCCCTTGTAAGAGTTTGATAGCATCTAAACTCGCGACAATCTAAGAAGTCCGTTTTGACAGCTATAATAACGCTTTAGGCAGCGATGAAAAAAAAAAATTCTTATAAACTGATTCTCGAGACATATCCATTGAACATACTTAGAGTTTGTAATCGACGACGTATTTACATTGATTAAAACTATTATATGTACGAGAACGAAACGTCAAAACGGACTTCTTGGATTGTCGCGAGTTTAGATTTGACATGTCGGCTTTGTTAGCCAATTTAATTAGAATAGAATAGATTTGATGTGATAAATGACAATCACATATTCACATATTGTGATCTGCGAAGCTTCATGTCGACTCTTTGATTGAAGAGTATTATTATGACTTCGTTACAAGCAATTTGGTTGACGAAAATAAGGATACAAGTGCGATGGAGTCGAAAAAGTGAGTTTTATTTTTGAATTTTGGAAAACTTTTAATCGTGTACCAATCTAGAGCTTGGGGGGTTTTGTATTACATTACCCAGTAACTAGGTTGTGGAGGTCAGATAGGCAGTCAACTGACTACTCTGAGAAGAAAGACCGAAACAAAGTTAGAGGTCACAGCCTCCTTTAAAGTCCAGACATAATCTTGGTCAGGCCATGTGAGAACCAATGGACCATTGAAAGCATAAGAGATATAAAATTACATAGAGTGCGCGTATTGCACAAATCGCTTAGTGCGCATCGTAGACAAGTGAGCTATAGATTAGTGTTGGGTAGGACATACAAGAGGCACTTCAAATGTCCCATACAAAATGATTGAATGTCCCAAAACCTCAAAATAACATTTTGTACCGCTTCACTGTGACATACAAATGAATGAATCTCGAACTGACAAGTGAGTGAGTCTGGTGTGGAACGTTGTGTTGTTCAAACCCGTGTCTACTGTTCATAGTTCGTTACACGCACTCTATACTATTTTATCTCTATGATTGAAAGCGACTGTCACTTGTCGGCCTATACTGGGTCTTTCAACCAAACTGTTTATCCCAAGGGGCTATTTCAAACAACTGTGTAAAACTGTAAAGCACTTTATGTGTCCCTAATGAACAATGAAGGGAAGTTTTTGACAATCTAATTCGTTATTTGGCGATGTATGTTGATTGTCGTGGTGTTTTAATGGTATAAAAGACAAAAATTGGCTTGTCCACTAAATTGAGAGACTTAAACATAACTGGTCAAATGGTTATAATATATATATAATAAACACCGTAACGGGTTTTGGTTTGTGGGAAACCCATTTCTAACCGTGCGTTTGCACTGACGAAACATTCTAGACAAAAAATGTTGAAATCTCTAGTTACTGTCAAAAATTGTATGGAACATTGACAGAAAATAGAGATTTCAACATGTTTTGTCGTAAATGTTTCACCAGTGCAAACACGCGGCAAGGGCGTCTTGCTACGCGTGCTGATAGACAATCTCATGACAAGTGATTTGACCAAAGAATCAGATGGCAATGCTGCCAGCTTTTTAGGCACTTTTCCTGTTGACAGCGATATGCGGACGAATTTTTTGATGCCCTCTGATTATTCGCCCCCCCCCCCCCCCCCCTTTTTTTGGATACTTGTACCTATTATTATTTTAAGTTTTAATGTTATGTAAGTAATACGTGTCTATAAATAAAAATAATTTAATATAAAAAAGTGATTTAATTTACACTTTCTTTCTGAAAGCCAAACCTCTCCTCCTTCCTCCTCAACCTTTGTCAAAGCATTTGTCAAATAATTTGATATTTTTTGCACGTTTTCGCTTTTCGCTTGTTTTATATTTTCGATCAGATCAGAGATTAGGTATCCAGTCTCTAATGAAATCTGGGGAAAAAAAAGCTAGGGAAAAACTTTTAACTGGCTCAAAACTTGACATTCTGCTCCATGCCTCTCCGTGTTCCTCCATATTTGCTTGTATGTCGTTAACTCAATTGAGGAGTATACTACGGCGTAACGCGGTTCTGAGGCCCTAGACAAAGTGACATTCTATCAGCGATAACGATGATGGAAAAGGCAAAAATGTATAGGACTGACATAAGCTATCGAAAAGCTTATGTCAATCCTGTTGTCGAAAGTCGTTGTAGAAGTCCGAAACGCTTTGGAAGCGATTGTCACTTGTCTAGGCCCTCTGATCGTTAAGGCTCTTACATACTGGGGCGATTCGTCGCGCGACGCGAATTTTAACAAAACAATTTCTCACGGCGCACAATGCGGCGGCGTCGCGTCGCGTGACTAATCGCCCCAGTATGTAAGAGCCTTTATGCGCCTTGTTATATTATAAGTATTAACTATATTACTACCTCGGTAGTCTAGTGGTCGCAAGCAAGACCATAGAGAGTGCAGTCCTGGATTCGATCCCCAGGAGTCCAGGGGTTTGAATATCACTCCAGGACGTTGAGTGATATTGTGTATTCCATTAGTAATTACTAAGTAGCGAGAGTGCGTCCCGGTGGATGGCAATAGATTTGCCTCTATTACATGGGCCAGAGGAGTAGCTACCTACCTCTGCAAAACCTCTTTTGGGTATACAGGCGTGGTGTTATGTTATAGGTGTTGTCCATGTTCAACCACCACAATCTTTACCCCCGACCATGTTGAAACTTGAACCCCTAAATGTTGTCCATGTTCAACCCCTGGGGGTTTTAACTATATCGAGCAGAAGATATGCATGCCTGAAAAAAATATGAACGCCCCATGAAGTTGGGACTTTTGGCTAGGATTTTGTATCTGAACCCAGGATACAAGATATATATAATTATATCATTACCTATTGAACAAAAGGTATTCAACTACTGGGAAAAACCGTCACGCTATCATCCTCTACAAATATTCTGTACATACATTTCAGACCAAATAAAAAACCAAGACAGAACGCTGCGAACAATACAGTGAAGCATGCGAAAACTACACCTCCGCTCTAAGCATACACGCTCACGCGCATATTTTTACAAGCATTTACAATTAAACTACACGTCACTTAGTGCACACATGTTTACGGAACCGGTCTCACGTCACTGCTGCTAGCGCTCTGTCTTGGTTTTTTTATTTAGTCTGAGGTGTACATGCGTGAAAAACATACTTTGTGTTTAGTCTAATTTTAGATCTTCCTATACGAATCCCAAAAAAAACTTTTTCTTTCTTTCTTTCTTTAAAAATAACCCGCTGAATGCATTTTTGAAGTCGGTCAAAAAATATACTACGTCATTTTTTATCATCTCTGCCTCCGGTCACGGATAGTAGTGTGATGTTTTAGGATAAGCAAGAACACCATTGTACACATAAGTGCTCCACACTTGGCCCGGTTTAAAAGCTTAGTTTGAGAGCGTTTGCCTGTACCGTCAGTCTGTGCAGCCTTTAGCGACATAGTCGTTGGAAATAGAGCTCAGCGCTCAGTCGCTCCATGTAAACTACTGGTATTGAGCTGCATACGGTTAGATTGGAAGCCGACCACAAGACAAGGCTAGCTGACTAGACTATGATGATAAGTTTAGAGGCTCACTGGTTGAATGAGGGATGTCTTAAAGGACTGTATACAGTGTTCGATTCTTGTTCCAAAAACACAAAAACAAATAATAACATTATTTTTATTGCTAAATCACTTAGTAATTTCGGTTACCTCTAACATCATAAAAAGCTAAATAATTGCCAGGGATTTGGAGCAATCGAATTTACCAACCCTAATCCCCTAGGGGTACCAATAATATTCATATATCATTCACAAATCGTATTATTTGTTTTTATTATGTGCCGGCCATTGGCGGACACTGGCAGGGTTGGCACGTACTCCGAAGTAATTCATAGTTAAGATTTAATTCATTTTAAGTCATCAATTCATCATCCACCTAGCCTTTTTCCAACTATGTTAGGATCGGCTTTCAGTCTAACCGGACGCAGCTGAATGCCAGTATTTTACATGGAGCGAATGCCTATTTGACCTCCATGACCCAATGACTGGGTAACACGATACCACTTGGTACTGGTTGTCGGACATTCGCACTTCTGAGTATCCGGAACGACAGTCAAAGATCTATCATTGACGATGCCAACGGCTTAACGTGCTCGGTATGTCTGGACGGTAAGTTGGTAACCCATCTACGAACTGACCTCGGCAAGCGTAACTTTACTTTTGATCGACCCGTGCGGCTGTTATAACTTAGCCACGAGATCCTTCACAAATCCCACAATTTGTTTTTATTACGTGACAGCCATTGTTGGACACTCGCAGGGTTGTCACGTTCCGCAGTTAAGTTTTAATTCACGTTAAGTGAGTTTTCTAATATTCTGTTATTAATTTAATGTCGGAGTTACTTTAACTTTCGTGGAAAGGGAGATTTCGAGTTAATATAGTAATTCAGTTTTGTTGTTTGTTTTTGGTGATAATTAATTAAGTAAAGTACAGTACAATCAACGTCCACTTTAAATTTGATTTTGACCGTGCCTTTATATCGTAGTAAGGTTGGTTTTTTGTAGATCAAGTGTTATTGCGCGGCTGACTATCTTCTTCTTATAAACGCATTTTCTTTCATTATTTTCTTTCACATATAAAAATGAATTGCTGTTCGTCAGTCTCGCTTAAACTCGAGAACGGCGGAACCGATTTGGATAATTCTTTTTTGTTGAGTTCGTTATTCTCAGAATCTCAGGGCAAGGTTTGTACGTAAGGTAGGTGTAGGTAGGTAGGTATGTATGTACGTAGGGTAGGTGTAGGTAGGTTAGGTAGGTAGGTTAGGTAGGTAAGTAGGTTAGATGGGTAGGGTAGGTACTTAGTACTAACCATGCGAAGCCGGGGCGGGCAGCTAGTATCAAATAAAGCTTAAAATTTAACACTCTAATATTATGATTGCGCTTTTTTCCTCAAATAGTTCCTACTTTGGGGTCCTAAAAATACTAAATAGCCAATTAAAAACGACCAACTATAAGAAAAGGCAAGTAAGTTAAAAGAGGATCAATTATTTTAAAAAGTGTGCATCACTGGAACCGCAAATTGTTTTTAGAGGTACATTCATTTAAAAAAGGGTCCATCATTAGAAGGTCGATAAGTTTTTAAAGGACCAGTTAAATATTTCCCATTTATATTAAGTAGAGACGAGAACTGAGACAGCCCTAGCTTTTTATTGAACTTACGTGTATATTAGCTTCTAAAAGGCTGGCAGAATGTGGCGAAATTACTTACAGATATTGTAGAAATAAAGAGTGCTTGTGTTAATATACTTAGTGATACTTTTCTGATCGTTAAAGCTTTATGAAATGGGAGGCAAAATACGTGCGGAAAACATTTCTTTACATTTGTATTACTTTTATGACTTGGATGATACTATGGTTAAAGTACTAATAAATACATAGGTAACTATGGAACCGTCGGTTTTATTTTTAGTACAGGTAGTTTATTTCGATACTCATGTCTGCGGAGTTTCGCTGGCTAATTTTATTTGACCCTGTATACTAGATATGTATATATACTTGCTTCCGCCCGCGGCTTCGCCCGCGTGGTATGTCGATAAAAAATAGCCTATGTCCTTTCTCAGGCTCTAGACTATCTGTGCACCAAATTTCATTTAAATCGGTTCAGTAGTTTTGGCGTGAAAGCGCGACAGACAGACAGAGTTACTTTCGCATTTATAATATTAGTAAGGATAAGGAATTTTTTTTTCGATTTTTTTATTCATTGTTACTTTTTTGAGTTTAAAATGTTAATTTTTTACTGTTTGTATTCCTAACTAAAGTAACATTTTTCTTTCTTTCTTTTTAGAAAGAGTTTTGAGTTTGTTTGTATGTAGGGGGTAATCTTCGGAACTACTGATAGGATTCCGAGAATTCTTTTACTAATGGAAATCTACAGTATTGCCGAGTGTCGTAGAAGATTTAATTAAACGTTTGTCATGTAAATTTTTCAACTCAATTTATTTCCCGATAGATAGATTTCATAAGCTAGATAATTTTAATAACATTTTATTATTAACTTGAATAAAATAATAATAAAATGTACATTTAATTTACATTCTCACTTTGCCAGCCCTATGTACATTCTCAAAGACTTCATCAAATTACCGTTACAAACGAAATTGCCACTTACGCTCCTCAATAGATGGCGCTGTTACAAATAAGGCGCAACATTTGAAAATAGAACAATTTCTTTTGAGGCGCTGAATCGCGCAAACGAAATTAGCATAAAATTTTATTTTGTTATTTTGCTTTTATACGTATGTATGTCTGAATTTTGTTTACTCTTGCTTGTTTTAAGTAAAGTAATTTCATGTGAAAGTTGCCTTTGTTTCTTTAGCTGCTGATTACATTTTAAGGGTTTAACATTAGCAAATGAGTTTCTAACAGCCGAAGAAGCTTGTCCAAAAATATTCATTCCAAGTCTAGAATTCTTACCGGAGATTTTTTAAAGAATTCTTATACATTTTATAGTCTAAAATCTATGTAAGATCGTGTGGTTAGTGACTAACCTGGTGTTAGAGTTTTTATGCCGCCCATGGGTCTTTGACTTGGCTTCACATGCCGTCGAGAAATATCTTTCAGAGATGTCAGCACATTTAGCGGGGTCCGCTAGGACCGATGCCTGCCAGGGTTGCGGGAAAGTCCGAAAGGGATACCAGGACCTTGGCAACAGGAAAATACACGGGTGGGTTTTAGTCAGTAAAAGTCTGACACGCCCTTCCGCTCCGCCCAGAGCGGGAGAAGTCATTGGATGATTCCCAACCCTCAAAAAAAAAAACAAAAAAATGGCATACCGGTTTCCTCACGATGTATACCTTTACGCACATAAAATCGAAAAGTCAAAGTTTTGGGTTCGAACGCGTGACCTATGTCCAACGGACACACCACTAGGCTATCACTGCTGACAACGAATTATATATACATTTTAATTATTCAATACTTGTCTATATTAATATTATAAAGAGGTATGTTTGTATGTGTGCGTAATCTTCGGAACTACTGATCCGATTCCGAAAATTCTTTCAGCAATAAGAAACTACAGTATTACCGAGTGTCATAGGATAATTTATTTTATGTTAAAACAAGTAATTTTTCGGGTGAAGTTGCAGGCAGAAGCAAGGGTCTGGCAAACGAAAGTTGATCACACACGTTTTTATAATTGAAATTTAATTTGATTTAAAATAAAATAAAATTTCAAGTATCAAAACGTGTTATCGCACTTTGTACAGAGATAAACAGTCTTGTTTTTTTAAATTTCGCGGGTATCTTCAGGCTCTAGTCATTAAGGTGCATGCGCAAGGGTAGCCCGCGAAATTCTAATTTTCTTACGTTTTTTGCAAATTGCAGGTCGGTGTTAGATTGTATGTTGATCTAAATATGATTTGCGCACGTTACAAATATGGATTTACAGAATTATAAACATTATAATCAGCAATACAACTCTCTAAGTTCATGAAAGTCTCAAATGTCATGATTTCATGAAATCGCATCCACCTTAATACAACTGACGAAGTAAACATTAAAACCAATTATTTCTAAATAGCACTTACATTAAAATTTTACTCAGTAAAGACGTTTTAACGTCAAAACCACGAAAAAATAACTTAAGTTCTTAAGTAATATTACAATTTATTAACCAATAAAAATCTTCCAACAAAAAACCACATAAAAGCAATCCTACTAATATTATAAATGTGTAAATTTGAAAGTTTGTATGTTTGTTTACCGATCACACAAAAAAGGGCTGATCGGATTTAGAAAAAAATTGGCATTTATATAGTTTATAAATCGGATTAACACTTAGGATATTTTTTATCCCGGTAAATGACATGGCTTGACGACTGTTGTCAAATTATGCGCGGTTGTCTTCCGATAGCCATGAGGGGAAGCCGCGGCCAAAGGTAGTCAACCAATAAAATTCCACCTCAGTACTACAAAGAACCACAAAAAAAGCAATAAATAATATTAAAAACCACCCCTTGCTACTCTCAAACGGACTAATTGCTAATCGACCCCACCCTGTATAGGGCGCACTTAATAAAATCACTTTTGAAACACCCTTTGTGTTACATTGCGGGTTTTTGATTACTCGGCCCCTTTGACAATCTAGTGGAGTGGGGTATTGGCTGTTTGCGGTACGGAGTTCGATTCGAGAACAGAAAACGTGATTTTGTATTTTTTTTTGTGATATGATATTGACAGTCTCTCCATGTAAAATACTGGTATTCAGCTGCATTCGGTTAGACTGGAAGCCAACCGACCCCAGCAGAATTGGGAAAAAGTTAGGCAGATGATGATAAAGTATAAGTATAACAGATATTGACAAGACATTTGGCTGTCATCAATACAATCGCTGGACACCAATGAAGCCATAAAAATGGTGGATTTAAAAGCATCCTGGACTGGTAGGTCTAAAAGATACACCGAAAATAAGGGCCTTATTCTCATAAGTCAAGCTAGACGTGTATGTTATATATAGTCACCCACATTTGGCCAGTTACCTATAAGTCCCATCCGCACTGTGAAATCTCACCGCGCGATTTTATAGGCGCAGTTTTTATTTGGAATGGCATTTCAGCGCGAATTGTAAATCACCAGTGCGTGTGGATACATAAGATACCATGTGTTACAGAATTGCGAAAAAATTCGCGGAATTTTTAAAATTATTTCATTACTATTGCCACAAACTACTGCATCAAATACGATGTAATTTCCAAAAAAACGAAAAACGAATGTCACAATTCCACCAATAACTTTATTATTAATATCATCCCCACACAAGGGCTTCCATCCCTTCGTAATGACGATACATTATTACCAGAACGAGATAAAATGTGCAATAATATATTCACCCTATTTTGGCAAGTGTGGTTGTCATTGTTGTGTCACCCTAGCTACTGTGACCATGCTTTGTGGATTGTGGTGAACTTGATATTCAAAACCGGTATTTTTTTGTGTGGTTTTTATTCTGTCGAACGTGTATTTTATTTATAATTAAAAATTAAATGTTTCTCCAAACTCGTAAATAAGTTTTCTGGCTTGGATTTAGCATAATCAGCTAAGCTAGGAGAGCTATGAGTATCTGTGTTAGATTTAGCATAATCAGCTAAGCTTGGAGAGCTATGAGTATCTGTGTTAGATTTAGCATAATCAGCTAAGCTTGGAGAGCCACGAGTACAGCTTTTATCTCAGTGTTAATACACGACGTAGTTTTGCTGTGTGCTGAACTTTCAAATCCGTTCAGCCGTTTATGTGTGACTGAGTAACAAAAATCTTTACATTTACAATATTACAAAGAGGAGATATAATATCTAACTAGCTGATGCCCGCGACTTCGCCCGCGTGGATGTCGGTTATTATATACCTTACTCGACAACCGCTCTATCCATTGGTGAAAACAGCATGAAAATCGGTGCAGTAGTTTTTAAGTTCATCGCGTTCAGGACGACAGATAGACGCAGCGGAGGACATTGTTTTATAATACGAGTATGTAAGGATTAAATCGCAAAGAATCAAAAACGTGATTTAATGAATGTATAATTAATTGACACCGTCGTATCATCTCGTCAAGAGAGCAATCATTAATTACTGTAGTTCGTGATGCAAAGGGTAGAAGCAAATATATGCACCCTTATGTGGGATCAACCCTTGGCTACCCTTAGCCTTAAGGGCTAATTAGCAACCATGGTTGATGTAACAAGATTCGTATTTATTTGCAGACTTCAAAATTATTTACAGGGTTGGCGATTTATCCACCTGAGGCCCTAGACAAAGTGACATTCTATCAGCGATAACGATGATGGAAAAGGCAAAAATGTATAGGACTGACATAAGATATCGAAAGGCTTAGTCAATCCTGTTGAAAGTCGTTGTAGAAATACGAAACGCTTTCGAAGCGATTGTCACTTGTCTAGGCCCTCTGCATCCGTGTGTTTCATAGCGAAAGTTGTTCAGTAATGACAGGTAGAATCACCCCCCTGATGGATGCAGGTCTCTAAATTGCCCCCCTTTATATCATCACGCCCGTATTCCCGGAAGGGGTAAACAGAGGAGTACAGTTCAGCCCCATATTTAGCCGGCTATGTTTAAGTCCCATGTAATAAGGGGTGAGCCTATTGCTAATAGCATGATCAGCCTATATTGCCACTTCTGAGACTAGGACACAGGGCTCCTTTCTGCGCCGTGTCCTCGTGGAAGCGATTGGCGGCAATGACCTCTCGCGTCCGGCCTTGGTCCAGGCCATGGTACGGAGCGAGAGGGCATGGGAAACCGTCACCTCCTTCTGCGAAGCAGTAATGCTTGCGAAGGAGTAGGCGGAACGCGTGAGGGAGAGGCAAAGTTTGCGCCCTCACGCCCCTAACCGCCGCCGCTGGAGACGCCCTGGGCGTCGGGAATCCCAGGCAGATTCCCGGCCACCAGAGGCGCGGGCTTGCGAACGGCGAGCAATGGGTAGCTCGACGTCCGATAAGGACCAAGCCCGGGTCGATGACGCGTCGTGTTCCACGCGCGCCTCAAAGAGATGTCAGCACAATTGGCGGGGTCCGCTAGGACCAATGCCTGCCAGGGTTGCGGAAAAGTCCGAAAGGGATACCGGGACCTTGGCAACAGGCAACTGAAGGAAAACGGGTGGGTTTTAGTCAATAAAAGTCTGACACGCCCTTCAATTCGCCCAGACCGGAAAAGTATTTCGAAGATTTCCCACCAACAAAAAAAAAGGCTCCTCTCTGTGAGAGGGATTAATCCATATACCGGGCACATATGCAAACCTCGGGTTGCTACTACTGAGAAACTAGTGGAAAATCTTAATTAAGCGCGACACGACACTGTTATTTACCGGTGTTATACCGTGAAGTTTTCTTAGAAATTGTTTTGTTAGAGTTGCGTCAGGCCAGTCTGCACGAGGCTTTATCCTTTGCTCAATGGGGATCCGACTCAAGACCCCATGTTCAAGTCATATTTAATACCACTAGACCAACGAGACAGTCACTAAAGCCATTTTTTCAATTGTTTTTTTTTCGTAATTTTATAATTTCTCAGTCATAAATTGATCACCGAAAAGCTTAATTTTATGAAGAGATAATAATACCATCTCTCTAATCTTGCATCCTCAAGGGACAGCGACCATGAATAATGCACAATTACATATGCACCCTCGTGTGGTCATAACCACTGATTACGTCACCCCATGGTTACGGCTGTCCATACGATATTGATTATAATGGTCTACTTATAATTGCACAACATTCATCATGATTTGTGTGTGAGTGACATTGACTGACATTTGTGAAATTCGTTTTGGTAAGTTATTGAAAGTGAGGTAAAGTCGGATGTTTATGAATTTATAATAATAACTAGCGAGTGAGAAGCTCGTGGTTAAGTAATAACAGCCACAGGGGTCGATCCATGGGGTTAAGCTATGATTGCTGGGGTTAGTCCGTCGATGGGTGACCATCTTTACATACCAAGACTCCTCCGTGTGTCGGAAAGCACGTTAAATCGTTGGTTCCGGCTGTCATTCGTGGATCTTTGACGGTCGTTACGGATCCGAAAGTCTGACAACCGATCTTACCAAGGGGTATCATATTACCCAGTAACTGGGTTGTGGAGGTCAGATAGGCAGTCGCTCCATATAAAATATTGGTATTCAGATTGATTGAATATTAACCAGCGACCCGCTCCTGCTTCTTGACAAAATATCGAGATTTCTTTAAAATGTGTTAGTTTTTAATATGAATTTATTATACACATAACTTTGCTGAATAAATTCTCCACAGTCCGGCCGTCGAGAGAATGCTTTCTTGGCACCTGTCAGTTTCATACTAACTAATATGTGTTTTGCGAATTTGATCCTTATTAGTATGAGAAATCCAACTCACTTTAGACATTGGCAGAATAGTCGACATCGGCTTTGCTCGCCATTTATTAAAAATATAATAGAATAGTACTAGAAATTATCCAACTGACAGATGTCAGGAAAGCGTTCTATCGAACGGCCGTAATGTAAATGATAGTGAATACCGCACCAAAATCAGTTGCGCAGTTTAGAAGACAAACGCGATCAGACAGACAGCTTGAAAAAGGATTTATGTTATAATTTATAATGTGTATATTGTATAGATATAGAAGATGGACATGTGATGCGGAAGAATGAGAAGCATGTGACCAAAAAGTGTTCCGTGTGAGTGTGGATGGCTATAAGATGCAGAACAATGAAAATATGGATGGATTGTGTGAAAGATGATGATGGAGGAAGTGAATTCTGAGATGACGGCTACTACAGATATTCTTATGGAAAAAAAACGTGTTTCTAGCTGAATACAGAGCGTTGGCTTCGGTAAATCGGTGTAATTAAACTGTTTACAAAAAAAAAACAACCGACTTTTTTTTAAATAAAAAGTTTTTTTTTCACTTTTTAGTTGTGGTACCTACCCCACACAAATTCGAATACCACTAACTGCTATGTAAATAACAGTGACGGAGTCTATGAGACTAAGTGGAAAAAATACGTAATTATTGTAGCTAACTCAAAACCTACCCAAGCAAAGTTAATGAAATGTATATGGGATTACACGGGAAGCAACAGCTTTCAAAGAATCATTAAAATCGGTTCACCCAGTCGAAAGGTATAAGGTAACAAAGATTTAAAAATTCAGACGAATTGATAACATCCTCCTTTTTTTGAAGTCGGTTAAAAATAAATAAATCTTTCACGGCTTTCAAAACTATGACTATCCTGTAATAAGTCACATAGATTAAGTAATATTTAAGACTTGAATTGAAGCCATGTTTTACTATTATTACATGTTCAAATAGACCATTCCTGTTACTAATCACCATCATAGTGGTAGTCACAAGACGTCCACTGGTGGATACTTCAGGTTCAATGTTAACTAGATCAGCTATTCTCAACTAAAGATGTGTCCTGCAGATGTCAAATGTGACACTGACAACCGCGGTGGACGTAGAAGCTTGCTGTCCCGGACGATAACATTTAATATTTGCGCACCATAAGTAATGGTAGAATGTAAAGGACCCATTATAGTAATAAGACCATAAAAATTGTAAACCTACATTCATGCGAATGAATGGATTTGATTTGAACATGTTGCGCAATTTTGTTCGCAGTGTCTGCTATAGTTTACAATAAACCTCACTGGTTGGGTATAAGACCGTCCAAAAGAATCGCATTATACCAAAATACTAAGACAAATGAAAATCGTTATCAAATCCAAATACATCAGCTATCCTCAAAGAGTAGTCGTAATAAAAAACGGAAAGAATGAAAGGAGACCACAAAAAAGTCCAATAAATCACGCGACCACTATCCGACCACGCGTCACACGTGTTGCCACTCCAGTCATAATCCTCACAGAACCCCCGACACACAAATAATGCGTATTTGTGCACGGATTAGCGCGTCCGTGTCCAATTACTGGTCTACAAAACGTGGTCACCCCAGTAGGTCGGTATTCAAATAGACTTGGGGCGAATCCTTTTATTTGAGAGTCTTTGTCGTTTTTGTTGTGTGATGTGGTCACCCTAGTTTAAATCTGTGAACTGTATACAGAGTGTTTTATTTGAGTTATTATTTTAAACTGTGTATATGATTTGCGAGCTGTGGTAGCCCAGTGGTAACGGCCGCGACTTACCGAGTTGTAGGTCGTAGGTTCGAACCAGACCAGGCGCTTTACTTTGTGTAAATTATTTCATCACCACTGCTCTCAAAATGGGGAAGGAAAACATCGTGAGGAAATCGGCATGTTCTAGAACCAAAAATTCTAAGATATGTGACATCTACCAACCCGTACTGGGCCCGGCCTCCTCTCTGGGAGAGGGAGTAGGCCGTAATCTACCACACGGGAAATAATTTACACAAGTAAGACGCCCGACTGGCTTCGAACGACCTAAAAGTCGTAAGCCGCGGCCACTAACACTGGCCCACCATTGCTCTCCGAGTGTATACATGATTTTATGTAAAATTACGTAGAAATTCCTATATTTTGTAAAACTTCTTATTTCGCTATCAATAACAACGCAATTAAAAAAAATGCTCATCTAACGGCTACCAAACCGCCCTCAAAATAATCTCAAATATCAAAGCCCCAACAATTGCCTCTCCATTGTATTCACGATAGGGATTCTAAAAAAGTATCGATAACTGAGTAGTATCGACTGTCGATACTAGGAGACTTTCTCTCTACTCGGAGCTGAGGAAGACCCAGAAGAAGATGCAGAGACCAACTAGATCGATTCTTAAGAGAAAACAGCTGTGAGATGTGATGGAAAGAGTGGAAAGAGTTCTTTGCCCAACAGTGGGACAGTATAGGCTGATGTATCTGGATCAGTATACTTGGGGAACAGGACGTGAAGCTGTCAGTCCTGCGCATGGTGCTGGGCTGACGGCTGATCACAGATCGGGGAGAGCACCGTTCTGTCGGATCGCCGCCCCATCGGACTATGAGAGTGAGGGAAGAGTGTACCAGTGTTTGCAAACAGTTGTGCACTTTAATATCTCCTGAGCAGTTGGCTTGTTTCCTAAAGGGAACACTCTTCTCTTACTCTCATAGTCAAATGGGAGTTGGCATGAGCCATCTGACACGAATAGGGAGAGATCAGGCGTTAGGTACGCAATATCGATACGATAAAAACGATACCGACTAAAATATCGATAACTTTTATTTGAAAGCACATCACTGGCCGGCTATTGTCGTTCCCCAGCAGGATCTCGTTGAAAATTGTCACAATAACCACTTAAAAAGGACAGATGTGGTTTTTAGGGACTTTTTAGGGTTCCGTAACGAAATTGGTAAAAATAATGTGTGGATTCATCATACTTGAAATTGTTTTTTAAATAATACTTCATTTGGCTTCTTAACTTGCGTTATGGAAAAACATTTGCAATAATAAATTTAAAAAATATTGTTATATAATATTGGTAACAACGTTCTTGTTGAAATTAAACACACTTTACATACAACCTGTAATGGCAACACTGGTTGTAGTCTGCCAACACCAAGACATAGCTGGTCACACCGGCACTTCCCTTTCCGCCTGGATCCCCGGCACGACATTGTAAGAAGTATTTTTATATAAATCTTAAATAAACCCCGAATGCCTTCTAAAATAATCTTTTATTATAACGAAATACGTTACACAATCTATGTATGCGGTCCCCAAAAAAACTGAATATTGAGCTACATGAATAACTTTTACATTATACGTTCCTTTTACGGTACGGAACCTACGGTACACGAGTCCGACTCGCACATTTTTTATCTCGTTACAGTTTTTTTGATAATCTCTTTGTCAATAAAGAGATTTGTCATGGTATTATCGTTTTGTATAGAGATGAGATCGCCCCATTGGCGACTGTAGTATGTTTTACAGATTTGGGGTCACAGTATTTTATTTACGGTAGCATTGCTGAGCGGCGCAGGAGCAGCTGGATGAGAGAAAGCCGAGGAGAGTTAGGAGAGATAAACAGCAACATACAATCTGCCTAGCCTTTTACCAACTGTGTATGTTACACTGGAAACCGACTCCAGTAGACTTCCAGTCTAACCGGATGCAGCTGAATATCTGGTATTTTACATGGAGCGACTGCCTATCTGACCTCTACAACCCAGTAACTGGATAGCACGATCCCTTAGAAAAACTGGTTGTTGACTTTGACACGAATTACATAAGTCTGATGAGTCATAGGAATGAGAAAAATTTCGTGAGGAATGTTTTGAGTATGGATGTGGATGGCTATAAGAGTAGGGGAAGACCAAAGAAACGAGTTTGTTTGTTTATTTGTTTGTTACGCTTTCACGCTAAAACGGCTGAACGGATTTGGATGAAATTTGGCACAGGGATAGACCATGACCTGGAATAGGACGTAGGACACTTTTATCCCGATATTCCCACGGGATCGAGACTTACGCGGGTGAAACCGAGGGGCGCAGCTAGTCAATTATAAAAGTAACTCATTAAAGCCCAATTAACGTTACACAAAAAAAAAAGATTCAAATCTTTTGTAAAACCATTCCAAGATATCTATCAAGTCTAAAGTTCAGACTTCAGACCATTATCATACAGAAAGTAGTTAAAACTTGTTCTAACAGATAGTTATATTACTGTACCGTGTAAAACTTTTAAGTGGTAAGTTTAACAAGTAACTTTAACTAAGTTTAAGGATTAACTTAAGTTTAACAACCTTTACGAAGACGTTCATTAGTACGGGGCTCGGCGTTAATATGACAGACTGAGTTAGAAAGAGACTGTCACACAATTAATGAGTGATAGAGACGACGCTATACAAAGAACTTTTTCTGTAAACTTCATTTGCTGTATCAATCCGCCTAGCCTTT
Organism: Lithophane leautieri; assembly: GCA_949152455.1. Taxonomy (NCBI): domain Eukaryota; kingdom Metazoa; phylum Arthropoda; class Insecta; order Lepidoptera; family Noctuidae; genus Lithophane; species Lithophane leautieri. The sequence goes on from OX424486.1 coordinate 2,209,568, forward strand.
TCCCAACTATATTGGCATAGAGATATAATTATAGTAGAACGCAACAAACTATGAACAGGGGGCTTAAAACAGTCACTTTGGCAGAATCATAATAGGAAAATATTATGAATCAACGTAAAATGTCACTAACTGACAATTCATAATATGATCTGCGTGCGATTTATATTACGAAATAATTCATCTGTTTGACAGTTTTCTATGGAGATTCGTAAAATGGTCCACACATTATGAATTGCTTTTGTGTGCAATTAGAGGAATTGCTAATGACAGCTGGAAATTACAATACAATAATAATCTTTACAATAATCTAAATTCAGGCAATGAATCGCTTTTAGAGGAATTGCTAATGTGTCCGTTTTAGGACCACAGTAGACACGGGTTTGAACAACACGACGTTCCTCACCACACTCACTCACTTGTCAGTTCGAGATTCATTCATTTGTATGTCACAGTGAAGCGGTACAAAGTGTTATTTTGAGGTGTTAGGACATTCAATCATTTTGTATGGGACGTTTGAAGTGCCTCTTGTATGTCCTACCCAACACTAATCTATAGCTCACTTGTCTACGATGCGCACTAAGCGATTTGTGCAATACGCGCACTCTATGTAATATTATATCTCTATGTATGTTGGGGTCGGTTTCTAGTCGACCGTGCCCGGCCGTGTACTGAAAGTAAGGGAGAAAATATTCATTTTGTGCTGTGCTTTTGGCTACAAAGTTAAAGTTGACTTTGTTTTATGGCTAAACCAATAAATCCGATACAGAGTGAAAAAAAAAACATAAAAAATCTACACGTCCACGCTACCGAAACCAAATGCATCCCATTAAAACAAATCATTTCCAGACCAATAATGACTAAGTACAGCTAATTTCACACATCCATAGTTCTATTGCTGCTCACCCCTTGCAGTGAGCCGTGAATATACAGGGGCTGGTCTCTTTACTTGTTCGAAATGAAGGGTTTATAAAAGGTACCGCCTTTTGTAAACCCTTCATTAAACTAAGGTAAGGTATGTAAAGTATTTTGTTCTTTTTTGAGAAAAACTTACGTATAAGCAAAAACTTTTTACAAAAAATAAAACAACTGACTTCCAAAAAACACAATGAAGTGAAAAATTTACTTTAATTTCGGAAGGCGGTGTCTTTGGTTTTCAGTTTTCATTTTTTTTCCACCGACTTCCGAAATTATTTCATGACCATGAAAAACAATACTTCAGACGAATTGAGAACCTCCTCCTTTTTTAACTCGGTTAAAAAAAAACAACAGACTTCCCAAAAAAACACTACAAAGAAAAATAACTTTAATTTTGGAAGTCGGAGTCTTTGGTTTTGGATTTTTTTTCAACATACAGTCGAATTGTGAATCTTCTCCTTTTTGAAGTCGGCTAAAAAGTGATCTGAAAGGTACAGTTCGATTCAAAGTTAATAGCAGCTCGGAAGTTAGGTACTCGCTGCGCAGTACCCCACCCCTCACCCCCGCTGACACATTAAATTGTTACTGCGCAGCGACTCGCCTCATGTTCCGAGCCGCCATTAAGTTTGAATCGAATTGTATCAGACGCCGTAAACATCTCATCGTGAAAATGTTGGTGAAGTGACACTCCCCCTGATGCTAAGAATTGACACTAGTGAATACTAGTGATAGTGACTGTTCACTTCAAGCTCATTTCACTTAGCTCTTCACGGTGCCATTTTTATAGAATATTTATCTGCGATTGACAGAATCTTTTCGGTAGCTTATGTCAGTCCTGTACATTTTTGACTTTTCCATCATCAGGTTCCATACCATCGATATGAACAATGTCAGTTTGTTGGGGCCCTTTACCTCATGTAAAATATTAAAATGTTTTGCTAATGTAAACAAAGAATACTTTTTTCAGTTAAAGGTTTCCGCAGACAGGTGCGCCGCGATTCTGGTAGAACAATTTCCATAAAGTTTCTATAGAATTGGTTATCCTGACGTTGCGTCACATGACTAAATTTTTTATTATTGTGGTTGCGTTGCGCTATCGGTTCGCGCCTATCTACGGGAGCCTTAATATGAAGTTAATACGCTGAAACCGTGGCCCACAGCCAGTAAATTAAAAAAAAACCCGAAAAGCTCGTGCCAGACGACATAAGAGTGACATACGGACGGAACCTAATACCAAAGATAAACCGAGCTTACAATTTTTTACAATAAATACAGGATTAGAGATCCGGAAGCGTCACGGTTCTCTTTCATAGGAGAAATTAATTTGAAAGGGTTCCGTAATCTTGTTATGATGTTGACCTCATGTTAGGGTTTAATGCTTATAAACGAGTTTAAAAGAGTTAAGTTTGTTGGAAAGGGTAAAATGAATTTTATATTTAACTAGATTCGCCTGCGTGGAACCCGGAATTAGGCCCATGTCATTTACCGGGATAAAAAGTATCCCATGTGTTTTTGCGTGATTGAGTAACAAACATCCAAATATAGAGGTTTTATGTTTGGATATTTCGTGCGCTTATTAGCAAGTCACCAGATACTCAACTCACCAGATTCGCAATTCACCAGATTCGCACCTAACCAAATGTACAATGAAAAAACAAAATCACAAAAAACGTGTGATTTAAAAAAGTATTTTTACAGAACAGTTGTGCTATTCTGTAAAAATCTCACCGTGAAAACTTAGGTGAAGTGAGCTTGGAGTGAATTGTCACTGCCTTATCATCAGTAGGTATCGATGACAATGACAGCTCACTCCACGCTCACTTCACCTAAGTTTTCACGGTGAGATGGTTACAGAATAGCAATGCAGATCAACTAATGTCAAGAGAAATGTCACACGATTTTGTATCATGTGCGGTGCAACTGTTAACTGTCACCTTGACCTGCCCTGCACATCACCTGCCCAAGAATGATTAACGATAACGGTCCTTTGTGACATTTTAGCTTTAAAATATACAATTATCGTCGAGAGAGCACAATTTTATTTAAATACTAAGATACGAACAATATAGACGAGTGGGAGTCGACGCTCGCGCCTGGAAAAATGAGACGGTTCATTATTTGAAGACGGCCGTCTGTTACACCGTGACCGAAACGTTGGTATCAATTAGTCTCAGTAAAAAAATCTAGTTTGGCCCGCAGTTTCGGTTTTGGGGGAAAAGTGGCCTAATCTTTGTGTATGTCGGTCGGAAAATTAGTTGATAGGACAGCAAGCCGAGTTACACTTTGTCTTCCCCTTCGATGAACACAGGCCTGAAACCTTATCAAGCTTTGGGTGAGACTTCACAGTTTATCTATGGACTGCACACACGCTAGGTCTCCTATAGATGTCTGGTCGTATATACTGTATACATACAGCATCAAGCTTGCTTGCTAAGGACATATATATCTTTGAATTCTCACTGTAGCTTAAAAATACTCTGGAGACGTGTAGTTCAGATGTCACAGATAAGAAAGAAAGAAGAGTGAAAATACAATAATTTGCATAAAGAATTTAAAAAAAAAACATACAGACAATAATAACAATTTGGAGGAAAACATGCGTCACATCCACGCTAAACGGCAGATAAGCTGAATTTTCACTATATATCTAAACATAATATAAATTAAAGTCGCTTTTCGTGTTTTTCCGCGTTTTTCTTCTAAACTACGCAACAGATTTTGATGAGGCTTTCACCATCGTTTAGTGAATTTATTTATTATTATTTATTTATTTATTTAGTGAATTTATTCCGGAGGTTTATGTGTCTAATACGTTACTATTAAAGTTACATATAACTAAGAAATCTCGATGTATTGTCAAGTCGTAAAAACCGTGCGAAGCGGGTCGCTAGTGAGATATAATTATATAGTATATCCCGAGATAACACAAGAGAGATGTAATATTATATATTGCATCAAAGTGTAAACAGTTCAATTTAAAAGTACGGTGAGCATATTAATTTATATCTCGAGATACATATATCTCATAGCGTTTCATTATGGTGTCTCCAGAATAAAACTATTTGTTCACATTAAGCTACGGTGTGACTCGGTTTTACAAGTCAATGAGTTCTAATTTGCACCAGTCAACGCGCCAATATCTTTGTGCTCGGCTGTAATTTGTTACCGCTACCATATTAGAAAGGAGTCCGTTGTAGACGTGTTTAAAAGGAAGATATTGTTATGTTCTTCATTGTCATAAGTTTGTATTCACGCTTGTATTTCGCGAAGGGGCTGGTAGAGGTGTATGTATGTGTATAGTTTTAAATGTCGCCGATTAAATTTTCTGGCCTTTTAACGATGCTATAATACAACCATAACGTCTTTATTCGCCGAGAGAGTTGGCAGAGGTGTTCAACTATTAGTTAACTCATGTCTCCCTAATTATTAACTCCTGTCGGAAAAAGTGGGGTGTTATAACTTTAACGTGTGTATCTGTGTGTCTGTCTGCGCCATCGTAGCTGCCAAACGGCTGACCCGATTTTGATTTTTTTGGTTTTGTTTTAAAGGTGACCTGACCGAGTGACCTTAGCTATAAAAAATTAAAAAATCGCTTTTTGTTTTGTCCGGGGTTTTTTGTTTTGTTTATGTAATTATGTTTAAGTCTCATGTAATAGGGGGCGAGCCTATTGCCATTAACGGGGCGCAACTCCAGATTCCGGGCTGCTACTGAGAAGTACCAGACGGAAAAAAAAAACTTTAGCACTGTCCGACCTGGGAATGAGTGTTTTTCGAAATGACATTAACTACCTGTCAAGTGTTACCGTTAATTTGTACACAGTTACCGGTTGGGATTACAAGATGAGAGATGGACGACTAAAATTGCTGGATGAAGCGGCCCAAAAGGGAAACGCTCCAGAGGAAGACCCTTCGCGAGATGGCAAGACGACATTATAAAGACAGCGGGTCCAAATTGGTTACAAATAGCCTAAGACAGAGACCAGTGGGATTCTTTGGAGGAGGCCTTCACCCGAGGAGGGGTTCTTACAAACCAAACTATAACTAGTATCAACTAGTACCTTAGCATATTATTATTATTTAAGTTACAAATACATAATAGCGAAAAATATAAAATATAAACGCTACATATCACAGTTTAATATATAAAAACTACTTATTATTACATACAAAATATAAATACAAAAGATATATATTTAAACTAGACTAAAAAAAAAAAAATATTCTATATAAATACATAGATAGAGAAATACATAGAATAGATTTACGCATAGGTTATTTAAACATTAGATAAACTTAGTTAATTTACTGTTATTTACTTTTTGTTTGTAAGAAGGCTTTTTTATTTATTTATTTATTTTATACAGGTTGGGAAAAAGCTAGGCAGATGATGAATGTCGAAATGGAAGATCTTTTATCAAAGTGGCGCCAACTGGTGACGAGAATTTTCATGAAATCCACCTCAGCAGTCCCACTAAATTCGCTACTGCAAAACCGTACTGCCATTAGGTTGTATATTTATCTTAGAAGTTGCACCCTTACATCCATTACTAATTTAGCATAACAAAAGAGAACAGACCCTCTCCCTTACTTGTAATATCTTCCTTCGTCCTTAACTACAGGAACCGGAAGTCATTGATCTTCGGTCCATAAGCTCCTCTATACTCTATGCATTTGTTTATGGTCTGTGCATCCTTCTTTTCCGATTAAGGCGGTACCCTGAGCAAAACGCCACGCTAGCCGCTTTTTGTGTAGTTTTTAGGAGCTGCCTACTTGTTATTTAAAAAGAAATACCAAATAATAAAAATATATTAAATTTCTACAAAATCTAGATTCCAAAATTGTGCATTTCTTTTTTTTTTTAAGTAGTATATGTTTCATTAATCTCCTTCCAACGAAACCATAAAAATTAGAAATAATCTTTGTTATCATGCATCTCCTCGTAAAGTAAACATTATTTAATTTTGCTACTGACACTAATGGATAGACAATTTAATAATGAACATTTTGTAACAATTTTTTTTTTTCAAAATACCAATTATTTGGTTTTATAAAGATTTTAACCAAACATTTGGGCGTATTCACTACTGTATCTCACCGGGATTTTCAGTCTGCGAAGAGAGAACAAATGCTCAAATTTATTTTGCTCAGGGTACCGCCTTAAAGTGTTTGAGTAAATAATATTAGTTTGTGTAGATAAGAGGGGCTCGTGGCTATATAATAACAGCCACACGGGTCGATCGATGGTTAAGTTACGCTTGCCGCGGTCGGTCAGTGGATGGGTACAATCTATTACATATCGAAACCTCTCCGTGCCTCGGAAGGTTGTTAACTTTAAATCGTTGCTCCCGGCTGTCGTTTGTAGATCTTTGACAGTCGTTACGGGTCGTCAGAAGCCCGAGTCTGACAACCAGTCATACCAAGGGGTATCGTGTTACCCAGTAACTGAGTTACTGAGTTGTAGATGTCTGATAGGCAGTCGCTCCATGTAAAATACTGCTATTCAGCTGCATCCGGTTAGACTGGAAGCCGACCCCAACATAGTTGGGAAAAGACTCGGCAGACGACAGACGAAAATCAATTTTCTTGTACATTTTGACGTACAAAAGTGCCTATTTGAAATAAATTATTTGACTTTGACTTTGTTGATGACCTTCTATGAGTAGAAAAGCATTGTTGCTTAGAGCTAACTAACTGTTCATGGTGCGCCCAAAGTACAAATACATACGTACATGCAAAAAACTTACAACAAAAAAAAAAAACAACCGACTTCCAAAAAAACACAAAAAAAAGTAAAGATTTTTCACTTTTTTTGTGTGCAGTGGCAACAGAAATACATCATCTGTGAAAATTTCAACTGTTTAACTATCACGGTTCATGAAAGAAAGAAAGAAAGAATAATATTTATTTGGACACAGTTCGTGAACACAATATACAAATAGAATAAAAAAGAGAAAATAATGTTTTAACAATAATGTGCGCCTCACGGCTGCGCTAAAGAGGTTCATTTCAGCATTAATGCCAGACAAATGATGCTGTCTGGCGCTGGTTTTCTAATGAACCCTTAGGGACAAGTGACGGAGAGTACACACAGTTTCAACATACTTAATACTTATATAAAGACTTCTAAATAAATAAATTAAAAAACAAATACAATTACAGAACCAAAAATAACGAATAAGTAATTCCCAGAAAAAACCTGTTCTTACTGATCATTAAATATAGGTACATGAGATACGAGTACAGCCTGGTGACAGACGGACAGACGGACGAACAGCGGAGTCTTAGTAACAGGGTCCCGTTTTACCCTTTGGGTACGGAACCCTAAAAATAGAATAAAGTAAAAAATAAAGGGGCTCAACATACATATAAGAAACGAGCTTTTTCAAAATTGAAGAATTAAAAAAAGATGTAGTGATTTTGTACGGTGGTACTTGCACACGAAGGGAGTTCGACTCGCACTTGGTGGGGTTTTATAAAAGTATGAAACATCATGCGTTACTTACGTGTCTGTCTACCTCACGTAGTATTAGCAGTTACTTGTACCACATAGCAGACATTGGAAGCCGCGGCCATTCCGTTAGGTGCACGTGTCCACTGTGCGGCACGGGAATCATGTTTTGATTACATTTTCCGTTTTTACAACACGGACGACAGAATGGTAATCATGGAGATATCATATTATATAGAGTGCACGTATTGCATGTATACAAATCGCTTAGTGCGCATCGTAGACAAGTGAGCTATAGATTAGTGTTGGGTAGGACATACAAGAGGCACTTCAAATGTCCCATACAAAATGATTGAATGTCCCAACACCTCAAAATAACATTTTGTACCGCTTCACTGTGACATACAAATGAATGAATCTCGAACTGACAAGTGAGTGAGTGTGGTGAGGAACTTCGTGTTGTTCAAACCCGTGTCTACTGGTCATAGTTTGTTGCGCGCACTCTATATTATAATTATATCTCTATGATGGTAATGTATGTATTATAGTGTGCGCGCGACTGCTAGTCACCGCTTGAGGTATGTGACCGGTGAGACAGGTAAGGGCGCCATTGACAAAATTGGCAGACTGAGATAGCTTGGCGATCGTCTACCTCACTCTCCCCGTATCCTATACATTATAGCCCGCGCGCGACTATAATACATAGGATATGGGGATAGGGGGGGAGCCTGTTGCTAATAACCGGACTTAAATCCAGACTCTGGGCTGCTATGCTACTAACAGATTAATGAAAAAGGCATTTTTTTATCGGACCAGAAATACACTGGCCTTCAAAACTTAGTACCACACTTTTTAAATTGCAATTTCTCCCAAAACTGTAAAAACCAGAGTTTTTAAATGAAAAACGTTTTATAGCAAATTTCATCAGCTTTCTTGGAAATTTAGTTTATAAACCAAATAATAGCAATTTTTAACTTACGGGCAAAAAACTCAAATAACTTTTAATAACTACAGTTTTACACCTTGTCTTTTGAATCAAAATTAATCGATCAAGAAATAAATGTGAAAACAAAAAGAGCCAAAAATTGCAATAATGTGTTTTTGTTTATAAGGTTTTTTTAGCCATTCCTTAAAAGACGTTAATCGGTTATAAAGTTTTTATATAAAAAATTAAATTCTATTTGTAATCCTTTATAATTCGAAAATGTAGCTTTGGTAATTTAAAAGTTATTGCAATTTTAGTTTCTAAGTGTGGTACGGAGTTTTGACGGCCAGTGTAATTCTGTGACCAGCTGTGACCTCCAAACAGTCAACACCACTGTCTCGAGCAGGTCAACGGCCGTCAGTAACAATGGACACAGTCCCGTCACACAATATTTATGCATTCAAGATCGCGAGCATGATTTCGATTCGCAGAAAAATGTATCGAAACGACAAACACACATATGGACGGTAGCTTTGGATGTGCATGCGCATATTTTATGTCCAGTTCCTCATCATCTGCCTGCCTTTTCCTAACCATGTTGGGGTCGGCTTCCAGTCCAACCGGATGCATCTGAATACCAGTATTTTACATGGAGCGACTGCCTATCTGACCTCCACAACCCAGTAACTGGGTAATACGATACCCCCTGGCAAGACTGGTTGACAAACTTTCGGGCTTCGGACGACCCGTAACGACTGTCAAAGATCCACAAATGACAGCCGGGACCAACGCTTTAACGTGCTTTCCGAGGCACGGAGGAATCTCGATATGTAAAGATGGTCACCCATCCACGGACCAACCCCGGCAAGCGTAGCTTAACCTGATGAATCGACCCGTGCGGCTGGTATTACTTAGCCACGAGCTCCTCTCTCTTTATGTCCAGTTCCTATAGATCGCTTATTGATAACGTATGTTGATAAATGATAGTTACTTCTGTAAATTAATTCAAAACAATACCTTTACACTTCATAAATAACTGTTCTAAAAATTCGAAGATATGTGACATCTACCAACCCACACCGGGCCCGCGTGGTGGATTATGGCCCACTTCTCACAGAGTGGAGACTTGTTCCCAGCATTGGGAACTGCTGATTATGTAAACTTTTCTATAATAAAGTATTTTCGATGTTTTGTCAAGTCGTAAAAACTGGGACATGTCGCTAGTATAATATGTAGACAAGTTTATACTAAGTTTAGAATGCGAGGCTTTCACACGCATGACTCATTTGATGATAACAATGTTCAACCTACTTCGCGGATGGGAGGTTATGTTGCAACTGCGCTGGTTCGTGACAAAACTGCTGTTTAAGCATTTCATTGTCTCTACAACGAGTTAGGGGACTTTGAACCTTATTTATTGAGCTGCTGATTAAAACGGAGTGATTTTGCAATGTGAGAGAATTTCTTTGTGTTAACAATAAATGTGTTATTGTTATTCGAGTAACAATCGGGAATGACAGTTAATGAATCTTGTTCGAAAACGGTCACCCATCAGCAGACTGACCGCGGCAAGAGCAGCTTAACCCCGCAAAAAGAAAATAAAAACCGGCCAAGTGCGAGTCGGACTCGCGCACGAAGGGTTCCGTACCATTGTCTATAAAAACGGCAAAAAAATCACATTTTGTTGTATTGGAGCCCCCTTAAATATTTATTTTATTCTATTTCTCTCTATCTAGTAATATCAGACACACGGGTCGATCGATCAGGTTAAGGTCCGTGGATGGGTGACCATCTTTACATACCAAGACCTCTCCGTGCCTCGGACAGCACGTTAAGTCGTTGGTCCCAGCTGTCATTTGAGGATCTTTGACAGTCGCTACGGGTCGTCAGAAGCCCGAAAGTCTGACAACCAGTCTTGCCACCAAGGGGTATCGTATTGCCCAGTTATTGGGTTGTGGAGGTCAGATAGGCAGTCGCTCCATGTAAAATATTGGTATTTAGCTGCATCCGGTTGGACTGGAAGCCCACCCCAACATAGTTGGGAAAGGGCTAGGCAGATGATGATTCTTTTTATCTTTCTTATAGTCTGGATTCTGGAACACAGGATACTTTTTATCCCGATATTCCAACTGGATCGAGACTTATGCGGGTGAAACCACGGGGCGCAGCTAGTATGAAATAAAATTCAATTTGCGTTTTATTTTCTAACATTTTTATGATTTTTTCGATAGTCATACAATTACAGTAGTGTAAAGTTGATATTTCTTAATGTGGAAATGACATGATTTGGAAAAACAAGGATTTAAATAGATTATAGATATACTAGCTTCCACCCGCGGCTTCGCCCGCGTGGTATTTCGTTAAAAAGTAGCATATGTCCTTGCTCAGGCTCTAGACTATCTGTGCACCAAATATCATTTAAATCGGTTCATTAGTCTTGGCATGAAAGCGCAACAGACAGACAGACAGAGTTACTTTCACATTTATAATATTAGTATTAAATATTAAGGATATTTCTACTCAATCTATCTCCTCCGCACACAACACAAACCAGATAGTTCAATCACGATATCCTGCCCCTCGTACCCACAATCTACAATAGTTTAAACAGTTAACTTGAACCGTAGAAGTTAGACTTGAGAGTAGCGCCTGAACTCTAGTTAATTTCCTGAACGGTCGGCTAAGTTAACATGCAGCTCGTAATATAACTACAGTTTATGTAAGTTAACCGCAGGTTGCTTGACTCTTACTGTGTGTGTATTACTAAAATACGTTATAGTTTCTGAACGCAGTATTTAATTTTAGATATTCAATTCTCATAAACATAAATTGTTTTTTTAGAGTTCCGTTCCCAGTGGGTGCTTTATTTATTTATTTATTCATATAACAATTCGCATTGTGTTTGAAATATTTTGTACATTAATTAATATAATAGATATAGCTAAATATAATAAACTATGAATTTCAAACAGTACTTTCCACAAAACAGAAAAAAAAAAATCAATAACATGTGATAAATATTAAGCGATTATGTCCATAGATCGTAAATCGATAAATAAGTACATTAATTATTGTGTCAAATGATTGTAAATATTATTATGTCAAATGTTTAAAAAATCTATTCTCTATATTGTATAAAATCTAATAATGTATTGCATATATTTAATGTCATAAGCTAATTAATAAATATTAAAACCATCTGCCAACGGGACCCTATTACTTAGGATCCGCTGTCCGTCCGTCTGTCACAGGGCTGTATCTTTTGAACCGTAATAGATAGGACACTTGAAATTTTTACAGTGTGTGCACTGTTATCTTATAATAATCCTAACTAATATTATAAATGCACAAGTGAGTTTGTTTATTTCTTTGTTACGTTTTCACGCTAAACGGCTGAACGGATCTGGATCGGCACGTGGATAGATCACGACCTGGAATAGTACATAGGATAATTTTTATCCCGATATTCCCACGGGATCGAGACTTATGCGGCTGAAACCGCGTGGCGCAGCCAGTAAATCCACTAATATTATAAATGTGAAAGTTTGTGTGTTTGGATGTTTGTTCCTCAATCACGCAAAAACGGCTGAACGGATTTGGATGCAATTTGGCAAACAGATAGTTTATAACCTGGATTAACACATAGGATACTTTTTATCCAGGTAGTAGGTTCCCATGGGGTAATTTTAGACATCTACACGGGCGAAGCCGCTGTCAAAAGTTCGTTTCATATAAATCTGTCCGATTTGGTTAATGATGAACCTTTATAGATAGAAAAGACCCTTAAGGAAAACCAGGAAGACCGACAGGTATTCAATCAAGTCATATTTCCCCGGTCTTCTTACTTCGAATACTATAAGATTTATTTTCAGTACATCGAACACACATAATAGTCTTACATACTATGCCTCAGTAATAATTCAGTAATATGAATTAGAACTTGAAACAAAACATACCTATATACAAAGTCGAGTCATTAGAATTGACATTGCAAAGTCAAAGTTTATTTTATTTTAAAGATGAATCTATATACAAGGCAAGGGTGACTGAGATATCAACGCACAGCCTAAACCGCTGGTCCTAGAAACATGAAATTTGGAGGGTGTGTTCTTCATGAAGAGTAAGGTTCCACTAAGGAACGATTTTTCGAAATTCCACCCCTTAGAGGGAGAAACCGGGGGTTTTCGTTAATATTAAAAATCTTATTCCTTGAGTTAATAGACTTGAAACTTGGCACGAATACTTATTTAAGTAAATTATAAAGTTTGTCATTTTTAGTTTTTATAAACTACCCCCTAAACGGCGATTGGGGGGTGTCAAAGTTTGTATAGAAGAATTTTGACGTGCTGTCCGATTAACTCGAAACTCAGTATTTATACTTAAAACTAAAAATAAAGAATGACGTGTATTCAGGTTTTTCAAAAATCTACCATTAACGGGGTGAAAATGGGTAGTCTACGTCACAGCTCAAACCACTGAAAGGATTGGGCTGAAATTTGGCACACAGTAAGTTATTAGGACCTAGGCGTGCATTAAGAAAGGGTTTTTGGAAAATTCGAGCTTTAAAGGGATGAAAAGGGGGGATTTCGTTTGTATGATCAATCTTACTCCTTGAGTTAATAGACTTGAAATTTTGGCACGAATACTTATCTAAGTAAATTATAAAGTTTGTCATTTTTAGTTTTATAAACTACCTCCTAAACGAGGAAAGGTGTCAAAGTTTGTATAGAAGAATTTTAACGTGCTGTCCGATTAACTCGAAACTCATTATTTATACTTAAAACCAAAAATAAGGAATAATGTGCAATAGAGTTTTTCAAAAATCTACCCCTAACGGGGTGAAAATGGGTAGTCTACGTCACAGCTCAAACCACTAAACGGTTTAGGCTGAAATTTGGCACACAGATAGTTATTAGGATCTAGGCGTGCACTAAGAAGGGTTTTTCGAAATTCGACCTTTAAAGGGGTGAAAAGGGGGATTTCGTTTGTGTGATAAATCTTATTCCTTGAGTTAATAGACTTGAAACTTGGCACGAATACTTATCGAAGTAAATTATAAAGTTTGTCATTTTTTGTTTTTCTAAACTACCCCCTAAACGGGGATTGGGGGCTGTCAAATTTTGTATAGAAGAATTTTAACGTGCTGTCCGATTAACTTGAAACTCAGTATTTATACTTAAAACGAAAAATGAAGAATAATGTGTATCAGGGTTTTTCAAATCTACCCCTAACGGGGTGAAAATGAGTAGTCTACGTCACAGCTCAAACCACTGAAAGGATTGGGCTGAAATTTGGCACACAGATAGTTATTAGGACGTAGGAATCAACTAAGAAAGGTTTTTGGAAAGTCGCCTTTATTCCTTTAGTTATTAAACTTGAAACTTGGCAATACTTGCCACAGTAAATAATAAAGATTGTCACTTTTAGTTTTTTAAGCAATCCTTCACATAGACGAATAATGGGGTGGCAAAGTAAGTAAGTAAACATTTTTACGCGCTGTCGGATTAACTCAAAACTCGGTACGGTAGGTAGGTACTAATACTAAAAAAAAAAATCTGCTCCACAACGTAAATAACGCTATGAATATTGTTGAACTGTCAAAATGAAAGATTAGTCTTAATCGGTTACGAAAATAAGTTACGCAATTAGATAACTGGATTAACACATAGGGTGCTTTCAATCCCAGGCAGTGGTAAGTTCCCTTGGGATTTTTCCGACATCCACGCGGGCGAAGCCGCGGGCAAAAGCTAGTAATAAAAATAAAATAAAGTTAATTTACAAGAAACGTGTTAAACAAATAATATGTAGTGTTAAATATTTTACGGTGGTACGGAACTTTTCGTTGGCAAGTCCGACTCGCACTTGCCCGCTTTGCCTGGTCTAAATGATTTTTCTCTCATATCGATACCAACTATAATGGGAACAGCTCAAGTCGTAGTGAACTTATTAGCAGCAACTTGGTAGCGAGGCTGACAGCAGCAGAAATCAAAAATTCAAACACATGTGACATCCACCAACAAGCACTGGGGGCATAAAACAGTCACTTTGGCAGAATCATAATAATGTAAATATTAATATTAATCATCGTTAAATGTAACAAACTGACAATTCAAAATAATTATGATCTGCGTGCGATTCATTTATTACGACATAATTCATCTGTTTGACAGTTTTCTATGGAGATTCGTAAAATGGTCCACACATTATGAATTGCTTTTGTGTCAAATTAGAGGAATTGCTAATGACAGCTGGAAATTCAGGAAATGAATTGCGTATAGAGGTATTGCTAATGTAGCCGTTTTAGGCCCGCTGGTGTCGCGTGGTCGATTGGACTGCTGAACCACCAAACTACTGAAGCCCTCAAAACGGTGAGGGAAAACATGAGATAACCGGCATGCCCTAGAACCAAAAATTTAAAGACATGTGACATGTGACATCTACCAACCCGCACTGGGCCCGCGTGGTGGATTACGATTCACTTCCCTCTCTCAGGGAGGAGGCCTGAGTCCCAGAAGTGGGAATATTATAATGCTGATTTTGTAACCAGAAACGTAAATATATAATCTTCAGCTAGAATATAATACAGAGAACATACAACTGCACAAACGCGACTCGCAATAGTTCTCGTAACTTTAATATCCTGCCGTTAAGTTTACGCTTAGTTGTGCAGAAGTTTCTGAACACTAAGCTTGTACTGTCGTCATGTCATGTTAATGTAGATTTACGCTGGTTTCTGAAAGTAATCTAACATCACGCCTGTATGCCGTGAAGGGGTAAACAGAGGTGTATAGTTAGTACACCAAGATTTCGCCTGTAATCTTCTTCAAAGCTGAAGAGTTCGTTTGTTTGTTTGTTTGAACGCGTTAATCTCTGGAACTTCTAGTCGAATTTCAAAAGAACTTATTGCATTTGATAGCCCGATTCTTGAGGAAGGTATATAACATCACGCTACGACCCGTAGGAGTCGAGTAAAACGAAAAAAAGTCAGAAGGAACGTAAACCGAAACCGAAGTATTAGTGCGGGCGGGTCGGGGGCCGAGGAAGTTTTTATAAAAACATGGCTGTTTTTTTAGCATATTGTGTCAAAGTCAAAGTCAAATAATTTATTTCAATAAGGCACATTGTATAAAAGGCACTTTTGAACGTTAAAAACTAGGAAATAGAACTGATTCTAGTTCCTTCCAAAACGTTGTTTACGTATGGAGAAGAATGGGCAAGAACCTCTACCGTTACTCTTTTAAAAATGTTCTACAACATTTTGTATATGTCAATTATATATGTGAAGACGATGCACCTACAATAAGATTACTGTGTGTATCTTACAACTTCCACGGGAACGAAAAAAAAGCGAAGCTAATAGTGAAAAAGAGAAAAGAAGCTAGTAGTAATAATAAAAAATCACAAACAAATCCAGCATCCAGCCGCTGATAACGAAGAAACCATGGATGGATTGTCTAAAAGATGACTGATCTCTAGAAATGATGTGAATACTGAGATGAAGGGTATGGAAGGAGACGTCAAGCTACACTGACCATTATTTAAAAAACTTTTTACAAACAAAAAAAACAACCGACTTCCAAAAAAAACACAAAAAAAGTGAAAAAATTACTTTAAATTTCGGAAGTGTGTCTTTGCTTTTCAATTTCCGTTTTTTGCCACTGACTTCCAAAATTGCCACACACACGGGAAACAGCAGCTTTCAAATAAAAAAAAGAATCATCAAAATCGGTTCCAAACATAAAAAAAATTAAAAAAAGACAGACGAACTGACAACCTCTTCCTTTTTTTGAAGTCGGTAAAAAATCCAGACACCTTGATGCTACTGAAAGATTCCTGATGAAAAATCCCCCGATCTAAGGACTTTCAGTGAACAATCTAATCAATAACTTATAATAGACTATCGTAACTTAAACTTACTCGTACACTCATAAGTACCTTAACCCCTATCAAAGTAAGATTTAATTAACCGAATACCAGCTTGAACGGTGTTTATACCCTTGTCAGTGCGACTGGTTGACGAGATTCATTATTATTTCAGTTAATCCGGTTACATTAAGTTCACTGGATCTGTGAAGTGACTTTGATTGGCATAGGCATTATCCCTTCTGTATTTGGGTCCTCAATCATTAGCAGAGTAGGTGATGTGCAGGGCAGGTCTAGGTCAACAGTTGCACCGCACATGATACAACATCATGCGACCACTTAACGTTTCGTCTGATATTGACCTGCTTTTAGATGTGTGACCACCAAATGCTGACCCAAATTTATTTAGATTGTATTTGAAACTAGCTGCGCCCCGCGGTTTCCCGCGTAAGTCTCGATCCCTTGGGAATATCGGGATAAAAAGTATCATATGTCCTATTCCAGGTCATGGTCTACCCATGAGCGAAATTTCATCTAAATCCGTTCAGCCGTTTTAGCGTAAAAGCGTAACAAACTCACTTTAGCATTTGTAATATTATTACTAGCTACGCCCCGCGGTTTCCCGCGTAAGTCTCGATCCCTTGGGAATATCGGGATAAAAAGTATCCTATGTCCTATTTGAGAACCATAGTGGCCTAACTAATTTTTACAATATTGATTCAACGATTTTTTCCACTTAAAGTTGAGTCTATGATTTTTTCCAGTTCAGTTAATTAAAATATAAAAGTAATAAAAAGTATGAATTCTGAAGAGTGCTAGTTAATAAAACAATTATACTGTTTTTGTTTTCTATGGTACTCAGGGTTGTCCATTGGTTAGGCCACTATGGTTCTCATGGCCTCATTTCAGGTCATGGTCTACCCATGAGCCAAATTTCATCTTAATCCGTTCAGCCGTGAAAGCGTAACAAACAAAAAACAAACTCACTTTCGCATTTATAATATTATAGATAGGATACATGAGTGCAAGAAAGATGATTTGGCAGAAAAGGCAGTGACTACCGAGATGACAAGTTATTAGAAAAATACATGATGTGCCGACCCCAAACACCATACCATAATCAGACTCTAGTGTTCCCACTACTGGGACACAGGCGTCCTCTCAGAGAGACGGAGTGGGCCCTAATCGACCATGCGGGCTCACACACACATAATGATGAACATGGTACTCGATTTTTTTTTTTTTATGTGTACATCTTTCATCTCGCTTTCCGCATTCTGTGGAAGTGATTTCGTGAAAAGGGACGAAAGTGTGTAACAGGAAGCCAAGGAATCCCGCGCTATTTGATTTGACCAATGAGCACGCGTGGTACTAGTTTGCCATCAGATGGTACCAACCCATTTCCCGAGTGGTTGTAAACAGGATGATGATGACGATGGTGATGATGATTGATGATTGATAATGTTGACGATGATGATGATGATTACGATGATTATGATGATGATGATGATGGTGATGATGATGATGTTGACGATGATGATGATTATGATGTTGGTGATGGTGATGATGATGATGATGACGATGGGTATGATGATGAAGATGATGATGGTGGTGATGATTATGATGATGACGATGGGTATGATGACGAAGATGATGATGATGGTAATGTTTACGATGGTGATGATGATGAGATGGCGATGGCTATGATGATGATGATGATGACGATGGGTATGATGATGAAAATATTGTTTATATCATATACGTCAGTGAAGATGTCAGATGTTTCAATTTCAATCTTTATTGGAACACATGTGGAGGTCAGATAGGCAGGCGCTCCATGTAAAATACTGGTATTCAGCTGCATCCGGTTAGACTGGAAACCAACCCCAACATGTTTGGGAAAAGGCTAGGCAGATGATGATTGGAACACATCATTATGCTACTACTGTCCAGTCTCGCTCGTTTTTTTTCTAATAAAGCTTTTAATATCAAAGCTACGTGTTGATTGCTCCGTGCCGCCTGTCTGTGAACCGCCCTGGTTCATATCGAAATCCTTTAAGTGACTAATGCACTATGCATGCGGTATTGCAGTTTTTTGGAAACATACAGAGACGGGTGTGTTGGACGGAGCCGCCAATGATGAAATAAATAAAGAATCGCTTTATTTTTAGAAGTGTTAGATTTATCTCGAATCTCGACTACTGTCGGCTTTGCAGAATGACTACTTTCCGGCTTTCTAAACCAAGATGTCTTTGATATGCTAGATTAAAGAACTCAAGTGTTTCCATTATTTCTTTAAAAGAATTATAGAATTAAATCATCTCAGAGACATTACTGAAATGTGTCATGTACCTGTAACTACACCGGCACCCATACCCTGCAAACTGGAACACAGCAACGCTGCTTGGCCGCAGAAATATGTATGGTGGTAGTACCTTCTCGGACGAGCTCCTTTACAAAGTGCTCTACTGCATACTAACATCAACAAGGCCAGGAATTATGAGGATGCATCATCACCGTGTCTTTGCTTTTCAGTTTTCGTTTTTTGCCACCGACTTCCGAAATTATAGTTGTTTTTCACATTTTTTGTGTTTTATTTGGAAGTCGGTTGTTTATTTTTCATTTTTTAATTGTGGTATCTACCCCACACAAATTCGAATACCTGCTATGTAAATAACAGTGATGGAGTCAAATATAATGTCGTCTACATAGAATAACTGGGAAAAATACGTAATTATTGAAGCTATCTCAAAAACTACGCCAGCAAAGTTAATAAAATATATATGGGTCGACCCCGGGAGTATAACCCTTTCGAAATAAAAAAGTTTTCTTTTAAATCGGTTCACTATTAACGAAAATGTCGATGAACATAAACAAAAAAAATATATACATACAGAAGAACATAAAACCTCCTTTTTGAAGAAATCGGTTAAAAATAATTGTCTTTATAAAAAGAACAATGTTAATAGGTATGGAGGACAGAGTAGGTCTTTCAACAAGTACCAGATACTTAGCAAAATAAAAAAATTTCAACAACTCTACAGTCCACTAAGCCAACAACGTTCTCACATTCACAAAAAATAGAAAAGATTCCTCACATAATCCATCAATCCTTTCTCTGGTCTTCACTAAATACCAACATGCTCGCTCCAAGTCATCCCCCGTATGTTTCACCACAAAAGAAATTTCCCATACATATTCTGGGGGTGAACGTCGTATTACCATGAAATGGGGGTTGAATGAGTTATTATGTATTCACCACCACCAGGGGGTGAAAAGGAGGGAGGGGTTGATATATATGCGGCAATGTGAAAATGTAAAATTGCTAATGTATATTCTGCATCGTTTCGATTTATCTCGAGAACCGTATTTTAAGGCAACATAACATTTATATTTATGTTGCTTTATAAGAACACCAAAGAAACGATGGAAGGATTGTGTGAAAGATAATATGGCTAGAAAGGGGGTGACTACTGTGATGACGACTGATAGAGAAGTATGGAAGAAGGCATTTTTCGCCGACCACTCAATTGGGATATGGCTCAGACCAAATTGATATGTTGCGGGAAAGTCCGAAAGGGATACCGCGACCTTGGCAACAGGCAACTGAAGGAGCACGGGTGGGTTTTAGTCAGTAAAAGTCTGACACGCCCCTCCGCTCCGCCCAGAGCGGGAGAAGTCAAATGATGATATTCGCAAACTCAAAAAAAAAAAAAAAGCCTTTAATGTTACCACTGCTGGTATACAGGCTTCCTCTCTGTGAGAAGGAGGGGGCCGTAATCCACCACACGAGCACACTACGGGTTGATATATGACATCATATGTCCTCGAATTTATCATCAAAATGAATTGGCCGAAATTGATTGAACTCTCATTAAACTATAGCTCGATCATTTGCTGTCAAACAAACCGGTTTGTTTATCGTCTGTTACTCATTGTCAATGGTTACGCTCTATTTGCCTTTGACTCACATCCGGCAGCCATAATGTTGATGTTTATGACAGAAGTATCTTTAAGACATGGCATGTAGTTGGTAGGCAGGATAACGATATATTGTCCTTGTTTAAAATAATGCTATTAGAATTTTCCGGCAAAGAACAGCCCATCCCTTCAATTAAGTTTTTGTCAACTATTTTGGGGTCGGCTTTCAGTCCTACCGATACAGCTGCCTATCTGATCTCCAAAACCCAGTTACTGGTTAACTCGATGACAAGACAGGACTTTGTCATCAACAATAGGGATGTTGACTGCTGCCAGAGTTGCGGGAAAGTCCGAACGGGATACCGTGGGCCCTTGGCAACAGGCAACTGAAGGAACACAGGTGGGTTTTAGTCAGTAAAATTTTGACACGCTCTCCTGCTCCGCCCAGAGCGGGAGAAGTCATTTGATGATTTCCATACCTCAAAAAAAAAAAGGAATATTTACTGGGTAAAAAAAAAAAACGTCCGTCAGTGAAATAATAAAAAAAAGATTGGGCATGTATTTTTTGCTATATCATAATGATTTAGATAAAACGCATTTCAGTGTGGGTACGCCACGTCACAAGTCAGTATAAAATCTACCGACCAGAGACGTCATGCCACATTTTAACTCAATGTATTGCCGTAATTTTTTGCATAACGTATCTAACAGACGGACATAAAATTTTGTCAAAGTCGCTTTTAGACATACCTACACTTACCCATATCAGATCCATACACCTTTTCGCCATCCGTCATTAACATATCGGTACCCATCATGCCTCTGGAGTTTAGCTACCTAATTTAATATGACCCTGCATAATTAACGAGGTTTTGATACTTTCAAGTAGAAAGTAGTTCAAGTGAATGAAGTTATCTGTATGTTTGTCATTGGTAACCTCGAAAATTAATGTTATTTTAATTATGTAGTGTAACTTTCACTTAATTTTATGTTAGTTTTTACAAGAATGAAAGATAACCTAAATTGCTAAATACTGGGCGATTTAATCAAATATGATGTCACGACATTAAGCAACTGTTGTTCCACGCACCATATTGAGCTATATGGAGCAATTTGGCAATACAATTACTAGCAATAGGTATAGAATAAATAATATTACTCCCCGAGACGATTACAGACGAGCAAAATCATTGCAGAAAATATGGCCGTGTAACGGCATCTTACCAGGCAATACATTCACTAGCAACAAAGAATACAATTGAGCCTGCTCCACAACCTTAGGCAACTATAGCCGGGCAATCTATCTAATTAGCCCGTAATATCCTAATGCTGGCAAAGGCCGCTCTATCCCTTTTTCCACTCACGTCTGTCCACTGCCATTGCGGGCCAACCGGGCAATTATTGCCAAAAAAATTGCCCATGTAGCCGCATCTTTACATTTTCCTAAGCCAGGAGCTAATCACATGTTTTCACAGTGACCTACCGGATCAATTGGGAACAATATAAAAATTCCGTGTGAATAGTCCCGGAGTCTGTCCCCAATTGAGGCCAATCTTAGATATCAATTACTGAATGAGGCGACAATGTTAATAGGCTTAATTTGCACGTCATCTCTTAAGCTGGATAGCTCTTGGATTATTTGGTTTAAGAACGCCTACGCGTGCATTTTTGGTGGTTTTTCACACGGTTAATTTTTTGTGAGGAGGCGATGTATACCTATCTATACTCTAGCACAAAAACTCACTGATATATTTGGCACCAACATAGTTCTATTGTTAATCGTCAAAGTTTATAGGGACACAATGATATTTTAAATATGATTAACGCTCAATCATTTAGTGATTTGCGTTGCAAGGACTTAGGAGCTTCCCGGCAAGTCCTAAATTACTTACTGTTATCAAAAGGGTCCTAACTCCTAAGTCCTTTTCAAATAGTTTTACGCTAATTGTCTCGGCTTCCATGTATTTCTAAAATACCTTCCGTCAGCATATCTTGATAGAACCGTTCTATTTGTTGTCCTGGACGAGAAAGCTATCATTTACCTGTAACAAAACAAAAATAATACATTAATTAATTTGATCTCATTCTATGATTTATATGAAAAAGTACTGTTATCTTTTTGTACGCACGTGTTTCTTTGACATGTGGCGGTACCTACATCGCCACATATGAACTACGCATCAAAAAGACCTGACGTCACACAAACACCTGACGTCACGTAAATCCTGCATCGCGCAATTAAAGTTTACCGTGCAATGGACATATAATACAAGACCCCGACATCAATCGTTGGGCAGTTGCCCGCCAGACACAACACCCGTCTGGTCGGAGGATCCTCCCTTTTCTATGGTGGATGAGTGAACTTTACACCCTGTTCCTCATACCCCTAAAGACATAAACCTATTTTTCTTCCTTTCTATTTGAAACAGTAATGAAGTTTATGGAATATTGAAATGATCTTCTAAAAACTTTTTAACTCACTGATTTTCTTTTAAATTTCTGCTCTTTTTTTAAATACTATCTGTACCTACTGCCTGCTTTTAAATTTAGTCGGAAAATGGAAAATTCCTGTTCTGATCTTTTTATTACGTGGTAGGTACTATTAGCTTATTCATCCTTTTGATTCTCGATTAATATTAAAAAAAACTGCGGTATAGTACGCTTCTATGGCCTAAATTGTGTGTAATAAACAAAGTTTACCAGAGATAATAAGAGTAATCGCATTACAATTCGATTTTTCTCACTATTGTACCAGTTTTTCGATCAAAAAGATAAAGTACAGTTAGACAACACTGGCTCCGAAACAATGAAGTTATCTGTCAAAATGTACAGATAAACATCAGAAAGACTTTCTATTTGATTCGTATATCCTCCTGACCGAATTCCGGTCAAGCGGCATTAAACTGGCTAGCGAAACTCAATCGTAGCCAGTTGTAATAATTTGACTTTACGAGTTTAGAATTTTTGTTCGGGCAATAGAATCGCCTCTATTATTATGGTACTTAGACATAACTGGCGAATATGGGTATAATATAAGTACTGCCTCACATTTCGGAGATTGAAAGTAAAAAAAAAATTACGCAAAAAAGAAAATCAACACAAAAAAAAATATAAGAAAAGGTTGGGGAAACTTGCGTCACATCCACGCAAAACTGCTATCGCTCAGCATTATGCTGCGACCCTATGCAAGACAGAGCCAGCGCTGGCGTGATGTTATGATGATGATGACGTGATTTTTGTTTAGTGCGCAAAAGTGTGCGCATACACAAGTGTACTCTTTCTACCCTCACTCTCAAAGTCAGATGGGACGACAAGGACTTTCATAAATAAATAAATACCGGAAAAACTTATGAGACATTAAAAAAAAAAAATAACTTGACACACAATACACAATGTACTATAGTAGTACACAGTGAGGTACTATCAAAGGATAGTGCAGAAGGTGGGCTCCATACAACCCACGAAACTGCACGCACATCCATACTAATACTATAAATTCGAAAGTAACTCTGTCTGTTTGTCTGTCTGTATGTTACCTTTTCACGCCTAAACCACTGAACGGATTTCGATCAAATTTGGCAAGGAGATAGATGGCATCCCGGGGAAGGACATAGGCTACTTTTTATCGACATACCACGCGGGCGAAACCTCGGGCGGAAGCTAGTATTATACTCGTAAACGCGAAATTGAGTTTGTTTGTTTGTTACGCTTTCATGCTAAAATGGCTTAACGGATTTGGATGAAATTTGTCACATGGGTAGACCATGACCTGGAATCGGACATAGGATACTTTTTATCTCGATATTCCCACGGGATTGAGACTTATGCGTGTGAAGTCGCGGGGCGCAGCTAGTAAATTATATATGCGTCGTTTTCGCTCGACACGCTTCACGTACAGCGAGAGCAAGCGCCGAGCGACTGCCATTTATTTGACATACGAGTTTGAGGTCGCCATACGCACGCTTCTATACTCTGTTCCAAAACAATTTGATGAAAATGTAAATAAATGTATCAGAAAACGTACCCGTATTTCCAGTGCCACTCACAAATTGAGTAATTTGATTTGATTATTTTAATACATAACCAAAATTTTCCTCGACGATTTGTCAATTGCAATTTCATACAAACAATAATCGTTAGAAAATCAGAAATATAAAGTTGAGACCTTCTTAATACAGATGTATTACTAATTCCCTTTAATGAAATTTGGTAAGAATTTAATTAGAAAGACACTGAACGAAACTCGATAGTAGTTTTATTGTTATTCTATGGGCCTTTAGTGTCCCTCAAACTGTTAAAGCTTTCATCAAAAAGTCTTGGAAAAGTTTGGGTACCTGTGTGTGCGTGCGCCTTAGAGATGGGTTGTAACAGGTTAAACACGATATCTGTTATCACTGTTACTGTTACAAAAAAATAACAGATCCAAATATCTGTTATCAAATAACAGCCTGTTATTTTTGTACGGACGATAAATACGTATTTAAATCTCAATTGAATATCTTCTTTATTTCTTTTGCTTTAAAGTCGAATATCGTCACTATCTGTTATTAAATAGCAGCCTGTTATTTTTGTACGGACGATAAATACGTAAGTAACAGCCACGGTAACAGTATATGTTGGGATTGTTATAATATATTAACAGTAACAGCCGCGGTATATTTAAAGTAACAGGTATGTTTTATTGTTAGGAACAATTGTTATTTGTTATTTTTTAATATCTTTTATTTCTATCTGTTATGATAAATACGCCTCACCCCTAGTGCGCCTGTTTTCACTCGTTGTATGGAGCCGACCTTCAGTAATAATGGTAATAAAAACCTCCAACCTTCTGAACTATTCTGTAACACAAAAGTACACGAAGAACTACAATACTTTGACTGTGTACCCTCAGGGTAGTTCCAGAGCATACAAGTGAATTTAGTATTCATACATTTAATTTAGTTTTTTGTTATTTTCCCTGCACAGTTTAAAAAGAATATTCCTCGGTAATACGGCTACGTTTCGTGAGTCTTCATTAGCAAAACTGAATATTTTTTCTGGGAAAATATAGTTGGGATTTTTATGAGGAATTATTTTATTTTGCAGGGTTTTAAACGGACGAATTGTTTTTTGTTGAAAGTAGTGGTTTTTATGAGTTTCTTCATGACCAAAAATATGTACGTACGAGGTACTTACGTATGTAGGTACGAGGCCATGAGGAAAGTTTTGAGTACGAATTAGAGATGGGTTGTAACAGGCTAAACACGATATCTGTTATAACTGTTACAAAAAAAAAAACAGATCCAAATATCTGTTATTAAATAACAGCCTATTATTTTTGAACGGATGATAAATACGTATTTTATTGAACGTGTTTTATTGTTAAGAACCAATGTTATTTGTTATTTCTACCTGTTACGATAAATACGCCTCACCTCTTGTATGAATGTGGATTGCTGGGAAGACCAAAGAAACGATGGATGGACTGTGTGAAATATGATAATATTATGGCTGGAAAAGGGTGGACTACCGAGATGACGGTTGATACAGAAGTATGGATGAAAAAGACATGTTGCGCGCAAATTAGTTGGGATAAGGACAAAGGAATTATGAGTTCGCGGCCGTTTAATATGGCACATCGAATTTTCGAAAAACTTCGAATTTGTAGCACCTCTTCTCTGTCCCTCATAGGTGACAGACTGACAGTCTTTATAGCTCAATGTGTCATTTTAACGGCTCACTAGCCTTTTCCCAACTGGCGCGAACTGTGTATCCTGGACTCTATCCTTCCTTACATATTATAAAACTAAGTCCTCCGCCGCGTCTGTCTGTCGTCCTAAACTCAAAAACTAGTGCACCGATTTTCATGCTGTTTTTATCAATGGATAGAGTGGTTCTCGAGTAAGGTTTTAGTATATAATAACAGACATCCACGCGGGCGAATTTGCGGGAATCAGCTATTAGTATATAAAGTGCTATACACACAACCTTTACTCTATAGTACAGAGTATAGTTTATTCACTAATTCTTTTCAAAAACTAAAATAAAAAGTACTAAAACCCGAGGATCAAATAAACGTGATATAACAATAAAACTCCGCGAAACTTCCTCATATGTACAGTCGTGTATAAAAGCGTTCCCGTGTACAACACACTCGTTAGAAAATTTAACGAGTGCCGGAGTTTCACAAGAGCGTTTTGTTCGTCGAACTCTCGAGCACTTTTGCGCGCGATAGTACTTTGTTTGTTCGAATTTCGAAATAAAAGGCTTTGAAAGGTGTCTGGTAGTGAGCGTACTTTTGTTTTGCTGGACAGTTTTGTTGATGATTGTACTTTATAGAATTAAAATGTTACGTATCTGTTTCTTTTTTTTTTAATACTACCTGTTGTCTGCGGTTCCTCTCGCATTCAAGGGGAAATGTAGTACCTGGGGGCGTAGCATGGCGCTTTCTATTTCTACGAAGAATAGACATAGCTTTTTCTATACAAAGTAACATTGCGTTTCTTCATTTTTGACATCGCACCGTAGAAATCCTTCTACAATCTGTCATTTTGTCTTTCATTTATATCGATCTTTGTCTAGGTCTTTTAATATGTAGACTATTTCGGAAGAAAGTTTTCTATCCTTACTGTCAAAATCACACTGACAACTGAAATTTGTCTAAGAAAGTGAAGACAATTTGAAACAAAACAAAGAATTCTGAGTCGAATTATATAAAAGAGTGAATTTCGTTGAAAGTGCAGTTGACTCTTTTTACTTAGCTGCCGTCGTACTGTCTACACGGAACGTCATTTTTGTCTACTCTTCCGTCGACAAAACGGTGCTCATGCTACGCCTGCTGGGCGAAAATATGGCATATCCAGTTTGTCACACAGTTTATGAGTGACAGAGACGACGCTCTTTACTTCGACCTTTTTACTTCGACCTCGATGTGTACTTTACTACTGTAATTTTATGCGCAGGAGGAGACTATTGTAAATCTTCCTACAGCACATAAAGTTACTTTCTACTGCACATTTGAGGCTGCGCCCGCGCCGGCCCCTTTCAACAAGATTATAGATAACTTCACTAAGATTTATTACCTGTAAGAGTCTGTACGACTTAAATATTACTGTTATCTTAAGTAGAAAGCTAAGTTTAAGTTATAAATAAGCACTTTCTTTAGCGATGAGCCATTTTTTTTTTTTAAATTTTGAAATCATCAAATGACTTCTCCAGCTCTGGGCGGAGCGGGAGGGCGAGTCAGACTTTTACTGACTAAAACCCACCCGTGTTCCTTCAGTTGCCTGTTGCCAAGAGTCCCGGCATCCCTTTCGGACTTTCCCGCAACCCTTGCAGTTAGTGCTGAGTCTAAGGTGCTGTGCCTGCGAGTGGGGCTGACTGCACCCTGCACCCCAATTCAAAGTTTACAAACCACTAGCTTTTGCCCGTGATTTCGTCAGAGTGACATTTATTGTTTTAACGAATAAAATATCCTATGACGCTCGGGGTTATTAGCTTCCCATTAGTGAAAGAATTTCTGAATCGGATCAGGGGGCCTAAACCGGCCACATTAGCAATTCCTCTAAAAGCAGTTCATTTCCTGAATCCCAGCTGTCATTAGCATTAGCAATTCCTCTAATTTGACATAAATGCAATTCATCATTTGTGGACCATTTTACGAATCTCCATAGAAAACTGTCAAACAGATGAATTATTTCGTAATATGAATTACATGCAGATTATGAATTGTCAATTTGTGACAATTTACGATGATTCATAATATTTTTATATTATGATTCTGCTAAAGTGAACTTACATACACACTAAAAAAATTAGTATAGATTTTATTATACTTAGTTTGGGTTTTTCCATCTGGAATTTCTCAGTAGCAGCCCGGAGTCTGGATTTGTGCCCCGTTGATGGCAATAGGCTCGCCCACTATTATATGGACTTAAACATAACTGGCGAAATGTGGGAGTACTATAGGTACACCTCTGCCTAACCCTTCGGGAAATACAGGCGTGATGTTATGTTATAGAATAGATTGTTTTCATAAGTTTGAAAAATTCGTCTGCTCGACAACACAATAACGCAATGAATGTTGTTGAAATGTCAAAATGAATGACATTGCGATTGTAAGTATTGTGACTGCGCTGTGACCCCGAAGAATAACAAAAATATGGGGGTTCTGTATTCAGTAACCTCCATATTTTCATCAAGTTGGTTAAAATGAAGCGAACTAGACATTTAGGTCCATATAAACTTTTTACGACTTTTACTTCCAGCAACATTTAGCTCTATTAAACTAAAAATATGCCCACTCCGTCAACCTAAAAGCTTCGAATGTCTCTCTAATGTCATAAAATATGTGTCGTGTGTAACTTGGACACATTCGGGTCACGAGGAGTGGCCTGTGTCCACAAACCATTATACTAGTGAGCAGTGGTGGCCCAAATGTTATTTCAGCCTGCCAAGGTATTTTCGTTCATAACCCTTTCTTTTGGCTTTGCCGTAGTAGGGTAAACACAACTTAAGTTCAAGAAGCATTAAACTTCTCCACAAGACCTGAAGTTCTGAGTTGAGCTCCACTATTTCTGACAAATCCTTGGACTGACTGCACAGGTCCACTCAAATCGTTGTGGTTCTTTCCTCAAAAGACCATTTCAGACGCTAATCTACATGGTCCTCATATGGCCTGACCAAGATTATGTCTGGACTTTAAAAAAGACTGCGACCTCTGAGCTTGTTTCGGCCTTTCTTCTCAGAGCAGTCAGATAGGAAACGCCGAAAATATTTTTTATTATGACGTGTAAAAGTGATTCCAATATCCTATTTACAGAATAAACAATTTCATTTCATTTCTCTGACATACAGCTCGGAATGCTGAATGCTGGGTACTAAGCAAAGAAACTTCGAACAGAAAGCGAAAAGCGCATATTCGGTGCAGTACTGGAAAGCGAACGTGTTACAACCATGAGCTCTACGAGATATACGTCGATCCTAATGTGATAATTATTAAAAAACATGAAATAGGTAGTCTTCGATGCGCAGGACATGTCACAAGAATGGACGAGACCAGAGGCCCTAGACAAAGTGACATTCTATCGTTCATTATATCGAATAGGCAAAAATGTATAGGACTGACATATGCTATCGAAAACCTTATGTCAATCCTGTTAAAAATCGTTGTAGAAGTACGAAACGCTTTGAAAGCGATTGTCACTTGTCTACGCCCTCAGAGCACCCAAATGTTTACTTGATAGTAAACCGGATGCCCGGGGAAGTCGGGACCGGCCCATGCTCAGATGGTTAGATGGCGTAGGTCTAATTTAAGAACTGTTTTAGTAAGAAACTGGTGAGATAAAATCGGAAGTAGGTCACGTCGGAGAAATATACTTGACCAGGCGGCGGTTTTACAGCCTTAGATGATCATGAGTGATCACCCAGTGGTCACCGCCCCGAGCCCCGACTCACAAGTTTTAGGTCGTGAGTTCTAAGCCAGACAGGCGCATTCCTTACTAAGTTCAGTTTATTTCATCACTACTGCTCTCCCAAACGGTGATGGAAGCTAGCCTTTTCTCGACTATGTTGGTGTAAGAACCAGTCTAACCGAATGCAGCTGAATACCAGTAGTTTACATGGAGCGACTTCCTATCTGCCCTCCACATCCTATTTACGGGGTTCCATCAAACCGCACTGGATCCACATGGAGGATTACAGGTTGCTTCTTCTCAGAGACAGGAGAACTGAGCCACAGGCATCCACTTCTCCGGCTCCTACTCTTATCAATCTCCCTAGGGTTGGCTTCCAGTCTAACCGGATACAGCAGAATACCAGTATTTCCCTACACATTCCCTACTTTTATATCCTTCCAAATTCATTGTATACTTCTAGTATTCGCTGTAAAGTAAAATAAACTAAGTGTCCTGTTAGACTGCTACATTTAGGTCATAGGCGCGGCCTAACGTCGGCACTTAGGCGTGTCAAACAAAGTATGTAATGGTACACCGAATGCATTAAAGTGAAAGAAAGTACCCTTTTATCGCTCGAAGAGTGGTTGGTACTTTAGCAAATTGATTGAAACAGTTGGCTCTTTTGTTGGTGCTAAACTGAAACGTAACATTACGCCAGTATATTCTCTGATGGGTTAGGCAGAGGTGTCATACACCCATATTTCGCCAGTTAAGTTATAACATATTTATCATCAGTCAGTCGTATCCGTCCACAGTAGGGCATAGGCCTCCCCCAACCGTCGCCACATCGACCGGTCCTCTCCTTCTCGCATCCAGCGGATTCCTTCGATCTTCGCTTGGTTATACACTTTGTGGGGGGATTCCCAGTCCCACACTGCACCTTTCTTTACACGGTTGTCACTATAGGAAGTAATCGGGCTATGAAGGTAAGGGAAGCGAGTGCACCCGTGTCTGCGCACATACTCAATCTCAAACTCAAAGCATTTATTTCAATTAAACCATTTACAGGCACTTTTGAATTGTCAAAGAGTCGGTCAGTTAGTCAAAAAGTTGAAGCTAGTTGTCTATTCCAAATCGTAGATCTCTATGGAGAAGAACGGGCAAGAAAATCCAAGGACACTCTTTTAAAAATGTATATAGATATAAAAAAAACCCGGGTACAGTATTCTCGGTGCTTCTATATGTGAAAACAATATCAAACGAAAACTAATCAAAAACAATTCAAAATATAAAATTAAAAATAAGCCATGGCAGATAAGAGATGACCAGTCTCAACTGATGGCGCCCGTTCACGAACATGACACGTGGACCAGCACCACCAAGCTCAACCATTTTGTAGGGATCCGAATACACGCGCCACCATCAGCGAGACATTTAAGTGAGTATGACATACTCATACCCTCACACTTTTGCACTTTAAATAAATCTCCTGAGTCGATTAGTAGGTCCCCGCGGAGATTACCCGCTATGGCCGAAATTCGGCCTGCAGGACGAGGGAGAGGGTTTTGGCGGACTGTCTTATGTAATTATGACAATTAAAAATACTTATTCTGAGCCTTATTTGAAAAATGATTTTATATTTAACTAGCTTCCGCCCGCGGCTTCGCCCGCGTGGTATGTCGATAAAAAGTAGCCTATGTCCTTTCTTAGGCTCTAGACTTTCTGTGTCCAAATTTCATTTAAATCGGTTCAGTAGTTTTGGCGTGAAAGCGCGACAGACAGACCGACAGACCGACAGAGTTACTTTCGGATTTATAATATTTAGTAAGGATTGGGAAGACGACAGTGACTTCAAATTAAATATTCGGCCGCTCCTTTTTGTCGCAAATCCAACCTTTTCGGAAATCGGTCAACGTGAAAAAGAGGTGCGTCAATTCGAAATTACACTACAGGCTGTAGCAAATTTTTCGTGTAACTCGTAAACTGTACACACCTTCCGCAAAGTAGGTTAATGCCACACAAACTGTATTCGCCCATTAGTTGGTAACGTTCTAATTAATTTAATTAAAACTGTCACCTTTTTGCTAACATGACATTTGTTGCGTGTGGTTGGCAAATAAATTCATAGGTTTTTTACGTAAATAATTGTTTTTACACATGATATAGAGAATTGGGTCGAAAAGCCGAAAAGTATCAAGCTGCCTGTTACATGTGGCCGTGTGCAATTTTCGGCGGAAACATTTCACACCTTTTCCATCTGGGGTAGGCAGAAACAACAGACCAATAAAATGGGACTGTCAAAATAGTACGACCGAAAATTACACCAAAATCATCATCATTTGCCTAGCCTTTTCCCAACTATTTTGGGGTCGGCTTCCAGTCTAACCGGATGAAGCTGAATACCAGTATTTTACATGGAGTGACTGCCTCGCAGTTACTGGGTAAAACGATCCCCTTGGTAAAACTGGTGGTGATTGATAATACAAAAAAAAAATATATATATATATAAAGGCTTACCAACATACACTTCATTAAAACCCACAATCCTTGTTATAATTATAGATCTTGCATGTTTCTAAATTATAGGAAAGCACGGCATTATTAATTAGCGTGTTTGTACATTACTAATGCAAAATAAAATAAATTTAATTTTAAAATGGCAACACCAACATTGACATGGATCACATAATTACCGCTCGCATTTCTGCCCACACTGCAGGGATTACCAGCGCAAAGATACAGAGTGAATCTGCCCATTATACCGCAAACATACACAACACATTAACACATACAAAATGTCAAGCAACAAGGAATCACAGCAGGATCATTTCACACAGGGTTGGAAGGCACATGAGGCATTCCAAGTTGGAAACGCGCTGTAGAAAAAATGTGTCTGTCAATAAGCTTCCATAGTGATCCATACAATACAACACTGACGACCATGCCTACACACGGCATATAAACCGCGCCGTAGAAAAAACGTGTCTGTCAACAAGCTTCCATAGTGATCCATACAACACTGGCGACCGTGCCTACACACGTCGTATAAACCGCGCCGTAGAAAAAACGTGTCTGTCAACAAGCTTCCATTGTGATCCATACAACACTGGCGACCGTGCCTACACACGTCGTATAAACCGCGCCGTAGAAAAAACGTGTCTGTCAACAAGCTTCCATAGTGATCCATACAACACTGGCGACCGTGCCTACACACGGCGTATAAACCGCGCCGTAGAAAAAACGTGTCTGTCAACAAGCTTCCATAGTGATCCATACAACACTGGCGACCGTGCCTACACACGGCGTATAAACCGCGCCGTAGAAAAAACGTGTCTGTCAACAAGCTTCCATAGTGATCCATACAACACTGGCGACCGTGCCTACACACGGCGTATAAACCGCGCCGTAGAAAAAACGTGTCTGTCAACAAGCTTCCATAGTGATCCATACAACACTGGCGACCGTGCCTACACACGGCGTATAAACCGCGCCGTAGAAAATAAAGTGTCTGTCAACAAGTTTCTATAGTGGTCCATACAACACTGACGACCGTGCCTACACACGGCGTATAAACCGCGCCGTAGAAAATAAAGTGTCTGTCAACAAGCTTCCATAGTGAACCATACAATACAACACTGACGACCGTGCCTACAAACGGCGTATAAACCGCGCCGTAGAAAAAAAAGTGTCTGTCAACCAGCTTCCATAATGATCCATACAAACTGACGACTGTGCCTACACACGGCGAATAAACCGTAGTTTTTCACGGCAAGAAAAACGTGTGTTTACAAACCTCAGGGCCAGACAGTGACACAGGCTTTTTATCCTGGAAAGAAGCTCACATCACGGGAACATTTGAATTGTCAAGGATTCGGTCAGTCAGAAAGATGAAACTAGTTAACCGCTCCAAAGCGTAGAGGTTCCTATGGAGAAGAACGAGCAAGAAACTCCATGGACATTCTTTTAAATTATATTGTTAAAAATGCTAGTATTGAATAAGGTAGACCTTCTGCCGTCTTCTCATCATTCAAATATGAGTCTGTGTGGATCTGTATGCCCGTTTCGCAGTGTCCACTAATTGGGTTCGTCGTAATACGTCTATTTTGCACTCGACCAGATTTGTGAAAGAGTAATTATTTCTGTTTTTGTCGGTACATGAGCTATTTTGTTTCATTCATTAATAATTGGTCCGGTTTGAAGAGTAGTGATGGGGTAACTTAGTAAGTACCCGGGAAACTGGCACATGTGGATGGGTATGAGAGTAGAGGAAGACCAAAGAAACGATGGATGGACTGTGTGAAAGATGGAATTAACTTTTTATGTATTTTACTTCGATGGTCCTTGTTTATCATTTATAACTTCCAGTTACAGCTATAAATAGTTATATGTAAGCGGGCACGCCCTTTGTGCCTGGAGGCTTTTTTTTAGTTAATTATGTTTACATTTCCTTTTTATTTCTGCTTGAGTACATATAGTTTTCGTTTTTTTTTTGGTTATTTTTTGGCGTGTGCTAGCTGACATATGGCTAATAATTAGATTTATGCTTTATGTTGCGTAATGTAAATGATTTTGCATGCTTTTGCATATAATCAATTTTTTCTAACTGAACATACAGCTGTGCTGCTGGGGAGTTAGTTGCGCCACTTCTTCCAGCTAAAGCACTAGGAAGTGGTGAAGGGTGGGCGTTTTGGCCGACTGTCTTATGTAATTTTGACGTTCGAAAAGTGCTGATTCTCAGCGTAGTTTAAATTGCGGGAAAGTCCGAAAGGGATACCAGGACCTTGGCAATAGGCAACTGAAGGAACACGGGTGGGTTTTAGTCAGTAAAAGTCTGACGCCCCCCGCTCCGCCCAGAGCGGGAGGAGTCATATGTAGATATAACACCGCAAAAAAAAAAAAAATGTCCGGACACACAGTAAAGATTGGAGCAACTAACGTAGCCTCAGTGCCTCGTTGATTTAGTAGTCACAAGCAGGATTGCTATGCGTAGGGTCCTGAGTGCGTTCCCAGGTCGAGCAGTGTTATTGTAATCCACTAGGAATTTCTCAATAGCAGCCCGGAGTCTAGATTTGAATTGTAAACATAACATCACGCCTGTAATTCCCTAAGGTTTTGGCAGAGATGTATTTATGTATACCCATATTCTGCCAGTTATGTTATTTGTGTTGTGTGCACAGTCCGTGGCTATGAGCTCTCGCCCCCGACAACATGGGACTCAAACATGACTTATGGGTTTACTTATCTCTCTGCCTAAACCTTTGGGACGTACAAGCGTTAAGGCTCTTACATACTGTCGCGATGCGACGCCGCCGATATTGTTCTGCCGTGAAGTTTCTCAGAAATTGTTTTGTTGTCGCGCGACAAGCCGCGCCTGTGTATAAGAGCCTCTATGTTATGAAATTAGAAGCTAAATAAATCAATCTCAGTACAATTTAACTACCAATAAACTTCACTGAAAGTAAATTAATACTCTTTCCCTATACTTTCTCTTTCTCTATAGGGGTTCCGAAGGCCCACAAAGGGGTGTTTTCAAGGCTCGGCCGGTCTGTCACACCTAAACTCGTAAATAGGCTTTTAATAAGCCAAGACACGCGAAGTATTTATTCGTAAAGTAGTTTTTGCCCGCAACTTTGTTCGCGTGGAAGCCGTAAGATACAGTCTACTAAAAAACCGGCCAAGTTCGAGTCGGAAGGGTTCTGCGCCTCGCGGTTTCACCCTCGTAAGTCTCGATCCCGTGGGAATATCGAGATAAAAAGTATCCTATGTCTTATTCCAGGTCATGATCTACCCCTGTGCCAAATTTCATCCAAATCCGTTCAGCCGTTTTAGCGTGAAAGCGTAACAAACAAACAAACTTACTTTCACTTATACTAGCTTCCGCCCGCGGCTTCGCCCGCGTGGTATGTCGATAAAAAGTATGTCCTTCCCCGGAATGCCATCTATTTACCTTGCCAAATTTTATTGAAACCCGTTGAGTGGTTTAGGCGTGAAAAGGTAACATACAGACAGACAGAATTTTCGAATTTATAATATTAGTATGGATTACTAGCCGATGCCCGCGACTTCGCCCGCGTGGATGTCGGTTATTATAAACTAAAACCTTTCTTGAGAACCACTCCATCCATTGGTGAAAACAGTATTAAAATCGGTGCGGGAGTTTTTGAGTTTATCGCGTACAGGACGACAGACAGACGCGGCGGAGGACTTCGTTTTATAATATGTAGTGATAGGATCATAAATGTTATATTTTACTAATAAATTATGTTCGCTATTTCATTTAGAAGTGCGTGTTTGGAGTTATTAGTTTAGAATGATTTAAATTAGATTAATATGCTGTTAAAATGGGTGGAGGAATTATTCCTTATTAATGACATACTGAGAATGTGAATGGTCTCTCTATTAATTTAAGTTTCAATGCCATGTCAGTTTTTAATATAAACCATTTTATTCGGTGGCAAACCTGATGGTCAGTTGTCACCACCGCCTATGGACATCTTCAATAACAAAGGCCTATCAGATGCGTTCCCATCCCAGAGACAAAGCTGTAATGTGTCATGTTCCTGGGACTACACCGGCACCCATACCCTTCAAACTGGAACACAGCAACGCTGCTTGGCGGCAGAAATATATATCGTTGGTCTAGATGAACAGGGTATTAACTCATAAAAGCCTATTTGTACTCAACTACGGCGAAAAAAGGAAGGTTATGATTTTGACCGGTATGTATGTATGTAAGTATGTTCATCTGTTCCCTCCTATCTTCTAAACTACTCATCACAATTTGACAAATAAGGTATCGTTGGAAGCGTCTTGATCGTCTGCTGGTTATAGGCTATGTGACTTCACATTAAATGGCGCCCTCTGGAGGAAATAAAGTCAGAAAAAAAAAACATACCATGTTGGGTATCAAACGAAAGGGCTTAATGAGCACATTTCAAAAATATATATACTATAACCCCAAAAAATGTAAAGTAATAAAAACTAAAACCCAACTACGACGAAAAAATCGGGAGTCACACGTAGTCTGTTCGATTTATGCCCTAACACGTGTGACTCCGAATTTTTAATTTGTCTGTCTGTGGTGTCTTGTTTATACCTTTTTAGTCGTAGTTGGGTTTCAGTTTTTTTTTTTTTTTTTTTCCATGCTTTATGCAAGTTTTCAATAATCAATATATTTCCATTTCTATAAATATCATCACCTATATATTTTTTAAACTTACTTCATTGGTAACGTTTTTGTTAATACCCTGTTCATCCAAACGAACGATATGGTGGTAGTCCTTCCCCGGACGAGCTCCTCCACCAAGATCTCTACTGCAACTTTTTTTTTTCTTTTTTTACTGTAAGATACCCACCCACGACAACTTGCCAAGACGAAAAATTGCCGAACGTAAGTGGCAGAGGGCAGGGCACATTGCTTGCAGAACAGATGGCTGATGGGGCCGAAAGGTTCCGAGGCCCGAGACAAAGCGACATTCTATTAACGATAACGATGATGGAGAAAGCAAAAATGTATAGCACTGACATAAGCTATCGAAAAGCTTATGTCAATCCTGTTGAAAGTCGTTGTAGAAATACAAAACGGTTTCGAAGCGATTGTCACTTGTCTAGGCCGTCTGGAGTGGTAACCGCGTACCGGAAGACGTAGCGTTGGATGATTATGAGCCACGGCCCATAAAGACTGGGACGTATCACCAACCAATTAAAAAAACCGGCCAAGTGCAAGACGGACTTGCCCACGGAGGGTTCCGTACCATTATCTATAAAACCGGCAAAAAATCACGTTTCGTTGTATTTGTATGGGAGCCCCCTTAAATATTTATTTTATTCTGTTTTTTTGTATTTGTCGTTATAGCGGCTACAGAAATATATCATCTGTGAAAATTTCAACTGTCTAACTATCACGGTTCATGAGATACAGCCTGGTGACAGACGGACGGACAGCGGAGTCTTAGTAATAGGGTCCCGTTTTACCCTTTGGGTACGGAACCCTAAAAATGGTCCTGTATGATGTGAAAAAAGAAAGCGGTCTCTCAATGTACTCCACTGCAATACATTCTAACATTTAATTCAACAGATGAAATTAAACTACACCTACATAGACCGATTACTCGTAATAAAACTTGTCGTTAACCTGTTACTGGACAGTTAACTTTTAACTGTTACTAATGATGGACATTTTTTACACCCCGGAGTTAATGTATTTCGTTTAAAAAAATAAATGTCTGGGGAAAGCGACGAATTAATGGCGTCAAGGGGGAGAGATGGTGTCTAATGATTTCGCTGGTTCGATTTCTTTGGAAAAATGTTATGCGTTTTTCTTCTAGAGACAAAGCTGAATTGTCGTGGAACACATCAACGCTGCTTGGCGCCAGAAATAGGAATGGTGGAAGTACTATCCCGGCAGAGTCTGATCACAATCTAGATATCCTATAGTGACATGATATCAGTGACTATGCTTCATGTTAGTGACCGACAGTACGACTATTAAAAGCCCCTTAAAAAAACCAGTAGCAAGGAATTTTTTTGCTTATAAGTAAGCACTATGTTTGCCAAACAAAAACGATCACTAAATGGGATGCCTCTACCCACATAACAAAAGTCGTTAACACGAAAATATCGTCTAATCTTGACATGTCAGGCCTCTCTCAATGAATCTAACCTAAATATTTCAAGTCTAGACAAAAGATTACTGAGATATACTCGGATGTACTCAAACTGCTCAAAATTTCGGTTGCGTGGACGCCATCTTGCGTGCTGCACGCGATATAAAATAATCATGTTGCTATGACTGCGGTCGTGAAATGGAACGAGTAACGGTGTCTATGGGCTGTTTGCAACATTAGAGTCCGTATAAAACTTTGTTGGTTTTAAAAAGTGTGCTTGTGTCGGCGAGAATACTCATTTTCGCTCGGTGTGTTGGTGGTTCTCAACTTTTATGAATCCTTTCAGTTTCTCGGGAAAATAAAACTTATCCGAGCACTGAAACAGACCCTTAGAATAAAATGTGGAGATGAAAATACGACAATAACTGAAAACACTGGCAATACTAATGCATATTGAAATACATTTTGAAACTATCAAATAAAACCTAACATCGAAATTGATAAAGTGACTTTTTCAGACAAACTAAATTGTAGTGATGGGCCGACTGGTGGGTTTTGACTAGATAAAGTGGCAAAAAAATTGGACATTTGAAAAAATAATAATAAGTAGACTGGGAACGTCATTAGATATAGAACGAAGTTAATAATTGTCGTACTAGCTGCGCCCCGCGGTTTCACCCGCATAAGTCGTGATTCCATAAGAATATTAGGATAAAAGTATCCTATGTCCTCAAACCCAGCATGCTCTACCCAGATGCCAAATTTCATCCAAATCCGTTCAGCCGTTTTAGCGTGTAAGCGGTACAAACCTATTCACTTTCGCATTTATTATATTACAGTTTTAAGATTCTCGTCTCAACCTTGTACACAGGCTGATGTTTTCCAAACCAATTTTTATTCTTACAATTTCTAACAATGACATTGCATACGCCAACCGACGTCCCATATTGACATAGACGTCGTCTCACAGCAAATTAACTAAAGTAATAGGAAGAAGCACGCAATGTTTGGTGCACGCGCACTTAAATACGTCAAGATATTGTGCGGGCTTGGAAGTTGGAACCAGGACCAAAAGTACTGGTTCTGTATCTGTACGGTGCGGTTTTTGCCATTTCGGTACCTGGGTTCCAATGGTTCCAGACGGGTACCGGTAGTCCACCTAACAAGTACCGGTACACAAATCTCATATTTGCACTAGGATTACTAAGAACCTCGTACGGTTAGCAACGTTGAAGTTATTTTTCTAATGCTTATTTATTTACTATCCTTGTTAGGGTTCCGTACCCAAAGGGTAAAACGGGACCCTATTACTAAGGCTCCGCTGTCTGTCTGTCTGTCTGTCACCAGGCTGTATCTCATGAACCGTGATAGTTACACAGTTAAAATTTTCACAGATGATGTATTTCTGTTGCCGCTATTACAACAAATACTAAAAAACAGAATAAAATAAATATTTAAATACAACAAACGTGATTTTTTGCTCGTTTTTGCTTTATATTGATAACGGCAACAGGTAGACGCTTCAAATATTCACAGAAAATTTAGTTATATATTTCACTTTAAAAATAAATATCTAATTTAAAATAAAACAAATATTTAAGGGGGTCCCATACAACAGACATGATATTTTTGCCGTTTTTATAGATAATGGTACGGAAACCTTCGTGCGCGAGTCCGACTCGCACTTAGCCGGTTTTTTTACTTACTATAACTGTTTTCTGACTCTGAAATACGGAAATATTTGTTTGGTACCAGTTTTGGTACCGGTACAATACCGGTTGTTAGAAATAAAGCCAGCCAATAGTACAGGTACTAAGTCTGGCACCGGTAACAATAGAACAGGTACTACTCTGGTACCCGAATCACACCAAGGCCCATGGTACCAGTACCAAAAAAAAACGGTTTTTAAAGCCCTGACCGTCACACAGGTATGAGAGAGACAGAGACAACACTCTACAAAACCAAACTTTTTCTTAAATTCCATGCGCCATATTGACGGCGGGTATTATACTTAGTATAGACACATTGCGTGCATAAACGTATCACTTGATTAGTGTATTGAGTACTCGTACGTTTGCGATCGTGAGAAGAGACCGCCCCGTGACCCAACTAGTGCGGGGACGTGGTGGTATCGAGTGTCGAAATATCGATAGTTATTTAATCATTATTGTCTTGCTCGTTGGTCTCGACAAGTGGTCGCAAGTAAGACTGATGGCGTCCTTGACCAGGCAAAGTGTTATTGGGTTATACCTTCAAGAAGTGTGTGTCGTCGGTGGTACTTGTGAACAGGCCTACACTGTCCTCCCATACCTATTGAATCCTTTTTTTAATTGAAACCGTGCACCTAGCTTCGTGTAAAGTCAGACCGCAGACGTTTCAAAAGTGTCCATGTAGGTTTATATGAAAAATATGCTGAGTTTGTTGTTTCGCAGTAAGCCCACCCCCTATAACATGGCACTTAAAACTCCTGGCGAAATGTGGAAGTACTGTATAAGTATACACCTCTGACTGCTCCATAAGGGAATACAGGCATGCCGTTATGTTATGATGTGTTTTAAGACGTTAACAAAAAGTGACTAACGCTAAATGTACTTATATATCGATAATAGCTAGTAGTCACATCACTAGTGACCGGTTTATGCCGGTAGGCACAGTTCACTGCTTTCACTACAAGTCTATAAATACTACAACACGATTACTTATACCCTTACTTTTGGAAAAGGATAAACAACAACAGCTGTGATGCCAAATGTATGGGATTGGCAGTAGTAAGCTCAGACCAACTAAAAAACCAAGACAAAGCGCTGCGAACAATACAGTGAAGCATGCCAAAACTACACCTCCGCTCTGTGCATACACGCTCACATACAATCAAACTACACCTCACAAAGTGCACACATGTTTACGAAACCGGCCTCACGTCACTGTTGACAGCGCTCTGTGATCTGAGGTAGTACGTACTAGACCTCTTAGTGAAGCAGCTCGTCCGGGAAATACTACCACCATACATATTTCTGCCGCCAAGCAGCGTTGCTGTGTCCCAGT
Organism: Lithophane leautieri; assembly: GCA_949152455.1. Taxonomy (NCBI): domain Eukaryota; kingdom Metazoa; phylum Arthropoda; class Insecta; order Lepidoptera; family Noctuidae; genus Lithophane; species Lithophane leautieri. The sequence goes on from OX424486.1 coordinate 2,250,665, forward strand.
TTGAAGGGTATGGGTGCCGGTTTAGTTACAGACACATGACATATTCAGCTAGGTATTGCAAATGTCCATAACCACTAACCATCAGGTGGGCTTAACATAATCAGCCTACAACGTTCCCACTGCTGGGACACAGGCCTCCTCTCAGTGAGAGTGAGATAGGGCCATAACCCACCACGCTAACCCAGTGCGGGTTGGCCTTCGACTTACATGCCGTCAATTTACAGGCATGAGAAAAACGGTAAAAATGGCGTCGCAGTGAATACAAACTTTCTACATGTTTTATAAATAGCTGTGTTTAGCATGATTGATAGTTTGACGTGAGTTCAAGTGAAAGGGATATAGCGGTATTATGTACACGGTGTAATTACTTCTTTTTTAATTTTTCGTAACGTTTTCAGGGTTCTGAGAGCCTAGACAAGTGACAATCGCTTCGAAAGCGTTTCGTATTTCTACAACGACTTTGATATTAGCTTTCCGATAGCTTATGTCAGACCTATACATTTTTGCCTTTTCCATCATCGTTAACGCTGATTGAATGTCACTTTGTCTGGGGTCTCTGAAAGCCTAGACAAGTGACAATCGCTTCGAAAGCGTTTCGTATTTCTACAACGACTTTGATATTAGCTTTCCGATAGCTTATGTCAGACCTATACATTTTTGCCTTTTCCATCATCGTTAACGCTGATTGAATGTCACTTTGTCTGGGGTCTCTGAAAGCCTAGACAAGTGACAATCGCTTCGAAAGCTTTTCGTATTTCTACAAAGACTTTCAACAGGATTGACATAAGCTTTTCGATAGCTTGTCAGTCCTATAAATTGCCTTTTACATAGAATGATCGTCACTTTGTCTAGGGCCTCATGTATTTATGTCAGTTTCTTTATTCTACCATAACTTTTAAATGCCTGAATAGATTTGGATGTTCGGGGTATTGTTAGAATCCTTACATTATCCCGAGTGGCACTGAAATTAAATTGTCATTGTAGTCGGGGGACTTCTTAGATTAGAAAGTATTCCACAGAACGGGTCTCCGACAGGAATGACAATTTTATTTATCTGTGTAGTCAGCGAGTAAATGAGTGACATTGCGCTTTATATATACAGAATAACTAATACAACGTGTTTTTTACTTTTTAGTCAGTTTTTTGGCATGACAGTCGTGTATTTTAATTCATTATTTTTGTATTCCTTCATTGAAGTGAGCTGGTGATGGAAGAATATCTTGCCGGTTTAGTGGTTGCCAGCGCGACCTCCTCTGGGCGCTTAAAACAGTCACTTTGGCCAGGGCCAGAATCATAATAGGAAAATATTATGAATCATCGTAAAATGTCACAAACTGACAATTCATAATATGATCTTCGTGCGATTCATATTACGAAATAATTCATCTGTTTGACAGTTTTCTATGGAGATTCGTATAATGGTCCACATACTATGAATTGCTTTTGTGTCAAATAAGAGGAATCGCTAATGACAGCTGGGATTTCAGGAAATAAAATGCTTTTACAGGAATAGCTAATGTGGCCGTTTTAGGCCCACAAAGCCGCCGACCTCGGGTCCACGCTTCGATTACCAGGTTTTCTTGGACAAACTCTTTCAAGCGTTTATTTCAGGCATTGAAAGTTGTAGAAAGTTGCAAATTGTTATGGGTTTTCACATAACAATTTGCAACTTTTTACTTTACTCAATTTGACGTCACATTAATATATTCTATGACATACACGTCTGCGCTATAAAGTTTCAGTATAAACAATGAAATCGTTCCCACAATTATTCCGAACATATTTGACAGGTGTGACCACCATAACGTACAGCCAAAATTAATTATTCCCGATAAAAATTCAGAACGCGCCCAATTCAAAAAATAATCCCCCATAAAAGTGAAATGACGCGACAAAACGCGGGAACCGTGACAGCTGTCAGCGGCGCAAGATGGCGGCCCGAGACTCATTAGCAGGGCAAAGGATTAAACCCATAATGCCTTTGGGACTGGCTTTGTGCAACCATAGAGCTCGGACATCGGGGAATTTCGTGTTAAAATCAACGATATTTCGTTTTAAAGCTTATTTTGCGTTATTCTGATAGCATTCCGCGGGGAGAATTCGTAATTACCAACTTTATTGAGCAAATTATTGGAGTACAAAAAAGTAATAAACCCTTTGGAAAGACTGTTGAAAGTGTTATAGGAAATCTGAGAAGTTTTCGGCTGATTTTGTGTTAATACTGCCCTAATATCTTGAGTTCAGGCAGTGTTTGCGTATTTTCATTAGGAATTTTTCGGCAACAGCCCGGTGTGAAGATGTCTACCCGCCACTTAAACATAACTGGCAAAATGTGGTTATACTATACAGTTCTACCTACCCCATCGTAAGTACTCAATTTTACCAACAAAGAGAGCATTCATTATGACATAAGGATATCTTCATAAAACACACTGATGTCATCTAAATCCGGAATTGGGTCATGTCATCATCTATTATTTATCTCTTCAAGCATGTACATAAATATACAATGTTGATGATACAAGACGCAATCAGATTCGTTAATGAACTTGCAAACATTCGTTACTTGGACAAATATGGCGTTATTGCCTAAATTGCTGACTGCTTGATCAGCTAGAGATATCAGTCAGGGGTTTACCATCAAGGCTCGGATACCGGCTAAATTTTCAAACCGGTATGAAGTTATTAACGCAAAAACTTTTACACTCGGTTTCGTTCGCATGTACCGGTTTTTTTAAACAGGTATTTGGAAGAGTATAAAATAAAGTTTTTTTCGGAGTTATCGGTTTAGAGCAATAATAAAAACTGGTTAATATTCCAGTTTTTATTCAGCGCGGCATCCTGACAAGTTAGTCACAAGTTGCAACGCTTTTACCGACATGCCGCTCGTCGAATAAACCGGTTAATTTAGGTTCAAATAAAGTTCTCTAAACGTTCGCGTTCTTTAGAAAAGTTCGGGGGAAAACCGACATAAACCGGTATTTGTTAAACCGGTTCCGAGGCTTGTCTGTCATTCCATGCACGCTTTTTCTTAGCGTGTCGATGGCAATCTAAATAGAGTCACCGCAGAACTCGGCACCTCCATACACCTCACACCTCGCTTACAGCAGCCGGTCCATTGTGGTGAACTTAGGTGCTGTCCCTCCACCTAATGGTAGGGATTGACAGCTCCCTTCAACTTCACCTCACCTAGGATTTCACGGTGAGATTTTTACAGAATAGATAGATAGATAAAACGTTTATTTGGTGCACACAAAAGACATAACACAACATACAAAAGCACGGTTAAATAATAACTTTATAATTATAATAATATAATTAATAATTAAATAATAGCCACAAGGCGCCAGCAAACAAAAAAAAAAACAATAAAATAAGATAACAAGACACTATGATGACACAATTGGCTAGGTCGATTGTCGTCCAATATTAGATGAAAAGTGAAGTGTCACACACGATGTTGTATCATGTGCGGTGCAACTGTCACCATGACCTGTCCTGCACACCGCATGCTAAAGGTTATGCTTCTGAGGTCTTAGGCTGCCATCAGACGGACTGCATCGCAGCAACCACCGCGCGCAGTCGATGAATACACACGCTGTCCATCGCTAACTGCATACAGCGATAGACAACGTGGGTCGACACTACACGACTGTAGCCGACCGCGTAAAGTTGAAGTCAGGACTGTATGCAGTTAATATTGACTTCACACGACTGCAGCCGACTGCGTGAAGCTGATATCATGACTGAACGAAGTCATGATATGACTTGATTTCCGTACGTCTTTTTCGGGTGACCACTGAAAATCAGCTCTGTGCTGTGGATCCCCCGTAGCACAGCATCATGCTGAGTGGAAGCCTTCTTGTCACAGTCATGACGTGCAGCAGCCAACTGTTTATTCAAAAGTAATCCTTTTTTGTTTTTTTTTGAGGTTGTGAATTCGTCAATTGACTTCTCCCGCTCTGGGCGGAGCGGGAGTGCATGTCAAACTTTTACTGGGTGAAACCCACCCGTGTTTCTTCAGTTGCCTGTTGCCAAGGGCCCCGGTATCCGTTTCGGACTTTCCTGCAGCCCTAGTAGGCATCGGTCCTAGCGGACCCCGTCAATTGTGCTGAGATATCTTTGAGGCGCGTGTGGAACACGGTTATAAGTACTCCTGGTCTTATATTTCTATGATTTATAATATGTACTGTTATCTTTTTGTATGCACGTGTTTCTGTGAAAAATAAACCTATTTTTCGTTCATTCAGTCGAGCTTGCGAGAACTGACCAACCAGGAAACATCTCACAAAACACATTGTTTTATATAGCTAAAAGACCCTATAGATCACATCTGCCATACCCCTCTTCCCCATAAGCGTGATGTTTCAGTCCCTTCCCACCGTTCAGTAGCCGAACCGTGTCGGCCGGAAGTACCGTCCGTTATAATCACTACGTATTTCCGGTTACAGCAGACGTGGTCACATAATGGTTTTATAATAACTACAGTTTTGTTTTTCAACTAATATAGAAATGCCTCGTGACTGTCTCGTTAGTCTAGTTGTCGCAAGTGCTGAGCATGAGGTTCGATTCCCAGGTCGGGCTATGTTATTGGGTTTTTTAAATCTGGAATTTTTCAGTAGCAGCCCGGAGTCTGGTTTTGCGCCCAGTTTAGGGAGCGAGCCTATTGCCAACAACGGGGCACAAATGCAGACTCCGGGCTAATACTGAGAAATTCCAGATAGAAAACCAAACCCAATAACACTGCTCGACCCGGGAATCGAACACAGGACCTCGTGCTCAGTAGTAGCGGTTGCGAACACCAAGCCAACGAGACATTCAAAATAATTTTCTGTACACAAATCTCAGACCAAATAAAAAAACTAAGACAGAGCGTTGTCAACAGTGACGTGAAGCCGGTTTCGTAAACATGTGTGCACTTAGTTTGGTGTAGTTTGATTGTAGTGTCATTGTAAATAGTTGTAAATGTGTGTATGTGAGCGTGTATGCATAGAGCGGTGGTGTACGAGTAATTTTAGGATGCTGCACTGTATTGTTCGCAGCGCTCCGTCTTGGTTTTAATATTTGGTCTGAGATTCAAATATAGATAAATTCATTTTAATCTTGAAGACTATGTAAAATAACAATTTCATCGAAACATTTTACTCAAAAAGCCCTTTGTTCCTGTAACTGCAACGTTGTTCGTTATTTCCACATTCCGCACATAAAACCTCGTTTCTTTTACACCCTCTCGACGAAATGTACCCAAATATACGAAGAAATAAAAAAAAGAACAAAAAAAAATAATTCTTCCAATAAAAAGAAGGGTCTTTCTGACCACCTGTCGCAGCATGTGGGTTAGAGGTTACCCTACAAAGGAAATATGACTTTATTTAATAGAAAGTTAGGATGGTTTTCGTGTGGAAGTCAATTTGAATTTTAATACCCTACCTGCCTAATCTTTTTGTGAAAAAACGAATTTTAATATTGCCCGGCTTCTTTGGGTTGACTTAGAATGTTCTTGGTTTTTGTATTGTGCAATATTGGTAGAAAAATGTTATGGGAGGCGAACGGGCTTAGTCAAATTGATTGGCATTTATTTTTAGCTTTTGGACGGTAAAATAATATTTTTAAATTGCTAGATGGATATTAGAAAAGTGGATCCTGAAAACACGCGCGATATTTAAAAAACCCGGCCAAGTGCGAGTCGGACTCGCGCACGAATGGTTCCGAACCATTATCTATAAAACAGCAAAAAATATCACGTTTGTTTCATGCGAGCCCCCTTCAATATTTATTTTATTCTTTGTTTTAGTATTTGTTGTTATAACGGCAACAGAAATACATCATCTGTGAAAATTTCAACTGTCTACCTATCACGGTTCATGAGATACAGCCTAGTGACAGACGGACGGACGGATGGACAGCGGAACCTTAGTAATAGGGTCCCGTTTAACCCTTTGGGTACGGAACCCTAAAAATGAAGGGATAAAATGCGTCTTTTTGGATTCTAGCATTTATTTACGATATTTGGCTTAAAAGTGGCTTTGGGCAAAGAATGTATCGGCGACCCATGTCATAAATAATGATCACGTGACTTTACGTAATATTTTAAGAACTTGAAATTAGTGTGATAATAAGTAATTTTTTTTTTTTAAGTTTTCAATATTCATTAAGTTCAGGGAACTAAAGATGCATTTGATGCATTCGAGCAATACGAAAGAATATTTTAGATACGGACTGAAAAAGTTTTGGAGATAGGTAACTAATAAGGATCTCAAAGCAGACGGCCACGAGCACGACCAGTGGTCGGAGCAACCAGGTAAACTATAGAAATAGAACCCTCCGTATCAAAACGTCCTAAAAGCAAATGGTCCTATAAGCAAAACGGCCCATAATCAAAACGACACTACGCAAAATGACCTATTCGCAAATCGTCTTATGAGCAGAACGTCCTACTTGTAAAGTACAGTAAAACTGAAAAAAAAAAAAAAACGGAAGAAAAATCACTATCGGTTTTCGGCAAATTCGCACACAATTCTCGGGATGTGTTACTTATAATGTTCAACTACTTTGCTTTGCGCCAAACAGCCTGTATAAACTCCGCGGGTTTTTTTGTCGGGTCGTTTTGCTAATAGGACCATTTGTTTTCCCTCCGTATCAAAACGTCCTAAAAGCAAAATGGTCACCAACACGAATCGCGCACTTGGTCGCAACGGCCAACAAGCCGCAGACCATACAGCACCACTAGACGGCCACGGCTCGCCGGAGTCGTGGCCATGTAGTGCTCACGATCCCTGAACAACTGGTGAAGAGGTCCTTTTAAAATAATAAAACTTAACACCCATAAAACATTTTATTAAATCTTCGCCATAGTTTCTGATTACATGCACAAAAACGACAAATTCATATAAATTTTTCCAACCCAAAAATCAAAATAAATTCGGTTACCCTTGTTACAAAGAGACAAACGGACAGACCTTTATTATTACCCAAAATTACCTGCAAAAAGGTACAAAAACGGTCAAGCGTGAGCTGGCACCGCCGAACCGTAAAACAGGGCGGGAAATGAGATGGACAGATAACAAACTTTTTTTACCGTAAAAAAGTAAAAACATTGGTCAACCCTAGAGTGGAGTCATTTGTTTTATTTTAGAGTAGGGTATGATTGTTCTCATTTATTATGACTTGTTATTTAGTGTGGGATACACAAGAACCCCGGAAATGAGTACTGATGATATGATTTATCATTACTTACAGTATTTTGTATGATTATTGAAACCCCGGTACCCCAAAGGCATGGACTTAATCGAACCTCATTTGGCTTTCCTAAAAATATTATTGAACAGTCTAATAAAATGATTGCGCTTTTATTTGAGAACCTCTAAGAATTTTGGGGTCTTAAAAATACTTAATAAACAAAATACGACTAACTTGGATGTAACAAGGTTGGTCACATAACCTAACCCATTTGGTTGGGATATTTGCGACCAACATTGAGAAAAAGCAAGAAAGTTAAAAAGAGGCTCAATTATTTAAAAAAGTGTGCATCATTAGAAGCGCAAAGAAATTTAGAGGATTATTAATTTAAATAAGTGTCCCTCATTAGAAATACCAACAAGTTTTTAGAAGATCAATTAAATATGTACTCTTCAGAACATCTCGCTTTTTTTATTTTTATTCTCGAAGGGATTGAACATTTCTCAGTAACTGCCTGACTTCTGGCCAACCTGGGCATTGTACCCAGGACTCCATGCCCAGCAGTCGCATCTCCACCAACAAGCCAGTCAGTGCAAATGAGCCCACCTGGTATAAAAAACTTTGTATAAGTAAAAACTGCTGACATCAATGTTGGGGACATATTACATAATAGATTCCCACATATTGTTGTATTGTCAGTTTGTTTCGTATGGCTATTTTGCAAAAAGGCAACTCAAATATCATACGGAATCATATTTGGTACAATCTGCCTAGTCTTCTTAACCGACTTCTTCAAAAAGGAGGAGGTTCTCAATTCGACTGTATGTTTTTTTTTGTATATATGTTACGCGATTACTCCGCCAATCATGAATCGATTTTGATGATTCTTTGTTTGGCAGGTCATGCTTCAGAGGTGGTCCCATATATTAACTTTGCTTGCGTAGTTTTTGAGTTAGCTTCAATCATTACGTATTTTTCTCACTTAGTCTATGTAGACGATATTTTATTTGTCTCCGTCACTGTTATTGGCATAGCAGGTAGTGGTACTCGAATTTGTGTAAGTACCACAACGAAAAACTGAAAAAAAACCAGTCTTCCAAAAAAAAACAAAAAAAGTGAAAAAATAACTTTAATTTCGGAAGTCGGTGGCAAAAAACGAAAATTGAAAAGCAAAGACACCGACTTCCGAAATTAAAGAAATTTTTCACATTTTTTGTGTTTTTTTTTGGAAGTCGTTTGTTTTTTTTTTTTGTAATCCCATATACGTATGTTGGGGTCGGCTCCCAGTCTGTCCGGATGCAGCTGAATACCAGTATATTACATGGAGCGACTGCCTATCTGTCCTCCATAACCCAGTGACTGGGTACACGATACTCGTTGGTAAGACTGGTGGCCAAACCTTCGGGCTGCTCTAACGCCCCGTAGCGACCAACTGTCAAAGATCTACGAATGACAACAGGATCCAACGGCTTAACTTGCATTTCGAGGCACAAATCTCAGTAAGTAATGGATGTTCACCCATCCGCGGACCGAAATCGGCAAGCGTTGCTTAACCTGGAGAATTGACCCATGGGCTGTAATAACTTAGCCACGAGCCCCCGCAGTAATAAATCCTTTACTACTGAGACTGGTTTAATGAAAAATATATGAAAATGGAGTAACTTGACTGAATCAACTTGACAGCTTAATTCTACTAGAATATTCATAGCAGCACCCGACTGGCACCCTGCTGTGCATAACTAGCTTAACTTTCAACTTAGGGGTTAAGTAGGCCACCAGGCGTCTAAGTTTACTAAGTTTATAGGATTTACTGTGAGAGCAAAAATATGTGCTGATTCTGCTGGTGGTTTTCCAACTAGATTTGATTTAGACTATTGCTGTCTTTTTCTCGCTCATAATGCTAGAAAGAGATACCTACAATAGAAAAAGTTAAACAAAAAATTTAAAAAGCCCCGCCCAACACATAGTGTCTAATAAACGTTTTTTGTTTATTATTATGAGTACTTGATCAAGTCACGTTTCAAACAAAACAAAAAAATCAAAATCGGTTCAGCTGTTTGGCAGCTACGATGGCGCAGACAGACATACAGATACACATGTTAAACTTATAACACCCCTCTTTTTCCGTCGGGGGTTAAAAATTGTCTTAATTGATCCGCCAAGGTAGCTGAAATTCAAAACTATTTACGGTATTTGCAAACCTTGCCTCTGTTGATCAAAATTCAATACGCAGCAATGACGATTTATTACTAAATTAAAATTTTGCTCTCGAAATTTTATTTGTTGCTAATAATAATATTTTCACGAAATAATTTTATTTGCTTCAAATATAAATTCCTGATGGAAATCTATAATTACACTATCCGGTCTAACTTGGGATTCGAACCGAAGACCCCACTATCAGCAGCCGCGCTTACGCTTATTAGACCACCGAGGCAGTCGGAGTTGATTTCAAAGTAATTTATAAAACAAGCTATTAATTATTTGAAGTATCCCGTTTGATGCAATCGGAAAGCCATCGCTAGACCCTGTTATGGATGTAAATTGTTATGACAAAAAATAACATAAAACCCTGGTAAAAAGCTGATAAAAATAACGACGAAAAATATTAGGTACTTATCTGGAAAAGCCTAAAATTAACACAGTTGCGTCCTGAATACCGCGCAGGTTACACGTCAGTGTAGCCAGCTTCATCATCATCATCTGCCTAGCCTTTTCCCAACCATGTTAGGGTCGGCTTCCAGTCCAACCGGATGCAGCTGAATACCAGTATTTTACATGGAGCGACTGCCTATCTGACCTCCACAACCCAATAACTGGGTAATACGATACCCCTTGGCAAGACTGGTTGTCAGACTTTCGGGCTTCTGACGACCCGTAACGACTGTCAAAGATCCACAAATGACAGCCTGGACCAACGCTTTAACGTGCTTTCCGAGGCACGGAGGAGTCTCGATATGTAAAGATGGTCACCCATCCACGGACCAACCCCGGCAAGCGTAGTTTAACCTGATGAATCGACCCATGCGGCTGTTATTACTTAGCCACGAGCTCCTCTTCATGATGAGCCAGCTTCATCATCACTAGCCTAAATAATGTTCCCACTGCTGGGACACAGGCCTCCTCCTGTGAGACGGAGTCGGCCGTAATCCACCGCGCGGACTCAGTGCGGGTTGGTAGATGACAGATATCGTTGATTTTTTGGTTCTAGGACATGCCGGTTTCCTCACGATGTTTTCCTTCACCGCTTTGAGAGCTAGCTTCATGTGTTACCAATATCTCAGTTTGCTTGTACATACCTGAAACAAAAAAAATATTTATTAATACATGTTCTAGGAAGGGGCCCGTGGCTAAGTAATAACAGCCGCATGGGTAGGTTGATCAGGTTAAGATACGCTTGCCGGGGTTGGTCCGTGGATGGGTGACCAACTTTGCCGAGACTCCTCCGTGCCTCGGAAAGCACGGGATCTTTGATGGTCGTTAAGGGTTGTCAGAGGCCCAAAAGTCTGACAACTAGTCTTACCAAGGGGTATAGGTACTAGATAGTTCTCTCCACGAAGACGGTAATCGCGTTTAGGAAGAAGACTGGGGTGCGTCTTCGTGGATGGCACTATCTATATCGTATTACCCAGTAACTGGGTTGTAGAGGTCAGACAAGCTTAAGCAGTCACTCCATGTAAAATACAGGTATTCAGCTCCATCCGCTTAGACTGAAAGCTCACCCCAAAATGGTTGGAAAAAGGCAGGCAGATTGATTGACATGTTCAAGGAAGACTAATTTTAATTTTAAAGTCACGTAGCCTAAAGTTACCATTTATTTAAATAAAATAACTTAAGGACCATTGACACTTGGATAAAAGTCCGTGCACACATTTGCGAAGCCAAGAGACATGAGATATGTACTTATAACAATGGTACACGTTTTTAGAAACGGCGTGCTATTCTTATGCAAAGCGGTGGTCAGTGTGGGGCTACGAAAACAGCGGGGGCAGAGGAGGAACGGGAAGCGCTTCTACCGACGAAGTGTTAAACAAAATTGTTCATATACCGGTAAAATGCTACAACATTGCCGTCAATTTACAACATTGCCTAAATTTAGTTGGTGAGTAATTATCTTTCATTTACTAGTGTCTTATGTTGTATAATAAAGAGAACATGGTGTTTTTTGTTTTTTAACTCGTTTTTCGGCTTTAAATCTTATTTTAAAGAGTCAAATTATGGAAGGCAAAGTTGGAGCAGGTACCTTAGGAGGCGACCCTACAGGCCTATTCACTGTTGTATGAGAGTTTTATAAAAACGTGTTCAACTTTGCCTACCCTCGTTAAAAAATATATAATATTGTTATTAAAGACTAGATAAAGTCTAACATAGAAAAGAAATTATAAGCAAAATAGGCGCCTAATCGTCCCCTTTGCACCCATAATAGTCAATGATATTTTTAGCTAGGCAATGTTGCAGTTTGCAACTTAACTTTGCCTACGTTTTTAATGTACTTTTTGGTGATCAATAAGAGTTTTTTTTACCTAATAAGAACTTTATCCCTATAGCTTAAAGTATAATGTTGAATTGTAATTGAAAACACATATGACTTTCTCTAAAATGAAGGATTTATTTAAAAAAAACGTCAAAATGTAGGCAATGTTGTAGCATTTTACGGTACTTAAATCCTTGAAAATATCGGAAATTAAGTCATTCATTGACCTATTTTTTAATTAATCATTCTTGTCATCTTGCGCTTTCTTGACATTGCAGAGAAAATCGTCGTTCATCTAATACACTCCCGGACTTTTAAATAGAGGCGCGGACTCATAGTCACATCAGATTGTCACACCAGTGTGACTAACAGGTTTTTTAATCCTGTTTGTCACACTGGTTGTTGTGACGACTTGTCATTATCAACCAGTGCGGTGAATTAACTTAATGTGGGATGAAGCGTTACTATCGCTTCGGAAATATGTGTAAAGTTATTTTTATTTTGTACACACGGCTACACATCAAGCTATACATTTCCAGTATAAGCTGACCTGGCATTGTACGAAAATCTATACAAATTGCGATCAGCATAAACTGGAAATGTATAGCTTGATGTGTAGCCGTGTGTACCTAAGAACCTCAGACCAAATAAAAAACCAAGACGGAGCGCTGCGAACAATACAGTGAAGCATACTAAAACTAAACCAAAGCTCTGTGCATACACGCTCACACACACACACATTTACAACTATTTACAATGACAATACAATCAAACTACACCAAACTAAGTGCACACGTGTTACCGAAACCGGCCTCACGTCACTGTTGACGGCGTTCTGTCTTGGTTTTTTATTTGGTCTGAGTTAAGAACATAATTATTAATGTTTTATAGCAAAAGTTAATTTGGAAAATCGGACCACGGGGAGGGTAAGTGAATTTTGACGTATACAATATATGCTTGTGATAATAGATGGTAGCCAGAAGTCTGTCATAATCGTGTGCGTATGGATTGCCAATATTTAGTAGAAAAATTAACTAATTAAGTATTATTTTGTAGAATATGCCTTTTAGTCTGTGTTCAATAAACTTATTTTCTATATAGTCACGCTTATTCTACAATAGGAAAAGCCAAATGAATAATTATAAAATACTATATATTAAAAATTAATTACAAAGAAATATGCCAATAATATGAAATATACAACGTGTAACAGAATAAGCGCAAGACCTGAAAGTAGTTTGCTCAGATTCGGCTTCTGAATCGATTTCCGTCATTATTTATATATGTTAATTTTTCATGAAAAAATCTTTTATTTAACTTAAATTAGAACCACTGCGTCATAACAAGGTAATAAGATATTTTATTTAAGGAAATTTAATCCTTATCTCAAAGGAATAAAGCCTATTTAAATGTATAACCAAATTTGTAATACGCTCATAGCTATCCTATGTGTAGTGCGCGTTAAATAAAATAGTTAATTTAAGGTGTGGTTTAATTAAATTAAATTACAGATAATATTTTAGTCTTATTATTTAATATTCTAATTGGGGTGTATGAGCTCTTGCGTTTATTCCGTTACACGTTGTATATAGGGGTATCGTATTACCCAGTTACTGGGTTGTGGAGGTCAGATAGGCAGTCGCCCCATGTAAAATACTGGTATTCAGCTGCATCCGGTTAAGACTGGAAGCCGAGCCCAACATAGTTGGGAAAAGGCTGGGCAGATGATGACAAAGAAATATGCCAAGGTGTCAGGCAACCGTATGCGCAAAGCTGTCACTGCCACCTATTATTAATTCGCTTATAATTAATATAATCTCTACTAATTAAAATTCTGCCAACGTCGCACAACTTTGACGTTTGTCACCGAGCTCACCGCAACGCATTGTTTTATATGTTGGGCCATGAGAAACGCGATTTTGATAACAAAAATAACATAACATCTCGCCTATTGTCTCCGAAGGGTTAAGCAGAGGTACCTATAGTACACCGACAATTTGTCAGTCATGTTTAAATGTAATAGAGCCATCAATCGGGCACAAATCCAGATACCGGGGTGCTACTGAGAGATTCCATATGAAAAACCCAATAAATATAAATTGATGTGTCGCCGTGTGTACTTGTTTCTATTGATATTAAAATGTTTTCTTTCTCTCTTCTTACCTTCAAATAAGGCTGAAAATCACCACTTTTAGAACGTCCAAAGTTACAAAAGGCAGCCCCCAAAACGCCCTTCACCACTTTACCTTACTACCACAAAACCGTGTTTATGGATGGAGTTTGACATAAGACTGGCATTAGACACACGTTGATCCATTGCTTCATACGTATGAACAATTCATCTGCTTGACAACGTAAAAAACGCAATGAATGTTGAATTGTCAAAATGAATTACATTGCCGTTGTGTGTTAAGCAATTGCCTACCTTACTTCATATTACACAGAACTGACAGTATAACTAACAAAATATCCACCTAGGTGCACCTCTGCTTACTCCTTCCGGTCACACAAGCGTGATGTTACATAAATAATAATACGATCATAGCCAAGAGTATCAGGCACCTGTTATTTTGTGGATAAAACTTATATCTGATACAGCGCCATGAAAAATGACATCAACAATATAAAAGCTATAAAATGTCGTTCTTCCATTACGATATTAACTTTGGATAGCCTGAAGCTCTTACTTTTATTTATTTTAAAGGCAAAATACGTTCCAAATTCATATTAAGGCAGGACGCTTGGCTAGACGTGGTGATGGCAGGTGGAGTGGAGCCCTAATGGAATGGTTGCTGAGAAACGGTACTATATTATATTTTCAAAAGTCATTTATTCAAACTAGGTTGACGCTTGAGAATCAGCACTTTTCGCACGTCAAAATTAATCAAATTAATTAAACAGTCCCCCAAAACGCCCACCCTTCACGACTTTCTAGTGGTTTAACAGGGAAGAAGAAGTGGCGCAACAAACTCCCCAGCAACACAGCTGTCTGGTCAGTTAGAAGAAAAAATGGTTCTATACAATAGTATACAAAATCATACACATTACGCAACACAAAACATAAATCAAATTATTAGCCATATATTAGCTAGCACACGCCAAAATACCAACCAGAACTATACTCAAGCAGAAGGTAAAAGTAGCATTGGCAGACCAATAGCCAGGTGGATGGAAGACCTTCAGAATATCGCAGGAAAGATCTGGATGAGACTCGGTCAGACCAGGGAAGCATGGCAAAAGAGGATCTCAGATCTCAGATCAGAGGACTCGGCAGGGAGTGGAACAAGACCGCCGACGATCGAGTCATTTATTCAAATTACGCTGAGAATCAGCATTCTTTGAACGTCAAAAATCTTAAAAAAAATGAAAAGCCACCGACTTCCAAAAAAAACACAAAAAAAGTGAAAAATTACTTTACTTTCGGAAGTCAGTGGCAAAAAACGAAAATTGAAAAGCAAAGACACCGACTTCCGAAGTTAAAGTTATTTTTCACTTTTTTGTGTTTTTTTTGGAAGTCTGTTGTTTTTTTTTGTAAAAAGTTTTTATTTTTCCCTTTTTAGTTGTAGTAACTACCCCACACAAATTCGAATACCACTACCTGTTATATAAATAACAGTGACTGAGTCAAATATAATGTCATCTACATAGACTAAGTGGGAAAAATACGTAATTATTGAAGCTAACTCTAAAACTACGCAAGCAAAGTTAATAAAAATATGGGACCACCTCGGGAGTATACTTTTTGGAACAAAAAAAGAAATTTGTAAATCGGTTCATAATTGGCGAAAATATCGAAGAACATAAACAAAAAAAAAAATACAAACAGACGAACATAGAACATCCTCCTTTTTGAAGAAGTCGGTTAAAAATTACATAAAACAGTCCCCTAAAACGCCCGCCCTTCACCATTTTCTAGTGAGTCTGCTTATCTGTCTATTCAGTATTGCCGTGAAGGTTATTTTAATGCGCTTCACACTCACAGGAACCTAGCAATTTCCTAACATAAAATCTGTACTAATATTATAACGCTGAAGAATTCGTTTTGTTAGGGCGATGCGATGCGTTGCAGTTTCGGGAGCCGAGGGAGTTTTATAAAAATTTGGCCAAGTGCGAGTCAGACTCGCGCACGAAGGGTTCCGTACCATTATCTATAAAAACGGCAAAAAAAATGACGTTTGTTGTATGGGGGCCCCCATAAATATTTATTTTATTCCATTTTTTTAGTATTTGTTGTTATAGCGGCAACAGAAATACATCATCTGTGAAAATTTCAACTGTCTAACTATCACGGTTCATGAGATACAGCCTGGTGACAGACGGACAGACTGACCGACAAACAGACGGACGGACAGCGGAGTCTTAGTAATAGGGTCCTGTTTTATTACCCTTTGGGTACGGAACGCTAAAAATGTGGCTTTTATTATTTAGTATATTGTGTATCTTACAACTTCCATGCAAACGAAGTCAGAGGCAGAAAGAAGCTAGTTTCTTTACATAAAATGGCCTCAATAGGTATAAAACCGATGAAATGACATCGTAAAAGCTATTAGTTTTATTTTAATAGGACAGCCATAATGGCTGGCCGTAACATTATAATGAACGATACACATTTAAACTTTAATAAGGTGATTCTGTTACGTATTCCTGAATTTTAAAATAATTGGAAATTTTAACGGCTACTGTTACTATTTTTAACGCCCGACGGAAAAAGAGGGATGTTATAAGTTTAACGTGTGTATCTGTGTGTCTGTCTGCGCCATCGTAGCTGCCAAACGGCTGAATCAATTTTGATATTTTTGGTTTTGTTTGAAAGGTGACATGATCGAGAGTGTTCCTAGCTATAAAAAAAAAAAGTTTATTAGATACTTTGTTGTTGTCGGGGGTTTTAATTTAATTTAACTTGTGTTACATAATAACGGAACATAACACCACGACTCTTATCCCCGAAGGGTTTAGCAGAGGTGCACCTATAGTACACCCACATTTCGCCAGCCATATTTAAGTACCATGTAATAGGGGACGAGCCTATTGACATTAACTGAGCATAAATTCAGACTTCGAGTTCCTACTGAAATTTTTTACTAGTTCATCAAACTCAAACTCAAAGCATTTATTTCAATTAAACCATTTACAGGCACTTTTGAATTGTCAAGGGGTCGGTCAGTCAGAGATATGAAGCTAGTTGCCCATTCCAAAGCGTAGTAAGTACCTATGGAGAAGTACGGGCAAGAAACTCCACGGACATCCATTTTTTAACCGACTTCTTCAAAAAGGAGGAAGTTCTCATTTCGTCTGTATGTTTCTTTTTTTTGTATGTTTGTTACGCGATTACTCCGCCAATTATGTATCAATTTTGATGATTCCATTTTTGTTTGGTAGGTCATCCTTCCGAGGTGGTCCCATAGAAATATTATTAACTATGCTCGCGTGGGTTTTGAGTTAGCTTCAATATTACGTATTTTTCCCACTTAATTTCACTCGACGAAATTTTAAGTGACTCCGTCACTGTTATTTACATAGCAGTGGTATTCGAATTTGTGTGGGGTAGGTTACACAACTAAAAACTTTTTACAAAAAAAAAAACCGGCTTCCAAAAAAAACACTTAGTGTTAAAAACAACTTTAATTTCAATTTAAAAGCCTTTTCATTCCTAGAAACACACCCGTCTTATTAAAACATTCCCACAAGTACATAGTACAATCAGAAAAGAAATAAATTCGCCTTCTGACATCATCGCAGTAACATCAACGACGGGCGACGCTAAAAGCACTCGTGCGTCACTCCACTCAATGACGTAGAAGCTTTCATCACTACTACCACCCGATGTGACAGTACAAGTAAAAAACGAGGATAAGTGTGAGTCTGTCTCACGCAGCAAATGTTCCGTATCATCAAAACTACAATCTGTCTGCCTTTTCCCAACTATGTTTGGTTCGGCTCCCAGTCTAACCGGATGCAGCTGAATACCAGTATTTTACATGGAGAGACTGCCTATCTGACCTCCACAACCCAGTTACTGGGTTACACGATTAACGATGCAGTTTAATAGTTTTATTTTAATGTTTTAGGGCTATCAGATATCGAGTCCAAACACGTCTGAGATGTTTAAACAAATTTTAAAAAGGCCCTATAAAACCCAGGTAAGACTGGTTATCAGACTTTCGGGCTTCGGACCCGTAACGACGTCGTTACCGATCAGAAGCGGCAGAAAGAGGTATGTTGGCAGTTCTCCTTCACAAAGAGCTTTCAATCAACTCCAGCCCGTCGCAGTCCACTGCTGGACATAGGCCTCTCCCAGACTACGCCACAACACCCTGTCCTCCGCATCCAGTCTGTCCCAGCCAACTTTTTAATGTCGTCGGTGTATATAGCTGGAGGGTGTCACACAATACGCTTGCAGATACACGGTCTCCACTCCAAGACTCGTCTGCTCCACCGGCCATCGGTCCTTCGACAAACATGGCCAGCCCACTGCCACTTCAGCTTGCTTACTCTGAAAGCTATGTCGGTAACTCCGGTTCTATTCCGAATAACTTCATTTCTGATTTTATCCTTCAAAGAAACACCGAGGATAACACAATGGGCTCTACAAAAAAGATTATTACTATCAATAAAGCACTGCCTACTCAGTTTTTTATCAGTGCAATACGTGATTATTTTGGATATTACAGCTGGCAGTGAGCCAGACAGCGTCAATGCTGCGTCGAGTCGGACGAGTATCATAACATATCGGAATTTTTAATTAAAACCTCTCATTGTGATGCTTCTGTTGCAGCTGGGTTTGCATCGAACCATGGCGCTTTTAAAAATATATTTTAAAGTTTAATTCAATGAGTGTGAGTCGCCTGTGGCTAAGTAATAACAGCCACACGGGTCGATGACAGCCGGGTCCAAAGGCTCAACGTGGTTACCGAGACCCGGAAAAAGGGGTCTCAGTATATAAAGATAGTCATCTATCTACGAAGCTACGCTTGCCGCGTTTGACAGTCATTACGGGTAGTCAGAAGCCAAAAGACTGACAAACAATCTTACCAAGGGGAATCGTGTTACCCAGTAACTGGGTTGTTTAGGTCAAATAGGCAGTCGCTCCATGTAAAATACTGGTATTCAACTGCATCCGGTTAGACTGGAAGCTAACTCCAACATAGGGTAAAAGCTAGGCAAATGATGAAGCGGTGCTGTGCTTCAGCTTTATGTTTAGTCTGTTATGGCAGATGTCCATAGACGGCAGTGATCTCTTACCATCACATGGGCCGACTCGGTTTGTTTTCCATTATACAGGGTTACTGGTAACTCGAAGTATTCCTTGCAGGACGTCATAGTAGGGCTAAAATGCAACAAATTAAGCCACCAAATGATCTACCGAAATTCAGTAGTTTTTGAATTAGTTAAGAGTTTTAGAGCTAAAAATTACAAAAAATTAAATGTTTTGTTAGTGATATTTGCCAAAGTTTTAGGCATTATTGAACTTTTAATTATTAACAAACGTCTGCTACGGCGTCAACTATGATAATAACTTAAATTTCAGTACAGTCGCGCCGTAAATCATTTTTAAATTGGTTTCAAATGGTTTAATCTGGGATTTTTCATTAAAAACTAAAACTCTTAACTAATTCAAAAACTACTGAATTTCGGTAGAACATTTGGTGGCTTAATTTGTTGCATTTTAACCCTACTATGACGTCCTGCAAGGAATACGTCGAGTTACCAGTAACCCTGTATAACATCTAAAATCCTGCGCTGATCTAGTTGCCGAGCACACTGCTCTATAAACATTATGAAGCAATGGATTACTGTCAAAATGATTTAGATTACGGAGTATTACGCAATGAGGGTACGGAAGTCAGGACCAATTGAATGTACTCTCCGGAAATCTCAGAGGCACGAAAGGTCATGGACAACAAAGGTTTCTTGTCCATAAACCCTCTTACTTTTATATCATAAATATGGAGACCAGGTGCCCTGTTTATCAAAACTTACAATCCTTGTATTACCAAGTGTCATTATACAGGGTTACTGGTAACTCGACGTATTCCTTGCAGGACGTCATAGTAGGGTTAAAATGCAACAAATTAAGCCACCAAATGTTCTACCGAAATTCAGTAGTTTTTGAATTAGTTTTTTATGAAAAATCCCAGATTAAATCATTTGAAACCAATTTAAAAATGATTTACGGCGCGACTGTACTGAAATTTAAGTTATTATCATAGTTGACGCCGTAGCAGACCTTTGTTAATAATTAAAAGTTCAATAATGCCTAAAACTTTGGCAAATATCACTAACCAAACATTTAATTTTTTGTAATTTTTGCTATTACTTCATAAAACTAAAACTCTTAACTAATTCAAAAACTACTGAATTTCGGTAGAACATTTGGTGGCTTAATTTGTTGCATTTTAACCCTACTATGACGTCCTGCAAGGAATACGTCGAGTTACCAGTAACCCTGTATAGTTCACAAGTATTTATATGTTTACACTTTTATTCGTGATTTTGTTTATCGAAAAATTCTTTGTAATTTACAACTTGTAGAAAATCATAGATAGCGAATCCTGGGAGTGTCCGGCGTCTCTCTATTCCGTCTTACAAGTTTACAAGTGCCGTGCTTAGTACCGCAATAAATGTTTAAATTAGATTTTCTTTTTAAAATGTGCTCAAAAGAGAGATGACCTGATGCCCGTGTCCCAGCAGTGGGAACAATTAGGCTGACTTATAACTGTTTATAAACAGGGCACTGGAGTTATTATAATAATATATAATCGGGTCAATATCAGACGTAAAGTGAAGTGTCCCACGAACGGTGTATCATGTGCGGTGTAACTGTTAACTGTCACCTTGACCTGCCCAGCACATCACCTGCCCAAATATGATTATGGTAGCCCCAACTTGGCAGAACCGTGTGTTAATGCCACAAATCAATCAGTAGCCACAAGCCATTTGCTCAAGAGCCCCTCAGAAGTATAAAATAAGTTCAAAATGCTCTTCATCTTTCAGTCAATGCAAATGCAAGCTTTTGGCAAGCTTCCAATATTGATTTAAACACTTGAAGTTAAGATTTAAATATAGAGGTTAATAAACAATGTGAAAATATCATAAATAAATTGGTATATTGGTTATAATTGGTATTGGTGCATGTGCATTAAAATGGACACCACGCGTGGCGTTAATTTAAATGTACATGGAGCGCTACTTGCTTAAATACATATATAATCAGCCTAAAATGTTCCCACTGCTGGGATACATGCCTCCTCTCGGTGAGAGGTAGTGGGCCGTATACCACCACGCGAGCACAGTGCAGGTAAGGTAGATGAGACACGAGTTCGAATTTCTGAAATCCTAGGATTCTAGGACATGCCGGTTTCGTCACGATGTTTTCGTTCACCGTTTTGAGAGCAGTGGTGATGAAATCCTTACTTCCTTACTAATATTATAAATGCGAAAGTAACTCTGTCTGTCTGTCCGTCTGTCGCGCTTTCACGCAAAAACTACTGAACTGATTTAAATGAAATTTGTTACACAGATAGTCTAGAGCCTGAGAAAGGACATAGGCTACTTTTTATCGACATACCACGCGGGCGAAGCCGCGTGCGGAAGCTAGTAATTTACGTAAAGTAAAGCGCCTGACTGGGAACCTACGACCTACAACTCGTAAAGCCAGGGATACCTACATTACTGTGTCGTGTTGTGTCGTGACGTGATACACCAATGTGTATCGCGTCATTTGAGTCAGTGTTTCAGTGAAAAATAAACCTGTTTTTACCTGACTACCCCAGGAGGACGGTGATACTTTTTGAGACTACGTATGTTTACCTTTTCTTTGCCACGCTCTGTACCCTAAACGGCTTGATGGATTTAAACATTATAAGGTGTGGTTAGATTCGTCTTAATTGTGGGACTCACATAGGCTATATAATATTTATATATTGCATCTGCAAATACATAAAAAGGAAAGGGCATGATTTTTTTTAAATAAATTACTTTCTACAATATTGTTCTTTCGTTAATTACTTTCTACTAAAAATCAGTGGTCGCCCAAAACATTTTTGGAGTTAAGGAAATATAAAACAAACTTCATACTTTCTGTTGATCTTCAGTTTTATAAATTCAGGTGCCCTCGGGGAAATTACGAAAGTAATCAATTTATGTTAGAAAAAGTTCAGAAAAGTATTCCGTTTTACGTAATTTTACTTATGATTACGACCCTACAGGTACGTGAATATTTCTGAGGCTATCAGGAGAATCTGTTTTTCTTTTCCCTGCCAATTATGACGATAGACAGAATGGAGTGTTATAAGCAGAGGTCGGAGTAGGTAGATTGATTTAAGGTCGTTGACGTCAAACGTAGAGGATAATATGGATATGCCTCCAAAATACCGGAACTTCATATTTAATGTGATATTTGTTCCGGAATTTTGAAATTAGCACGAATTTGTGTTTAAGGTGATAACTTATTTTAAATTTGCTCCATTGACGTCAACAGATGTTGAACGATCATTTTCCACATATAAATGGATATTAGACGTCAAAAGGAATACTTTAAAATTAGAAAATATTGAAAAAATTATGATTATTTATTTTAATTGTATTAACGTTGAAAGCCAAAATATGGAAATTGTATACGATGAGGATTAAAAATAATTTATTTATGTTTTTGTTTAATTAAAAATAATTGTTCATTGAATTCAATCAATCATTTATATAATAAACGATTTTGTTAGCCTATCTGTATGTTTTTTATTTTATTTTATTCCATAATTTCAATTCTGGAACTTTTTACGGTACTTCCCACACATTATGGATAAAATGGCATGTCCATATTATAATATCTTGACGCAAGTATATAAAATCAATCTACCTACTCCGACCTCTGGTTATAAGACAGTAGTTAAAGTCGTGGTTTACTTGAAGTAGGTTAGGCTTAAACAAAGTGACGTTCTATCAGCGATAACGATGATGGAAAAGGCAAAAATGTATAGAACTGACATAAGCTATCGAAAAGCTTATGTCAATCCTGTTGAAAGTCGTTGTAGAAATACGAAACGCTTTGGAAGCTATTGTCACTTGTCTAGGCCCTCTGGGCTATTAATTCAACTTTGTAGCAATAGTCTCAAACTCAAAGCATTTATTTCAATTAAACCATTTACAGGAGGCACTTTTGAATTGTCAAGGAGTTGGTCAGTCAGAAATATGAAGCTAGTTGCCCATTCCAAAGCGTAGTAGGTACCTATGGAGAAGAACGGGCAAAAAACTCCACGGACACTCTTTGTCTCTCTTGTTGTCAGTTTGTTTCAGCCACGCTTAATGGCTTATAATATTTTTTAAATATTTTGTATGTTTCCACTTCTCGTGGCTAAGTAATAACAGCCGCACGGTTCGATCCATCAGGTTAAGCTTCGCTTGCCAGGGTTAGTCGGTGGATGGGTGACCAATTTTACATACCTAGACTCTGCCTGTGGTCCCGGCTGTCATTCGTGGATCTTTGACAGTCGTTACAGGTTGTCTGAAGCCCGAAAGTCTGACAACTAGTCTTACCAAGGGGTATCGTATTACTCAATTACTGGGTAATGGATGTCAGATAAGCAGTCGCTCCATGTAAAATACCGGTATTCAACTGCATTCGGTTAGACTGGAAGCCGACCCCAACATAGTTGGGAAAAGGCTAGGCAGATTTGTATGTTTCGTCTTCAAGTGAATTTGCAATTCTTTTGATTAGCTTTTGAAATAAAATTACACCTTTTTTACCCGACGGCGTAAGTACCCAACCACATTTCTCAGTTAAGGCTCCCGCAGACAGGCGCGACGCAATTCTGGTAGAACAATTTCCATGAAGTATTGATAGAAATTGCTCTATATAGAGTCTCGTCGCGCTTGTTATGAGAGCCCTGCCAGAAATCCATACTCCGCTGCTCCTGATAAATTCTATGAGGTTGTACCAGACACATCTGTACATCCCTTCGAGAATAAAGGCATTATCTTAAGTAGGCATGAATATTTTTTAAGTATATAAGAATGATGTCCACAGACTTGGTCTTTCTTGGCCTTTGGTCTTGGTCTTGGTCTTGGTCTTTATCCAGCAGTCCAAACTCAAGGTCTGCCATCGAGCAATGGAGCGCAGTATACTAGGCGTTAAATTAACGTATCGTGTTCCTAACACAATACTTCGCTCCAAAACAAAGATAGCTGACGTGGCTC
The DNA here is from genome assembly GCA_949152455.1 of Lithophane leautieri. Taxonomy (NCBI): domain Eukaryota; kingdom Metazoa; phylum Arthropoda; class Insecta; order Lepidoptera; family Noctuidae; genus Lithophane; species Lithophane leautieri. The sequence continues at coordinate 2,274,510 of OX424486.1, forward strand.
AAAAGGCTGCCCAACTTAAATGGGACTGGGCAGGACACGTCTGCCGCATGCCGGACAAACTGTGGGCCCAAATAGCACAGAACTGATGCCCTGAGACAGTGAGACGGGGTCGCGGCAGACCACGTAGGAGATGGCGGGACGAGCTGGATAGGTTCCATCAAAACTGGAAAGAGGATGCGCGGGCTCGCGAAATATTGAAGGAGTGGAGGGAGGCCTTTGCCCAGGACTGGGACAGGGCTGCTGGGGAGTTTGTTGCACCACTTCTTCTTCCCAGCTAAAGCAATAGGAAATTGTAAAGGGTGGGCGTTTTGGGGGACTGTTTTATGTAATTTTGACGTTCGAAAAGTGCTGATTCTTAGCCTAGTTTGAATAAATGACTTTAGATTGATTTGATCGCAGGATAGGAAAATAAATTAAAATAAGAATGGTTAATCAAAAAGAACATTCGACCAATCTAACCACGACATTAGTTAAAAGAAACCTAACGATCTCAAAAGAAAGTGAAACCATTTACTTCAGAGTTCTTGTCTTTTATTGGATCTCCCAGACTGAGTATATACTGTATATATGAAGCGTAGTATATAATGCTAGTCTGCTACCCAAGGTGAACGTACTGTCAGTCATTGCACCCCGACTGAGGTTATACTAAACAATTGTAGAGAATATAAAAGATTCTGTTTCACTAATAAAAAGCTCGAATTCAGAATCAAAATCAAAATATTTTTCTTTAAACTACTTAGTAATGTTATCATTAATCACTACAAAACCGATCACAAGGGACGCATTTTTTGGTTAGAACCAAAACAGTGCAGAAATGTTATATGAAATCTCATTGTTGTACAGTTTTTCATTATTGCACTGTTTTTTTATTTTTTATTTAAATATAAATTTACCACAGAGGTTTAATGTCTAGTTTAATATAAAATGTAGGTATGCAGTAGATCAAAAGGATACTGGCTGAAAATAAAAAATCAAATTGGTGAAAAAAAAAATTTGCGCGCATTTTGTACCATTGTAAAACTTTGATACCTACTTCATATTTAGCAAAAAATGGTTTATTTACATTTTCTTTAACTTTTCTTGCTAAATATGAAGTATCAAAGTTTTCGATAGCGATAAGAATGCAACTCCAGAAACTATAAAAACAGCTGCAAATGAAATTGTTAATAACCTTTTGCCGCAAAAGTCGCGGGATAACTTTGTTTTCATTAACTTGAGTTTTTATTTTGAGTAGGTATATTTTATCACGGTAGGTAGATTGTTAGTTGAAAGAAAAGTAGATTACGCACCTTGCTAAAGTGAGTAATTAATGCCCTCGTGCATGCTCGATGCAACAATCTACTATTACTTCACGTAAACGTACATGACTTATGAAACGTCAGAAGCTAGATGCACGGTTCCAATTGGTCGTTTCCTATGGAGATGAGCCGGCAAGCAAATCCTCGGTTCCGCTTTTAAAAATAATTGCTAACGTGCTTTCCGAGGCACGGAATGATAAAGATGACGACAATGTAAGGATGGTCAGGTGAAAGGTGGGCGTTTTGGGGGACTGTCTTATGTAATTTTGACTTTCGAAAAGTGTTGATTCTCAGCCTAGTTTGAATAAATAACTATAGTTTTTGTTTTTTTTTTATCCACGAACCAACCCCGGCAAGCGTAGCTTTACCTGATGGATCGAAACGTGCGGCTTTTATTACTTAGCCACGAGTTCCTTTTCCACAAGTAACGATAACTAACTAACGCACAAACTAAGGCGATTTTAAAACGCGGCGATTTCTAAAGCGCACTGGAATATCAACACACTGCTTTATCGACTAGAGTTAAAAATCAAACAGTGTATTTTTTTGACGCGCTGGGATGCACTGTGTTCGATTGTCAATGTTCGGTGCAACACACAGAGTCGAAAATACAGTGCGCGATAAAAAACGTCGCGCTACAAAATCGCTCGTGCGTACGTGGGCTAAGTTATTCATAATATCATATCCCCCACTTAAGTAAAAGTATTTTGTATAGTCGACACAGGGGCGTGGGTTTGAATTCCCGGTGAGTCACCCTGTTGCCACAGACGGGGTAGGTATTTTTATTAAATACCTTCCATTTTGTTACGGAAGCCTTCTTGTCAATGTTCCATTTTCCCAACAAGGTTGTGGTCGGCTTCGAGACTAACTACAATCTAGTCACAATTTAGTCGCATCACTATTATCTAATTACTACAATCCGTCGGTCGAGGGAAAAGGCAAACGTATTTTGCGAATTTGATCCTTATTATCCTAATAACAGCCGCACGGGTCGATCCATCAGGTTAAGCTACGTTTACCGGGGTCGGTCCGTGGATGGGTGACCATCTTTACGTACCGAGACTCCTCCGTGCCTCGGAAAGCACGTTAAGCCGTTGGTCCCCGCTCTCATTTGTGGATCTTTGACAGTCGTTACGGGTCGTCAGAAAGTCTCGACAAACAGTATTGCCAAGGGGTATGGTTGCCAGTATTACCCAGTTACTGGGTTGTGGAGATCAGATAGGCAGTCGCTGCATGTAAAATACTGCTATCCAGCTGCATCTGGTTAGAGTAGGAGCCAACCCCAACATAGTTTTTTTGTGTATCTTATCGACTTCCACGCGAACAAAGTCGCAGACAGAATCTAAAAAACACTGAATTTTACATCACAAGTTGAAGATAAGCGAGTAAGCAAGTAAGTCACTCGTCTGAATGGTGCTAAATCTCTATAATACAGTACATAAGATGTTACGTCGTATATAAGGCAAATTACGTGTATGTAGATTACGAAACACATACTGTCATGCAGTTCGGTGAACGAATACTTGGTCGTCTTTTGTTTTCGAGTGAGGTTCGTATGAATAGCATTGCGAAAAAGGTTTGACAGTCAGCAATAGAGATGGGTAGCACACCTTTTTAAAATGAGGATCGTGCGAGGTACTCTTTTTATAAAGTGTGCTAGCACACTGTGCTACCACGAATGAGGCGAGGCTGCGGTGGCTTGTTAGCACGAACGTGCTGTGAGTGTGTCAGTGAGTCGCGTGCTCGGCACTCACCGAGTCGCCGCGCGAGTCGCGTGTGTGCTGTGTGGTGTATACTGAGTAGTGACGACAACGCGACACGACCTGGCACACTTACGCAGTTGAGTAGGCTAATGCGCGGTAAGTTCTGTGGTGTATGTTTGTGCTAGCAACAGTGAACGATCGACTGACTCATTTCGTTCAAAACTCACAAGTACAAAATGTTCTGTGTGCAGCTAATCTATGCCAGTGTGGTGTGTGCTAGCACATCAAAATAAAATGAGTGACTGAATCTTTTCATCCAAGTGAGTAGCTACAACTGTGCTAGCACGTGTGGTGAGTCACCCAACACTAGTCAGCTAGGTAGATAGCAGCATTGCTATTCTGTTACCATCTCACCGTGAAAACTTAGGTGAAGTGAGCGTGGAGTGAGCTGTCATTGTCATCGATACCTACTGATACTAAGGCAGTCACAGTTCACTCCAAGCTCACTTCGCCTTAGTTTTCACGGTGAGATTTTTACAGAATAGCACAACAGGACTGAGAGCTCGACTTATGCGAGCAAACTGTGGTCAGTCTTTTGCTTTGAAATTCTCATCCACCTTTTCTCTTTTGAAAATTGTCAATGACTTGTTTATACCTTTCTAGTTGACTTTTTTCGTAGTTAGGTTATAGTTTTCTTTTATAGATTAAAAGGCGGACATATTTTGAATTTCTATGCTTACACACAGTGGAAGGTTAAAGGAAAGTGTGTCGTTGGTCTAGTGCAGTGGTAGCAAGCGATACTGCTGAGCATGAGCAAAGCGTTATTGGATATTTCCATCTGGAAATTCTCAGTACCAGGCTGGAGTCTGGTTTTGGGGTTGATGGCAACAGGTGTTTTAGCCTGCCTGACCACTGGTGCGGAGAAGAGAGGAGAGGAGCGGAGATGTGCGAATATTAATCAATAGAATCTAAAGTTCCATTGGTTTAATATTGGCACAGCTCCGCTCCTCTTATCTCTTTTCCACTGTAGTGGACAGGCAGCCTTACATGGGAGTTAAACACTGGCGTAATGTGGGTGCAGTATAGGTACACCTCTGTCTAACCTTTCAGTGACGTATGTATCACATTCACTGCAACAGGTATTTATTTATTTATTAAAACTTTATGCACAAGTGAAAAAAAACTACTGTACAAAGGCGGACATAATGCATAAGGCCGAAAAAAAAAAAAACAAATGCACAATGTATTCTGTGAAAATATCAACTGGCTAGCTATTACGGTTAAATGACAGACAGATAGATGGACAGACACATAGGTACCATCGCGGTTACGCATATCTAACCGCTTTGTAAACAAAATCCCTTGCACATGAAGACTACATCTGTTTACTGCACCTTTTTTTGTAGGTGAGCGTTAGTATAGCGGCCGAGCGCTGCTAGCAGGAATAGTCCTTACGGTGTTCAGATATCCGTGTCCGCCATTCTACTTAGGTGTCTGACTAAGTAGGCTTAAACCCGTTTTCCATGTTTATTTACCACTAGTTGATGCCCGCGGCTTCACCCGCGTGGATGTCGGTTATTATATACTAAAACCTTACTCGAGAACCACTCTATCCATTGATGAAAACAGCATGAAAATCGATGCAATAGTTTTTGAGTTTATCGCGATCAGGACGACAGACAGACGCGGCGGTGGACTTTGTTTTATAATATGTAAGGATATTGCCCGTTCTGTTCAGCCGTGTGTAATGCGGTTACAAACGTAGTCACAAATGTAATCCCTCCGTAATGTTACCTCAGCGTTGTATTCTACGCTGAAGTGAGGGAGTGAGCAGAGTTATAGGTGTAAGCTGGTTAAATGACTTAGGAAATTTTGGTGGAAATGATCTTTGTAATGTACACTTTTTGCAGCGTAGGTAGGTTCCTCACAAAATGGATCGATGACTTGGTGAAGATCCCGAGGATCTGATGGAAGCATGAAGCACAGGACGGGTCGTTGTGGCGATGCTTGGGGGAGGTCCATGGCTAGCAATGGACGTCTTTCGGCAGTTTGATTATGATGATGTTGATGTAAGTAATTGTTCTCAGGATACCTTGTCCAAATTCTGTCAGGCAAGCATTCAGCTAGGAGCATTACTTTATCAGCAGCGTCCATGAGGTCCTTTAATTTTCTCAGTCAATCAATCTGCCTAGCCTTTTCTCAACTATGTTGGGGTCGGCTTCCAGTCTAACCGGATGCAGCTGAATACTAGAATTGTCAATTGAGCTACTGCCTATCTGACCTCCACAACAAAGTAACTGGGTAATACTATACCCTAAACTGGTTGTCAGACTGACGACCCGTAACGACTGTCAAAGATCCACGAATGACAGCCGGGGCTAACGGCTTAACGTGCTTTCCGAGGCACGGAGGAGTCTCGGTATGAAAATATGGTCACCTATCCACGGACTAACCGCGGTAAGCGTAGCTTAACCTGATGGATCAACCCGTGCGGCTGTTATTACCTCGAGCTCCTTAATTTTGTCAGTCGTTGAAGGAGATAATGCACCACATGTTTTTTTAACTTGCACTCCTTTTTATTCTTTGCCACGTCAAAATATCTCGTAATGCCCTATCATTACGAGATATTTTGTCCAGATGACATCGTAATTAGAGCAGAGAACGAACCCAGCCAGGCGCTTTACTTTGTGTAGATAATTTCACCACCACTGCTTTCAAAACGGGAAGAAAAACACCGTGACGAAACCGGCATGTCCTAGAACCAAAAATTCGGAAGCATGTGACGTCATCTACCAACCCATACTGGGCCCGCGTGGTAGATTACAGCTCACTCCTTCCCGAAGAGAGGAGGCCTGTGTCCCAGCAGTGGGAAAATTAAAGGCGGATTATGCATCGTAATTAGCTGTAACAAATTAGATGCAACTGTGAACCAGTAACTATAAGCTATTGTTTAGAGTTGAACCGGGAACAGAGCATGCATCTAATCGGTCAGCTATTGACGATTCGTAACAGTTTCAAACAATGATTAATTTCAATGTCAATGGAAAAGGATGTTATTTGGTAATTTTTGTGTTAGTTACAGAAAGAAGGTCGTGCGTTGACTTTTTTATAATAGAATGTACTGGCTGATGCCCGCGGCTTCGCCCGCTTGGATGTCGGTTATTATTTACTAGAACCTTCCTCGAGAACCAATCTATCCATTGGTGAAAACAGCATGAAAATCGGTGCAGTAGTTTTTGAGTTTATCGCGTAGGTAAAGGACGACAGACAGAAGGCGGCGGAGGACTTTGTTTTAAAATATGTAAGGATAAGTATTCTACTCAATCTTCTTCTTTATCTTCTTAAAATCATTAATTTAAAAACTCATCCCCTAAAGGAGTAAAATAAAATACATCCCCTAAAGGGGTGCAATAAAGCTCACCCCCTAAAGGGATAAAATAAAACTCACCCCCAAAAGGGGTTAAATAGGGGATACAATATCGTATGGAATTTCGTAATTTTTGGCGATGTAAAATCCCATTGCCAGCAAGGCTCGTAACAAGTATAATTTACTAAGACCACATGGGCCGTGTGTGACTCAAAACTTTTCGTCCAATGTAAATTCCATACCACTCAATACTACAAACTATTTACTTTACAATTCAGTTCGACTATGTAATTAAACTGTGATCGCATCGGTTCCTATATTTATACATTCTATACCAATACCTAACTCTATATGCATTTAGTATCAATTTCGAGTGCACTGAAAACATTTCTCTGGACGCTGGCCAAGCGCGTTTCCAACCCGTTATTGGAATACTTGTACAAGTGATATTATTTACCGATTATGGTAAAGTCGATTTAAGGAAATAGTACTTGGTATTTCTGTTTCAGTACAGATTTTTGTTTTTAAATGTACCCCCCGCTTGTTCCGTAAACTTTGGCACACGGTCTGCATGTCTTGATACATGAACGGCTCTTGCAAATGATGCAATCCTTATCCTTACATATTATAAAACAAAGTCCTCCGCCGCGTCTGTCTGTCGTCCTGTACGTGATAAACTCAAAAACTACAGAACTGATTTTCATGCTGTTTTCTCCAATGGATAGAGTGGTTCTCGAGTAAAGTTTTAGTATATATTAACCGAAATCCTCGCGGGCGAGGCCGCGGGCATCAGTTATTATATATATAATCTTAGCTAACGTAGTCCATAGTTATTGTATTTTTATCTCACGAAGCGACGCGCGCCTTACTTGTGGTAACAAGTGTACACGCTGTGAATGTGTGTGTAAGTGCCGGAGCTCTCGTAAGGGTTGGACAATGGCGAACTCGGAAGTGTATGTGAGGAAATGTGCGTGTGTGTGAAATGCTGACGCTACCCGTCTTCACGCACACATTCACAGCATGTTTTTACACTTTGTTACCACAAGTAAAGCGCGCGTCGCTTCGTGACTAAAAATATTGTAACTGCCTCTGAATCGTCTCTACGATGGCCTTGTGGATCAATCCCCAGGTTGGGCAACACATTATTGGGTTTTTCCAAGAGGAATTGTCAGTAACAGGGATTCCGAATTAGTGCCCAGTCGATGGCAATAGACTTCCCCCTTTTAAATAGGACTAATTAGACCCATCCAACCCCCAGTGTGTGCAAGTGCGGTGTTTCTGATCAGACCATATCCCACTTGCTGGAATGTCCTAAGTGCCCGTTCACTGGCAAGAATACCACTACTGATGCGGCTAATCACCTCAAACAATATAAAAGCAAAGTACCAATCAATCTACCTAGCCTTTTCGTCTTCTAGTCGAGCGACTGCCTATCTGACCTCCACAATCCAGTTACTGAGTAAAACGATACCCCTCGGTAAGACTGGTGTCAGGCTTTTATTGGGGCTTCTCTCTACCCATAAGTCAAATCAATTTGCCTAGCGTTTTCCCAACTATGTTAAGGTCGGCTTCCAGTCTAGCCGGATGCAGCTGAATACCAGTATTTTACATGGAGCAACTGCCTATCTGACTTACATAACCCACCAACTGGGTAATACGATACCCCTTGGTAAGACTGGTTGTCAGACTTTCGGGCTTCTGACGACCCGTAACGACTGGCAAATATCTATGAAAGACAGCTAGGACCAACGACTTCACGTGCTTTCCGAGGCACGGAGGAGTCTCGGTATGTGAAGATGGTCACCTATCCACGTACCAACCCCGGCAAGCGTAGCTTAACCTGATGGATCGACCCTTACGGCTGTTATTAATTAACCACGAGCTCCATCCATAAGTACATCATAAGTACATCTCTCTACCCATAAGTGCCAACACGGAAAGAAGAAGCCCATAACTAGTGAAATATAGGTGACTTTAGGTGACAATATTCCTCTGCCTTCCCCCTTTTAGATATAAAGGCGTGATACTGCGATTTTCAGATACATATTACTGGCTTCCAAGTTGCAATTGTAATCGTACTGTCACCACCACCTCTGCCAGTCCTTTATTAAGCCAGCGACATGATACGTGAAGTTCCTTTCATGTACTCAGTGAATCGGTTTACGTCATGTCAGGGCTACCGCAAGTAAAGTATGATTTATACTAAACCGAGTCCGAGCCGTGCCGCGTGAGTGAGACGGGACTCGGATTTAAAACAGTTGGACTGTTTTATATGTATGAAGAACTTCATCAGGCCTTTCAGTACATTTTGATATAGAGATGTTTTAGTTGCAGTACACGTACAAAGTAAAAGGTGCAGATCTACGGGTCAAGATTCAAAAGAAAAAACCGGGTGACCAGAGGCCTAGACAAGTGACATTCGCTTCGAAAGCGTTTCGTATTTTTACAACGACTTTCAACAGGATTGACATTAGCTTTTAGATAGCTTATGTCAGTCCTATACATTTTTGCTTTTTCCATCATCGTTATCGCTGATAGAATGTCACTTTGTCTAGGGCCTCTGCCCCCTAATTGCGCAATACACAATCAATCAAAATTGGAATCTGTTTGAAACAAATTACTAATCCATTGCACAATAAGTTCGAAAAAAAAATCTGCTCATCAACGTAGATAACGCAATGAATGTTGTTGAACTGTCAAAATGAAACAGATTAGTCTTAATCAGTTACGAAAATAAGTTACGCAATTAGATAGCTAACCACTAACCATCAAATCGGCCATTCGTTTTTTTCATTATCGTCATCCTCTGCCTAGACCCCTCGTAACTATGTAAGTTGGATTCGACTTCCAGTCTTACCAGATGCAGCTAAATATTAGTATTTTACACAGACCGCGACTGCATATCTGACCTTCACAACCCAGTTACACCATACTTGGTAAGGCTGGTTGTCAGACTTCGGGCTTCTGACTACCCGAAACGACTATCAAAGATCTATGAATGACAGTTCCAACGGCTAAACCCCATCCAAAGTCAGATCTCCAAGTGTAGGTCTACTTTTGATCGACCCGTGCGGCTGTTATTACTTTGCAATCCAATCCTTACTAATATTATAAATGCGAAAGTAACTCTATCTGTCTGTCTGTAGCGCTTTCACGCCAAAATTACTGAACCGATTTAAATGAAATTTGGTACACAGATAGTCTAGAGCCTAAGAAAGGATATAGGCTACTTTTTATCGACATACCACGCGGAAGCTAGTATTACATATTATGAAAAAGTCTAGCTTGCCAGCCCTACACATCTGTCTGCGGCATGTCGTCACGCTCCAGATATCAGCTACCAACAACGAACCGTCACGCGTACCCGGTACCGCCGAATTTATTCTTCATAACATACTGAGTACTGGAGGAAATGGAATGTCTAGTATCTGCCATGCTTGTGTTTGAGCATACGTGATTTTGGCGACGGATAACATTTTCGGAAAAGATTTTTGCTGTTTTGTGAGGGATTTTTAACCGACTTCCAAAGAGGAGGAGGTTCTATGTTCGTCTGTATGTATTTTTGTTTATGTTCATCGATATTTTTGCCAATTGTGAACCGATTTAAAAAAAAAAACTTTTTTAGTTCGAAAGGGTATACTCCCGAGGTGGTCCCATAGAAATTTTATTAACTTTGCTTGCGTAGTTTTAGATTTAGCTTCAATATTACGTATTTTGTCCCACTTAGTATATCTGGACGATATTCTATGTTTGAAACAAATGTCTAATCCATTGCCTCATAAGTTCGAAAAAAAAATCTGCTCAACAACGTAACTTATGAAGCAATGGATTAGATATTTGTTTCAAACCGATTCCAAATCTGATGGATCGCTGTTTTAAACGTGTAGGTAACCCCCCTGAACAGTAAATTCACGCCAAAACAATAAACCTCTGCTGGTCCCCCAAACCAGCAGCGTGACGTATTTTCATGGTGAGTTGACCACCACGTGCAGTCGCAACGGTGGCAAATGGTCGTCGACATCACTCAACAAGCCCACTGACTGTGAAACTACCTACAATTGAAAGTATTATAGTCTCACTTAGGTTTTTGATGGCAGACAAGCAGAAGGCCGATCTAATGGTTAGTGTTCACCGCCGCCTACAGACATCTGCAACACTAGAGGCATCGCAGACGCGTTCCCATCCCATAGACAAATCTGTAATGTGTCATGAGCCTGTAACTACACCAGCACCCATACCCTTCAAACTAAAGTATTGTATATGTAAAGTAAAGTAAAGTATTGTATTATTTTAATTATTGTAAATGTGAGGACTATGTGGATGTTTATTTTTGTTTTGATTAAATTTTGTCTGTCAATTTGAGTATTTTATGCGACCTACCCAAATGTCTTTTCTTTGATATTTTTCGTCGAGTCGTTGAGCTCCTTCAGTTCTGAGTTGAGCTCCACTATTACTGACAAATGCTTGCACTTACTGGATAGGTCCACTCAAATCGTTGTTGTCCTTTCCTCAAAAGACCATTTCAGACGCTAATCTACATGATCCTCATATGGCCTGACCAAGATTATGTCTGGACTTTAAAAGAAACTGCGACCTCTGAGTTTATTTCGGCCTTTCTTCTTAGAGTAGTCAGATAGAAAAGGCCAACCTCATCTAGCTTATTTTTAATATTTTTTAATATGACGTGTAAAAGTGATTCCAATATCCTATTTACAGAATAAACAATTTCATTTCAATGGAACACAGCAACGCTGCTTGGCGGCGGAAATACGGATGGTGGTAGTAATTCCCGGGCGAGCTGCTTCACTAAGACCTAACTGGTCATCACCATCATCTCCTTGCCCCTGTCCCATGTCACTTGTGGTCGGCGCAACACGTTTTCTTCTTCCACTCTCCCCTGTCCACCGTCACGCTATCATTCACTCCATCTTTCATAACATTCCTCACACAATCCATCTATCTTTTCGGCCTATTAACAACGAATATTTGGAAAGAAAAAATGGCCCACATAATAGTCTCTAATAAAAACTTCTGCATTTATCTTTTCGCCACTTGTTGCAGCTCTGGACCTCTGCCAAGCCCCCAACGATGAACAGAATGTAATAATACAAAACAGTGTAAAACTTCCAGCTCACTTAATACAGCGTTATATTATTAATTATAGAACTTACTGGGAAAGTATGAACTTGTAGTTGGAGAGTTAGGAATTGTGGGAATCAAGTTAGCGTTGTGCGCGGAATGTTTTAGGGTCGGGAAGAGCCGATGTAGTTGAAAATTATCGATATTTTTTGGGATTATCATGTCGATGTTCATGACCATATCTCTTTATCTGGCAGACATGCCATCACAGCATGATTTCATACAAAGGTAAGTGTGTAATGGACATTAATCACCAACACACTGAGCAAACGTGATATTAACTACACATTACATTCTGTATGTGAAGACGCTGAGACTATTACTTGAATTTTTTTTTAACAAAGTTACTTATTCCTTAGGTCTGATTTTCGTTCTCCAAATAACATAACATCACGCCTGTATTTCCCGAACGGTTAAGCAGAGGTGTACATAAAGCACACTCACATTTCGCCAGTTATGTTTAAGTCCATATAATAGTGGACGAGCCTATTGCCTTCAACCGGGCACAAATCCAGACTCCGGGCTGCTACTGAGAAATTCTAGATGGAAAAACCCAATAGCACTTTGCCCGACCCGGGAATCGAACCCAGAACCTCATGAAGCGCTTGCGTCCACTAGACTAACGAGGCAGTATGTCGTTCTCAAAATATTAAAACTAAAATAAACAACAAATCTTATAAATTTTTTCACCCTAAGGTCGACTGATAGAAAATGCCTCAGGCATTAAGTCCGCCTTTGTACAGCAGTTTTTTTACTTGTGCATAAAGTTTTAATAAATAAATAAATAAATCATCTTCTGCGTTTTAAATAACATTCTTAGTGGGACTTGAAATCGATTCTTCTCGTCTCACAATAGTGGCAAAGACTTTCGCATAATTAGAATAATTCGTTAATTCACTGTGACGATGGCGGCTACAACGATGTTATTGACGAGTGCTCTTGAGGTTTAGGAAAATAACTGGTGTTTTTAATGAATTCTTACTCCTTACTAATATTATAAATGCGAAAGTAACTCTGTCTGTCTGTCTGTCGCGCTTTCACGCCAAAACTACAATGACCGAATACAAAAACCGATTTAAATGAAATTTGGTACGAAGATAGTCTAGAGCATGAGAAAGGAGATAGGCTACTTTTTATCGATATACCACGCGGGCGAAGCCGCGGGCGGAAGCTAGTACTTTATAAAACAACTAGTGCAAGGGTGACGTTATGTCTCACTTAAAGAACTGAATTGCGGTAGGTTGTCAGATTCAGATTCAGATTTATTTAATTGCAAACAGCTTCATCATCACCATATGCAAAAAGCAGTGATATCCTAGTGGTGTGACCGAACTGCCAAGTCTTGCAAGGTCTTGAGTTCGAACTCAAGCCATGCATCTCTGACTTTTCGAATTTTTGTGCGTATTTTATAATTATCCTTTGCTTTAAAAACGGTGAAGGAAAACATCGTGAGGAAACCGGCATGCCAGAGAGATGACATTTCTCGACGGCATGTGAAGCCAAACCAGAGGGCCTTGGGCGGCTTTAAAACTCTTGACATCAGGTCAGTCCCTAACCACACGAAGACTTCTCTATTAGTCGTCATCTCAGTAGCCACATTATCTTTCACAGAGTCCATCCATCGTTTCTTTGGTCTTCCCCTACTCTTAAAGCCATCCACATTCATACTCAAAACTTTCCTCATGAAACGTTTGTCAAACAGCGTAGGTACGTTATTCTTTTTGTATCGATGATACATTTATGTTACTGTACTTTGTACCCAGTAGGTGGCCACATTTACTGCGGCGACGGAGGCGTTGTTCAGCATACGGCATGAAAGAGCTTATCAATTAGGGCACCTAATAAAAACTATCGATATAAAATCACATCACTACCGCGCAACAATGGCGCTGATGAAAATTCTACTAGCAAGGTTTATCGCTACCACAAATTGTGCCAATTTACCCATTTGTCACGCTCGAGTCGAACGATAAGAACTGCTACAATTGAACTGGTGGCTGATTTTATATACTGCTAACTGGATGCAACTGTGTGCTGGACAGTTTGCTGCGCCACTTCTTCCCAGCGGAAGCACTAGGAAGTGGTGAAGAACAAGCGTTCCGGGAAACTGTCTATGTAATTTGGACGTTTAAAAGGGCTGATTCCCTGCCTTATTTAAATTCTGCCAGGGTTGCGGGACAGTCCGAAAGGGATACCAGGACCCTTGGCAACAGGCAACTGAAGGAACACGGGTGGGTTTTAGTCAGTAAAAGTCTGACACGCCCTCTCGCTCCGCCCAGAGCGGGAGAAGTCATTTGAGGAATTGCAAACCTCAAAAAAAAAGCCTTATTAGCCTTATGGCACAGCGATTTTTAGAAACAGATCGGCTTTTTATAGCTTCATCTCTGTTCCATACCAGTGTGACGTCTTTTTCCAAATGTTGTGATTTCTGAAGTGAGGAGTTTCGCAGGAGAATCATAGCCTGAAGAATTGTCTGATTTGAGTTGCAGTGGACGAGACTATATCGTGTCCTGCGCATCGTGTTGTCTGCACGTTGCTGATGGCTCGTGGCTAACTAATAACAGCCGAACGGGTCGATCTATCAGGTTAAGCTACGCTTGCCGGCGTTGGTCTGTGGATGGGTGACCATCTTTACATACCGACACTCCTCCGTGCCTCTGAAAGCACGTTAAGCCGGTGGTCCCGGCTGTCATTCGTGGATCTCTGACAGTCGTTACGAGTCAAAAGCCCGAAAGTCTGACAACCAGTCTTACTAAGGGGTATCGTATTGCCCAGTTACTGGAATGCGGAGGTCAGATAGGCAGTCGCTCCATGTAAAATACTCGTATTTAGTTGAAGCCGAGCCGAACAAGGCTAGGCAGATTTTTATTGATGGCACCAAACTCGTACCCAAACTCTGGGCCGACTCCATTAAGATTGCCATTGACAAAGCTAAGAAGGAGTGGACACTTCGGCTGAATAATGATGATGAGACGTAACCGCAATATTACTGGCTAATTGTCTAATCCCCCACAACACTATTATTTAGTGTGCTAACAATTGTATTATGACATGCGTTGACTGTGTTGTGATTGTCACTATAACAAATTGACTTTCCCATCTATGATTACATTAGGTGTATTTTATACATTGTACAAGTATGGGCAGAAGGTTCTCCACGATCACGATATAACTACACATTTTAGTAGCAGTGGAGTTCTTTCATAAGGAGCTCGTCCAGCACGCGTAGCATGACCACCGTAGAAATGGGTGTTGTCGACGGAAGAGTAGACAAAATGACAGATAAACAATCGCAATCTGTCAGTTTGTCTATTCTTCCGTCGACAACACCCGTTTCTACGGTGTAGAAACGGTGTAAAAATAGCGCCCTATAGAGGACATAAAGGAAGGAACTAAAAAAAATTGTTTGATCGTACCATGTTGGGTATCAAATGAAAGGGCTTAATGAGCTCATTTAAAAAATATATATATTATAACATAAAAAGAATTAAAAAAAAAAATAGTAATAAAAACTAAAATCCAACTACAACTAAAAAGGTATAAACAAGACACCACAAACAGACAAATTAAAAATCCGGAGTCACACGTAATCTGTTCGATTTATACAACACGTGTGAATCCGGATTTTTTATTTGTCTGTTTGTGGTGTCTTGTTACGCAGAGAGTAAAAACACATGCACCATGGTTATCATACTTTTGGGCTTCTGAACTATGCACGTGAGTTCCGCGTGTCATATGGAGTGGTTATTCTGTCTCACCTTCGACCTGATAAAGTCCAATTTACATAGTTAAACGGTCCAATATGTCCTCATAACTTTGGCCAGGCATTCAGTCGTGTTGACTAACATACACTCGCCCGGAAATAAGATTAGATCCTTTGAGGAACACGTACCATCGAAGAAGTTCATATCTATGCACCGTAAGGACTATTTCTGCTTGCAGCGCTCGGCCGTTATAGAACCGGGGCGGTAACAGATGTGGTCATCGTGTTCACGGGATTTTGTTTTGAAACTGCTAAAATATGAAGTTTTTCGATAGTAATTGTAATCAAGAATGGAGATTGTTGGATGGCATGCCTATGTCCAGCAGTGGACTGCGATAGGCGACATAACATCATAGAATAGAATACTCATTATTATGTATAATGTATGATATATAATCCTACCATCCTACTAATATTATAAATGTGAAAGTGTGTGTGTTTGGATGTTTGTTACTCAATCACGCAAAAACGGCTGAATGGATTTGGCAAACAGATAGTTTATAACCTGGATTAACACATAGGATACTTTTTATCCCGATATTCCCACGGGATCGAGACTTACGCGGGTGAAACCGCGGGGCGCAGCTAGTGATAGATAATTTACAATGGGCGGTCTTTATCGCTAAAACGGAACTTTTAAAGACAACCTTTGGATGGATCATGATCATGAAAGCCCATCTCAGACGCTAATCTGCACGAATAAATAGATATATAGAATACTCTTTATTATGTACTTACACCATAAAAACTTATTACAAAAAAAAAAACAACCGACTTCCAAAAAAAACACAAAAAAAATGAAAAACTTTACATTTCGGAAGTCGGTGTCATTGCTTTTAAATTTTCATTTTCACTTCCGAAATGTAAAGTTATTTTTCACTTTTTTTTTTTGAAAAAGTTTTTATTTTTCACTTTTTAGTTGTGGTACCCCCCCTACCTACCCGACACAAATTCGAATACCACTACCTGCTATGTAAATAACAGTGACGGAGTCAAATATAATGTCGTCTACATAGACTAAGTGGGAAAATTACGTAATTATTGAAGCTAACTCAAAAACTACTCAAGCAAAGTTAATAAAATTTATATGGGACCATCTTGGAATATACCCTTTCTAACATTTGTAAATCGGTTCACAATCGGCGAAAATATGGATGAACAATAAACAAAAACATACAGACGAACTTAGAACCTCCTCCTTTTTGAAGAAGTCGCTTAAAAATTACACACTTGGTCCTCACATTTTTATTTATTTATGATGACCAAGACAATATCTGGACTTTAATTCTTCAAGGACTTTCTAATTAACTACAATAGTTTTTGGTCCGCGCGCGGCCCGTCCGCGGTCATACAGGTAAGAGACTGTGACCGACCGTCTGACCTCTCACTCTCTGTGACTGACCTCTCACTCTCTGTGACTGACCTCTCAATTTGTTTCAGTGTTTCTAGTCAGAGTAGCCAGGCTACCTCATACACTTACTTAAAAAAATATGACGTCTTAGATTGTACCAACATATTTACTGAAATAAATATCACAATCATTTCAGCCGAAACACATTAATTGCGAAAGGTTCTGGAGTGGCGACCGCGTACCGGAAGACGTAGCGTCGGAAGGCCCCACAAGGTGGACTGACAACCTGGGGGCCAAGTCTACTAATTTTCAAACATGTCAATGGTCTCACAATGATGAGTTTTTTACAGATTTGCCATACAAAATCTGTCAAAAACTCATCATTGCGAGACCATTGACACGTTTGTAAATTAGTAGACACGTGTTAGGGCATAAATCGAACAGATTACGTGTGACTCCGGATTTTTTATTTGTCTGTCTGTGGTGTCTTGTTTACCTTTTTAGTCGTAGTTGGGTTATAGTTTTTATTACTTAATTTTTTTTAGCCTCATTTAGTCAAAAATTCTTCCATCTATTAGTTTTAACTCCCGTTTTATTTAGTGGACTGTGCATGAACAAGTGGCGCCCTCCGTAATGATGGCGAGACTGCACGTAGTGTGCCGGCGCCATTGTTGATACGGTACGAGATTTTTTTGACGTATGTATAAATTTAAGGCTGTGAGACAGAAATGAGGGGGAAACAGGGGTCACATTTTAAAATACTAATTATTAAGAGCCTATATTAACTCAGCTCAAATTCACTTTTTATCTCGCTCGCACCATATTACTCGTAGACTAACTGAGAGCGAGACGGAGTGGAGTGCTGGCAACTCCAAGGCTCAAATAGTGTAGGTAAATTACTTTTTACGGTGAAAATAATGGTAACAAAAAATATAAAAAACATAAGACATGCTTTGAAAAGCTAAGCTAAATTTAAGCTCAGTTATTATGCAAAGTTTCATGATCTAATTTGAAGTATTTTTTGAATAACAGCGGTTTATAGTTTAGTTTAGAGGTAACTTTGGTTTTTTTTTCTATAGAGAAAATGTTATGTAAGTAATCTTGTTTTCTTCAAACTAGCTTCAATCCTCAACTTTAATATATATATTTATTTCAAATTTAATGCTGCAGTATTTCGACATAACGGAGGATCATGCTAAGCAATTTGAGGTTGTATAGAATTTCTGTCACACTCAATATATGCTTAAACTATTGTGTCTCGAAAGTCTGATCTTGATTGATTCATATGAAAAAAAAAGGCGAAATTAAAAGTAGATCACATATATTATTATGATTATTCTTAAACGAGTGACTACGTCAGCAAAAACAGCTTAACCCTCTTCTCTACTCTCTTTTTGTTATGAATTAAAAGGGTGTGAATGATAACGAGAACTGGTTAGTAAAAATGGAAGTTGAAACCATTTTTCGCCGACCCCAGTGACATCGGATAAGGGCAGGCAAGACAATGGAAACAAACGCGAATACATTAAAGTTTCCAGAAAATGTAGCCTCTCTGCCTTTCACAGGCAATAAGTCTACAATTTCCATTTGTTTCGCTTTTAAAAAACTTCTCGAAGCTTCCACGCTAATTTTGGGATAAAAAAAAAACAAAAATGGGTACTTGTTTTCAGTCGCCTTGCCTTACTGGGCAAGAAACTTGATCTCGCTGAGAGAATACATAATGTGTTTGGGTCAGTCGGTTTTCCTCTGGTTCGGACAGTTTTTTTTAAAATATAGTTACATAAAGTCAGAGAAGACTAAATAAACCTCCTTATTTTTTTTTTTGAGGGTGGGAAATCATCCAATGACTTCTCCCGCTCTGGGCGGAGCGGAAGGGCGTGTAAGACTTTTACTGACTAAAACCCACCCGTGTTCCTTCATTTGCCTGTTGCCAAGGTCCCGGTATCCCTTTCGGACTTTCCCGCAACCCTGGCAGGCATCGGTCCTATTGGACCCCGTCAATTTTGCTGACATCTCTTTGAGGCGCGCGTGGAACACGACGCGCCATCGACCCGGGCCTGGTCCTTATCGGACGGCGAGCTGCCCGTTGCTCGCCGTCCGCAGGCCCGCGCCTATGGTGGCCGGAAATCCGCCTGGGATTCCCGACGCCCAGGGCGTCTCCAACGGCGGCGGTTAGGGGCGTGAGGGCGCAAACTTTGCCTTTCCCTCACGCGTTCCGCCTCCTCCTTCGCGAGCATTACTGCTTCGCAGAAGGAGGTGACGGCTTCCCATGCCCTCTCGCTCCGTACCATGGCCTGAACCAGGGCCGGACGCGAGAGGTCACCGCCGCCAATCGCCTCCGCGAGGACACGGCGGTGCTCCGCCCAAGCAGGGCACACCTCAACCGTATGCTCCACCGTGTCCTCCGGGCGATCCACACAGTGGTGACACCCGGGCGTTTCCTCCCGCCTAATCCTACACAGGTACCTCCCGAAGCTGCCATGTCCGGTGAGGACCTGTGTCAGGCGGAAGGTGAGGACGCCGTGGCGCCTCTCTATCCACTCCTCAAAGAGGGGACTTATCGCCGCTATTGTGGCGTGCCCATAAATAAACCTCCTGTGTCCAAATAAACGTTTTTCTTTCTTTTCAGTATTTTTTTTAGAAGATAAGTGTTAAGGCGAAGGCGCCAGCAGGCGTAGCATGGCGCTTTCTATTTATACGAAGAATAGACGTAGCTTTTTCTATACAAAGTGTCATTTCGTTTCTTCATTTTTGACATCGTACCGTAGAAATCCTTCTACAATCTGTCATTTTGTCTTTCATTTATATCGATCTTTGTCTAGGTCTTTTAATATGTAGACTATTTCTGAAGAAAGTTTTCTATCCTTACTGTCAAAATCACACTGACAACTGAAATTTATTTAAGGAAGTGAATACAATTTGAAAGAAAACAAAGAATTCTGAGTCGACTTATGTAAAAGAGTGAATTTCGTTAAAAATGCAGTTGATTCTTTTTACTTAGCTGCCGTCGTACTGTCTACACGGAACGTCATTTTTGTCTACTCTTCCGTCGACAAAACGGTGCTGATGCTACGCCTGAGGATAGCCCATTTTCTTACGTTTTTTGCAATTTGCAAACAAGTCAGTATCAGCGGGCTCATTACGTAACGCACTAAGGACCAATGGCTTTCATTTTGACAGTTCAATAACATTCATTGCGTTATTTAAGTTGTTGAGCAGACAATTTTTTTTAATTATGAAGCCATGGATTAGCAATATCCTTTAAAACGTATCGTATCGATAATCCGAACTAGACAAACCGATTTAAAAAAAAACCACGGCAAGTGCATATGCGTTAGCAAGTATTTGTAGTTTTAATCAATGCTCTTACAACCGAATTACATTACTAGAGACGATCGAAATTGCAAGTAGCAGGCGCCTGAGCCGCTCCTGAAATTGATTTCAAAAACGGATTTTGAAAAAGATTTCAAAATCGGATATTTAACCGTTTGCGTAACGCCCATGTTTGCTACTGAGACATCACGGCTGTACAATTTCAAAACCTAGCAACTGACATTTCTCAATCTCAATCAATCTCTCTCTGATAGTTATCTATCAAGTCAAAATCTGCAAAAATGCCGTTTTTTTTGAGAAATGTCAGTTGCTAGGTTTTGAAATTCGCCAGCCAAACAGTCATTATTCACTCGCTTTATTTCCACATACGCCTTTAGTTTCCTTAATATCACGTAATTGTTTTCATTTAATTATGCCTTTGTGTCGCGCTATTTCTTTTGAAATAAATGTTTTATTTATACATCTATCTGTCTTAGGATGGAAGAACCCACTAAAACACTGCCCGATCTGGGAATCAAACCTAAGACCTCGCTTTATTTCTTAAGTAGACCTTGTGTTTTCTTAAGGGCACACCCTACCTCAAATTGCTTAGCATATATAAACATTTTATATGTTAAAGTTGAGGAATTATGCTAGGTCCTATGTTTGGCGAAAACAGGATTACATAAAAATTTCTCGATGGAAAAAAAACCAAAGCTAACCTCTAAAAAGAACTATAAACCGCTGGTACTAAAAAATACTTCAAATTAGATCATGAAACTTTGCATAATAACTGAACTATCTATAAAGCAGGTCCTATGATTTTTTTTATTTTTTAAATTACCATTATTTTCACCGTAAAAAGCAATTACTTACACTTTTCGAGGCTTGAGACCCGCTAGCGCCCCACTCCGTCTCGCTCTCACTCTGGTCGCGAGTAGTATGGTGCGAGCGAGATAAAATCTGAGATAGGGTACAGCCTTAATATCAAGTAGTTGTTTTCATTTAATTGTGCCTTTGTGTCGCGCTATTTCTTTTGAAATATATGTTTTATTTATACATCTATTTGTCTAAGGATGGAAAAACCCACTAAAACTTTGCCCGACCTGGCAATCAAACCTAAGACCCCATTCTCAACAGTCATGCTATCGAGCAGTAGACCATAAAGGCAAGCAGATCGTAAAGTCTCGGCTACACGCTCAATCTTACGTGCACAAATTCCAATTTGCACAAGCAAACTTGTAACGTTCTGAACGTAAGTTCAAGAGAGGAGTTCTGCGCCGCACAAAGCACATTACAGTCAAGTATTAAAATTACGTTCGTCAGTTTTCAAATACTTTCCTTTATCAAGTCAGGATACATACTCAGGAAGTTATGAGGGGCGGGCGTTATGGGGAACTAATTTTTTTGACGTTCAAAAAGTGTTTATTCTGAGAGCCTAGTTTGAATAAATGACTTTTGATTTTGATTTTTTGCGCCAAGTTTTGCACAAGCTGTTGTTTGCACATGCAAGTTGCTGTTTAGCCGGGCCTTCACCCAAAAAAACATAAAATTTATATCAAATCAATAAATTACCTTGACACATTTACGCGCTAACCCAAAAACCGTAAGGTGCAACCAAGAGTAATAAATAATATCTCCAATACTTCTCCCTCAATATTTTTTATGTTTTCAGAACGTATCACGTTCATACGTCACATCCGTCGCAGATGGGAAATGACGTCGCTTATTCGAGATCGTATAAAAGGCGATGATGTATGGCAGGATATTGTTTGGAATTCAAGAATTTCAGGCCCTTTTTCGGGAGTTCCTATGTTTTATAGGAAAGAGAAGATTATTAGAGAAGAGAAGGGTATTTTTATAAATGCGAAATGGCTGTCGGTTTCAGCAAGCCTGAAATCATTGTTATAGAAATATCAAAAGAGTAACAATAAATCTAGGCTTGGGTACATTAAAAAGGCTCTCCGAGTGGTGATACTGAAATGTATGTCTATGTCTAGCTAGCGCACTCAGCGAGGTAATTGCGTAAATGATAAATGATTTTTATTTCTGTAAGTAGGTTTGTACAAACACTTTTACACGTCAATCACATTTTTAAAACTAGATGAGGTCGGCGTTTCCTATCTGACTACTCTGAGAAGAAAGGCCGAAACAAACTCAGAGGTCACAGAAGTCCAGACATAATCTTGGTCAGATCATGTGAAGACCATGTAGATTGGTATCTGAAATGGACTTTTGAGGAAAGAACCACACAGATTGAGTGGACCTGTCCAGTCAGTGCAAGCATTTGTCAATAATCGTGCAGCTCAACTCCAATTTTAAGGAGCTCAACGATTTGACGAACAGTACCAAAGAAAGGACATTTGGTTAGGCGTAAGACAGTAACAGTAGCGATGGCTTTAATTTTGACAGTTCAGCAATATTCATTGCGTTTTTACACAATTAAAAATACTGTCACGGGCCAACACTTGGCTTTGGCCCGTGTTACCCTAAAAAACCGGCAGATCAGTGCCCAGATATAAACATTTATACCTACCAACAAATAAATGTTAATAATATTATTTATTTATGTTTCAGACAAGCTCGAGCTAAGCTCGAGGAGGAGCTCGTGGCTATGTAATAACAACCGCACCATCCATCCAATTAATCCATCAGATTAAGCTACGCTTGCCGGGGTTGGTCCGTGGATGGGTGACCATCTTTACATACGTGCCTCGTAAAGCCGTTGGTTCCGGCTGTCATTTGTGGATCTTTGACAGTCGTTACTGGTCGTCAGAATCCCGAAAGTCTGACAAACAGTCTTACCAAGGGGTATCGTATTACCCAGTTACTGGGTTGTGGCGATCAGATAGATAGTCGCTCCATGTAAAATACTGATATTAAGCTGCATCCCGTAAGACTGGAAGCCGACTCCAATATAGTTGGGAAAAGGCTAGGCAGATGATGATTTATAGTTCAGATAACAAGATCCATTTTGTTAGTAAAAACAAGATAAAACATAAGATTTAAGTGTAAAAAGAGTTTGTACAAACCTACTTACAGAAATGAAATCATTTATCATTTACCATTTTCCAAGACAAACTTTATTCGTAGTGGTGCAAACTATTGACTAACTAACTACTAACTATTTATTTGTTAAACAATTGTTTTGTTACCTACATTCTTTGCAAATAAATGATTTCTGAGTCTGATTCTGATTCTATTTTTTCGATCCGTGTCGTAATGAAACTGCAACCTAACTACCTAATGTCGACGTCGAGACCACGTAATTGTCCGAAGTGAGTCAATTCCGTGACTCGATGCCATTGCCACAGTCTGCAGCGCTGACTCATCCAATTGCATCTTTGTGTCGATAGGGGGCTTGATGCAGTCAAACTGGATTTGAAAATGCAAGAAAACAATTTATTTTTTAATGTCTGTTTGATTGGTTAGTTTTTTTTGGTGAAAACGTGTTTTAGATTTCGGTGTACACACGGCTACACATCAAGCTATACATTTTCAGTTTATGCTGATCTCGCATTGAATAGGATTTGCATGCAATGCGAGGTCAGCTTAGACTGGAAATGTATAGCTTGATGTGTAGCCGTGTGTACATAGGTACCCCTCCGCCTAACCCTTCGGGAAATACAGGTGTGATCATGTTGTCTTTTCGATCGCCGTACTTATTAGTATTCTTCCGTGTTGACAAATTGCCGTCAGAAATCTTAAATTCATTCATTCACTTCAAAACGCACAGCCTAAAGGTACAAGTGCATAGCCGGCTGCAGGCAGCGACGAAAATGACAACAAGGGCACGCAGAATTAGTAACCGTCCAAGGGGTATCGTATTACCCAGTTATCCAGTAACTGGGTAATATGTGGAAATCAGATAGGCATTCGCTCCATGTAAAATACTGGTATTCAGCTGCATCCGGTTAGACTGGAAGCCGACCCCAACATAGTTGGGAAAAGGCTAGGCAGGTGATGAGTGTTAATGCTATACTGGTGGCCCAGTGGTAACGGCCGCGACTTACGAGTTGTAAGTCGTAGGTTCGAACCCAGCCAGGCGCTTTACTTCATGTATTGTGTAAATTATTTCATCACCACTGCTCAAAACGATGAAGGAAAACATCATGAGGAAACTGGCAACAAAAATTCGAAGACATGTGACATCTACCAACAACTGGGCCCGCGTGGAAGATTACAGCCCACTCCTCCTCACAGAGAGGAGGCCTGTTTCCCAGCAGTGGGAACATTATAGGCTGATTATGTTTACTTGCGATTACAAAAATGACTGTTCAATTTCCTTTGTTTCTTTTACTCAAATGGGTCATAGCACACACAAAGGCTTTTAAAACTCTCCACAGTGCAATAAAAACCTCATTCGTTGAGCATTTTATCGA
Organism: Lithophane leautieri; assembly: GCA_949152455.1. NCBI lineage: Eukaryota > Metazoa > Arthropoda > Insecta > Lepidoptera > Noctuidae > Lithophane > Lithophane leautieri. Next base: position 2,298,825 of record OX424486.1, read on the forward strand.
CAACGGTTCAATGTAAGGTGTAATTAGCTACTATGTGATTCAACTGTTGACTCATTTAGCCAGCATCCTCTGAGATGACACATTATAGAAATCTTCTAGGTATTATAGCAATCGTCCGATCCAGAACGTTTCCGGTGTGGTTAGTGTGCTTGCACTTAAGCAACCACAAACCTTGAATCGAATGCATTAAACATTATTTCAAGAATTTTTTAAAATGTTTTTGGCAAGCAAGCTGACCGGCCCGCCCTGATCTGATGGTTAAAGTGGTCATCGCTGCTTGAGGGAAGAAACAGAATCCTTATTTAAAAAAAAAAAAAACAACAGATAATCAACTTATAATAGGTGGTGTGACGATCTAATCATGTTTGCGGGGCCAACATGGCCAGAAATCGCACAAAATAGAGAGATTTGGAAAGAAAAAGGGGAGGCCTTTGCCCAGCAGTGGGACACACTATAGGCTAAGAAAAAAAAAATACATAGAAGGCGATCCGAAGCTAACATTTTAAGACGGCTATCTAAAACATTTTTCCCACAAAACTAGTCATCCAAAAAAGACCGTAATTACAAAATGGCCGTCTAATTAACTTAGATCTCAGACCACGCTATCACGTCCTGAGTCACCGCTATGTCACGTAGAAGATGACTTGATGCTGTGACTCATCTGACTCATGTAGGTACCAATTACAACTGCGTTCGATCTGCGAGGTAATACGGTCATTATAATTATGGGTCGATAATAATAACCAACTGTTTACCCAGGGCAAATGCCTCTGGGTAAAGTGCATACCTTAAACATCACGCTTTTTAGGGTTCCGTACCAAAAGGGTAAAACGGGAACCTATTACTAAGGCTCCGTTGTTTGTCTGTCCGTCTGTCACCAGGCTGTATCTCATGAACCGTGATAGTTAGACAGTTAACATTTTCACAGATGATGTATTTCTGTTGCCGCTATAACAACAAATACTAAAAAACATAATAAAATAAATATCTAAGGGGGCTCCCATACAACAAATGTGATTTTTTTTGCTCGTTTTGGCTCGATATTGATAACGGCAACAGTAGACGCTTGAAATATTCACATAATATTTAGTTACATATTCACTTTAAAAATAAATAATTAAATTAAAATATAACAAATATTTAAGGGGGGCTCCCATACAAAAGACATGATTTTTTTTGCCGTTTTTATAGATAATGGTACGGAACCCTTCGTGCGCGAGTCGGACTCGCACTTGGCCGATTTTTATTCATCTAGGAAGAAGGCAGAGGTGACATAGTACACCCACATTTCATCAGTCATGTCAGGGGGCGAGCCTATTGCCTTATCCAGGCAAAAATTTAGGCCCCGCCAATATCACTATCCTCGTTCTGGGAATCCAAGTCAGAGGGCGCTTTCAAAGCGTTGCGTATTTCTACAACGAGTTTCAACAGGATACTTATAGCATATGCTTTTGGGTAACCTATTCAGTTCCCACATTTTAGAATTGTGTGTCATCGTTGTCACTGACAAAATGTTAGTTTGTCTTGGGCAGGGTACACCAATTAGTTTAGGGGGTCCGAAAAAAATTATTTGTCTGTCGCGGTCCGTTTGACATACGCGTAATAGTTTTTTTTTTTTAAGTAAGCAGTAATAACCATATATTTTGTAATGAACAAAAAGTTTAGGCGGTGTGGTGGGTGGTGGTGAGGTTAGTCACTAACCACACGAAAAAGAAGAAAGAAGATGTAATGAACAAAAATAAGTAATGAATATTAATGTGAAAAAGTTTTTTTTTTTTACTTTAAACTATCTGAGTGAAGTCACAAAGACAACAACCCACCCTTTTCCTGAGTAACACGATAGACAATACCCCTTCGTTAGACTGGTTGTCAGACTTTTGGGCTTCCAACTACCCGTAATAACTGTCAAAGATCTACGAATGACAGCCGCGGGACCAACGACTGAACATGCTTTCCGAGGGTTTCAATACGTAAGGGATGGTCACTGGTCACCTATCCACAAACCGACCGCGGCATGCGTAGCTTAACCTGCGATCGACCAATGCGGCTGTTATTATTTAGGTCGCTATCCCACTGGCGTTTTATGAGCGTTTGCGCTTCTCCAACGTCTGCGCAGCGCCAACGTTGCGCAGACGCGACGCTAACGTCGCGAGTTCGTAGTGGCATGCGTTACAAGCGCTGAACGCAACGTTAAAATCGCACACATGCACCCGTTGCCAAAAATAGCAAGAAACTCGCGACGTTAGCGCAACGTTGGCGCTTTACCACTACAAACCTGAGCAACGTTGGCGCAGCGCAGACGTTGGAGAAGCGCCAACGCTCGTAAAACGACAGTGGGATAGCGGCCTTAGCCTTAGACGTTGAACTTGACAATTGTCTCCTAAAAAGGAAGCAGATATCTAAAGCACAGTTTCTGTTTAGTCTCAAGTGCGAGGTGTGTTTACATTGAACCTGCCCCACTGCCACGGTCAGGCGCATCGCACATGTCTGGGAAGTAACACCGTGGTGTACAGGGTGTTTAGCGGCACGGGCGTGTTTAGATGTTCGCGCCTCGCCTGTAGTTTAACGAATTGTTTCTATAGGCGTAGCTTTATGGCTTGGAGTTAACTGTACGTCCTTGTTAGCAATTTACCTTTAAACAGATGATGTAACTAATATTTTGTAACAATATCACTACATATTATAAAACAAACTCCTCCGCTTCGTCAGTCTATCTGTATGTTCGCGATAAACTCAAAAATTACTGCACCGATTTTCATACTGTTTTCACCAATGGATAGAGTGGTTCTCGAGGAAGGTTTTAGTATATATTATATAATAACCGTCATCCACTCGGGCGAAGCCGCGGGCATCAGCTAGTAGTTTATTAAAAGAGTGTCTATGGAGTTTCTTGACCGTTCTTCTCCATAGGAGCCTAGCACGCTTAGGAATGGGCTACTAGCTTCATCTTTCTGAATGACCGACTCCATTGATGATTAAAAAGTACCTGTAAATGGTTTAATTGTAATAAATGCTTTGAGTTTGGGTTTTTCAGCGCCTTTATTTTGTAGCAGTAGGTAAGCCGGTGAACGTAAGTTATTGTTACTACTGACTGAAGTACTGACGTACTCTTTGATTTGTTAGTGCTATGGTAAATGCGAGCATAACCTGTAAAGTATGTAATATTTCATCTTTGTGCCAGTGGTGCTATGCTTTGGTCTGGCAAGACAAAATTTTGCATATTAGGTGAAGATCTTGAGGCATAAGGAGCATAATCCCCTGTCTTGCTCTTCTAGCCTCCTCCGTACTCCTATGCTACATGATTTGAGAGGCAATTGAAGCTAGAGTGCTCATAGTAACCTACACAACGAAACCTCAGGTATAATGCTTTTTTTTTCAGCCCAAAAAGTGACTCGCATAAAAATATAGGAAAAACCACTAATCTACTGTTTCATTCAGAAAAAATCTTCCAAAAACGAAACTTAAAAAATAATTAAAATATCAAAAGACTTTCTAACTAAAACAAATTCCTAATTAAAAAAAAAACAAACAACCTGTATCTGACTCCGTAAATGTTTACCTAACAAATTTAAATCTGACTTTGTAAACATACCGACCGACAGAGTTGTCTGTGGCCGTTTACCGAAAAAAATAGGGCTGTCCTGTCATGAAGTTATCAAAAACCGTAACGCAAAAATATAATATACATTTTTTAAGTTACGTTTTTTTAGCGCGTTTAAAATATTAAGCTTAAATACTTTGATGTCAGTTGAGATAAGGGTAGGGCTAAAAGCCACTTAAGGGTTAACTGAAAACTGTATTCAACGCCGGTAAAATTAAATGAAAATTTGGAATTACTAGCTGCGCCCCGCGGTTTCACCCGCATAAGTTTCGATCCGTATGAATATCAGGATAAAAAGTCCTAACCCCACTGGGATAGGACACTTCCTAACCCAGGTCATGGTATACCCATGAGACAAATTTCATCCAAATCCGTTAAGGGGGATGCGCTAAGGTAGCCCGCAAAATTGAAATTTTCAAAGGTTGTATGTTGATTAAAATATGATTCGCGACCGTAACAAATATGGCTTTACGGAATTATGGTTACCAATGCGATATAGGAAAATAGCAAACAAGTAGGTGACTTGAGGGTAAGTCACTACCGCCTATGGACATCTGTAATGTCCACAGAGGCATCGCAAACGCGTTGCCATCCTAGAGACAAACCTGAAATGCATGCATGAGCCCTTTCACGAAAATTCACGCCTTCCCAGTTTGGGCTACTTTGACAAGAGGTCCTGCATTTCCAAAATGAATATAAATTAAATTATGATGAAGTTCATCAGTCAGTCACTAAAAAAAATAGGCACTGACACTTTTGACAGGCGCCTGGACCTAACGTCCCCCGTGCTGCCCCCTAGTGGAAGTTATTTCAGAAAACCGTCATTGGAACACAACAACGCTGTTTGGCGATAGAAATAAGGTCTACCACTTTACTTCCTGGACGAGCTCGTTCACAAATAGCTCTGCTACTCTAGTGATGAGAGTAAAAACTGGCATAATTCTTGTTTGCGCAGACGGCTACACATCAAGCTATACATTTCCAGTTTAAGTTGACCTCGCATTGTACGGAAATCCTATACAATGCGAGATCAGCATAAACTAGAAAATAACTTGATGTGTAGCCGTGTTTACATTCTCCGACCAAATAAAAAACCAAGACAGTGTTGTCAACAGTGACGTGAAGCCGATTTCGTAAACATGTGTGCACTTTGTTTGTAAATGTGTGCGTGTGAGCGTGTATGCACAGAGCGGAGGTGTAGTTTTAGCATGCTTCACTGTATTTTTCGCACCGCTCTGTCTTAGTTTTTTATTTGGTCCGAGGTATTTATTCCTAACATCCATAACCTATTCAAATCCCGACCCAATATACAATGGACAGTTTCAGAATAACCGTAACTACTTACGTCATACGTCTGCCTGTCAAAGTTACACGTCAAACGGATCATTCAACTGTAGATTGAACCGTCTAGCTTTCGACCCGTCTACCAATATTTATTTCATACTAGCTTTTGACTGCGGCTTCGCCCGCGTGAAGGTCTAAAATTATCCTACGTTAAAATGCATAACGGATAAATAGGCCTGCTTTCAAATATGGAATTCTTATTTCAAAGTTTAAGTTTCGGGTATTTCGGTATTCGAATAAAGAAATTAACGCGCTCAGTTTGTAACGGATACTACAAATTGACATACAAATTGGTACATTTTTTGATTCATTTGTTTACATTTTTTTGGAGCATGCTATAAGTATACATAATTGTTCAGCAGTTAACTAATAGGCCGAGATAATTGATTGATTGAATAGATATAAAAAAGTCAATTAAATATAAGTAGTTCGACCAAATTATCATGTATGTATCGTTCATCCATCGAGAATTCGAGACGGACTGACATATTTGACTGATACGATCTGATGCAGTAGGAATGCATAATGTATGATGCGTCAGAATTGCTTGATGGCTCTATTGTAGGCCAAAGACCTGTAGTTACCTCGTGTGTTAATATTACGACTGATTCCAGCGAAGGTATGCAGAAATGTCCAACGTGTTTTATTTTTAAATCCCAAACTCTAGGATACTAATGAGACCATATCAAGGAATCAACTGGCTTATGTTTTTTTACTTAATTTTTTTTTTTTTTTCGTTTTTCGTACTGTAATAATTCGAATATAAATTGACTCGGCCACGTGTTTGACGCCATCACTAGCGTCCATCAGTTCCTGTAAAGTGCAGCTGACAGGAAGTCTTCTAAGTAAATGCATCTATTAAGATGTTTTTTTTCCGTGACTGCAATGCAAATCATATTTAATTACAAAGTTAAAAGATCAAAGATCAAAGATCTATCTATCATATCAAATAAATCTATGAAGTTGCGCCAACAATGTAAAAAACTTAAAACTGGTATTAGCGCCATCTATATTCTATAGTACAGTACTATGGCGCGAGCATGTCGGTGACGCTAATCCATAAGTTTATCCCCTACCAAAAATCGCTCAACCTAAAGAAGTTTTGACTTCAAAAATATCGTGTTTAATTTTGACAGCCCTACTCTAAAAAAAAGTATAAAAAAGTCGTCCATGGTACACGGCGGAAGAGATTGTTTGTGTCTGCACACGTCGATGACAGAAATGATAGTTTTAAGGATAACAGAGGTCCGGTTTGAATAATAAACTTGTGCTAGGTACATTAATTGATGCTTTTACAAGTGGTTCGGTCTTTGACTAGCTGTGACAGTGGTGTAAAGCATGTATTATACGTTTTGTTGCTCTATTAAAGTAATTAAGTTCAATTTTAATGCGTCACTAACTATACACATCCTAACAATAAGAGATGGATTACTAAATTTATTTAGAAATAAGCATCATCTTAAGGCCCTACCCGACCTCAAATTACTTAGCATGATCATCCGTTTTGCCGAAAATACTGCAGCATTAATTTTAAAATAAATATAAATATGTTAAAGTTGAGGATTGATGCTAGGTCCTATGTTTGGCGAACACCATTACATACAATTTTCTCGACTCAATAGAAAACAAATCCAAAGTTACCTTTAAACCGAACTATAAACCATCATCATCTGCCTAGCCTTTTCCCAACTATGTTGGGGTCGGCTTCCAGTCTAACCGGATGCAGCTGAATACCAGTATTTTACATGGAGCGACTGCCTAACTGACCTCCACAACCCAGTAAATGGGTAATACGATACCCCTTGGTAAGACTGGTTGTCAGACTTTCGGGCTTCTGACGACCCGTAACGACTGTCAAAGATCCACAAATGACAGCCGGGACCAACGGCTTAACGTGCTTTCCGAGGCACGGAACCGAACTATAAACCACTGGTATTCAAAAAATACTTAAAAAAAAATGAAACTTTGCATATTAACTGAACTAACTACATATAAAGCAGGTGTCATGTTAATTTTTTTTTTAAATAACCATTATTTTCACCGTAAAAAGCAATTACCTAAACTATTCGAGGCTTGAGAGCCGCCATCACCCCACTCTGTCTCGCTCTCACTCAGGTCGCGAGTAGTATGGTGCCAGCGTGATAAAATCTGAGGTAGGGTACGGCCAAACCATCGCCTAATAAACCCTCGCCAGAGACGTCCCTATTCGCAAGCATCCTACATTTACGTGTTTAGCTTCGAGAATAAAAAAACTGCCGAACCGAAAACCTTGCTAAATTACCCTTAAAAAATATACCGCACGTTCGCGAAATTTCAAGAAAATATATACCGCTTACAATTGTGGAGAAATTACAATAGTCAGAGTCAGTTTATTACTTCACCCGCGGAATACGAATGAGAAATAATAAATAATACAATTCTACTTATATAATGTTTTGTTGGCTTTTTTCGCCGCCGAATATTAATGGCTGGGATGACTTTGGCGTAAAAATATCATTACATTACGCCTTGTTTTCCTGAAGGGTTAGGCAGAGGTGTACCTATAGTACACCCACATTTCGCCAGGGGCGAGGCGAGCCTATTCTAATGACAACAAATAATGGATGGAAGTTTGTTCGGAAAGTCTGTTTTTTTTAAGTTAGAGACTTGCTTTTATTAATCACAGAAAGAAATACTTATTTCTGTAGGAATAAACCCATACGGGATGTTTATAAGGGGTTCCCGTTTTTAGGGTGCCGTACCCAAGGGGTAAAACGGGACCCTATTACTAAGGCTCCGCTGTCTGTCTGTTTGTCTGTCTGTCTGTCCGACTGTCACCAGGCTGTATCTCACGAACCGTGATAATTAGACAGTTGAAATTTTCACAAACGATGTATTTCTGGTGCCGCTATAAGAACAAGTAGGTACTAAAAAAATGAATAAATAATTTAAATATTTAAGGGGGCTCCCATACAACAAACGAGATTTTTTGCTCGATATTAATAACGGCAACAGGTAGACGCTTGAAATATTCACAGAATATTTAGATATAAATATTCACTTTAAAAATAAATAATTTAATTAAAATTAAGGGGCGCTCCCATACAGCCAACATGATTTTTTGCCGTTTTTATAGATAATGGTACGCAACCATTCGTGCGCGAGTCCGACTCGCACTTGGCCGGTTCTTTTTACCCGACGGCGGCGAACCCCATGAAGGATTACCTATATTTTTAATAAAGTGGTGAAATGGTGTTTCTCCAACGCGGACAAACTGCTAGTGGTATGTGAAAATAAGCTAAGGAACAATATTGCTTCGCCAACGTCGGGGTATACTGCTAATTCCATTGAATGAACCCGTAAAACTTAATGCTGTTTTATGTGAAACTAGCTTCCGCCCGCGGCTTCGCCCGCGTGGTACTATGTCGGTAAAAAGAAGCCTATGTCCTTTCTCAGGCTCTAGACTATCTGTGTACCAAATTTAATTAAATCAGTTCAGTAGTTTTGGCGTCAAAGCGCGACAGACAGACAGAGTTACTTTCGCATTTATAATATTAGTAAGGATTTCGAAGTAAACATCACAAGATAGTCGTAGGTAAAAAAAACTTAAGAACTTACCTGACACAACAACAGCCAACAGAAGTCCAAAAAGCGCGGGAACAACAGCCATCTTGAATCACTTTCTCAATTCAACCAATCACAAAACACTTATAGCACTCGAAATTCGAACTAGCATACTAGGCGATGCGTTCGAAACGGACACTCGGTAACCGGTCTGATTTTAAACTTTCTTCTCGCTCGCACTTGTGTTGAATCTGCCGCCGTCTCCCTCACTCTGTAACAAAAAGGTAAAGATGTAGGGTTTTCTTTTCTTTTTATAGACAAGGTGTCGGATTATTTCATGTTACGTAATTTAAGGCTGTGCGGAACAAGGGTGGTGTTCGAAGAATTAAACGCATTGGGCGTACGGTCACTCGCAGCTCAGCAGTAAAGTTGAACTGCGAAAACCGCTCTTAATACTAGGAGATAAAGTCGCTGTCAAAGTGAAATTGTTGTTTTTTGTTTTTATGTATTCGTAGCTTTTCCAATATTACAAAGCGGACTGGACTAGGTCCGTCATATTGTTATTTATTTGATACTTTCTTAGAGAAAGTAAATATCGTAAATCTATACATCTATATATACTAATAATATAACTGAAGAGTTTGTTTGAACGCGCTAATCTCTGGAACTGCCAGCCAGTCGGATTAGTTTTTTTTTTTTGCATTTTATTCCCGATTCCTGAAAGGCTATATCAGGTGACGACCAATAGGAGCCGAGCCAAAATAAAAAAGCGAAAACGCTAAACAAAGACGAAGTAATAATGCGGGCGGACGATGCGATGCGATGCGGTGTGTCGGGGACCGACATTTTACACGCACGAAGTCGTTGGAGGAAGTTAAAATTAAATTCGCTTTTGGTGTCTGTCTGTGTGACCGCGTTGTTCTTCGAAACAACGCAAGGGATTTTGATGCGGTTTTCATCATCATTTAGAGAATTTATTCCGGAAGGTTTATGTGTTATATTACGAATCATTCTTAATTCTTCAAGGACATTCTAATTAACTACAATGGTTTTTGGTCCGCGCGCGGTCATACAGGTTGAATAATGAAATACCAGTGTCATATTAAAAAAAAAAACTAGTCGTATAACCTGTGCGAAGCGGAGGCGGGTCCAGTCCTAAATACATTGAATTGATACCTAGTTATATTTCATTCGTATGTCTAGAGGACAACGAGGTTTCCTTTGTGAAAACGGCTTTTAGTACAAATCCAACTGGATAATTTAATTTATTATTCTGAAGGCGTAGATAACTAAGAGCTGAAATTAAGACAAACTTTTTAATTACGAGATTAACTAAGCCAGAAAACTTGAAATAGTTTCAAGTTATACCTACTAACCGACGGTGCGGAGCAATTTTTCGAAGCCATAATTATTTTAGTTTGCTAAAGTTTTGGTTAAGACGCTGGCAACAGATAAACGGCGGTCACTGTCGGATTGTATAGAAAAGAAACAGAAGCGCGATGACATTTTAGGAGTATGTGGAACAGGGTGTTAACTTCACTCATCCACCATAGAAAAGGGAGGATCCTCCGACCAGACGGGTGTTGTGTCTGGCGGGCAACTGCCCAACGATCAATGTCGGGTTCTTGTATATATGTCCATTGCACGGTAAACTTTAATTGCGCGATGCAGGATTTATGTGACGTCAAAGTCTTTGATGCGTAGTTCGCATGTGGCGATGTAGATGCCGCCACAACATAAAGGCTCGAACTAACAGGCGCGATATGGCGGGCGCGACAACTGTCGCGCCGCACAGTGGAACGAATGTATGGGAGCGGTTGGACGTAGACATGTCCGAAAAAAAAGAGTAAAATTATGCCAAACTAATGATGCCATCTTATTCGATTACTTAATGCCTTCATAACTTGTGGTGATGAATTTCTTCATAACTCCCATATTTCGGGAGTAATTTGAGAAAATGTGAAATTTTACTATGAAAATGAGTGTATCGAGCTCTCTCCCTCCTGATTCCGGGCTTGTTTCAAGTAGCGGTCTCTAATATCATAATGCTAATACTAAGAGCTATATTTAATACTAAGACACATAGTGCGCCAAATGTGCACTTTCTGGGATAAAGAGTGATGTTTATTTTATAACTCAATTTTTTAATTTTTTGTTTATTTTGTTGATTAAAACCGTTTTTCTAAAGGTTTACCTTATTACAATAACATTTCTGAGCAGCCAATTAGAGAAGATATAAGCTAATTAGGATATATAATTAGGGACTTAAGGTTTACATATAAAACTGATGCACTAATGATTACTGATAAGAACATTGCTATTATTTAATTACTAAATGGCTCTTAATACACTAATTTAGCATGCATCATTTACTAATTATCACAATAACTAATTACCTTGCAATATTTAACAAAGGATACCTGGGATACCTGCATTTTATATAAATAGGTCACTATTAGTAACTTTAAAATCAGTGTTGATTTACACCTCGTTGTATCCAAGCTAATCTCGCAATGTATTTTCCAAATTTTAATACAAATCTTGATATTCACGTTGCTTTATGCGCACGCGCACATAAAGATTTACGCGACTTTAACTATTTGTTCAGTGTTTTAAAAGATAACAGTTGTGTTCAGTTATGTGAAAGTGCTGAAACAAGTTTAAAAGACTGGTGTCGTCGATTTTGCTACCGCATTTATGCAAAATGGACACAGTCTGGAAGAAGCACAGATAAGTTTCGGAAGAAACATGAGATTTGGCTACAGGCTGCAATTCAATGGCCGGAATTACAGAATGAAAATATGGAACCTTCTATAGAAAATATAAGTGACGTCATCGAGCCCATAATTTCTCCTGCTAAATCTGATGCTTCAACTTGTACACATCCTAGTCCTCGTAAATCTTTTGAGGACCTTAGTAACCGGCAAAAAAGAAGACGCACCACTGAAGATAGTCTTTCATGCAGCAGTAGCAGCGCTGAAATTATGTTTTCGGCCGAAAGGGCGCTTCAAAAGGCAGGACAAAGCGATACAGCTTATGTTATGAAATACTTGACGGAGAATCCAGAAGAGGCCTCAAAAATCAAAGCCTTCATTGAAGGTAAATCAATTCAGGTACGGGAAATATCCCCTTTGAAGGCATTGGCTCTTTATGTATCGATGAACTTATCGAAATGGCGCTATAACACTCTTCGGGATTTCAACACTCAAGAAGGAGCTCTTCAATACCCGAGTTACTACATGTTGGTTAAAGAAAAAATTAAGTGCTATCCGGCCAAAGAAGATCTCACAGTTACAGAGAGCTCTGCAAAAATCAAATTACAAGCCTTGATGGATTTAACCTCAAGAAGACTTATTAGGTCGTTAGAAACCCCTGTTGATCCCAATCAACAGCTCGTATTGACCAGCAAATGGGGTTTTGACGGATCATCTAGCCAAAGCATTTATCATCAAAGGACGAGTGAAGATGAGCAAATCGATCTTGCTAGTAATTTTATGATTAGTCTTGTACCACTGCGGCTCGTCTCAAAAGGTGTAACAATTTGGGAAAACGAGCGACCATCTTCCACTTCATTTTGCCGGCCAATATTGTTTAAGTTTATAAAGGAAACCAAAGAAAATGTGCAGAGAGAGATGGCTGAAATCGAAGCAGAGATTGAAGCCTTAACTCCATCCACCATCACTGATGGAATTAGTGTCAAACACCAACTGCTGTTGACAATGATTGATGGTAAAATTCATTCCATTATATCCAATACAGCAGCTTCAGTGTGTGACATATGCAAGGCTTGTCCTAAAGAAATGAATAATTTAGAGTTAATCAAAGATAAACACGCAAACGAGGACATGTATAAATATAGCTTAAGCACCCTTCACGCTTGGATTCGCTCAATGGAATGCTTATTACACATTTCCTACAAATTAGACATAAAATCATGGCAAGTAAGGGGTGATATAGCAAAAAGGCAAGTTGATGACAGGAAGAAAAGAGTTCAAGAGGCTGTAAGAAGAGAAACGGGCTTACTTCTCGATGTTGTGAAACAAGGCAGTGGATCCACCAACAATGGCAACTCGGCAAGGAGATTTTTTGAAAACTACACTAAATCTGCTGAACTGACCGGAATAGATGCTATGCTTTTAAGAAAAATCTGTGTGATCTTGCAGTGTATTTCATCAGGAGAGAAGATCAACGTAACTAAATTCCGAGAGTTCTGCTTTGATACTGCTAAGCTTTACGTGGAGTTATACCCATGGTATTATATGCCTTCTTCACTTCATAAAATTTTAATGCATGGGCCAGACATAGTTCAGAACATGTCAATTGTGCCCATTGGTTTTCTATCCGAAGAGGCATCTGAGGCTAGAAATAAAGATTTTAGAAAATATAGAGAGGGGCATTCTCGAAAGCATAGCAGTATCTCATGCAATGAAGATATTATGCACAATCTTTTACTGTCTTCTGATCCACTTGTTACAAGTATCCGTCCAAAAGGAAATAAGTTTGTAAAAAAATCTTCTTTTAAGGAATTTTATGAGCTTACGGATTCTGAGAAAAGTGATATCGAATTTGTTAACATAAATGATTTAGCGGACATCGATTCTGAATTTGAATTAATTGATGATGATGATGATGACGAAGATAATTAAATGATGTTATTGTTTTAAAATGTGTAACTTAGTAAATTAGAGCTTACATCTTAATTATTTATTGTACTTTTAATGAAACTAGGTAATTTATTATCAACTTACTTAAAAGTCATACTCTCATCAGTTCTTGTGAATATTTTTGTTAATATATATTTCTGTATATATATAATATATTTATAGACCTCTTAATAAGTCTGTCTGCGGTTTAAAGTAAATACAAATGGGGAAAAAACGTTTTTTTTTTTTAAATTTTCATTTCCTTTTATCCCAGAAAGTGCACATTTGGCGCACTATGTGTCTTAGTATTAAATATAGCTCTTAGTAATAGCATTACGATATTAGAGACCGCTACTTGAAACAAGCCCGGAATCAGGAGGGAGAGAGCTCAATACACTCATTTTCATAGTAAAATTTCACTTTTTCTCAAATTACTCCCGAAATATGGGAGTTATGAAGAAATTCATCACCACAATTTATGAAGGCATTAAGTAATCGAATAAGATGGCATCATTAGTTTGTCATAATTTTACTCTTATTTTTCGGACATGTCTACGTCCAACCGCTCCCATACATTCGTTCCACTGTGCGCCGGCAGCGATTTCGCGCGCGTTTTGAGCCAAAACGCTTGTAATATTAGTTACACGGAATAGATAAATAAGGTAATAGATAAACCTTATTTATCTATTCCGTGATTAGTTAGGATTAAACTAGGTAGGCAGGTCTTCCCCGCGTTACCGTTATAGGGTAACAGTAAAGCAGGGAATACCTGCTTCATATGTTCGAAAAATTTGTCTACTCAACAACATAAATAACGCAATGAATGTTGTTGAACTGTCAAATGTATGTCACTGTCACGCGCACCAGCATAAAAAAGTTGGCTTATTGGTTTTAGTTCTTTTGCGGTGCGACACTCTCTCTCATCTAGACGTAGAAATAATCAAAGACTAACCTACACACCTGTTTTTATGTAATATTTAAATAACTTGAAGATGACAACATCATTATTTTAGAATATAATTTTCAATGTTAAGTACGAAACAGTAAACAGGAAAACATCTGTATTATTAACTTAATACTTCCTTTTAGTGTAATTAACTCATTACATAATAAAAACAAATACGAAACAACGCTTATTATTCCCGGTATTGTAAAAATTACCTCATTTTAGTATTCACAATTATATTATACAATTATTATTAAGTAATTGGTAAATAGATTAGGTACCTACACTGTTTTGTTTTCCTCGTATAATAACCACCGCTTTAAAAATCTCGTACCTATTTTTTTTTTACAATTTCAACGTTACTTCTCTAATGTTTTACAGCTGAATAGAGTAATTTGTACAATACAAAATAATTTGTCGATTCCCCTTTCTAAAGTAATTAAAATGAAAAATGTAATAATACAACATCAAAGTATTTCCAAAAATTTATTCAAAAGAATCTAATAATACGAGGTAAAAAAAATCCTCTTAGGGCAGGCTCATAAAAACCGTAATTTGTAGGTACACCCCTAGTATAAAAACGAGCTACGGGGTCAACCCTACCTGGCTCTTTGCCTATGAAAGATGGCGCATCAATTTGGCGGGAAACATTTTTGAGGTTATATTTTTTTTGTACAAAAAGGTCAGATGTGAGTTGGTTATTTTAACCTTCGCAAAATTAAAATTTTCTTACGTTTTTTGCAATTTGCAGTTAAGTGTCAGGTTGTATGTTGATTAATTTATGATTCGCTACCGTAACAAATACTTATGGCTTTACAGAATTTTAATCTTTAGAATCAGTATTACAACTCCATAAGGTAGAATTGGCCTCAAATGTCATGATTTCTTGAAATAGTCTTTCATTAAGGTAATATGAACTCAGTTCATTTCGGGCTGCTAGCTGCGGGAATTCCCGAGTATGGGCGAGAATTCTACGGAAGACGCGATCTGTTTTTCTGCTCATATCTGGTTTGTACTTTCTACGTTACGCCATTGACATAAAGATCATTATGCTTTGAACCAATTTTGAGACAAAAATTCGCTTCCATTCCGTTCCGCGGCAATGTAAATTGAACCGAAGGTGTCATGAAATGGTCTGTATATGGCCAGCCATTACTGTCTGTGTGACTGTTCACCGCTTTCCAACCCCCAAAGGTTTTGTGGTCACCGCCGCCTATCTGCGCCGACGCGTAGCCATTCCAGAGACAAATCTGAAAATGTCTTATCTAGATCTCGGTAAGTTGTAAAGATTAACAATTCTGTGGGAAAGTTCTGGAAATCGCCGCAAACTGTCTGTTATTATACTTGGCTAATTGAATTCTGTTGCTATCCCGTACTGGCGTAGATTAAGAGGGAAACTTTTGAACGAATATCATTGATTATGAAATGGTAGCACTACTCCGGGCTACTGCGTATCTGACCTCCACAACCCACTCACTGGGTAACACGATACCCCTTGGTAAGACTGGTTGTCAAGACTTTTTGGGCATCTGACTACCCCGTAATGACTGCCAAAAATTTACGAATGACAGCCGGGACCAACGGCTTAACGTGCTTTTCGAGCCACGGAGGAGTCTCGGTATGTAATGGATGGTCACCCATCCACGAACCGACCGCGAAAAGCTTAGCTTAATCTTCGATCGACCCATGCCTCTTTTAGCACTTGAGACACTTGTTTAATTTAACCTCTATCTATACCTCTAAAACCAAGCATTCACACCAGAGCATTGACTCTGAAACGTTTGTGTTTATTTGTATGTCCCAGGCACCGTTCTCATGAACATGTGGTGGAGCGAAAGCAAAATAAATTGGAGAGCGTAGCGTTGATTGAATTTCGTTTATTTTGCTGTCCGTATAGGATTTTTTAGGTATCGTAGCGAAGGTTGATAATTAGTTTTTAACGGAGTTTCTTTTGAAGATGAATGTCAAAGGATTTGCCTGGATTAGACTAATTAATTATGTCAGTAAATATTAACGATACAAGATAGAGTAACATTCAGACTCGGAACAGCAGTTTACTACTTACTATTATTATTACCAACCACGGCATGAAACAGTATCAGAAGGCCAATAAGCCTATCTAAAATCTTTTACAAAACAAATACGTATTATTGAAGCTAACTCAAAAAGTATACAAGGAAAGTTAAAAAAAAAAATGCTATGGGACTAACGCGCAAGCTTCCTCTGCCAAATGAAAAAATAATTTTCAAAATCCGTCCACAATTGACGAAAATATCGACTGACATTATATTTAAAAAAAAGGTACAGACGAACATAGAACCTCGTACTTTTTGGAATACAGTTTCTTTTTTCAAAATCTAATCGCAATCTCATTCCAGCACGCGCATACCACACAGAAACGGGTTTTGTCGACGATAGAATAGATAAAATGACAGATAAACAATCACGATCTGTAATTTTATCTATTCTTTCGTCGACAAAACCCGTTTCTACAATGAAAGTCAATTTATATAATAGTCCTATTTTTGAGAAATTAAGACAGACTAGCACGTCGAATGTAATTAAAAATACAGGAATTGCTCCTCTGAAGTCTAATACACCAATCATCAGTTTTCCTTATTCTTTTAGTGGTCAGCGCAACAGATCTTTTTCATCCATACTTCTCTATTAGTCGGCAGTCACTCCCTTTCTAGCTACATCATATCTCATACAGGCGATAAAGCCCTTAAAAAAAGAAAAAAAAAACTCATACAGTCCATCCATCGTTTCTCTGGTCCACCCGCCATTCGTCGCCATAAAATCAATTGAAACCTAACCACGTTGTTTACTATCATTGACAATTTACTACAACAATATACTGACCGTCAACCAAAATAAGGTTAATTAAATTAACCAATCAACCGTTAGCTTCTGACGGTACTTGAGCATCCGGCAACCCGAAAATAAATACTCCATGGTATCATTTTTGGTTCGACTACACTTTGTTACCATTTTTGAATTGTATTTGTAATCACGTTCTCGAAAACGGCTCTGACGATTTCGATGAATGTTGGATTATAGAGGTATACGGGGGCGAAAAATTTATCTAGCTAGCTCTCATATCTGGGAAAATCCGTTTTCTCTATTTTCACACGAGCAGAGCTCAGTCGCCTAAAGTTTAGAACAAGATGGCTACTTTAGAATAAGACGTGGCAGCATGGAATTAGTATGTACTATCATGGCAGCATGGAATTAGTATGTACTGTCATGGCAGCATGGAATTAGTATGTACTATCATGGCAGCATGGAATTAGTATGTATTATCATGGCAGCATGGAATTAGTATGTACTATCATGGTAGCATGGAATTAGTATGTAGTATCATGGCAGCATGGAATTAATTTGTACTTTACATGGAATTAGTTACTATGTAATGAGCATTCTCTATTTTCACCAAAGCAAAGCTCGGTCGCCCAGGTACCACACATTTATAGGAGGTCAATATGAGAAGAAAAGTAAAGTGTGAAGCAATCAAGAACAACATATTTTATTTCATACTAGGTGATGCCCGCGGCTTCGCCCGCGTGATCTCGGTTATTATATGTATATTAAAACCGTCCTCGAGAACCACTCTATCCATTGTGAAAACAGTATGAAAATCGATGTAACAGACGCGGGACAGGACAGGACTTTGTTTTTAACCCCCGACGGAAAAAGAGTGGCGTTATAAGTTTAACGTGTGTATCTGTGGGTCTGCTACGCCATCGTAGCTACCAAACGGCTGAACCGATTTTGATTTTTTTGGTTTTGTTTGAAAGGCGTCTTGATCGAGAGTGTTTTTAGCTATAAAAAAAAACGTTTATAAGATGCTTTGTTTTTGTGGGGGTTTTTAAATTTTTAATTTGAAGTAACTTGTATAATATTTTGTTATAAACCTACAAGTGCACTTATGAAACGTCAGAAGTTAGGTGCAAGTGCAACTGTTAACTATCACCTTGACCTGCCCTGAACATCACCTGCTCTACTAATGATTACGGTAAGTTAAGAAGAATCTGAAGGATTATGTGGTTTTGTTTTTATAAATGTCACTACTACAACAAAATCATGGTAAACAGTTGTATCAAGAATATGATATATTTATAAAGAATATGTTAAGTAAAAATAAGAATATTATATTATATTATTTATCTACACCCATTCTATAAATCCTCTATAAAAGTTTCTGAAACAGTTAGCTTATTGCCAACATCTAAACAACCAGGGTCATAGTAACCATTATATCATCCAAACGGGTGTTATAATGTTGTACTAAATTTCATAATGCAACTCATTTAAAAAAAAGAACGCAGTCAAGCAGGGGCGTCTCACTAAGCTGTCATTAAAAAAAAATGTTTTTCTAAAAATTCAAAAAATTTGAATTCACCTTTTTTGTATCCCGCCATTTTTGTTCGATATTAGTATTATTACA
The DNA here is from genome assembly GCA_949152455.1 of Lithophane leautieri. Lineage (NCBI taxonomy): Eukaryota > Metazoa > Arthropoda > Insecta > Lepidoptera > Noctuidae > Lithophane > Lithophane leautieri. The sequence continues at coordinate 2,317,349 of OX424486.1, forward strand.
TATTATTACAAAGAACCTTTTATAGAGGATTCATAACATGGGTGTAGATAAAGTCTTGTATGCAACTGTAAATAACTAGGTATTAAAACACTCATGTGATACTATTAACCCACATTCGTATTTTAATACCCTTATTATATAACAGTTGCATAAATAACTATTATGTTATCGTAGTTTCATCAAACATAGTACCTAGCATCAATCCTCAACTTAAACATACATTTATTTTAAAATTTATGCTGCAGTATTTTTGACATAACGGAAGATCATGCTAAGCAATTTGAGGTTGTACAGGAGGAATTAACTTTTTAGTGTTTTGTTACCTTTTTCTTGCATTAAAATCAAGTAAAACAAAGTCTACCTAGCCTTTTCCCAACTATTTTACGATCGGCTTCCAGTCTAACCAATTGCAGCTGAATAGCAGAATTTTCAGCATCAAAATCGGAAGAGAAATAAAACCAGGTTCTGTCATTTTTAACCGACATAAAAACAGAGGTTATCAATTATAATTTACTCTGTTGACTTATCATTAATTCTATACCAAGGATGGGTGCGCGGCATCCGTTAGCACAGAAATAGCCCCTCTTTGTCCCAAACCGCGGTGAACTGCATCAAAAATAACCGGCGATGCGCGAGCGCAGACGAACGTAAATACGTTTGAAAGCAATTGAATGTTATTTATAGGGGTTTTGCTTTGTTTTTGGTTGTTTATTTCATCTGGAGTGCGAGTAAAATGGTATATTATCACTTTATCAGTCAGGTTCGAGAATTTAATATTATTTTTTATAAGAAACTAGCTTCCGCCCGCGGCTTCGCCCGCGTGGTATGTCGATAAAAAGTAGCCTATATCCTTCCACGGGATGCCATCTATCTCCTTGCCAAATGTTATCGAAATCCGTTCAGTGGTTTAGGCGTGAAAAGGTAACATACAGACAGACAGGAGTTACTTTCGAATTTATAATGTTAGTATGGATATATCTAGTTAGAAAGAAAAGAAAGAAAGAATGAAAAATTGTTTATTTTGCACAAACAAAACGCACACACAACAGAAAAAGACAAAATAAGCAATAATACAAAAGTAGCCAAAAGCCTCGTATTCAACCAGTAAAGTAGCCAAAAGCCTCGTATTCAACCAGTAAAGTAGTCAAAAGCCTCGTATTTAACCAGTAAAGTAGCCAAAAGCCTCGTATTCAACCAGTAAAATAATAATGAAAAGATTGATATTATTCACATTATTGTTCCTTGCCGTTCGTTCATTGGTTGATGTCAAGGCCACGGACCAAAGACAATATTGCGTAATTATTGTTGAGACATCACATAAAAATACCACATAAAAATGTGAGTCAGCCAATCACAGCGGTTAACATGACTTTGACAGTCAGTTGATAAATTATTATGACTCTAAAAGGAAAATATATATGTATATACTAGCTGCGCCCCGCGGTTGCACCCGCGTAAGTCTCGATCCCGTGGGAATATCGGGATAAAAAGTATCCTATGTGTTAATCCAGGTTATAAACTATCTGTTTGCCAAATTTCATCCATATCCATTCAGCCGTTTTTGCGTGATTGAGTAACAAACATCCAAACACACAAACTTTCACATTTATAATATTAGTAGGAAGTAGGATTAGTAGGATAGTAGGATAAACGGATTTTTACTAAATGCAATTATGAAAGTATATACGGTTAACGGTACTTATAACAAAAACCAATTTCTAAATGTGTGTTTGTCCGGCTAAATAACGTTAACTTTAGTATTTAAAAAAAAAAAATCTACTTGTATGATTGGCATCTATTTTCCTCTGACGTTCTTGATTGCCGCACAAAACTTTCAAAATGATTCATAAAATTCTGATAGATCTAAAAAACATTGAAATGGCAAACTGATTGACATTAAAAAACAGTTATGGGAAAATGATTGAAGGTTTTTTAGGGTTCCGTACCCAAAGGGTAAAACGGGCCCCTATTACTAAGGCTATGCCCGTCTGTCCGCGGCTTAGCTCAGAGACTGTTGGTACTAGAAAGCTGTAATTTGGTATAGGTATACATATAAATCACGCCAATAAAGTAGTAAAAAATATTGTTGAAAAAATATTTTTTTTAGGGTACCTCCCCTGCACTTATCGTGTGTATGGTTTTTTTTTTCTCGTCGATCCCATGGTGTGGGGTATGGTTGGAAAGGTCGTTTAAAAATAATGTGAGTTTGTCGAAACCATTTTTGGATTCAGGGACCCGTTTGCGAAATATTAAGCTTTGCTTGTGTGCTAATTTTTGTTAGAGTCAAGTGTGTGTGTCCCCATGCCAGCTAAATGGTTGGTTTTGGATATGCGAAAACATTCACGGCAGTAGTGTAGAAAATATATATAACGAAATTACAAGGAAAACTATCACCATTATGTAGGCTCCACAAGTTACCGAGTAATAATCGACCAACTTACATTTGCAGTTGCAAAAACATGTTATCGCATAAAGAATGTAAGGGACAACAAGTTTTTCAACTACAATGTTAAGTTTGATGGATAAATTCATCCCAACTAGAACCCTTCATTGTGCGTGGTTCGACATGCACTTGGCCGATTTTTTTGTGCTAAATGTCTGGAAAATACCCGACATGACCAAAGTACGCGTAACGGTGAGAATTGAAAATGTTTGTTCATACAAAACTCCTTACTTTGCAATAAAACGTGTCTGTTTTGATGGAAATATACGGGTGTTTGATTGGTACAGGCGCGCTCAAGAACGTTGTCTTTTGGAAATTGCTTCTTTGTTTTAAGTCGTAAGTACGCGACGCTAATTAAATGATAAGATATGTTTACTGTTGTGGTTTTTATATAGATTCTGTTCCACAAAAGTCAGGTGCGTAGGTAACACTCGCAACCAGCGTGCGTATACGAACGTACACGAAGCAAAAGGAGTATTTAAGGATCGTTTTGTAATTTCTGCCTACCCCCATGTGAAGAAGACGTGAGTTTATATTTTGTTCATGTAGACATATTTACTACATCATAATAATCCAAAACATCAATCCTGCTCCTTAATTTCAGAAAAAGTTATCGTTTCAAGAAATCGTCATATTTTCCGTCACTGACATCATTTCGATCTGTTTTTCCTTTTATTTTAGGTAATTACGAAACGATACGACCAAATGACATAATCCAAGGCAAGAAAACAAACAGCTTTTGTAAAACAATCCTCTATTTGAGCACACGCAAAAAATCTAAATAAAACAAAAGAGCATCTTAAAAACCAAAACATTATTGTATTTCAATTCAATCGAGCTCAAAACCCTCAATTGCATTTCTAATGAACCAAAACAAATCAAATTACGACAACAGTCCACAATCACTTAACATTACGCATGTATTCCCCAAAGGGATAGGCAGAGATGGCACATCCACATTTCGCCCTGTACAAATCCAGACTTCAATCCGAAGGGTAACGAAAAATCGTTATGGAAAATCGCAATCAGATGACATTTTTTTATTTTATTCTATTACCTACTGAGTAGTCGGACTTTAGACATCCTTCTTCTGTCCTTATCCCTAGTTATCTATGGTCGGCGCAACACATCTTTTTCTTCCATACTTCTCTACTAGTCGTCATCTATAGTCACCTTCTTCTATCCTTATCATCTTTCACACAGTCCATCCATCGTTTCTTTGCCTTGTCCTACTCTTATAACTCTTATTTCTTCATGACATTCCCTCATAGTCACTAAAAATTTATTTTACGTTGGTGCCGTTCGGAAACTGAAAATAATATAAATAAACTGTTCCACCGAACTGCAATTATAAAGATTTTGGTTCAGTGCTGTTAGTGGAAGTGCTCAGGTGCGGTTCGGTAAAGGGCTGTTGAAATCAGTGCTAAGAGTGGAATACTTCGTATTATCGTGTATAGTTTGTGTAATGTGCATTTTGTTTGTACAGAATAAACTATGTTTTTTTTCTTCTTTTTATTCCCGCTCTGTGTGGTCGCAAACAACTAGACTAACTAATGACGTAATCACGGAGCAGCCGCTTAAAATACTTTGCCGTATATATTCAATTCGCCGGCTGATTTCAATAGCTACGTAGTTACACTGTGGCTACGCTTGGCCGCGCGCAAATTGCAACAGACTTTTACTTGTACCACGGACGTGCCACAGAGGAGATAAATCGAAAAAGTTTACAGGAAATTGATCAGTTAATGAGTATGTTCGATCAAGAAGCGAATAAAAATAAAAAAACCTTTCTCATACAGCGGGCTTATGTCACCTTTTCGAACGGTCAATTTAATTTAAAATGTTGAGAACACTTCAACATCTTTATTGCAGTGGGCAGGGCACATTGCTCGCAGAACAGATGGCCGATGGGGCCGAAAGGTTTTGTGGCGACCGCGGAAGACGTAGCTTTGGAAGGCCCACAAGGTGGACCGATGACCTGGTGAAGGCCACAGTAACCCGCTGGATGCGAAAAGCACAGAACCGGTCGAAGTGGCGGTGCTTGGAGCAGGCTTATGTCCAGCAGTGGACGTCTGAAATGATGATGGTAATGACTTCAACATCTGCCTACCCTTTTTTTCCCAAGTATGTTGGAGTTGGCTTTCAGTTTAATACCAGTTTTAAAAAAAAGTGACTGCCTATCTAACCTCCACAACCCAGTTACTGGGCCATACATAGGAAACCCCTTGGTACGACTGGTTGCTAGACTTTCAGGCTTCTGACTACCCGTAGGCCCGTAACCACTGTCAAAGATCTACGAATGGCAGCCGGCCGGGACCGTTGACGTGATTTCTGAGATACGGACGGACGACGGGGCATCGATATTGTAACTGGCTCCCAGCAGTGGGATCATTATATGCTGATTATGCATGACTTTCATAAATTATTATAATTATTATGAAGATACATTAATCATTACAAAATTAATAATTAATTCTTTGACATTTTTATATTACTTATTAGTTTAAACACGAAATGGTTAAGCAAGATATTGAAACTTTTCTTTAGTATTTCTGATGGCCCACAGTGGAACGAATGTATGGGAGCGGTTGGACGTAGACATGTCCGAAAAATAAGAGTAAAATTATGACAAACTAATGATGCCATCTTATTCGATTACTTAATGCCTTCATAAATTGTGGTGATGAATTTCTTCATAACTCCCATATTTCGGGAGTAATTTGAGAAAATGTGAAATTTTACTATGAAAATGAGTGTATTGAGCTCTCTCCCTCCTGATTCCGGGCTTGTTTCAAGTAGCGGTCTCTAATATCGTAATGCTATTACTAAGAGCTATATTTAATACTAAGACACATAGTGCGCCAAATGTGCACTTTCTGGGATAAAAGGAAATGAAAATTTAAAAAAAAAAACGTTTTTTCCCCATTTGTATTTACTTTAAACCGCAGACAGACTTATTAAGAGGTCTATAAATATATTATATATATACAGAAATATATATTAACAAAAATATTCACAAGAACTGATGAGAGTATGACTTTTAAGTAAGTTGATAATAAATTACCTAGTTTCATTAAAAGTACAATAAATAATTAAGATGTAAGCTCTAATTTACTAAGTTACACATTTTAAAACAATAACATCATTTAATTATCTTCGTCATCATCATCATCATCAATTAATTCAAATTCAGAATCGATGTCCGCTAAATCATTTATGTTAACAAATTCGATATCACTTTTCTCAGAATCCGTAAGCTCATAAAATTCCTTAAAAGAAGATTTTTTTACAAACTTATTTCCTTTTGGACGGATACTTGTAACAAGTGGATCAGAAGACAGTAAAAGATTGTGCATAATATCTTCATTGCATGAGATACTGCTATGCTTTCGAGAATGCCCCTCTCTATATTTTCTAAAATCTTTATTTCTAGCCTCAGATGCCTCTTCGGATAGAAAACCAATGGGCACAATTGACATGTTCTGAACTATGTCTGGCCCATGCATTAAAATTTTATGAAGTGAAGAAGGCATATAATACCATGGGTATAACTCCACGTAAAGCTTAGCAGTATCAAAGCAGAACTCTCGGAATTTAGTTACGTTGATCTTCTCTCCTGATGAAATACACTGCAAGATCACACAGATTTTTCTTAAAAGCTTAGCATCTATTCCGGTCAGTTCAGCAGATTTAGTGTAGTTTTCAAAAAATCTCCTTGCCGAGTTGCCATTGTTGGTGGATCCACTGCCTTGTTTCACAACATCGAGAAGTAAGCCCGTTTCTCTTCTTACAGCCTCTTGAACTCTTTTCTTCCTGTCATCAACTTGCCTTTTTGCTATATCACCCCTTACTTGCCATGATTTTATGTCTAATTTGTAGGAAATGTGTAATAAGCATTCCATTGAGCGAATCCAAGCGTGAAGGGTGCTTAAGCTATATTTATACATGTCCTCGTTTGCGTGTTTATCTTTGATTAACTCTAAATTATTCATTTCTTTAGGACAAGCCTTGCATATGTCACACACTGAAGCTGCTGTATTGGATATAATGGAATGAATTTTACCATCAATCATTGTCAACAGCAGTTGGTGTTTGACACTAATTCCATCAGTGATGGTGGATGGAGTTAAGGCTTCAATCTCTGCTTCGATTTCAGCCATCTCTCTCTGCACATTTTCTTTGGTTTCCTTTATAAACTTAAACAATATTGGCCGGCAAAATGAAGTGGAAGATGGTCGCTCGTTTTCCCAAATTGTTACACCTTTTGAGACGAGCCGCAGTGGTACAAGACTAATCATAAAATTACTAGCAAGATCGATTTGCTCATCTTCACTCGTCCTTTGATGATAAATGCTTTGGCTAGATGATCCGTCAAAACCCCATTTGCTGGTCAATACGAGCTGTTGATTGGGATCAACAGGGGTTTCTAACGACCTAATAAGTCTTCTTGAGGTTAAATCCATCAAGGCTTGTAATTTGATTTTTGCAGAGCTCTCTGTAACTGTGAGATCTTCTTTGGCCGGATAGCACTTAATTTTTTCTTTAACCAACATGTAGTAACTCGGGTATTGAAGAGCTCCTTCTTGAGTGTTGAAATCCCGAAGAGTGTTATAGCGCCATTTCGATAAGTTCATCGATACATAAAGAGCCAATGCCTTCAAAGGGGATATTTCCCGTACCTGAATTGATTTACCTTCAATGAAGGCTTTGATTTTTGAGGCCTCTTCTGGATTCTCCGTCAAGTATTTCATAACATAAGCTGTATCGCTTTGTCCTGCCTTTTGAAGCGCCCTTTCGGCCGAAAACATAATTTCAGCGCTGCTACTGCTGCATGAAAGACTATCTTCAGTGGTGCGTCTTCTTTTTTGCCGGTTACTAAGGTCCTCAAAAGATTTACGAGGACTAGGATGTGTACAAGTTGAAGCATCAGATTTAGCAGGAGAAATTATGGGCTCGATGACGTCACTTATATTTTCTGTAGAAGGTTCCATGTTTTCATTCTGTAATTCCGGCCATTGAATTGCAGCCTGTAGCCAAATCTCATGTTTCTTCCGAAACTTATCTGTGCTTCTTCCAGACTGTGTCCATTTTGCATAAATGCGGTAGCAAAATCGACGACACCAGTCTTTTAAACTTGTTTCAGCACTTTCACATAACTGAACACAACTGTTATCTTTTAAAACACTGAACAAATAGTTAAAGTCGCGTAAATCTTTATGTGCGCGTGCGCATAAAGCAACGTGAATATCAAGATTTGTATTAAAATTTGGAAAATACATTGCGAGATTAGCTTGGATACAACGAGGTGTAAATCAACACTGATTTTAAAGTTACTAATAGTGACCTATTTATATAAAATCCAGGTATCCCAGGTATCCTTTGTTAAATATTGCAAGGTAATTAGTTATTGTGATAATTAGTAAATGATGCATGCTAAATTAGTGTATTAAGAGCCATTTAGTAATTAAATAATAGCAATGTTCTTATCAGTAATCATTAGTGCATCAGTTTTATATGTAAACCTTAAGTCCCTAATTATATATCCTAATTAGCTTATATCTTCTCTAATTGGCTGCTCAGAAATGTTATTGTAATAAGGTAAACCTTCAGAAAAACGGTTTTAATCAACAAAATAAACAAAAAATTAAAAAATTGTGTTATAAAATAAACATCACTCTTTATCCCAGAAAGTGCACATTTGGCGCACTATGTGTCTTAGTATTAAATATAGCTCTTAGTATTAGCATTATGATATTAGAGACCGCTACTTGAAACAAGCCCGGAATCAGGAGGGAGAGAGCTCGATACACTCATTTTCATAGTAAAATTTCACATTTTCTCAAATTACTCCCGAAATATGGGAGTTATGAAGAAATTCATCACCACAAGTTATGAAGGCATTAAGTAATCGAATAAGATGGCATCATTAGTTTGGCATAATTTTACTCTTTTTTTTCGGACATGTCTACGTCCAACCGCTCCCATACATTCGTTCCACTGTGTGGCCTGACATTACAGAAACCAAGTAATTTATGAATAATAATTTTCAAGACCACAGACTTATAGTATGTTATATCTTATACTAGCTGATGCCTTTTTTTTTTTTTTTTTGAGTGTGGGAAATCATCCAATGACTTCTCCCGCTCTGGGCGGAGCGTGTCAGACTTTTACTGACTAAAACCCACCCGTGTTCCTTCATTTGCCTGTTGCCAAGGTCCCGGTATCCCTTTCGGACTTTCCCGCAACCCTGGCAGGCATCGGTCCTATTGGACCCCGTCATTTTTGCTGACATCTCTTTGAGGCGCGCGTGGAACACGACGCGCCATCGACCCGAGCCTGGTCCTTATCGGACGGTCCTTATCGACTATGAATAATAATTTTCAAGAGCACAGACTTATAGTATGTTATATCTTATACTAGCTGATGCCTGCGACTTCGCCCGCGTGGATGTCGGTTATTATATTATATACTAAAACCTTACTCGAAAACCACTCTATCCACTGGTCAAAACAGCATGAAAATCGGTGCAGTAGTTTTTGAGTTTATGGCGTACAGGACGACAGACAGATGCGGCGGAGGACTTCGTTTTATAATATGTAAAGTGCCAAAAAAGCCAAAGCTTTCCAAATGCTCCTGTCCTAATGGGGATGATATTGTTTTTGGATGGCAAACAAGACGAAAACTTTCTGCCCCTAATGGTAAGGAACAAAAATCTATGGAATATTTTGACAGCTTCAAAATAACGGCCGAAAATTATGCAACGTTCCAAATACAAAAACAAAAAAAAAAACGCGTCGAGCCAGCCAGATACATTGCAGAAACTAAAAATTCCTTTTCACGAAACCTGTTACTTCGGTAATAGAGCTTGAAATACTAGTTATGTATCAAGTTATTAACTTTTTATTATACAAATTATGCGGGCGAACGACCCCGATCAATGGCTGCTTAGCAACTGAGTGACAACAATTACGTCATCGTTAGAAAATGGCCGCCAAGGGGTGGTTGCAGGGTAGTATTGTTCCGTATTTCTTGTTATTAATAAACGAGGAATTGAATTAATTGAACGATATTCTATGTTAGCTGGAACGAGTAATGTTGTGGAAATGATATTAAAAATAACTGGGACATTACTGGGTTAGATATTGAAGTAGGTTAGTCTTTTGACCTAACTTATAGTTTATATGCGAAAGTGAGTTTGTTTGTTTGTTTATTTATTTGTTACGCTTTCAAATATTATCTACCCACTCAACACCGATCATCACGAAAGCATACGTGTTGTCAGGGGTACAGAAAAGAACATAATTATGGTACCTTTCATTCAGAAAAAAGTACTGTTCCCGGAGCGGAGGATAGAAAAACGCGAGCGAAGATGCAAGCTACTCAGACCAAATATAAAACCAAGACGGAGCGCTGCGAACAATACAGTGAAGCATGCTAAAACTACACCAAAGCTTTGTGCATACACGCTCACACACACACATTTACAACTATTTACAATGACACTACAATCAAACTACACATGTTTATGAAACCGGCCTCACGTCACTGTTGACAGCGCTCTGTCTTGGTTTTTTATTTGGTTTGAGGCAATCTATAGCGACTTGTAAATACTTTTTAGATTGAAGGATATTCGAATTATCGACATATTATGCAGCAAGAATTCAACTCTTCTTAGCACTTCGATGGCAATCAAAATAGACACGGTCCAGAATTAAAAAAATAAATAAAAAAGAAGTTTAGTTTTCTCCAAGAGTTACTTACTTACACTAGTCTTCCCCACGTCCTAACTACAGCACTACTGTCTACAAATTAATGACCTATCTGTCATTTTACCTCATCGAGTCGAACTGTCGGAGACTAAAATGATAAATGGGCAAGCACGAGTGCAAACTATTTAACGAGAGTTCCGTATGTTATGAGCAAGTTTCTGCGACCTTAATGATACTGTCGTTGACATTTTTCCTGCAGCCAACATTGTCATTTTCTCTAATAATTTAAAATAAATCACGGAAATAAATGCTACAATACTAGTTTTTTTGCTAAAAATATTTTATTTTTGACTAGAGTAAGGAAAAGACCAAAAAAACTATCGATGTATAATGTGAAAGAAGAAAGAGGGAATTTTTTTTTTTTTTTTTAATCAGAAATTCATCAAATCACTTCTCCCGCTCTGGCCGGAGCGGGAGGGCGTGTCAGACTTTTACTGACTAAAACCCACTCGTGTTCCTTCAGTTGCCTATTGCCAAAGGTCCCGGTATCCCTTTCGGACTTTCCCGCAACCCTGGCAGGCATCGGTCCTAGCCGACCCCGCGAAAAGAGGGTGCATACTGAGATGACGGCTGATACAGATGTATGGGAGAGTACGCAGACCTGCTGGGGAGTTTGATGTGTCACTTCTTCTTCCCAGCTAACGCACTAGGAAGTGGTGAAGGGTGGATTTTGGGGGAACTCTCTTCTGTAATTTTGACGTTCCAAAAGTGCTGCTTCTCAGCCTAATTTGAATAGATGATATTTGATTTGAGACCCAACATAATTAGGATAAGCGATGATGAAGCTTTAAAAGGTCCCAAAGAGTTTCCCTTAATTATGAATTACGGAACCCAAAAAAAATTAAAGCATAACATTTCGTAATTAATACTTTAATTATAAATTCTAATGAGCATGGAAATAGGTTGGGTGAAACAATACGGTATTATAGAACTCGTTATTTACTAAGAAAAGTAAGTAAAGTAACTAATCAAGTTACAACTAGGTCTCAAGATAAATTTTATGAGTACTACGTTAACGCTAGAATTTACTTATCGTTCGGGTTGTGCTATTTTCTTGGTTGTTTATCCGGGAATTTTATGTTTAGTAGGTTTGTTTATAATAAAATCATAACCCTCCTTTCCCGTAGTCGGGTAAAAAGGATATAGGCCATTAACACGCGGGGCGGACGGCACCATTTGCACGGTCGAGCGGATCAAAAACCACGCGGACCGTCCGCGCGGATGTGTCAAAAATACTCGACGTATCACTGTTACTTGAAGCGAGGTACAAGATTTTGAAAACCAGTGTTGTCGCTCAAAGCATAAAAAGTAGCCCATGTCCTTCCACAGGGTGCCAATAACCAATTTTTGTCGGAATCCGTTCAGTGGTTTAGGCGTGAAAAGGTAACATACAGACAGACAGCTTTATTTTCGAATTTGTAATATTAGTATGGATGAAGCAATGCATTAGAAATATCCTTCAAAACTCTTGCGTTTGGGATTGAAACTGTGTTATGCAATTAGGGGGCGGATTAGATTCATCTGTGGGCCTAACCCGGCCACATTAGCAATTCCTCTAAAAGCGATTCATTTCCTGAAATTCCAGCCATCATTAGCAATTTCTCTAATTTAACACAAAAGCAATTCATAATGTGTGGACCATTTTACGAATCTCCATAGAAAACTGTCAAACAGATGAATTATTTGGTAATATGTGAATCGCACGCAGATCTTATTATGAACTAGCTGCGCCCCACGGTTTCACCCGCGTAAGTCTCGATCCCGTGGGAATATCGGGATAAAAAGTATCTTATGTGTTAATCCAGGTTATAAACTGTCTGTTTGACAAATTTCATCCAAATCCATTCAGCCGTTTTTGCGTGATTGAGTAACAAACATCCAAACACACAAACATCTAAACACACAAATACACAAACACACAAACTTTCACATTTATAATATTAGTAGGATAGTAGCATATTAGTAGGATTGTCAGTTTGTGACATTTTACGATGATTCATAATATTTTCCTATTATGATTCTGCCAAAGTGACTGTTTTAAGCCCCCTGTTCAGATTGATCTCTCGATTTATGAAGTCTTTACGTTTCCCATGGCAGTCACGATAATGTCCTCTAGTAACGGTTTTCCAACCAAACAATTTCTATGGATGTGTATATAATTTTATACGCACTGTAGGCAAGTCATTTAATCTGCATTAACATACTATAACGGTGCTCTCGCAAGGTCGCATTCATGAACAAGAAAGATGGAAAATTCCATGTGTACCGGTACCGGGTTCAGTTTTTTAGAGGTTCCGTACCCAAAGGGTAAAACGGGACCCTATTACTAAGACTCCGCTGTGTCTGTCTGTCTGTCCGTCTGTCACCAGGCTGTATCTCATGAATCGTGATAGTTAGACAGTTGAAATTTTCACAGATGATGTATTACTGTAGCCGCTATAACAACAAAGACTAAAAAACAGAACAAAATAAATATTTAAGGGGGTTCCCATACAATTCACTTCAAAAAAGAAAATTTAACTTAATTTAAAACAAATATTCAAGGGGGGCTCCTATACAACAAACGTGATTTTTTTGCCGTTTTTATAAATAATATGGTACGGAACCCTTCGTGCGCGAGTCCGACTCGCACTTGGCCGGTTTCTTCCATACTTGCGAACTTCTCATTTAATTTGATCACCTGATGGTAAGCGAGTATGCGCTCTACGTTGACGCACTTTTTTTCATGTGTTACATCTTTCCTCTCCCTTTCCTGCAATCTGTAGGAGTGATATCGTGAAAAGGGACGGAAGTGTGTAACAGGAAGCCGGGGAAACGCGCGCTATTTGATTTGACCAATGACCACGCGCGGTGCTAGAGTTGGCCCTCAGATGGTACCGACCCATTTTCTAAGAAGTTGGTACTGTCAGCCAAGCTGTCACATGTTTACACATCATAAGCGACTACTGTAACTCACCTGATGGTAACTATGGTAAGTGATGCGGCCGAAGCCGGTGGAAGCGGGCTTCACCCGGAATCCTCAACCGCAGAGAAACTGGCTATCTTACCTCAAACTGCCGAAACACAAGAATGCTGTTAACATTGTTGTTATGGCGTCAGACTTAGATAAGATGGTGGTAGCTAGCCAGGCGGACTTATTACAAGCCCTACCACCAACCAAACCCCCCGCTGGGAATCGAGCCCGGGACCTCTGGGTCTGAGACCACAGAGGTGGTTAAACAAGATTAGACCATCGGGAAGCAGACTCTGGCAGGGAGTCCAGTCCAGTCCATTCCCAGTCCCATTCCTTTGCGGCACGTAAAAGCTATTCAATTATAATTATAACATTATTTATAACCAATGTATAACAGCAAAAATATGTATTTACTGAATTTATCGGTTCAATTGTTGAAATCTGATGCAATTCATAAAAGTGTGCGAAGTCAAACAAGACCCTATAAATTCAATCAATACTACGAGGTTGAATTTCACTAAGTGTCTGGATATTTTTGCCCTTGGCTGTACGAGCAACAAGCACATGTACACAATTTCTCCAACAAAACAAAAAGACACGTGTTTACAATAAGTATCTTGTCTTCCCTGAGAACGAGATGACATGTGTCGCTGTGTCGCGGAAACAACTTCTGACGTCAGTTAGGGGAAGGGTAAGAGAATAAAGGCTCTTACATACTGGCGCGTCCGCATTGTTCGCCGTGAAGTTTGCTCAGAAATTGTTTTGTTAAAGTCGCGTCGCGGCTGTTTGTGGGAGCCCTAAAGAAAGGGAAGGGTAACAAAGTTTATGATACAGGTGAATTTTACTGATAGGGGCAACTCGGCAGTGGTGTCAAATTGTAAGATGCCAGAGAGCAGATAGGAAATGAACGCGTCGGAAAGAGATTCCAAACTTTTGAGGGCGATTTAAAAACCGGCCTAGTGCGAGTCGGACTGGCACACGAAAGATTCCGTACCATCATTCATGTGATCATTTCATGTGTCTAACTATTACGGTTCAAGAGAAACATCGATTATTAATGTAAAAAACGCCGAACAAATCACGTTTTTTGTAAGAATCCCCTTTAATTTTTAATTTACCTAATTAAATTTTTATCATTTGTTGTTAAAGCGGCAATAGAAATACACACCGACTGTCTACATAATTATTACGATTCATGAGTTGCAGCCCGATTACAGATAGCGGAGGCTTAGTCATACGGTCCCGGTGGCACCCTTTGGGTACGGAACCCTAAAAAGTAGCAAGACAATCATTCTGAATTTCTGACAGTATAACAATATTTATTTTTCTTTCTTAAAATATTATTCATATTGCACTTTTTGTAATGAGTGGCGTGAATCAAATAAATAATTCAATCAATCTGCCTAGCCTTTTCTCAGCAATGTTGGGGTCGGCTTCCAGTCTAACCAGATACAGCTGAATACCAGTATTTTACATGGAGTGACTGCCTATCTGACCTCTACAACCCAGTAACTGGGTAATACGATACCCCTTGGCAAGACTGGTTGATTGATAGTTAGACATAAAAGCTAGAAAAAAATGTTTAACCTTTTAACCACTTACGTCGGATTTATCCGACAAATATTTATGTGTCCATTTCGCCAGAGTCGTATATTTACGACACTCGTTTAATCATTTTTTTTAACGAATCCACATTATCTTTGATGTAGGTATTTAGTTTTCGAATTTTAGATGCCAGGCGCTGCCTGGGGGCACGACAACCGATATGAAGTCCGGCGGTTAAAAATGTCGGGTCAGTTATCAGAATGACTGAATCGCAAATTGATCACATCGCTCTTAGTCCATATCTCAAAATACGTAAGTCGTAAAATGACTACATCGCAAAAACTCCGAACAGTTTTGTAGGTTACTCACATATACAGGGTTGATATCAGAATATCTGGATATTGTTTGAAAAAATAAGTGGTATGGGTTGGTATCAGAATATGTATTATACTATACCCAAAAGAGGTGATTTTAAATTTTTTGTCTGTTTCTAGGTTTCTCTGTTCAAGCATCAAAATGGACCGATGTCTAACCATAAAAAATCTCAACGAATACGAAACCTTAGGAAATTCTATTGGCGAATTCCTTAATGACAAATGGTAAGTTATTTGACATTGATACTTATTTAATTTTGACATAAATCTTTATTTCCATTCATTATTTATACTCAATTGTTGATGTTTTTGCTTGTTTTTTCTGTTTTAAGCTATGTTGTGTTTCTATGTAATTATTTTAATTTATTATGTTGATTATTCTTTTTTTATAATAATTACTAATTGATGATGATGATAATGATGTGAAAGAGTGTACACCTTTAAGGTAGATCTTTTGAGGAACCAATTATTTATTATTAAGATCTCATGTAAAATGTACAAAAAATCACACCAATAAATGAATTTGAAATAGTAGAAAGAAACAAAGAAAATAAAAACAAAAGTCCGAAGCAAACCCGCGTCAAACAACTAGGTACTTCTCGATATGACCCAGTTCAATAAGTGCAGGCAAAGCATAACAAAGTTGTACATAATAACTACATAACATATTATATACTAATAGTAGGTCAGTACTATTTGTTAAGATTTACGAGTTTTCACTTCAATTGCTTTACAACGCGATTAGGAATAAGAAAATACTTATATTTTTAACCGACTTCCAAAAAGGAGGAGGTTCTATGTTCGTCTTGTATGTATTTTTTTTATGTGTGTGTTCGTCGATATTTTCGCCAATTGTGAACCGATTTAAAAAATGCTTTTTAGTTCGAAAGGGTATACTCCCGAGGTGGTCCCATATAAATTTAATTAAATTTGCTTGCGTACCTAGTTTTGGAGTTAGCTTCAACAATTACGTATTTTTCCCACTTAGTCTATGTAGACGATATCTTATTTGACTCCGTCACTGTTATTTACATAGCAGGTAGTGGTAATCGAATTTGTGTGGAGTAGGTACCACAACTAAAAAGTGAAAAATAAAAACTTTTTCATCATCTGCCTAGCCTTTTCCCAACTATGTTGGGGTCGGCTTCCAGTCTAACCGGATGCAGCTGAATACCAGTATTTTATATGGAGCGACTGCCTATCTGACCTCCACAACCCAGTAACTGGGTAATAGGATACCCCTTGGTAAGACTGGTTGTCAGACTTTCGGGCTTCTGACGACCCGTAACGACTGTCAAAGATCCACAAATGACAGCCGGGACCAACGGCTTAACGTGCTTTCCGAGGCACGAAGGAGTCTCGGTATGTAAAGATGGTCACCCATCCACGGACCAACCCCGGCAAGCGTAGCTTAACCTGATGGATCGACCCGTGCGGCTGTTATTACCTAGCCAAGAGCTCCTGATGAGTCTGTGGATGAGTGACCATCTTTACATACCGAGACTCCGGCCCCGGAAAGCACGTTAAGCCGTTGGTCGCGGCGGCCATTCGTAGATCTTTGACAGTAGTTACGGGTCGTCAGGATCCCGCAAGTCTGACAGTGACAACCAGTCACCCCGATACCCCTTGGTAAGACTGGACGTCAGACTTTTTTGGGCTTCTGACTAAAATTTTAAGTGTACGGTTGGTAAATAATGAAAGTTGAGATTTATCATTTTTTGTTGTGTCTTTTATTTGTCAGTCATTTTGTTAAGCAATCTGTTTCCGCGACATAACTTCACACGACTAGATGCAGTTAATTTTAAATAAGTAGAATTCAAACTAGCCTCCACTACACATGAGGTCAGCGGCCTATAATGTGAGGTTATATTTTTTGTGGCAACATTCTTGATACAAGATGGCGGTTGCCCCTAATTGCGCGGGAGTTAGCTGAACAGGAAGTTTTAAGAATACTAGTTATGATTCACGGCTTTGTCTGATTTTCTGAGATGAAAGTGTAACATGAGCATAGGTTTTGGGTTCAATCTCAAGGTCAGGCTAAATGTTATAACTTTATTAGGTTTCCAGATTTCCATATAGACTTTCTCAATAGCAGCCCGCAGGCTGCTATTAAGGGCGTATCCTACCTCAAATTGCTTAGCATGAGCCTCTGTTATGCCAAAAATACTGCAGCATTCATTTTGAAATAAATATATGTTAAAGTTGAGGAATGATGCTAGGTCCTATGTTTGGCGAAAACAGGATTACATAAAATTTTCTCCATAGAAAAAACATCGAAAGTTACCTCTAAAAAGAACTATAAACCACTGGTATTAAAAAAATACTTCAAATTAGATCATGAAACTTCGCATAATAACTGAACTATCTATAAAGCAAGTCTAATGTTTTTTATTTTTTTTAAATTACCATTACACAACAACTACCTACACTTTTCGAGGCTTGAGACCCGCTAGCGCCCCACTCCGTCTCGCTCTCACTCAGGTCGCGAGTAGTATGGTGCGAGCGAGATAAAATATGAGGTAGAGTACAGCCTTAATGACGATAGGCTCGTTCCATATAACATTGGACTTAAATACATAGGTACTCTGTATCATTTTTCGTACTCCACCCACCCCATCGCTTCTTAAGCCTGTGTCACAGTACCTCATTCTAAATTCAAAGATTAGTTAAAACTCGTTTCTTTCTTTTTCGTGTGGTTAGTGACTAACCTGGTGTCAGTTTTTATGCTGCCCATGGGCCTCAAACTTGGCTTCACATGCCGTCAAGAAATATCTCTCAGACATTTCTACACGATGTTTTCCTTTACCGTTTTTGAAGCAAGTGTAAAGTTCACTCATCCACCATAGAAAAGGGAGGATCATCCGACCAGACGGGTGTTGTGTCTGGCGGGCAACTGCCCAACGATTGATGTCGGGTTCCTGTATATATGTCCATTGCACGGTAAACCTTAATTGCGCGATGCAAGATTTATGTGACGTCAGGATTTTGTGTGACGTCAGATCTTTGATGCGTAGTTCGCATGTGGCGATGCAGATACCGCTACAAGTGATAATTATACAATACGCACATGAATTCCAAAAGTCAGAGGTGCGTGTGTTGGGTTCGAACTCGAGTGACTTGGCAGTACGCCGGTCTCACCACTTGGCTATCAATCAGTATCACTACTGTAAACTTATTTAAAGCCATTTCATTCGTTGAAACTAGTTATAAGTTTTGAGTGAGATTCTACAGAACCATAAGCTGGCCTTATAGTCTTTCCCTACTCATAAGCCATCCACATTATTTTATACTCAACGTCATGTTCCTCATTGTTGCTTACCCTTCAGAAAAAATCTCTTCGATGCTAGCCTGTGACCTAAGCAACGATGCGCGTACGCTGACCGCCTTTCACTCGCGAAGGGCAGGTCCGATTGCAATACTATGTCCTACTGACGGACCGTGGTGCAGTCTACCGGTTTTTAGGATTTGAGTATTTGCAGTTTGAGGTAAATAAGTATCTACGAACCATACCAAAACCGTTTGCACAGCAAAGGTCAACTTGTAATTTTTTTTGCTAGCGACCCTCTCATTCTTCGCGCGGTTTTTAAGACTTGACATAACATCGAGATTTCTTAATTATATGTAACTTTGATAGTAACGTATTATACACATAAACCTTCCAGAATAAATTCTCTAAATGATGGTGAAAACCTCACCAAAATATGTTGCGTGGTTTAGAAGAACAACGTGGACTTACAGACAAACACGAAAAGCGACTTCAATTCTTACTAATATCCTTACTTCCTTACTAATATTATGAATGCGAAAGTAACTCTGGTCTGACTGTTTGTCGCGCTTTCATGCCAAAACTGCTGAACCGATTTAAATGACAGATAGTCTAGAGCCTAAGAAAGGACATAGGCTACTTTTTATCGACATACCACGCGGGCGGAAGCTAGTTTATAATATGTATATAGATTTTATTGTGTTTGGGCGGCATACAGCTATCAACACAGAACTTGACAGTAATAGTCATTGTAATAGGGAAACATTTACTGACACTCTCAAAACTTACTAACCTTGTAAAGAGTGTCGGTGTAGTTTCTTGCCTGTTCTTCTTCATAGGAACCTACTACGCTTTGGAATGGGCAACTAGCTTCATCTTTCTGACTGACCGACCTCTTGACAATTCAAAAGTGCCTGTAATTGGTTCATCCATACTTCCTTACTAATATTATAAATGCGAAATAGTTTTTTAGTTAATTTAGTAAGTTTAGTTTAATAAGTTAATTTAGTTAATTTAATAAGTTACATAATGTAAATGTTAATAAATGCGAAAGTTATTCTGTCTGTCTGTCTGTCGCGCTTTCACGCCAAAACTACTGAACCGATTTCAATGAAATTTGGTACACAGATAGTCTAGAGCCTGAGAAAGGACATAGGCTACTTTTTATCGACATACCACGCAGACGAAGCCGCAGGCGGAAGCTAGTTTGAAATAAATGCTGAGTTTGAGTTTGAATACTGAACACTTTTTTTAATTAATGAACCTCTAATATCTTTTTGGGCATGTAATGAAGCAATAAAAAATAATAATATGCCACTTTTTTAAATATCTCCACCAAATTCATATAGAAATATGATAAGGTGTATGAGAAACGCTACATTGTTCTCAAAATTACCACCTACATAAAATCGGTCAGTAAGTCAGTACTTTCGTTGGAATTATACCAATTCCGAGAATCTGTACTAGAAAGTATGGCATATTAGTCATAATTTGAGAAACCAATATTATCGCTGGACAAAGGTGAAATGGACCTTGGACTCGCAATTTCAACTTTTATGTAAGTCTTAAGTCCCATCCCCTGACGGGGTCCGGTAGGACCGATGCCTGCCAGGGTTGTGGGAAAGTCCGAAAGGGATACCGGGACCTTGGCAACAGGCAAATGAAGGAACACGGGTGGATTTTAGTCATTAAAAGTCTGACACGCCCTTCCGCTCCGCCCAGAGCGGGAGAAGACATTGGATGATTTCCCACCCTCAAAAAAAAAAAAAAGTCGAGCCAAGTATTATTTATGTTTTACCAATTTAGTAACAGTCTGGATACTGGACTTGTGCACGATTCAAAACACCCCTTCTTTCCTCAAAAGACCATTTCAGACACTTATCTACATGGTCCTCACATGACCTCATATTGTTAATCCATTGCTTCATAGGTTTTCAAAATTCGTAGGTTCAAAAAAGTAATTAACGCAATGAACGTGGGTTGAGCGTCAAAATGAAACCCATTGCGATTAATTGTCATTTTATGTGCGCAATTACCTCGCAGACCAAGATTATTTCTGGACTTTAAAAAAGACCCCTTGAATTTGTTTCGCGATTTCTTCTCTGCTGGGGCCACACTAACGGTCAACGTCAATGCCCATCATCGCCATAATCAACGCGGCAATTATTCCGATAAATATAGCAATAAATTGAGTGGCCACAGTTGAACGGTCAACATCAATGCTCATTTGCCGCCACCTGAGTTATAGCCTAACGGCAAACGCCAATGTCAATGCCGTGGTGAAATTCTCGCGATAAGTTGTGGCTACACTGTGTATGGTTAACATCCATCATCGCGATAATCAACGGCGTTTCTCGTTGGTGTGGCCCCAGAATCAGGGGTAGTCAGATATGGAATGTTGTCTCCATCTATCTTATTTTTTTTGTACGACGTTTAAAAGTGATTCTGTTATCCCAGTTACAGAATTAACAATTTCATTTTAAATTCACAAAGAGCTTTACAGCAACCATGTTTACTTCTGCCCGTATTAGTAAGTCTTTTGTTAACCACACAATATCCGTGTTGATTCGTATCTCGGCTCCTGAACTCTGCGATCATTTTGCAGCAGTATGTGGGTCAGTCGAAGATTAACGATGATTACTTGGTGACGTATATCGTACGCTTAGCTGTGTCGATAGGCACTAAGAAATGCATGATTTCTTGTGCTAAATTGCTAATACATAGTTAATTGTTTGTTTTGGTGAATCGCTGATGGAAATCTGTATGGTCAGTTCCGAAAGTATCTGATGGAAAGTGTAAACAAACCTGGTTCCGTACCCTTACGCACGATCGGTCAGAATTGGAATGGGTTTGAAACAAATGTCTAATCCATTGCTTCATAAGTTCGACAAAAAAATCTGCTCGACAACGTAACTTATGAACAATGGATTAGACATTTGTTTCAAACGGATTCCAATTCTGATTGATCGTGTGTTACGCAATTAGGGTGCAAGTTGGATTCTTACGAATCACTTCTTACTAATGGGAATTAGTAACACAATAATCTATACTTCGGTATTCAAATCAAAGCACTCAATTTGTTAACTTCGCCCTACGAATTAGCATCCACGGCCGTCCACTTCGTTTATTTACAGTATCATTAGATATTTTAGGACAGACTTCAGATCAGAGGAGCTCGTGGCTAAGTACAGCCGCACGGGTCGATCCATCAGGTTAAGCTACGCTTGCCGGGGTTGGTCAGTGGATGGGTGACTATCTTTACATAACGGGACTCCTCCGTGCCTCGGAAAGCACGTTAAGCCGTTGGTCCCGGCTGTCATTCGTAGATCTTTGACAGTCGTAACGGGTCGTCAGAAGCCCGAAAGTCTGACAACCAGTCTTACCAAGGGGTACCGTATTGCCCAGTGACTGGGCTGTGGAGGTCAGATAGGCAGTCGCTCTATGTAAAATAATGGTATTCAGCTGCATCCGGTTAGACTGGAAGCCGACCCCAACATAGTTAGGAAAAGGCTAGGCAGATTTTCGGATCAGACTATACGGTCAAACGTCAGTACGCACGTCAGTAGTAAAGTTGCTCTTGAACAGCAATAGTAAGTATAATTTATCATAGTCAGAGTCAAATCGTTATGATGGACGTATGGGAGGTAGGTACATTCGGGGGAATTAATTGGTAAGCAGATTGACATCCTTACTAATACTATTAATGCAAAAGTGAGTTTCTTTGTTTGTTACGCTTTCGCGCTAAAACGGCTGAAAGGATTTGGATGTAGACCGTGTCCTGGAGAAGGACACAGGGTGATTGCACATCTGACGGAAGATGCGTCGGGCGTAACTTCGTTAGTTTCCCGACTGACTAAAGGCTCTTACATACTGGGGCGATTCGTCGCGCGACGCGAATTTTAACAAAACAATTTCTCACGGCGAACAATGCGGCGGCGTCGCGTCGCGCGACGAATCGCCCCAGTATGTAACAGCCTTAACGCATCATCGGTTAGGTGTGAAAGGTTGAATGTTTTATTATATATTTGTCTGTTTTGGCGTTACGCGACCGATAATACGCGACGCATTTTCCGTCAGATATGTACCTATAAGCTACTTTTTAATACGGATCGCAGACGACGTCGCGGACAACAACTAGTAGGTGAGACGTACTGCTGTTCCGGGGTGTCGCTTTAAGGCTCTTACATACTGGGGCGATTCGTCGCGCGACGCGAATTTTAACAAAACAATTTCTCACGGCGAACAATGCGGCGGCGTCGCGTCCTGCGACGAATCGCCCCAGTATGTAAGAGCCTTTACTTGCCATACTTTTCGATTTTATCATCTTGCACGAATTTCTGTGACAATAAACAATTTTTTCTTTTTTTTCTTTCATATGTTATAATTACCTGAAACAAACCAAAAAATTTATTAGAAATGTTTATAATAACTCATTTGTTAGATTATTCTTTACTAGCCGGATATTACTAGTTTATTAATAAAGTATATTATATTGGCTATGTATATTATTATTATATTGGATGGACGGCGCCGCCGAGGCGCCGATGCCGACCCAGGAAAAGATGGATTTATGAAGGGTTAGATCGAGGTGGCCCTGAAAAGGGTGTTTGGAAAGATTTCGGGGAGGCCTTTGCTCAGCAGTGGGACAGCGTAGATAAACATTAAAAAAAAAATTGGCAATGTGCGTCATTTAAAGGCAATTTTTTTTTATCACTTCAATTTTTTTTTTTAAAGCCTAGTTTCTTTCTCTCATACCATAAAACTCCGTGGAGCGAATTGCCCGTTGTTCTCCATAGGAACCTACTATACGCTTTGGAATGGGTAACTAGCTTCATATTTCTGACTGACCGACTCCTTGTCAATTCAAAAGTGCCTGTAAATGATTTATTTTAAATAAATGCTTTGAGTTTGACTCAATGTGTATTAGCCTATTTATTGCTATTTACTAGACAGTGGACACCCAATGATATAATATGACGTTTTAAGTTCTGTAGGTCAGATATAACGTGTTGATAAGCTGATAACAGTATCGACGGTAAATAGATAAGAAATATTGTTAGTGAAAGTAAATATTTTAATACATTCGATCAGCTGTTTTGCTGCTATAGGTACTCTATTAAAAACCAAATTGGACAAATCAGACTTATTTTTGGAAGGAAAAGTATAGAAATAACCTCTTTCCCTCCTGCAAGGATTAAACACAGTACCTTCATTGCAATTTGAACCTTAGAGTCAGCTCAGACCGTGACGTGAAGCGACGCGACGCTGCGCGCACTTCTTAACAATTATCGAACTTATTTTCTTCACCAAAAGGTATAATTTCAGTGCGAGGGTTGACGTGGCAAAGTACGCTGAGATGCGCGGTGCTGCGCGGCGCGTGTACCTTATTGTGTAGTAAATAAATTCGATATTGTATCGGATCATTAAAAAAGTGCGCGTCGCTTCGCGTCTCGGCGTGAACTGACCCTTAGGTGCATTCTGAAAGTTGGCAACGTCGTAAATAGCTGTCAAATATTTCACTGTTTGTCAACTGTCAGAATGCATCCTCCTAGTAACGGCCAATCAAGGTGAGACACAACTTTAAAAGAAATGGTTTAAAAGATAGACACAAGTTTATCAAAGTTAAAGCATTTATTTCAATAAACCCCATCAACTTTTGAACTGTCAAGTGTCAAGAAGTGGGTAAGTCGGATCGAAAACTGAAGCTATAGTCTCCGCGTTAAGAACTGAGTCGTCGGGCCATAAATCATTGTCATTAATCTGTCTCGCTCGCACTTATGGAGTTTATGCAGTGCCATAATGATGTGCGTAATACCTAGTAGGGAGCGTTGCACACTCAAACTCAAAGCATTTATTTCAAATAAACCAATTACAGGCACTTTTGAATTGTCAAGGGGTCGGTCAGTCAAAAAGATGAAGCTAGTTGCCATTTCCAAAGCGTAGGTTTCTATGGAGAAGAACGGGAAAGAAACTCCACGGACACTCTTTTAAATCAGAATATTGTTGCAATATATTGGTTACATCATTCATGTTGAAATTGTACATATGAAGACAATATAGAAAAAGGTGCACGATAAAAGCGTCAGAAATTAAAAGTAAAAAAATAAAACAAAACAATTCAAAAATTAAAATAAGCCGTGGCAGCCAACAGATGACCAGTCCCTGCTGATGGCGCCCGTTCACGAACATGACGCATGGATCAGCACCATTTAGCTCAACCATTTTGAAGGGAAAAAAACAAAATGCAAGTTCGTATTTAAATTAGTAGTCTGTATTGGTGGCAATACACGATCCTTCCTATTGTTCAATCGGCATGACGCTACCGATTGGATCAGTTAGAACTGACCGTGTATGGGAGTAGATTGGCATGAGAGTTATACTTGATCTTACAATTTGACACAATCGAATTTCGATTTTTTTGGCTTGATCATGGCGATTGGATCATACCGATTGGACCGTGTATGGCGGTCGGCGATCGTCAGTTCAGTCAGGTCAACATTTACAATAATCTTTTAATTAATCCTCAATTCTAAAGTGTGAGTAAACTGTTTTTTTTTCATTAACCACTGTTTACACCACTCTGCTCGATCTTTAATTTTTTTTTGTTTAATTTTCACGAGTAAAATGCCCAAAGCATCGTCGTCTGTCACCGGTGAAGCCATGGCTTCAACTGAACGTCGCTGCCGATTGGACAATTTAAACTGATCGTGTGTGGTGTATATAGACGAACTGCAGATTGGATCAAGCCTGCAGCGTTATGCCGATTGGACGATAGAAAGGATGGTGTATGGCCACCATATCAGGAATGAATATTTTACAGTACTAGTACAGTAATAGTACAGTATAGAGTTTTTTTTTTATAGTACTTAGTAGTAAGTACTTATTTACTTACAAAAAAACATGAAAAGCATCAATGAAAGACTTCTCTGACAAAGATAATGATAAATAATGGGTGTATCCATTCGTCAGCGTAAGATAATAATATATTTATTGATAAACTTGATAAAGTTATGACGAATCAACATTTTATTAGTGAGGGCATACAACATTTAACAGACATCAAGATTCCTGGGTAACGGACAGGCTATCCTTACATATTATAAAACAAAGTCCACCGCCGCTTCTGTCTGTCGTCCTGTACGCGATAAACTCAAAAACTACTGGCCCGATTTTCATGCTATTTTCACGAATGGATAGAGTGGTTCTCGAGTAAGGTTTATGTATGAAATGAAATGAAATGAAATTGTTTATTCTGTAAATAGGATATTGGAATCACTTTTACACGTCATATTATAAAATATTTAAAATAAGCTAGATGAGGTCGGCGTTTCCTATCTGACTACTCTGAGAAGAAAGGCCGAAACAAACTCAGAGGTCGCAGTCTCTTTTAAAGTCCAGACATAATCTTGGTCAAACCATATGAGGACCATGTAGATTGGCGTCTGAAATGGTATTTTGAGGAAAGAACCACAACGATTTGAGTGGACCAGTCCAATCAGTGCAAGCATTTGTCAGTAATAGTGGAGCTCAACTCAGAACTTAAGGAGCTCAACGACTCGACGAACAATACCAAAGAAAGGACATTTGGGTAGGTCGCATAAAATACTCAAATTGCCAGACCATCGTTAAAACTAACTGAGAACGAAAAAAGAAATCAAAACAAAAATCCACATAGTCCTCACATTTACAATAAGTAAAATAATACAATACTTTAAAAGTAATCATGTCATTTGGTTGTAATATTCAATAATGTCCATTTATATATAAATACAATGTATATAATAACCGACATCCACGCGGGCGAAGCCACATGCATCAGCTAGTTATAAATAATTCTACTTTCAAAATCAGTCAATCTGCCTGCCTTTTACCAACTTTGTTGGGGTCGGCTTCCAGTCTAACCGGATGCAGCTGAATACCAGTATGTTGCATGGAGCGACTGCCTATCTGACCTCCACAACCCAGTTACTGGGTAGCACGATACCCGTGACCGGTTGTCAGACTTTTTGGGATCCTCACGACCCGTAACGACTGTCAAATATCTACGAATGACAGCCGGTACCAACGGCTTAACATGCTTTCCGAGGCAAGGAGGGCTCTCGATATGTAAAGGATGCTCACCCATCCACCGACTGGCCTCGGTAAGCGTAGCTTATCCTTCGATCAGCCCGTGGGGCTGTAATTATTTACCCACGAGGCCCTCCTTACTTTCTAAATCAGTGTAGTAATAAAAAAAACATTATCCCGCATTCCATACGTTCGTCTAACAAAAGATAAACCATTAAAAAGCAATCTAACCGTACAATCAACCGCACGTCGAGGTAATAACTTTTAGGGTTCCGTACCCAAAGGGTAAAACGGGACCCTATTACTAAGGCTCCGTTGTCTGGCTGTCCGTCTGTCACCAGGCTTTATCTCATGAACCGTGATAGTTTGACAGTTGAAATTTTCACAGATGATGTATTTCTGTTGCCGTTATAACATCAAATACAAAAAAAATGAATAAAATAAATATTTAAGAGGGCTCCCATACAACAAACGTGATTTTTTTTGCCGTTTTTATAGATAATGGTACGGAAGCCTTCGTGCGCGAGTCCGACTCTCACTTGAACGGTTTTTTTTGACATCGCCTTTATTTCGTAGCAGTAAGGACGTTTCGTAGTTCAATTGTTACTACTGACGTTCAGTTAACTGTATAAGTTAAATCATAATCATGCTTCACGGCTATTTTATTGTGACTAATGTACTTGTGAGATGTAGGTCGAGATAAACGTCACAAATGGGGTTATTTAGTACCCTATCCTTTATGATCTGTGTTAGTATGAGAATTTGGGGTTAGTAAGGTTCGAAAGTTCGGAATATTACAGAAGTAGTGGGTCACGGATTTCCATTCGCGCGATGACCAGTTGTGCTATTCTGTAAAAATCTCACTGTGAAAACTTAGGTGAAGTGAGCTTGGCGTGAACTGTCACTGCCTTAGCATCAGTAGGTATCGATGACAATGACAGCTCACTCCACGCTCACTTCACCTAAGTTTTCACGGTGAGATGGTTACAGAATAGCAATGCAGATGTTAATACACACGGCTACACATCAAGCTATACATTTCCAGTTTTTGCTGAACTCGCATTGTATAGGATTTCTGTACAATGCGAGGTCAGCTTATACTGGAAATGTATAGCTTGATGTGTAGCCGTGTGTACGTCCTACTCAAACCCAAAGCATTTATTTCAATTAAAACATTTACAAGCATTTTTGAATTGTCAAGAAGTCGGTCAGACAGAAATGTGAAGCTAGTTAACGCGCTACGCTTTGGAATGAGCAATTTGGTTCACATTCTCCATGCGCTAATGCCTATGGAGAAGAACGGGCAAAAAATTACAGCCTACAGACAGTGGTTCCATGTCTGGCTGTTTGTATAGAGTCAAGATATGAAAAGTTTAAGCATCTTTAGGTCAATTTTATTTAAACTTTTCCATTATGTTAAGCATCTTTAGGTTATTTTTAACTTGGCTGTTATTTAAACGTCGCAGTATTTCTCAAAGAATAAGGCAGAGAACTGAGGTGCAGTGCAAAGTTATTGCCTTCAATCGCGCACATACTTCCGTGACACTACTGAGAAATTCCATCTGGAAAAACCCACTTCTCCAGTTCTGGCCGAACCCAAGACACCAAGCTCAGCAGTAGCACTTACGACCACTAGACCAACGAGACAGTCCATTTAAGGGCCTACCCAACCTCAAATTGCTTAGCATGGTCCTCCGTTATGCCGAAAATACTGCAGCATTAATTTTGAAATAAATATATGTTAAAGTTGAGGATTGATGCTAGGTCCTATGTTTGACGAAAACACGATTACATAAAATTACCCGTATAGAAAAAAAAAAACAAAGTTACCTCTAAACCGAACTATAAACCGCTGGTATTCAAAAAATACTTCATTCAATTAGATCATGAATCATTGCATAATAACTATAAAGCAGGTCTTATGTTTTTATATTTTTTAATTACAATTATTTACACCGTAAAAAATAATTACCTAAACTATTCGAGGCTTGAGAGCCTAGCACCTCACTCCGTCTCTGAGGTAGGGTAGGGCCTTAAAATACAAATAGCTTTTACAGAAAAACAACGCATGAATAAAACTCCGTTTGGCTATCATCGGCTTATTCCGGCAGCGATCGGTTATCGGATTATTTCCCTAATAGCTTTTTAATGGATCTCTTTCAATGTATTTTTTAGCTCCAACCTTTGTGTTACAGAATATTAACGTTTTTAATAATTATGGAAGGTGTTTATGGCTCGGAAAGCACGTTAAGCCCAATTGGTCCCAGCCGTCATTCTTGTATCTTGCGTTACGGGTCATCCGGCGAAAGTCCGACAGCCAGTCTTACCAAGGGGTATTACCCAGTTACTGGGTTGTGGAAGTCAGATAGGCAGTCGCTCCATGTAAAATTCTGATACTCAGCTACATCCGGTTAGACTGGAAGCTGACCGCAACATAGTTGGGAAAAGGCTTCCCATAACGAAAGTGTGTCAAAAATAATATATATGTTCTAAAAATTACCTAACCTTTTTAAAATTCAAAGTAGCAACCCCCGTTATAATTTACAGTATGGCAACACCAGAACACCACAAGGTCGTCTTTACAAATGAATCACTCGCCGCTCACCTAAATGAGAAGTCATTGCCAGAAACAAAAACTTTAGAAGGTCGCACTACAGTTATTTTAATTATCTTTTGTATTTCCAATCTGCGTGCGCGCAGTTAGGTAAACTTTTTAAATACTCGATGAGCGAGGCAACCATAGAAATAAAAGGTAAGTATTGCAATGTTTTTTTTTTTGTGTTGAAGCTTGTGCTAATTGCTGGCTGGTACTGTTTTAATTTTGTAGGGGCAACAAAGATGGCCGACTTTTTGCGAGTTCTCGTTTGCTTCTTCATTTAATTGTATGGTGTCCATTTAAGACAGAAGCAAAATCAAAAGTCTTACAGTACAAGTTAGGCTGAGAATCAGCCCCACTTCACCACTTCCTAGTGCTTGAGCTGGGAAGAAAAAGTGGCGCAACAAACTTCCCAGCAGCACAGCTCAGGAAGAACGAAGAAAAAGTGCGTTGACGAAGTGACGACTGTCCGTCTGTCCTGTTTGTGTAAGGCCAGATACGTTTTGAAAAGACTGGCTAGTATCTCAGACCAAATAAAAAACCAAGACAGAGCGCTGTCGCATGAGTGACGTGAGGCCGGTTTCGTAAACATGTGAGCACAGTTTGATTGTAGTGTCATTGTAAATACTTGTAAATGTGTGTGTGTGAGCGTGTATGCACAGAGCGGTGGTGTAGTTTTAGCATGCTTCACTATATTGTTCGCAGCGCTCCGTCTTGGTTTTTTATTTGGTCTGAGGCTAATACGAGATATTTTACTTTCTTGGGCGTCAATTCATTTTTTTATTAACATTATAATAGAGAACGAACTGAGAAGCGACTGCCTATCTGACCTTCCAACCCATTTACTGGGTAACACGACATCCCTTTGATAAGACTGGTTTTCAGACTTTTGAGCTTCTGACTACCCGTAACGACTGTCAAAGATCTACAAATGACAGCCCACGTGCTTTCCGAGACACGGAGGGTTCTGGATATGTAATAGATGGATAGAGACTTTATCAAGAAAATGTAAACTGGTTCATTAATTCTCATTCTCTGCTCCTTATACCATTTTATTAGTGGTCAGAGCAACATGTCCATTTCTTCCATACTTCTCTATCAGTCGTCATCTCGGTAGTCACCCCCTTTCCAGTCATATCATCTTCCACACAGTCCATTCTGCATTTCTTTGGTCTTCTCCTGCTCTTATAGCTATCCACATTCATAAACTCCAAGAAAAGACGGTGAAAAATTTTTTATCTGTGAAATTGACTTTGGATCGCGAATTCACGCTGTCACGTACGGAAATCGCAAAAAATACACGATTCAATTAAGACTCACGATTGACGATTCACTCAAAGATCAGAAACCAATTCAATTATGATAAAAGTTTTATTTCATTTTGTCGATTTAAGTTCTGGTGTAGGTGCCAGTCACTCGACTTTATAAAAATTTCAGCTAGGTACTTACAAATTACAAAAAAAACTACAGTAATCAAAAATAAAATATCATTTGCCTTTTCCAGAGTTTGTTGGGGTCGGCTTCCAGTCTTACCGGATGCAGGTGAATACCAGTATTTTACATGGAGCGACTGCCTATCTAACCTCCATAACCTAGATACTGGGTAACACGATACTCCTTGGTTGTTAGATTTTTGGGCTTCTGTCTAACCACCCGTAACGACTGTCAAACCGTCTGTTTTTACCGCCTCTGTGGTCTAGTGGTTAGACCACCTGTCTCAGACCAAGAGGTCCCGGGTTTGATTCCCAGTGGGAGCATAATTTTCTGCTCGGTTTGGTTGGTAGTAGCTTGTTCTAAGTCCGCCTGGCTAGCTACCACCATCTTGTCTAAGTCTGTCGCCATGACAACAATGTTAACAGCTTTGTTGTGTTTCGGCAGTTGGAGGTAAGATAGCCAGTTCCTCTGTGGTTGAGGATTCCGGGTGAAGCTCGCTTCCACCTTCGGCCTGATCATCACTTACCATCAAGTGAGATGAAGGCCAAGAGTTTACCCGAAGTGAATAAAAAAAAAGATCTACGAATGACAGCAAAAAAATATACACAGCCTAATTAAACTCTCGTAAAAAAACTCCACATTATCACAAAACATTATTCAGAACACATTTTTTTAACAAACGAACATAACCTACAAACTTACAAAGCGTATTTCGCAAACAAAAGGTTATCAAAATTAATGTTGATACAACTATCAAAATTGAACCCTGTCTAGATTGTATTAGAGGTTATGAAAGAAGCAAATACAAATTGGCGGGCGAGGTCTTTAACCTACGCTAACGGAGAACACCGTTATTTCCCGCGCAAACAATATGGCTGCCGAGGCAGACTCGTGGCGTAAGTCCTATTTTTTTTATTGTGAAATTTATTTTTACAAATAAAATGAGGTACAATACGGCTACTAATTGTTTTATTTGTTGGGTTAGCAATTAAAATGGTGGCTCTCATTCTGTGGCCATTTTAAAAACGGGAAATCTTTTTTCTTTACACATACGATACGAAAGTTGAATAAAAGTCACGGTAATAATGAAATTGTAAAGCAAACACATATTCATGTTTTGAATAAAAATTGTACTTATTGGGAACAGAAAGTTGGCAACATTTTAATTTTAAGATTGGAAGTCGAGTAATCTTTTGACACATTATTAGAAAGAAAATGACCATGAAATATTGAAATTCATTTGCCAATACCTACCAATAATTAATTTAAATCTAGTTAACTAGCAATTTATGCGAATTTGTCAAGCACGAAATATCAACAGTTGTGAAAGTCGTTGAGCGTTTAGACGTCAAAGAAAAGGCTAAGCGACGTCAAAGAAACGATTGGATTATTATTGGGAATAAAATATTTTAGTCGACGAACGTAAAATGAGATAAAAATGGGTATTACTATTGATAGAGAAAGACAAGACCCGTGGATGGAGTTGATGCTTGTGGTGTAAGTGCGCAGTTGCAGTCTGGCACTCTTTAAGTAAACGCAAGCGCGTTTGTCCGGGCGATTTTTTTTTTTTTAATTGTTGATTAGGTTGATTTTACTCCTGACTGTCGATTTTATTTCTTTCAAATTCGTCACAATTTTAACGGTAAGAAACAGTAGGAAAAATTTGTATTCATGTACAGTCAGCGAATTAAATTGTTCAGCAGATTGACACACTACGTCAATTTGACATTTCATACGTCTGATGAAGAATAACAGTTTTAATTTAAAAAATCTGATAATTTAAGTTGATAGTCAATCTGTGACTGCCCTGCATCTGGTTTGTGGAGGTCAGACAGGCAGTCGCTCCATGTGAAATCCTGATATTCATCTGCATACAATACAGTTAGACTGGAAGCCGACCCCAACATAGTTGAGACAATCCGTGAATCCGTTCATTAGTAGACTGCAATAGCCCAATGATGACGTGAGAGAAGCTACCACAACCACAGGTGGCCTATTTCTAGCCATTGACTACACCGTATAATGCAGTAATCTATTACAGTATAACATATCCGCGCCACAATAGCAACCGGTGAATTAAAGGCTTGATTCACACTGTTATAACTATTGTTGTATAACAATAGGCTAAGCGTAGGTCAAGCGTGAGTGACGACCCGGCCTAAATGAGAACCTACGTTGAATGACTTTTTATGAGTTTTAGTTTACGTTAAAATTACATTTTAGTTTTATGTTTAGAAAAAAATAAGAATATTAATTTACTCTTTCGGCGTAGTACCACAAAATCTAAGATATGTGTGACATCTACCAACTCGCACTGGGCCCGCGTGATGGATTACGGCCCTCTCCCTCTCACAGAGAGGAGGCCTGTGTCCCAACAGTGGGAACATTATAGGCTGATTATGCTTCTGAATTTGTAGGGGCGGGCGGTCAACCGGTCAACCCAAATATCCTTGTATTATGTAGAATGATACAAGGATATTTGGGCGCCTGAATGACATTGACAGGGAGCCGTTGTTGTTGGTAAACATTTTAAAATTGAGAAAAATCAATTTCGCCCCAATGGTCCCTGTACAGCTGTACGTGTGTTTGACTGTACTCTCTCAATAAACGTGTTGGTTACATTTTTCAAATTTCGAATTTTTATTTTCTTGTTCCGGCCAGAAACAAATGGTAGTGGTGTCCCACAGCCGATTAGAAGTGTAGTTCAGTAATGCCAGAGTTGCATGACTAACAGTAACAATGTTGCCAGCTTATCAACTAATAGCATCTGACCCATTTCTTAGCTCGATAACTCACATAATGCACAAAGTTTTCACCGTTTTTGAAGCAAGTGTTAATTATACAATACGCACATGAATCCGAAAAGTCCGAGATGCGTGCCTTGGGTTCGTACTCGAGACCTGACTTGGCAGTCTGACGGTCACACCACTAGGCTATCACTGCTATACGGCCACTGAGAGGAGGCCTGTGTCCCAGCAGTGGGAACATTAATTGCTAATTATGCATGGTAATCAAGCAAGCCGCCCTCCTGATGGTAAGTGGTCACTGCCGCCTTTTGGTCATCTGGAATACCAGAGACATCGCAAATGCGTTCCCATCCCAGAGACAAAGCTGTAATGTGTCATATGCCTGTCACTACACCGGACCCATACCCTTCAAACTGGGACACAGCAACGCTGCTTGGCGGCAGAAATATGTATGGTGGTGGTACTTCCCGGACGAGCACCCTCACTAAGAGTTGTGCTATTACTGATTTAAATGTATTCAGTTACTTCAATAAATCTTGTTTCAAACTCAAACTAAAAGCATTTATTTTAATTAAACCATTTACAGGCAGTTTTGAATTGGCTCGTGGCTACGTAATAACAGCCGCACGGGTCGATCCCTCAGGTTAAGCTACGCTTGCCGGGGTTGGTCCGTGGATGGGTGACCATCTTTACGTACCGAGACTCCTCCGTGCCTCGGAAAGCACGTTTAGCCGTTGGTCCCGTATGTCATTTGTGGATCTTTGACAGTCGTTACGGGTCGTCAGAAGCCCGAAAGTCTGACAACCAGTCTTACCAAGGGGTATCGTATTACCCGGTTACTGGGTTGTGGAGGTCAGATAGGCAGTCGCTTCATGTAAAATACTGGGATTCAGCTGCATCCGGTTAGACTGGAAGCCGACCCCAACGTAGTTGGGAAAAGGCTAAGCAGATGACAGGCAGTTTTGAATTGTCAAAGAATTGGTCAGTTAGTGCTGATACACTCGAGTGGCACGCGTTCGGCAGAGGCAATTGCAACCGTCGACGCTCGTTGACAACCGCCGTCGACAACCTGCCGCTCCTTATGGATAAACTAGCTGCCCGCTCCGGCTTCACACGGGTAGCACTAAGTACTTATCTACGGCGCACCTACCTACCCTACCTACGTACCTACCTACATACCTGACTACCTACCTACCCTACCCTACCTACCTACCATACCGGGAAGGGGATAAAAAGTATCCTATATCCGTCTCCTGGTTCTAAGCTACCTCCCCACCAATTTTCAGCCAAATCGGTTCAGTAGTTTCGGAGCCTATTCAATGCAAACAAACAAACAATCAAATCTTTCCCCTTTATAATATTAATAATAATATAAGTACAGATGAGCAGTACCGTACACGAGCATCAGTTGTCGACGGCTGCAGTTGCCTTTGCTGTTGACGCGTGAGCACTTCAGTCAGAAATTTGAAGCTAGTTGCCCATTCCAAAACATAGATCTCTATGGAGAAGAAAGGGCAACAAACTCTTTAAAATGGGGTGGCCCAATTTCAGTCAATGACCAAAAGGCACGTCAAAACCAAAAATATCTTCGGATCACGCAAACCTAAGTAATATTGCAATAAAATATTAAAACAACATTAATTTCTACTTGACATTTTAAGTAGGGAAGCATCGTATTACCTTTTAACATCTCCCCTCGAAATAATCCTACTAATATTATAAATGTGAAAGTTTGTATGTTTGTTAGTCTGTGGCGGCATCTACTACACCACACTGATGTCACACAAAAATCCTGGATCGCGCAAGCAGGGTTTACCGCGCGACGAGTATTATAGACGGTGATTTTTAATTCACTGTTTACTTTTCAAGGTGTGACAGTACTCATGATTTAGAGCAACTTTCACTGTAAGACCAACTCTGAAAAATCGAAAAAAATATCAGCTGTTTCATACAAAAATGCATTATTAACCCGATGAAAATGTATGAAACGGTTTTTTTTTTTTGCTATTTCGTATTTGTTCCCATAGTGAAAGTTTATAATCATGAGTACTTTCACCCCCTTTTTTTTTTTTTTTTTTTGAGTGTGGGAAATCATCCAATGACTTCTCCCGCTCTGGGCGGAGCGAAAGGGCGTGTCAGACTTTTACTGACTAAAACCCACCCGTGTTCCTTCATTTGCCTGTTGCCAAGGTCCCGGTATCCCTTTCGGACTTTCCCGCAACCCTGGCAGGCATCGGTCCTATTGGACCCCGTCATTTTTGCGCTGACATCTCTTTGAGGCGCGCATGGAACACGACGCGCCATCGACCCGGGCCTGGTCCTTATCGGACGGCGAGCTGCCCGTTGCTCGCCGTCCGCAAGCCCGCGCCTATGGTGGCCGGAAATCCGCCTGGGATTCCCGACGCCCAGGGCGTCTCCAACGGCGGCGGTTAGGGGCGTGAGGGCGCAAACTTTGCCTTTCCCTCACGCGTTCCGCCTCCTCCTTCGCGAGCATTACTGCTTCGCAGAAGGAGGTGACGGCTTCCCATGCCCTCTCGCTCCGTACCATGGCCTGAACCAGGGCCGGACGCGAGAGGTCACCGCCGCCAATCGCCTCCGCGAGGACACGGCGGTGCTCCGCCCAAGCAGGGCACACCTCAACCGTATGCTCCACCGTGTCCTCCGGGCGATCCACACAGTGGTGACACCCGGGCGTTTCCTCCCGCCTAATCCTACACAGGTACCTCCCGAAGCTGCCATGTCCGGTGAGGACCTGTGTCAGGCGGAAGGTGAGGACGCCGTGGCGCCTCTCTATCCACTCCTCAAAGAGTGGATAGAGAGGACCTTTCACCCCCTGAAAGGTTAATTGAATTAAAAATCACCGTGTATACAATTTTCTGACATCAATCTTCGGGCAGTTGCCCATTAGACACAACACCCGTCTGGTCGGAGGATCCTCCCTTTTCTATAGAGGATGAGTGAATGGGCACACAGATAGTTTATAACCTGGATTAACGCCTAGGGTACTTTTTATCTCGCCAATACCATGGCTAGTATTCGACAAACACGCGGGCGAAGCCGTGGGCCAAGGCTAGCATAACAATTAAATATTAAAACGACAAATAACTTCAACTTGACATTTCAAGGAGGAAAGTATCGTGTTCCCTTTCAACCCAGACCCTCGAAATAAGCCTTACATTTTATAAAACAAAGTCCTCCGCCGCGTCTGTCTGTCTGTTCGCGATATACTCAAAAACTACTGCACCAATTTTCATGCTGTTTTCTTCAATGGATACAGTGGTTCTTGAGTAAGGTTTTAGTATATAATAACCGACATCCACGGGGGCGAAGCCGCGGGCATCAGCTAGTTTATTATAAATAAGAAATAACCTCAATAAAGAAAAACTCTTTTGTCTTTTAATTTATCTTTTGGCGGGAAACCGTAGATTTTCCTAATTTATGGATCTTTAATACTTTGGAACGTGAAGGATCCCTTAGTAATTAGGAAGGAAAGATTCGTGTTTAATTACAAAATGTCAGATATTAAATAAATATTAAGTTATTTAGGGTTGGTTGAGTAAATACAACAAAACATCACGCCTGTAATTCCCGAAGGGTTTGGCAGAGGTGTACCTCGTTCTCCCACACTTCGCCAGTTATGTTTAAGTCTCATGTAATAGGGGGCGAGCCTATTGCCATAAACCGGGCACGAATTCACACTCCGGGGACTCCTGGAAAAATCCTATAACAATGTCCAACCTGGGAATCGAACCCAGGACCACATGCTCAGCACCAGCGCATGCGACCAAAGACCAAGGAGGCACTATGAGGACTAAATGAGGAACATGTCGTGAGGTAAAACTCTATATATTCTCTGCCAGACCCTTAGGAGAAAAAAAACGTGATGTCATGCCGTAATGTAAACACAAAATCCGACCAAAACTTGTTACGAAAGAGAGAGATATATATTATAAATTAATATTATTTTATCATTCCACCACAGCATCACTTGACAACATCAGAAAGTCTCATTAAATTGTTAATTAATAAATTAACATGATTTTACGAATTCGTGTTAATTAAGTAGGTATGGGGGGGAGTCATCCCCTTATGAAGTAATTGATAATCGATACTATCACACCCGGGAGTAATGAGAAGCTGTAGAGCGCTTATAGCAAGCGCTCTAGCAATTTCTGTAAAATCTAAACAGTTGTTTTTTTTTTGTCATAGTCATCCACATGTCCCATATGTCCATGGTAGGTAAAAATTTGACATATAATTATACTGCGCTTTTGCAAACCAACAGCACGCCTTTTAACTGGATCCTAGTCTACTATCATCCAGCTGTAACCAGACACGTCGAATTGCCCGCTCCACTTGCTAGGTAGTTCTACCATATCTTGGTCGATTCGCGGTCTTCACTCAAGAACACGTCATCTACAGTCATCGGTTCTAAATAAATAAATAATTTATGGGCATAAAAAACGCGTTAAGCAAAGTGAAGCCCTGACTCCTGCGCTAAGTAAAACACCCGTGTTACAGGGGCCAGTGTCTTCTCCCACTCAGTAGGTTCCGGATTTTATTGCAATATACATCGCTTGAATATACTTGACGATAAACAAAATGATTTGGTTCTACGACTAGTGTGGCTGGTCTGTTGCTACTTCAGCTTGCTTTTTCTAAGAGCTTTATCGGACGTCTTA
Organism: Lithophane leautieri; assembly: GCA_949152455.1. NCBI lineage: Eukaryota > Metazoa > Arthropoda > Insecta > Lepidoptera > Noctuidae > Lithophane > Lithophane leautieri. The sequence continues at coordinate 2,355,224 of OX424486.1, forward strand.
AATTTACCGTCACCTAACATCTGGATTCCATCCGTTAGACAAGATCGCGACTTTGACCAACATTTTTCGCCCAATTTATCGTTAAAACGTTGTATCAGATGGGTCCACTCAAATCTACATGGTCCTCACACTCACAAAATCTCACCAAAATGATGTCTGGACTTTAAAAGAGTTTCTGTGGTCAGAGTTGTCGGAGAGGTAACACCGACCTCATTTAGTTTTTAAATATTATTGACGTGTAAAAATGGTTGCACAAATACTACTAGCTGTGATGCATAAAAGTCGCAGTCGAGTCGTGGCCGCTTATAAAGACTCGGGACTGCGGGAGGGCTTATGAAGACTCTCTATTACTTATTCATACCCTAATGCGCAAAATTTCATTTGGGATAAGCCATATTAACGGAAATTAAGAAGGTTCACTGAGTGCTTTTCTGAATTAAGATGAGACTTGGACTAATATAATAAATTGCATTTAATTAGAGATAGGCTCGGTGTTGTCAGATGGGTACCTAATATCGGCAACTTTGATTAGGAAAGTATTAATTAATATTTATGAGCAGAAGAAGTTGATCGTCCTCCAACGTGCAAATCAAATATTTCTATTGTCTCGTTATTAGGGTATTAGTTTGTTATTAGAAAACTATTTCATATTTTTCAACTTAGGCAGTAAAACTTAATTTCAATCTTGATCATTCAGTAAGTATATCTAACTAAAAATCAACCAATCCGTCTCTTTAAAAAATAAGCAGTTTTAAGAGCTTTTGTTTTGACAGCTCAGCAAAAACAACTGTCAAAATTGTGACTGCTCTTGCTCTTAGAGCTTTGACAACGTTAGACAAAACTTGATGCTGAATTTTACTTATTTCAATTTTAAACATCAGAAACTCCGAAAATACATTAAATCCAATATCAGATCATACAAAATCACCAAAGATTGAAATCATTCTATTATTCTTCAACATTCTCAGCCTCGTACATCCGCGCAGCTGACGACGACGCCAACGTTACGCGCCAACGAACAGGAAGGAATTTTTAAAAAAGGAACCCTAAGAATTTCCCGCGTGTCATTGACAGATGTGTCCAAAATGGCCGCTCGCGGTGTTGCCAGTAATAAATATTCAACGATTTATTGAGTGCAGTGTTTTAACAAATGGTGGGTGTGTATTGTGTATTTAGTATTGAAATTAATTAACTTTCGAGTGTTATGTGCGGTTGCTGGGTGAGGAGAATAGCTAGTGCGGAAAATAGGTCAGTTCCGGTTCCCATGGGTGCTGTAAAACATTGAACGAATGTATTCTGACAGGTGAATAGAAAGTATCCACTTTTGCAATCCATCATTGTGTACTTGTATTCAATCAATGTACAACATATAAATATTATGGAATTTTTCTTCCCGGGCCTTAATAAACATGGCCTTGGTCAAGTTCGTCTGTGAAGCCATTTTCCGCACCCATTTTAATGATAAACAGAAACCCTGGTCATTCAATAACTGACAGTGTAGTGAATGGCCTTTCACAAACTTTCGAGAACAGTCGACTCCAGTGAAAGATTATTTCTCTCTCACTCTCTTTGAAAAACAAAAACACAACCTCATAGAGGACTAAGCCGGTCTTATCAACCGAGCACAGGCCACACTGAATACAATTCACACCTCTCCTCATTATTTTTAACCCTAGCAACTCTATTCAAATTCCTTTTTAAATCGACTTACAAACGTGACCACGTCGAGGCTTGTTTTATTATTTAGTCGATTTTTTTTAAACAGCCTGGCGCGTCGTCGAGTTCTGTCGCTATTCAGTTGCTCTTAATTAATGTTTGTAGAGTAATTAATTCGTTATGACGTCATTTCTCGTGTGTAAGGGAATTCAAGGAACGGTTGCAATATACTGGTGGAGTTGTAATCATATTAGGAGTTGAATGGGGGAAGGTATTATTATGTGTCATATATTACATTACCAACGCGTAACGGAATATGTTACATTTTGTGCCAAAAATAAGACAAAATTTTGTGAAAGTGTATATATGGCTAGATAGGTTGTGACTACTGAGATGGGGGCAAAATTTTTGTCTTACACCTCACACTTTCAGGTCCGGTGGAAAACCAGGGTCAGGCCCGGTATCCACCAAAGCGGAGAAGAGAGGAGACGAGAGGAGATGTGCTGCGAAGCTGACAGATTATTTCTACCAAAGCGGAGAGAAGTGGGAGAGATGTGAGATTTGTGTAGCAGAAATGTGAGCTGTGAGAGAGCCAGTCAATCGAATGACGCTTTCGGGTTTGCGAGGCGTGGGGAAAAGGAAGCGGGGTGCGGGGTGCGCGAGCGCGTGTGCCGCCCGGCCGCCTGACTAGACACTTCTGCGCTCTGCCGCGCCGCTTGCTCGCTCGCCACACAAAATTCTATAGAAAAATGAGACATCTGTCCTCTCCGCTTGATCCATTTCCACCCAAGCTAAGCGGAGAAGAGATGTGGAAATAACGAAATTGGATTGGTTTAATCAAACACATCTCCTCTCCTCTCCGCTTTGGTGGATACCGGGCCTAAGGCACCTATTATCTGGCATGTTTGCTGAATTGGGCCTTTATGGCGCAGCCGTGAGGCATATGCTCCCCTGATACGTACTTTCCTACACAGCACTTTTAGATTTATTATTGGTTTTTATTTAATTTTGTTATCTGCTACATATTATATTGTGTGCCTTTTTGTCTTTACTACATAAATATATTTCTTTCTTTCTTTTCTTTGGCTAATCTCCGAAACGGCTGAACCGATTTTGACGAGACGTTCACTTGAAAATAGCTGCTGTTATAAGGAGTAACTTAAACTACTTTATTTTATAAAAATAAATTCTAGTGGGGCGAATCCGCGGGCAGTAGCTAGGCGCCAACAAAACAAGATATTATTTAAAATAATTAACTACTACCACTGAATGCAAAGGCAAGATATTAATTTAATTAAGATCGTAATTAAACATTAATTGCTACTCTACTACTCTGTAAATATTAAGTTAATATAACCTGGAGCATAATAAACACTAATTAATTTCTTAATTAAAGTACCTACATAATCAGACCAAATAAAAAACCAAGACGGAGCGCTGCGAATAATACAGTAAAGCATGCTAGAACTACACCAAAGCTCTGTGCATACATGCTCACACACACACATTTACAACTATTTACAATGAAACTACAATCAAACTTTGCCCGACCCGGGAATCGAACCCCGGACCTCATGCTCGGCAGAAACGCTTGCGGCTACTAGACCACAGTTTTTAGATGACGTATTAAAGATTAAAGATATATTATAAAACAAAGTCCTCCGCCGCATCTGTCTGTCGTCCTGTACGCGGTAAACTCAAAAAATACTGCACCGATTTTCATGCTGTTTTCAACAATGGATAGAGTGGTTCTCGAGTAAGGTTTATAATAAGCATGTAATAACCGACATATACGCGGGCGAAGTCGCGGGCATCAGCTGGTTAAAGATATTTGTAAGTTCTGCCTCGTTGGTTGTTGTAGTGTTCGCAAACGCGACATCTGATGCAGATGAGAGAGATCCTGCATTCGATTAAGGTTGTACCCTACCTCAGATTTTATCTCGCTCGCACCATACTACTCGCGACCTGAGTGAGAGCGAGACGGAGTGGGGCGCTAGCTGGTCTCAAGCCTCAAAAAGTGTACGTAATTGCTTTTTACGGTGAAAATAAAAAACGGTAATTAAAAAAAAAAAACAAGACCAGCTTTATAGGTAGTTCAGTTATTATGCAAAGTTTCATGATCAAATTTGAAGTATTTATTGAATACCAGCGGTTTATAGTTATTTTTAGAGGTAACTTAGTTTTTTTTTTCCATCGATAAATTTTTATCTAATCGTGTTTTCTCCAATAGTACCTAGCATCAATGCTCAACTTGATATTTATTTCAAAATTAATGCTGCAGCATTTTCGAGGATTATGCTAGGCAAGAAATTTGAGGTAAGGTGCGCCCTTAGCAGGCAGTCTATATTCTGTGAAATCTCACCGTGAAAACTTGTGTGAAGTGAGCTTGACCCAAGTTGTCATTTCACCTGACGCTAGGGATTGACACTATTGACAGCTCAGTTCACCTACGTTTTCACAGAATACTTGAGTGTATTCAGTAGAAAGTAGTGAAGTATTAAATAGGTGTATAAAATTTATGGGATTAGTATGTAGGTACTTATGTTTTTGTTTTAGCGTAGCCAAAGTAACGTTAGCGTACGGAGAAATTTTAATTACTCATTTCGACAAATTCGAAAATAACGTCTCTGACATCGATATGTCACTGTTTTCGGTTAAGTTTTCAGAAATATCGAGTTAATGAGCTCTGATTCAAACGAGGTCAGTATCAAATAGATTGGATAAACATTGTATTTATATATCATTGAGAACTTTTTAGTCAACCTCTATGGATAAGACTATTTCCGATTACTAGCAATTTGTCATCTTGTATAAGAGCATGCGATTTGAGTTCGTGTTTAATCGTGTAATCTCGTGAATGTATGAAACAGCAAAATTGAAAAGTTTGAAAGTGGCTCATTAATTAAAGTCCGTGACTGTACCTGCTATTCATCTGCCGATCTATTCTGTAAACACCTCACCGTGAAAAGTTAAGTGAAGTGAGCTGTCAATCCCTAGCGTCAGGTGGAGTGACAGCTCACTTCACATACGTTTTCACGGTGAGATTTTTTACAGAATACCACTTTTGATAACCATCAAAACGGAACGCATAAATGGTTGGAACCATGGAATTAGTATGTACTTAAGCTCCTTGGTAGGAACCTACTTTCCCGGACGAAAGCTTTTCAAGGGGCTTTGCTCCTAACCATAGAAGGAATTGACATCAAAGGTTCTTTTTTTAAAACCTTTTTACGCCGTCTGCACCTTTCGAAGAAATTAACTCAACGGAAAGGTTACTTGAACTAACAAACTTCTAATTAATTCTAATGAATTCTATTCAGCTCACAAAAATAAGGTAAAAAACCGACTGTGTAAAACACCAAGTGAAAAGATGGAAACTTTTGATCCTGCCTGAATACAAGTTGGCAAATAAATTGACTGAAACAATCTATAAAAATAAACGTTCACACTGAGCAACTAAAGTTGCGTCTTGCGGCAACTATTACTTGTTAAGCCGACTGTGTACCGACAAAAAGTATTACTGTTACCTATGGTCTGCTTAACCACCTTCGGAATTATTCTGATTAACTTTAAAATGGAGATGTCGTTTTTTTTTAAATATGTATCTGTTGGATATTGCTTACTAACCGTGCGTTTGCACTGGCGAAACATTCAAGACAAAACATGTTGAAATCTCTAGTTCCTCTCAAAAATTGTATGGAACTTTGACAGAAAATAGAGATTTCAACATGTTTTGTCTTGAATATTTCGCCAGTGCAAACGCACGGTAAGACATTCACCAACAACAAAAGTCGATTAACACTTTAGCAAACTAACACTAGTGAGCAAAATATTCATAACAATCTGAACAGAGTTTTAACTCAGCTATTACGTGAAAAGTCGAAAAGCAATAAATCTAATCATTTTGTATCAATTTAGATGACTTGTAAAAGTAACATTTTTAATCGACTTATGTTGCTGTCTGCTGAAATGACAATAAATCACGAAGTTGCCGGCAACAGTATGCGCCACAAGAAAGTTGCCGACTAAGCAACCACCCTAAATTCCCGACACTACCTCAATTATCTTAATTAAAGCTTTTACTTTTCTATTACAACGTTTCTTTCTTTTACGAAGGTTCCTTTGTTTCACAATTAGCTACAAACTGTTAATGAAATTAGATACCTTTTGCTGCCTTGTGTGGTAGACTCTCAGACCAAATAAAAAACCAAGACGGAGCGCTGCGAACAATACAGTGAAGCTTGCTAAAACTACACCACCGCTCTGTGCATACACGCTCACACACACACATTTACAACTATTTACAATGACACTACAATCAAACTACACCAAACTAAGTGCACACATGTTTACGAAACCGACCTCACGTCACTGTTGACAGCGCTCTGTCTTGTTTTTTTATTTAGTCTGAGGGTAGACTGTGGAATGTCAGAAAGGAGATCATTCACAGACAGAAAGTATTTTGTATGAATTATTGAAAGGACAGGACAACGCTTGTCCGGTTAGCTAGTAAGAAAATAAAAATACTGTTTTCTTACGGAAAATAACGTCTGAAGTATTTTTTAGTATGCAGGTTCTCAAAGAAATACAAACATGAGTTTGAAAATACCAAATAATCTTATCTAAGTTGAATTGTAATAAAATCTTTCAATAAAAATTAAAAAAACTATTCAGTATTTTATCAAAATCAAAAGACATTTATTCAAATTAGGTTGAAAATCAGCACTTTTCGAACGTCAAAATTACTTATGACAGTCCCCCAAAACGCCCATAAAATACTGAATAGTTTTTTTTTTTAAACAAAATCAAATCATTTTTAGTTCAGGACCTACCGAAACGATTGAATACTTTTTTTACAGTATTTGAATTAAGTCATATTATCATTTTCTGCCCAAAAGTTTTCTGCTCAAAATGTTATAACTGATGTCCTTTGGAGTAACAAAGGCATAGAATCAAAGGTTTTTGTTTTAGAGTAGTTATGATGGAAGGAAAAGGGTTGTTCATTGTTGGCCATTTGTTGTGAGTCATAATAGCCTGTGGGTAAAAGCTTATAATTTTAACTGTGTATTTGTAATGCCGGGGCTACATTGTCGCGTTATCGCGAACTTTATATCGCGCGCTCTCTCTCGCACACCGCTCGACGTCTCACTGAGCAACAGAGAGCGCGCGAAGTAAAGTTCGCGATAACGCGACAATGTAGCCCCGGCATCATGGTGTTGTATGTCCACATTTTGGGCTATTACTGAGAATCTTAATCCCTAAATAAACCCGCAAATAGCCTATTACACATAAAATTTACCCTAAACCGCTGATTAACGAAACACAACGTTTGCCAAACAATAATCGTTTTCATAATTAGTCGATTTGTGCAAATCATTGACCCGTCCCCCTCACTAGTGAACCACAGAGTATAGAGCACAAAATAAAACGCGGGAAATGTATTTTCTAGTTTCTAACCGTCATTTATCATAGCTGCACGTGTTTGTTAGGGTTGCCAATTGAGAAATTGCAAAGTGGGGTTGAAAAAGTTTTTTGAGTTTACCTTGGTGGTCTGTATTTATTTGTTACTTTTTTCTACATGTTTACGTTAACAAATTTTTGGAAGTCAGTGATTGATTAATGGTGTATCTATCTCCAGTGGTTTTGACTATAATCCTCAAAAACAGTAAAATAAAGTAACAGTATTACGTCTCGACAGAAACCTTGAAATAATTAGACCGCTCGGTAGATAAACCTTCCGTATCCGTCCGATGCCGCGGACTGGTACACTGAGATTTCAACATGCGTCGTTTCGGTTTTCGTTTTTTATTTAGACGTAATACTGTTACTTATTTATACTGTGCCTATGCTGCCTATGTATTTATTTAAACTTCTCGCACACAATAAGGTACACACGGCTACACATCAAGCAATACATTTCCAGTATAAGCTGACCTCGCATTGTACGAAAATTCTATACAATGCGAGATCACCGTAAACTGGAAATGTATAGCTTGATGTGTAGCCGTGTGTACAAAGGCGGACTTAATGCCTATCAATTTTTTTATTCTTTTTTTCAATGGTATTTCTTTAACGAGGCGGAATTAAAACCTCATAAAATTCAACGAGGCGACGATATTCCGATGAGACATTAATCTTTTTTTTACACTTTCTGATCACATCGTAACCTGCAGCAAATGATGTGTATAATGTCAGATAAAAACGTATTCATGTATTTTATAAAGGCTATGTATTTGAAACCATACGTTTCCACTTCCCTCATTATCAAACAGGATTCAGAAAACGATTAGATAGATCCAGTGTAAACGCCAGGAGGGGAACGCCCTAGAAGGTCAAAAATAGTGACCATATTGGTTATGGTCTTTAGAATGGTCAGGTGCGTAGTTCTCATAACCGGCGTGCGTGTACTCGTATGACCAGATGTATGAACGTAAACGAAGCAAAAAGAGTATGTAAGAATCGTAGCAGGTAGCGTTCTGAAGTTTCTGACTATCCCCAGGTGTAGAAGGCGTGAGATTATAAATGATCTAAGGCGCTCTCTAAAGAAATCCAATACATATTTTTGTTATAAAAGAAACATCATGTTATTGCCAACCCTAGTGTTGCCTCAAATGGACGGAGTCTGCCCCGTTCCTAATTACTTGAGAACTTTGTTCTTACTCAGTTTATATTCCCACCTTCCGCTTTACAGGACAAGTCGGGTGTAAAATATAACTTAAGCTGGTTTTAATAGCTATTCAATGGCGGAATTAGTCGACATTTTAGATAAAAGAATAAGGCGGTTTTATTGTTTGAGTTCGTTAAGAATTTTTTAGTGAAGACTTGTTCTTTACCTCGTTATTTAACTGTACCATATTTTCAGGCGGTGTAAATTACTAAAGAAATCATTTATAAGTAACTGATGCCCGCGTGTGGCTAAAATAAAAGTAGCCTAAGTTACTCCTTATAACATTATTTATCTGCCAGTGGAAATCGGTCCAGCCGTTTCGGAGATTAGCCCGAACAAACAGAGAGACAATTTTTTTTTTTAATTCTCTGTGTACCGTATAGGTATAACTTTCATTATGCGTTTAGTAAATGTGTGAATGAATTCAATAGATTTGGTTAAAAAATATTTATTGTTTTCTTACAATTAATGAACACAATAATGAATAACACAGCAGCTGTTTTACGTTAGTCTGACAGTCGACATGATGTCATGCATGTGTGTCGACTGGTCCCGACCACTCTTTGCATGTCGCATGTAAACCAAGGCATGTCGCGTCGCTTTCCTGCAAGAAATTTTCGAATCGACATGTCGAGAATAGCTTAACTTTCCGAGGGAAAAGTAAGAATCGAACGACATTGAGAAATACGAGATGAGCGAGAATTGCTTTCCTGTATATCAAACCTTGTACGCGTCATTGTTTTGTAGATTCTTTAAGACTCCCGCAGACAGTAGTGACACGACGCACAGTGGAACGAATGTATGGGAGCGGTTGGACGTAGACATGTCCGAAAAATAAGAGTAAAATTATGACAAACTAATGATGCCATCTTATTCGATTACTTAATGCCTTCATAAATTGTGGTGATGAATTTCTTCATAACTCCCATATTTCGGGAGTAATTTGAGAAAATGTGAAATTTTACTATGAAAATGAGTGTATTGAGCTCTCTCCCTCCTGATTCCGGGCTTGTTTCAAGTAGCGGTCTCTAATATCGTAATGCTATTACTAAGAGCTATATTTAATACTAAGACACATAGTGCGCCAAATGTGCACTTTCTGGGATAAAAGGAAATGAAAATTTAAAAAAAAAAACGTTTTTTCCCCATTTGTATTTACTTTAAACCGCAGACAGACTTATTAAGAGGTCTATAAATATATTATATATATACAGAAATATATATTAACAAAAATATTCACAAGAACTGATGAGAGTATGACTTTTAAGTAAGTTGATAATAAATTACCTAGTTTCATTAAAAGTACAATAAATAATTAAGATGTAAGCTCTAATTTACTAAGTTACACATTTTAAAACAATAACATCATTTAATTATCTTCGTCATCATCATCATCATCAATTAATTCAAATTCAGAATCGATGTCCGCTAAATCATTTATGTTAACAAATTCGATATCACTTTTCTCAGAATCCGTAAGCTCATAAAATTCCTTAAAAGAAGATTTTTTTACAAACTTATTTCCTTTTGGACGGATACTTGTAACAAGTGGATCAGAAGACAGTAAAAGATTGTGCATAATATCTTCATTGCATGAGATACTGCTATGCTTTCGAGAATGCCCCTCTCTATATTTTCTAAAATCTTTATTTCTAGCCTCAGATGCCTCTTCGGATAGAAAACCAATGGGCACAATTGACATGTTCTGAACTATGTCTGGCCCATGCATTAAAATTTTATGAAGTGAAGAAGGCATATAATACCATGGGTATAACTCCACGTAAAGCTTAGCAGTATCAAAGCAGAACTCTCGGAATTTAGTTACGTTGATCTTCTCTCCTGATGAAATACACTGCAAGATCACACAGATTTTTCTTAAAAGCATAGCATCTATTCCGGTCAGTTCAGCAGATTTAGTGTAGTTTTCAAAAAATCTCCTTGCCGAGTTGCCATTGTTGGTGGATCCACTGCCTTGTTTCACAACATCGAGAAGTAAGCCCGTTTCTCTTCTTACAGCCTCTTGAACTCTTTTCTTCCTGTCATCAACTTGCCTTTTTGCTATATCACCCCTTACTTGCCATGATTTTATGTCTAATTTGTAGGAAATGTGTAATAAGCATTCCATTGAGCGAATCCAAGCGTGAAGGGTGCTTAAGCTATATTTATACATGTCCTCGTTTGCGTGTTTATCTTTGATTAACTCTAAATTATTCATTTCTTTAGGACAAGCCTTGCATATGTCACACACTGAAGCTGCTGTATTGGATATAATGGAATGAATTTTACCATCAATCATTGTCAACAGCAGTTGGTGTTTGACACTAATTCCATCAGTGATGGTGGATGGAGTTAAGGCTTCAATCTCTGCTTCGATTTCAGCCATCTCTCTCTGCACATTTTCTTTGGTTTCCTTTATAAACTTAAACAATATTGGCCGGCAAAATGAAGTGGAAGATGGTCGCTCGTTTTCCCAAATTGTTACACCTTTTGAGACGAGCCGCAGTGGTACAAGACTAATCATAAAATTACTAGCAAGATCGATTTGCTCATCTTCACTCGTCCTTTGATGATAAATGCTTTGGCTAGATGATCCGTCAAAACCCCATTTGCTGGTCAATACGAGCTGTTGATTGGGATCAACAGGGGTTTCTAACGACCTAATAAGTCTTCTTGAGGTTAAATCCATCAAGGCTTGTAATTTGATTTTTGCAGAGCTCTCTGTAACTGTGAGATCTTCTTTGGCCGGATAGCACTTAATTTTTTCTTTAACCAACATGTAGTAACTCGGGTATTGAAGAGCTCCTTCTTGAGTGTTGAAATCCCGAAGAGTGTTATAGCGCCATTTCGATAAGTTCATCGATACATAAAGAGCCAATGCCTTCAAAGGGGATATTTCCCGTACCTGAATTGATTTACCTTCAATGAAGGCTTTGATTTTTGAGGCCTCTTCTGGATTCTCCGTCAAGTATTTCATAACATAAGCTGTATCGCTTTGTCCTGCCTTTTGAAGCGCCCTTTCGGCCGAAAACATAATTTCAGCACTGCTACTGCTGCATGAAAGACTATCTTCAGTGGTGCGTCTTCTTTTTTGCCGGTTACTAAGGTCCTCAAAAGATTTACGAGGACTAGGATGTGTACAAGTTGAAGCATCAGATTTAGCAGGAGAAATTATGGGCTCGATGACGTCACTTATATTTTCTGTAGAAGGTTCCATATTTTCATTCTGTAATTCCGGCCATTGAATTGCAGCCTGTAGCCAAATCTCATGTTTCTTCCGAAACTTATCTGTGCTTCTTCCAGACTGTGTCCATTTTGCATAAATGCGGTAGCAAAATCGACGACACCAGTCTTTTAAACTTGTTTCAGCACTTTCACATAACTGAACACAACTGTTATCTTTTAAAACACTGAACAAATAGTTAAAGTCGCGTAAATCTTTATGTGCGCGTGCGCATAAAGCAACGTGAATATCAAGATTTGTATTAAAATTTGGAAAATACATTGCGAGATTAGCTTGGATACAACGAGGTGTAAATCAACACTGATTTTAAAGTTACTAATAGTGACCTATTTATATAAAATCCAGGTATCCCAGGTATCCTTTGTTAAATATTGCAAGGTAATTAGTTATTGTGATAATTAGTAAATGATGCATGCTAAATTAGTGTATTAAGAGCCATTTAGTAATTAAATAATAGCAATGTTCTTATCAGTAATCATTAGTGCATCAGTTTTATATGTAAACCTTAAGTCCCTAATTATATATCCTAATTAGCTTATATCTTCTCTAATTGGCTGCTCAGAAATGTTATTGTAATAAGGTAAACCTTTAGAAAAACGGTTTTAATCAACAAAATAAACAAAAAATTAAAAAATTGTGTTATAAAATAAACATCACTCTTTATCCCAGAAAGTGCACATTTGGCGCACTATGTGTCTTAGTATTAAATATAGCTCTTAGTATTAGCATTATGATATTAGAGACCGCTACTTGAAACAAGCCCGGAATCAGGAGGGAGAGAGCTCGATACACTCATTTTCATAGTAAAATTTCACATTTTCTCAAATTACTCCCGAAATATGGGAGTTATGAAGAAATTCATCACCACAAGTTATGAAGGCATTAAGTAATCGAATAAGATGGCATCATTAGTTTGGCATAATTTTACTCTTTTTTTTCGGACATGTCTACGTCCAACCGCTCCCATACATTCGTTCCACTGTGCGACGGCGCGACATGACTCCAGTCGAACAATTTCCATGAAGTTTACATACAAAGTGTTCCTCCACAGTCACGCCGCGCCGTCGCATCGGGCCTGTCTGCGGGGGCCTTTAATCTCCGGACTATCATTATTTGACATATTTTGGGTTTACATTACCTAAAATTCTCGGAAAGTCTAAGGTTAGGTATTCAAACCCGCCTCCTCAAAACCGTTTTTCACTGGCTAATGCTTACAAATACTTTTAAAGTTTAAAGTAGCACATGGAATTAAATTCTCTGCAATGTAGGAAGTCACTTGTACAAAATTAACATAATATTAATTATTCTTTGACCGTACATTCAAGCTATATTAGTACGTAATTACTGAATTCTGGTGCTAGACCGAATTTGTAGCTGTAATAACATTATAAAGCGTTGCTTATACCGTATCATTGCGACTGTTTACCTTGAGGGGGTAGGCAGAGATGTATAGAACATCTACATTTCGCCAGTCTCGTATGATAAGCTGCCCCGACTTACGAGTTGTAGGTCATAGGTTCGAACCCAGACAGACGCTTTACTTTGTGTAAATAATTTCATCACCTTCATGCAGTAAAGGCTCTTACATACTGGCGCGACGCCTACGCATTTCGCCGTGAAGTTTTCTCAGAAATTGTTTTGTTAAAGTCGCGTCGCGCAAAGCACGACACCGTCTAGCAAAGCCACTTACCATAGACAATCACTTTCCATGTCGCGCCTGTTTGTAGAAGCCTTAATACGGAATACCCAAGTTGTAACAGGGAGCGTCCCTAAACCTGCTGTCTGATTGCGCAACATATTTTCGTAACCGATTAAAACAGACTAATATGTTTCATTTTGATTGTTCAACAACATTCATTGCGTTATTTACGTTGTTGAGCAGATTTTTTTCGAGCTTACGAAGCAATGGATTAGACGTTTGTTTCAACAAAAAGATTCCAATTGTGTTTGATCGTATTACGCAATTAGGGTGCAGGTCTAAGACCTTCATAAGAAAACATACATAATATACATAATTCATTAGAAACAAAACAAGACATCCCCTAATCTTAAAGTAAGTAAAAGGGTAAATTAATTATTCTATCCAAACCACTTAGAAAGGGTCAGCCCTATACATTATGCAAAGCCAAGAAACCAAAAGTGGCCTAACCTCAAAATGCGAAGAGCATAGAGATAACGATCAACCTTACGTGAAAAAAGAGGTTGTAATTACATAAGCTTGTTACACACAAGACAATAGTGCGGAACGACACCGTCTAGCAAAGCCACTTACCATAGACAATCACTTTCCATGTCGCGTCAGTTTTTATTTTACCAGCGAACGTGGGATTTTTTATTGTTTTGGCAACACTGTTTATTGGCGGGAATGGAAATTGTTATGTTGGTATTTAGTTTGCGTTTTTAATTTATTGTGTGAATTTTGTTGTGGTAGGCTTAAATGTGCCGAATAAGTATTTGGTTTTATTAGGGCAAGCAAGTTAGGATTATGAAATACTGTTTCAGGCATCCCAGAGTTAGAGACGGTCGGTACAAACATTTCGCCTGTTATGTATATATTGTGAAGAGCCCATCGGGCACAAACCTAGACTCCGGGCTTACATATCACGCCTTCTTCCCACGGGGGTAGGCAGAAAATACAGAACTCCACCTGCTACAATCCTTCCTTAAATACTTCTTTTGCTTCGTTTACGTTTTTTTGAACATAAACTTGTGTCATACACGCACGCCGGTTGCGAGTACCGTGAAGAAAAGAGTTTCCACTCCGGGCTTCTCCCAGATGGAAATACCTACTCTCCTCATAAGCACATAAAAAGAGCATCCGTGAGAGAACCTAAGGTCATTGCTCTCATTCTTCAAAAGTACAAAAAGTCATTAGACTAGCAACATTAACCGCCAGAACATTTCAATTCATTCAAATTTGAAAAAAGAACCACCCGCTGCCAACATACAGACGCCAATCATTTTTGGTAACTTACATTTTTTTGTACAAAAAAAAATAACAATAATTTAACCTGTTGCTCGAGTAGGCCTTTTAATGTACAAACTTTTTAGGGTCCCGTATGATGCTCGGGGGAGAAGAGTCCCCGTTGCCAGCATGATTTATTTGATAAGTTTTGTTTATTTCAGTGTTACTAAGATAAACATGGTTATTAAAGTTGTAAAAACTTCAACGGGGTTTGTAAGCGTGTTTTGTGGGAGATCCCCGGTGTTATTGTGCATAAATGCTATTTATTTCCGTAAATTGGTTCATAAAACAATTCTACACGTCAAAATTAAATTATGTTTAAAACTAGATGGGTTCAGTGTTTCCTATCTAACTACTCTGAGAAGAAAGACCGAAAAAAACTCAGAGATCACAATCTCTTTTAAAGTCCAGACATAATCTTGGTCTGGCCATGCAGATTAATGCTGAGATGGTATTTTGAGATATTATTTGAAACTGGGCCCCCGTACTATAATCATTTGCAGGGCAATTGATGTGCAGGGCAAGTCAAGGTGATGGTTGACGGCTGGTGCGCACATGGTACACATGGCTACACATCAAGATATACATTTCCAGTTTATGCTGATCTCGCATTATATAGGATTTCCGTACAAAGCGAGGTCAGCTTATACTGGAAATGTATACCTTGATGTGTAGCCGTGTGTACAAAATGGCTTGACTACATTGCATGATTTAATAATGACCTCTGCTCGCCTAGGTTGTATTAATGTCATTTTTGTTTTTGACAAGGTCATTTCATTTTGTAGTCTGTTGTAATCTATTCTACGTTTCAGCGATTAATTTCATTCAATCAATCTGCCTAGCCTATTCCCAACTATGTTAGAGTCGGCATCCAGTCTATCCGGATGCAGTTGAATACCAGTATTTTATATGGAGCTACTGCCTATCTGACCTCCACAACCCAGTTACGGGGTATCACGATATCCTTTGGTTAGATTGGTTGTCATTCTTGGGCTTCTGACGCCCGGAAGTACTGTCAAAGATATAAGAATGACTGCCGGTACCAACGGCTTAGCCTATCTCAACCCACTGCTGGCCCTGGGCCAAGATGCTCTTCCCATGACTTCTAGACTTCTCGTGCATGCGATCCAGAGCTTACATGAACCACTGGTCGTTTGTTTTGTCCAGCTCGTCCCTCCATCTTCTAAGGGGTCGGTCGCGACGCCGTTTGGCTATCTCAGGGCTTCACGTAGTGACTATTTTGGCCCATAGCTAATTGGGCATACCGCAAAACTGGCCAGCCCAGTCC
This sequence comes from Lithophane leautieri, assembly GCA_949152455.1. Lineage (NCBI taxonomy): Eukaryota > Metazoa > Arthropoda > Insecta > Lepidoptera > Noctuidae > Lithophane > Lithophane leautieri. The sequence continues at coordinate 2,371,041 of OX424486.1, forward strand.
CACTCCAACTTTGCGGCTTTTTAACGTCAGTAATCTGTGTGGTGTTGCGAATATGGTCTGTTAATTTGACGAATGATATACTACGTTCCATCCCACGTTGACAAACTTTAAATTTGGACTTCTGAATTGAAACGCAAAATTGCTCAACTGAAATTTGCAAAGCGGAAACTCTCATCAAACGTTGACGTCCCATCGGTTGGCTCTCAGAAATGACCTGCGAATACATTAGCTCGTTTCAAAGACACAGAATAATCGATTAGGTTTAATCAAAACGCGTAGAGGCATAACCGCTCGATGTTGCACGCCTCTATTCCAATCACGTTGTGATATTTGTCAATTGGCACTGAATGGCAACAACGCGTAATGCGACATGCATATTATTAACTGGAATTATTTTGGGAAATTACTTTACAAAAGCCGTTGGTCCCGGACTCCCGGCTGTCATTCGAAGATCTTTGACAGTCGTTACGGGTCGTCAGAAGCCCGAAAGTCTGACAACCAGTCCTACCAAGGGGTATCGTATTACCTAGTTACTGGGTTGTGGAGGTCATATAGGCAGTCGCTCCATGTAAAATACTGGTGTTCAGCTGCATCCGGTTAGACTGGAAGCCAACCCCAATATAATTGGGAAAAGGCTAGGCAGATTGATTGACTTTACAAAAGCCGATTCGAAATCCACGCAACCAAAATCTCGGGGAAAATGTTATCGTCGAATACAGAAAGAAACTCACATCAGACATACATGAACCCTGAAAATATAACACTGCTTTTTCTAGGCAGTTGTGTAAAAATTATAACTCTTTATTTGAAGTAAGTACTTATTCAAGACATCGTTTGCCAATCTATTTAATTTGAAACTGTGAAGATAGGTACAAAATAATTAATTACCTAAGCATATAAAGCTAATAGACATTATAAAACGTAAAAATTCTAAACCAAACCTACAGACCCAATTAAAAACCCGCTTCCCGCGCTTGCCGCCATTTTTTTTAATTCCTTTTTCAAACGTACTTTTTTTACGGACGCCCGGTAGCCATAGATAAGGAGAGGGAAGAATAATATCCTTTTTTTCTTTACTGATGTGGTCGAGGCAAAGACTTTTTGTTATTATAAGTGTAAATGTCTGGGTTATGTCATTTAGACGTCTCATGATTTCTCTGTGGCTCGGCGACGAATTGGTATTTGAATTGAAACAAGAACGGAATTTATTTTAGTATGTCTTTCAGAAGAATTAGCAGGCAAATACGCGCGTTAAATGGCTGTGGAGCTGTGGACGGATAATGTATTGGTTGACATATTATCTCGACTAAAGCGAGAAAAACCTCTTATTTGGTTAGGTTAGGGTTAGTGAAGGTCAAGATTCCTGCTGGAAATTAGCCTTCTCCAAAGAAGAATGGCAGTTCTGGTGTCGTTTAATTTCAGAAAAGTTCATCAATGACATTATGTACATTACATGAAACTGTTACAGGGCTTTACTTTTTATGCATTGGCTTTTTTATTAAGCTGCACAAAAAAACAAAATTGATTGAATCTGAATAATGAAACGCAATTATTTGTAATATTTGAACGCAACTGTAGCAATGGGGTTACCATATTCACCAGAATATGGTATTTTTATTTCTGTAAAATCTGCTAATTAGCAGGATTTTGGTGGTGGTGGTTTCATAGTTTAATTTTTAAACATATAATTCGTCGTTTAAACGTCGTACTTATAATTTAAACTTTAAATGATTAAAAGACTCGCCGACCTCGTTTTTTTTCGATTATTACAGGACAAACCGTCAACTATTGCTGTCACAGCTCAATAATGTTCTATTAAAGGACTAGGATTCGGGTCACCATTTTTTTTTGTATTAAGTTTGTTATTCTTTAGACGAAATTCTGAAAAGGTAGAAAATGCAGACCAATATTTTCTGCAGACCAATATTTTCGGTTTTCATCACGCTTTTATTATTGTCAGTGAGAACGCTAGAATTGGAGAGACATTTTGACGTAAAAACGATTCGTTTATGACACGTTATTATTGATAAAAGCAATGGGATACGTCAGGGAATCATCATTGGAGTGTGAGAGTGGTTTGTATGTGTACAGTTGACCGGGTGTCAGTCGTAACACTTTCATCTAGAGCTGGCCTAGCATAGTACGGAGTTTCAAAGGATTAAGAAGCCAGCTGGCCTTAGACGTTCGTTCTTCTGGACATGTAGGAAATATATAAAAAAAACTAGCTTCCACCCGCGTTGTATGTGGATAAAAAGTAGCCCATGTCCTTCCCCGGAATGCGATCTATCTCCTTGCCAAATTTCATCGAAATCCGTTCAGTGGTTTAGGCGTGAAATGGTAACATACAGAGACAGAGTTACTTTCGAATTTATAATATTAGTACGGATACTAGATCGAACAAAGTGTTATTGACTATTTCCATCAGGATTTTTTCAGTAGCAGTCTGGAGTCTGGATTTGTGCTTGATTGAGCATTTATAATTTAATTAGCCGCGCCCCGCGGTTTCATCTGCATAAGTCTCGATCTCGTGTGAATATCGGGATAAAAAGTATTCTATGTGTTATTCCTGGTTATAAAGTATCTGTGTGACAAGTTTCATCGAAATCTGTTTAGTCGTTTTTGCGTGAAAGAGTGAACAAAACACATCCATCCATCCATCTATTCTCACAAACTTTCGCGTTTATATTGTTAGTAGGAAGGTAGGAATACTTTTTTTTTCTGTTCCAATTTTATTTTTTTACTTTTGTTTCTGGACTGGTGACCACGTACCGGTAAGCGCAGAGCGGGTAGGTTACGCAAGGTGGTATCCGCTAGGCTTAAAAAACTCAGGAGCGGTCGCTGTGACGTTGCTTGGGGGAGTCCTATGTCCAGCAGCGGACATCTTTTGGCTAAATTAATTTATTTTTATTTATTTATTTTCACTTTATTGGCAACAAACATCTGTGTAGCCTTGGCCCTTGTACTAGGGGTCTTGTAACACAAGAGCCAGAATAAATAAAAATTGCCCTGTCACCACTGTTTTTCGGACCATAGCATATGCTGACCATATTATGACCAACATCTTACCATGGTAAGCGATGATGTATTGTGTTCGACATTGGTGCGCGCTTGCCTAAAAAGGTAGCCAATTTACTAAGACTCCGAATCTCTTTCTGCAAGTCGGCAGAACCTTCGTACATTCTTCTTTGTACATTTATAATTTATTGATAGATATCCTTAGAAAAACGTTTTCAGGGTCGCGAAGGTAAAAATGTCAGCTGCTCATGAAAAAAAAAACTCAATCTAAGTACTAACATGATTAAATATTCTGTAAGGAAAGTGTTCTTGTACCTATGTAGGTAAGTAATTGTTTTATAAATATTATAGTAAGGCATATAAAAATAAGACTCTTTCAAAAGGACAATGACGTCATCTAGCTTTTAAAAATGTAAATGTCACTAAGAAACGTTTGACGGTGATGGCGGTGAAGGAAAACTTCGTGAGGAAGCCAGAAAGTCACCCCTTCTTATCCATATCCTCCTCAGAATCCATCCATCGTTTCTTTGGTCTACCGCCACTACTCATATATAGCCATCCCCATTCATACTCAAAACTTTCCTCACGTCATGTTCCAAAAAACTTATACCATGGCCATGAAGAGAAAAAAAAAAAACAAATAGAACACTGCCCGACGGTTGAGTTCGAATTTTAAATCACAGGCGAAAGCCACGCGCTTATTACCGCCCATAATCTTCTAGCATCTTGTCCGGACAACATCCAAAACTGGTTCCAGTCTGTAGTATTATTTTTAAATCTTTCTAGGACATCGGACTTCTCGCTCGGAGTATACCCGTCTCTTTCTCGCAAACTATTCGTTGCTTAGAGACCGTAAGTAGTTTATTGGCTTAATAGTCCAATGGATGGTAATGGTTGTTGAATGATGTATAAATAAAATATGTAGTTACATTGTCAGTTCGTTTTGTTTTCTTATTGCCTCTTTTGCTATGGTTCGGTTTAGATCCAGTAACCTTATCTAGTAAATAGGTTCTTTCAAATTTAGATCTGCCTGTTCAGACACTACGGAGTATGAAATAAACCAGTCGATTTTGGTAATGAGTTGGTTTTGTTTCTTGTGTTACAGACTTAGTAATTCAGCATGTAAATATCAGATTAACAATATTCATTAGGAATATTATGATGACTACCCGAATTACAGAAAATAATTATTATGATTTTGCAAAGAAATAAAGGAAGCTTGCGGCCAGTCTCTATATTTATACTTTTCTGTTTTGTTGCCATAGATAAACCGGATGTACACACGGCTACACATCAAGCTATACATTTCCAGTATAAGCTGACCTCGCATTGTACGGAAATCGTATACAATGCGAGATCAGCATAAACTGGAAATGTATAGCTTGATGTGTAGCCGTGTATACAGTATCGTCTTGCCTGAGTGTGTTCGAATTGAATGTGGATTTCCGGTAAGTTAAATTGCCTCACCATTGAAATCTAATGAATTTACTTGATATGAATGACTCCTGACAGTAATAATGATGTAACTAATGTTTTTTTTTATTTTTGCACCATAAAGTTATCTTTTTTCGGGTAAACCTAAACATACTTATTACAAAACGAGTTTTAACTATAATGCAAGCCACAACATCAAGCCATTTGAGGAGCTCCGGAACAAAAACCGATATATCCACTTTACGTAATGTTTGGGAAAATACAAAACATTGATTTATTTAGAAATAGTAAAGCTTTTCGATCAACTAAAATATGATAAAAATGGGTTGTAGGAAGGGCTTTCATATAGTCATTAAAAAAAAAATCTAGTATGAATAGTGTCCTAAGCATTATAATTTAAAACATGGAATTATCGGGTTTTGGTCCGACCATTACGTAATTATCGGCTTTTCAGCGGCTTAATTGTATATATCGGTTTTTGTTCCGGCGTATCTGTCATTTTCGTATATAAACAATTTTTATATTCCTCTATTTTAGGGACAGTTTTATTTTAAAAAAAAACACGGTTTATGGACCAATCTTTTATTATCATTATCTATCTTCTATACTAAAACATTATTTGTTTCTTCTTCAATACAATCGCAAGTATTTCCTTCATCAACCACAGATTATGAAATTAACTACCATAGACAATGTAGCAATCAACAAACAAGAAGTGTTGTTTTTAAAACTAGAATGCTAGTGATTCCATAAAAAAAAACATTTATCGGCAAATGATCCGAACGGAATTCCGCCTTCAACAATTTGCATAGGATTTATCGGTTACTGCCCCGAAAACTAAAAAATCTGTTACGAATTGATAAAAAAATATGTAATTGTCGGATTTTGTTCCGGCTGCCCATCTTTAGAGTCTCATTTAGTACGTTTTTAACGGGTTTTGACACGACCAATTAAAGTATAGCATGTAAGAGTACTATGAAAGACGAAACAAAAAAAAAAAGTGGTTTGAAAAAAAACGGAATTATCGGTTTTTGTTCCGGAGCTCCTCATTTATAGCATTTTTAACTTTATCCCGGCAATCTTAAAGTTCTCAAAATTGACAACTTAGACTAAAAGTTTAACGTCAGTTTTTGAAATAAGAACTAACCTTGTCTTGTGAATAAAGTTCGAAATTCAAAACTATTGGCTCGAGCGATGGTTTAAACTGGTTCTAAAGATAAACGTTGTTTTTTAATAAAGCCGAAACAGTCTGATATATCGAAGGCATATTGGCATTTGACGTCACTTGACGATACATCTATTGGCGTCCGTACCGGTGAAAAGGTTACCCGTAATCGGAGAAAATTATGTAGAAATCGTATTCGTGGAACTCCGATTCTTGTACGGTCAACTAAGGAAATTATCAAGCCCTAGAGCGGTCTTCACAGTTTATTGCTAAGTTTGGAAAGTATTCGTACTTAATGCTACAGGGGCCAGGGGAATTTCCATAATCATTAGCAGGGCTGGTCAAGGTGACAGTTAACAATTGCACCACACACGATACAAGTACAACATCGCTTGACACTACGCCTAATATTGACTTGCTTTAAGAATTTATGGTAACCCCTTAAAATAAATAAATAAAATTAATTTATTTCAGGTCCTTGACACATATTACATACAAAAACAATACAATTTAGTGTCACAATGTTGAATTACATAAGTTATAAAGTCGTTAAAGCTATGATGATTATAATTAAATAAATGTCAGATCAAGATGGTAGGTACTCGTATAACAAAACGCAAAATAAAATTCAATTAAATAGGAAAATGAATTAAATTAAGCTAAGGCCGTTATTGTCAGAATCAAAAATTAAAAATTAGAATACACAAGGAATCTTTAGGAATTGTGTATAAGTCATGAAGGTTACCTAAGCCTTTGTGGTCCCAGCTGTCATTCATAGGTCTTTGACAGTCGGCAGAAAAACGAAAGTCTGGAAACCAGTCTTATCCAGGGAGTATCGTGTTACCCCGTAACTGGGTTGTGGAGGTCAGATAGGCGGATGCTTCATGTAAAATTCTGGTATTCAGCTGCATTCGATTATACTGGAAGCCGACTCCAATATAATTGGGAAAAGGCTAGGCTGTTGATGAGTCATGAAGTGTGGTAGACAACCATCTTCTTTACACAAGGGCCTTTGATAAACGATTTAAGTAGGTTTGCACAAATACTTTTACACGTCAATCATATTTTAAAACTATATGAGGTCGGGGATCCGACTACTCTGAGGGCCTAGACAAGTGACAATCACTTCGAAAGCGTTTCGTATTTCTACAAAGACTTTCAACAGAATTGTTATAAGCTTTTCGATAGCTGTCAGTCCTATACATTTTTGCCTTTTCCATCATTGTTTTCGCTGATAGAATGTCACTTTGTCTAGGACCTCTGAGAAGAAAGGCCGAAACAAACTCGGAGATCACAGTCTATTTTATAGTCCAGACGTAATCTTGGTCAGATCATGTGCATGTAGATTGGTGTCTGAAATGGTCTTTTGAGGAAATAATCACACAGATTTGAGTGGACTTGTCTAGTCAGTGCACGCATTTGTCAGTAATCGTGCAGCTCAACTCGGAAAGTAAGGATCTCATTAAAAAAATTGTTTTTTCAGTGAAAATCTTTGTGATGAGGTATTTCAACTTCCTTTAAAAATGAGTTTTGTTACATCGATCGTGTCTTCGTGATAAAAGTAGACGGTGTTAAGTATTTTAATGGAGTTAGTTCTGAGGTAACGGAAATAAGAACAACGGTGTTTTTGAGCATCTAATGCAGTCGCCATTTTTTATTAAGATGTGGATTAGTAACAGTTGTACCTGTTTTTATGATTGTGTGAAACTAAGTTGTCAGGCAGAGTTAAGTTTTTCTTATTGAATGCAGACAATCTAAGCCGCCATTTACGATGGAATCAGTGCAGTTACGCCCGAAATCCTAACTAATACTATAAATGCGAAAATGAGTTTGTTTGATACGCTTTCATGCTAAAATGGCTGAACAATTTGAATTAAATTAGCCACATGGGTTGACCATGACCTGGAGAAGGACATAGGCTATTTTTCATCCTGGATGGCAGACTAAGTCACGGGCGACGGCTAGTTAATAATGTATCTCAAACTTAATCCCGATCTTTGTCTCAATCTCGATCCCGATCTTTGTCTGTAACTGTAACCAATCAACGGCCGAGTTTGCCAATTCGAGTTTTTGAGAGGGCGAATCACAAGCAGCCGTCAAAAATCGCACTTGGATCATGATTGGAATTTAAATACATTATTATTAGGTTTCCACCTATGAAATCGGCGGTTTGTATGGAGAATTTTAATGAAGTTGCATTTTTCATACTAACATTTTCTTAATTTATATAACAACCATGAACAGTAATGTTTTAAAACTTTTATGCACTAATGTTTAAAAACTAAGATAACGTTATATCCCACTTAGATTAAGCGACAAAAATAAGTTTTGGCTAAGTTAAAACAAATAGTGGTAATTTCTGCTAACAAAATGAGGAGTAATTTTTAAGGTATTTTATATGTTTAGAAAACTATAAGTAATAAGCAGTGATCGGAGTAGGTAGATTGATTTTTGGTACTTGTAGCATAAATGCACACAGAAAGAATAACATGGATAAGCCATTTTTCCGGAAAGTAATTCCGGTATTTCCAGATTCAATTAAATATTGCTAATGTTGGTAGTGGTATTATTACTACTCAATTCAAAATTTAAAGGAAGGTATCAAAACTAAATTAATTCATTATTTATCTGTTGAATAATAAAAACAATCGAATTCCGATTTTCGATTTCCGATTTTTTTGAGGATGGCAAATCATCATATGACTCCTTCCACTCTGGCAGAATACAATTCCTACATAAGTTCCGGTTTTTTTTTAATAATCCGCCAATTCCGGAGGAATGTCCATATTAATAATTATATACGTTTCGGATCAATGGCCCCAGTTCAATCTACCTACTCCGATCATTGGTAATAAGGTTTTTTTACTATTGGTAGTTGCCTATGATAGTCATTATTCGATATAATACCAAGCAAATGATGAATATTTTAAATCATAGAAGTGACGAGATTCTTTATTTGTGAGAAAAAAACGTCAATTTCATAGGTGGGAACTCAATAATTTCGGGCGTTTTACTTCGACTTACCCTGCACATCAACTGCCTTGCAAATGATTATGGTACGGACTCGGACCTCAGCAACATTGTACCTTTATAAAACACTACTTGGGAACGATACCTCTTGGTAAGCCTGGTGGACAGACCCAACTTTTGGGCTTCTGATGTATAGCAGGTTTATTAGACAAAAAGTGGAATGTGAAGCGATGTAGTAGTGTGCGGTGCAACTGTTAACTGTCACCTTGACCTGCCCTGCTAATGATTATTTACAGACCACTAAATCATTTTAACTCTAAAGTATATTATAGCAAATAAATTCATCCCAAAATATAACCCAAATCACTCCTTCCCTAATGAAAGCTGCCCGGGATAACATGACAGTAAAATCAACTAATTACGATCAGTCAAGTAATAGGAATCGAGTAATGTAACTCCATACTTAATGTTGCCTACATTTGAAACATCAAAAGACTGACCCAATATAGTACATACTAATTCCATGCCCATATCAGTGGGCTGACCACTTCAAAAAAAGACGCCATCTTTGATGCAAGTCTATCAAAGTGTTCCATCTTCAAACGCGGTTTTGAAATGTGTTTTATGGTTACATAGTTTTTTACGTAGGTGGTATAATTAACCATGACTGCCTCCTTTGTCGCAAGCGCTACTGTTGAGCATGAGGTCCGTGGTTCGATTTCCGGGTCGAACAGTGTTAAGTAAATACCAGAAGAGCACCAGTCCAGTAGCTGTGTTTTTCCATCTGGAATTTCTCAGTAGTAGACCGGAGTCTGGATTTGTGCCCGCTTGATGGCAATCTTGCCTGTTTCGTGGGACTTAAACTGGCGAAATGTGGGTTTACTATAGGTGCACCTCTGCCTAACCCTTTAGCGAACACAGGCTTGATGTTATGTTACAATCAACCACGCTCACAGCGCCTTTATTACCAGGCAATAAGGGCTATTTTCGTAGTTCCAAGTGTCAGTGTCGTGCGGTTTACCGTGGTTGAAGTTGCTATGTTATACTTTATGTAAAGTTTTATACTTACAAAGATTTATTGTTTTACTTACGGAGCGTGTCTCACTTGTAGTTTCAATGTTATACTGGCTTTGTTTCCAATTTATTTGCAAGAACTTTCATTTTATTGCAGTATGCGATGGAATATTAACGTTTTTGAGGGATTATGGCCATTATCAGCACATTTGTGAAACCTATTGGGAAACTAGGAAACATACGCATTTTTGTTGTGTGCGTATAATAAATGTGGAGAAGTATACCTAGAAGCGGTACAACTGGTCGGGATATCAATCAAGTGCGCTTGGTACCCTGCAGTACGTCTGGTATTCTTGTAGTAAACGGGCGATATTGGGACCTTTTTTTTTTTTGAGGGTGTGAAATCATCCAATGACTTCTCCCGCTCTGGGCGGAGCGGAAGGGCGTGTCAGACTTTTACTGACTAAAACCCAACCGTGTTCCTACAGTTGCCTGTTGCCAAGGTCCCGGTATCGACTTTCCCGCAACCCTGGCAGGCATCGGTCCTAGCGGACCCCGCCAATTGTGCTAACATCTCTTTGAGGCGCGCGTGAAACACGACGCGCCATCGACCCAGGCCTGGTCCTTATCGGACAGCGAGCTACCCGTTGCTCGCCGTCCGCAAGCCCGCGCCTTTGGTGGCCGGGAATCCGCCTGGGATTCCCGACGCCCAGGGCGTCTCCAGTGGCGGCAATTAGGGGCATGAGGGCGCAAACTTTGCCTCTTCCTCATCCGTTCCGCCTCCTCCTTCGCGAGCATTACTGCTTCGCAGAAGGAGGTGGCCTGGTGGTGGTACCATGGCCTGGACCAGGGCCGGACGCGAGAGGTCATTGCCGCCAAGCGATGTTGGGACCTGTGCCCCGTTTATCAAAAGTTACAAGTCTAACACGTTCACAAGATACTTAGAAGTTTAATTTTTCGCTTATCTCCATATTCTTAATCAGCCTAATGTTCCCACTGCTGGAACACGGGCATAAGGCCATCTCTCTTTTATCCACATAAAAAAAAGAAATCGAATTTAAACATTGACTGCGGTACTAAGCACGACACTTGTAAACTTGTAAGACGGAATAGAGAGTCGCCACACACTCAGGATTTGTTATAATTTTCTACAAATTGTAACTTACAAATATTTTTTTGATAAACAAAATCACGAATAAAAGTGTAAAAATATAAGTACTTGTGACACTTGTAACATGTAATTTACACGTGTAGTTTTTTATAATAATGAAATTTTTTACAGGTTAAATGCTTTGAATACAATGTTTGTAAGTTTTGATAAACAGGGCACTGGACGTGAAGCTCCTGCGCACAATCTCCGAATATACAGTCTGTAGAAGGCCGACAAGCAAGCAACATTGCGCCGAAGAGCCAGGCTGTGAAACCTAGCCACCAACGTCTCGTCGCCTGTTAGCCATTTTGCTCCGCGTTCCACCAAGTCAAGTGCAGTAAGCTGGTATTCTGCTGAGCCATCCCGTAAGTAATAGGTACAATTAGGAGTGAGGCGTATTTATCGTAACAGGATAGGAATAACAGATAGGTATTTGGAAATAACAATTGTTCCTAACAATAAAACATACCTGTTACTTAAAATAACAGATCTTAAAGACTGTTACCGCGGCTGTTACTGTTAAAACTTCGGATACGATTTTCGACTTTAAACGAAAAGAGATAAAGATATTGAATTGAGATTTAAATACGTATTTATCGTCCGTACAAAAATAACAGGCTATTATTTAATAACAGATAGACACGATTTTCGACTTTAAACCAAAAGAAATAAAGAAGATATTAAATTGAGATTTAAATACGAATTTATCGTCCGTACAAAAATAACAAGCTGATATTTAATAACAGATATTTGGATCTATTATTTTTTGTAACAGTAACCTGATAAGGATAACAGATATCGTGTTTAACCTGTTACAACCCATCTTTAAATACAATACTCGATACACTATTATGTTCTTTTAACAACAGGTACAACGAAAAAAAAAAAAACGAACTCATTTTTACCAAATTTCGTAACAGGTAAATAAAATAAACACGATAGAAATATCTTTACCTTCGAAACTTCTCATTTTTCATGAATATCCAAGAAGGTAGGAAAGTACCTACCTACCCTCAGTAGTTTGAGAAAATATTGGCGAAACCGTTTTCCACCTTTTTCGTTGTTTCCCGAATAATGAATATCTCGTGGGCAAGCAATTTGTATGACTATACCAATTTGTATACCCGATAGCCTTTTGTTATTTTTAGGAGAAAATTAGCAGGACAATTTTATTTTGGACCTTATAAAATGATGACGAAACAAAAAGTCACAGACGAAGATACACCGAAAGGCTGTCTATCATGTTCTTATTAATTAACAAGCACAATGAAATAAATTAACAACTTTTAAGACTAGGTATTTAACTAAAGGAAAGAATTTTTTTTTTTTTTTTTTAAACTGTCTTGAGTTCGTTACGGTCAAAATGTTACACTTTTTAGGGTTCCGTACCCAAAGGGTAAAACGGGACCCTATTACTAAGGCCGGTTATCACGCCCGTTTTTTTCACCGGACATCGGACAGTTTTTTTCGCCGGATTCGCGGTGGTGTATGGTTTATAATGATGTGATGTACCTGCACCGGACGCCGCGCCGGACCGATTTCCAACTCATACAAATATGAGAAACACGGTCCGTTGTCAGGTGAAAACAACTTTTTTACAAAAAATTAAACCGACGAAGAAAGAACTGAAAAGCGAAAAATAAATAACTTTAATTTCGGAAGTCGGTGCCTTCACTTTTCAATTTTCGTTTTATGCCACCGACTTCCGAAATTAAAGTTATTTATTTTTCGCATTTCAGTTCTTTTTTCGTCGGATTAATTTTTTGTAAAAAAAATTTTTATTTTTTGTTTTTTGAGTTGATGATGAGTGGTTGTGTCATCAGAACTATGTATGTGTGCGAAATTTCAACAGAATCGGTTCACACTTGAAAATTCAGTTGGTGAAAAATCAATCAACCCCTTTTTTTCTACCTTTAGGGGTGGATTATAGTTTCCAATTTTAAATGGGACCAACTTCGAGGTATACCCTTCCCAATAAAAACAGAATTTTTCAAATCGGACTACTCACTAAAAAGTTATGCGTAGTCATAAATAAAAAAAAATAAAAAATATATATATATGTATACGGGTCGACTTGAGAACGTCCTCCTTTTTTTTCGTCGGTTAAAAAAAGGGCGTGTACAACCGGCCTAAGACTCCTCTGTCTGTTTGTCCGTCTGTCACCACATTATTGCATAAAAATGTAGTAATATCTAGCTCGGTAGGCAAGTACGTATACCGCCGTCTCAGTTGTCTGTCTTAGTTATCGAAGCAAAAAACCTGGGCGTCTGGTAGGTATGAGTAATAATTATCCTTTGATATTGCAATAGAATAACCAAGGTACCGCCAGGCAAAGTTATGTACCTAATCATAAATACATACGTACTAGGTAGGTAGGTAGGTACTACCTACTTTAGCGTGCTTGCACACTTCATACTTTTTGTAGGTCATAATTACAATTCGGCCAGTTTTTTTTTTGTATGACACTACCTTCGTTTTGAAGGAAGTGTGCGAGTGTGCGTTGCTTTGACTTATTTGATCTCTACCACGGATGAATCTGTATTCATTCGCTAGTAAGTGAATCAACTGCTAGATTCACTCCGCAAAATCATTAAAATAAAAAACCGGCCAAGTGCGAGTCGGACTCGCGCTCGAAGGGTTCCGTACCAGTATCTATAAACACGGCAAAAAATCACGTGCGTTGTATTGGAGCCCCTAAAATATTTAATTAATTCTGTTTTTTAGTAAGTATTTGTTGTTAGAGCGGCAACAGAAATACCATCATATGTGAAAATTTCAACTGTCTAACTATCACGTTTCATGAGATATTTATTTATTTATTTATTTAAACTTTTCGCACTCAAAAAAGAGGTACAAAGGCGGACTTAATGCCTTAGGCATTCTCTACCAGTCAACCAAGGGTGGTGAAGAGATTAGATGGCAGGTGCTCTGACTGTGACGAACAAAGAGAAAAAAAATACAGCCTAGTGTTAGACGGACGGACAGCGGAGTCTTAGTAATAGAGTCCCGTTTTACCATTTGGGTATGGAACCCTAAAAACGGTTGCTACCTACTAAACATTTCTTCATGTTTTTAGATTTCTATTCCTCTAAAATTGTTTTAGACTAGATTTGTTTCCCAATTTTGTGCTTCTTCGTGCAAATACTTAAGTACTTTAAATTAGTTTTCTATGAACGCTTCGTACTAGCTTACCTATGGCTCGTGTAAACTAGCGCGATATCGCGCATGTTTGTGTGAGCCTTTACACATAAAGTTGGCCACTCCACTAATTCGTCGCTAACCAGCGCAGTTACCCTAGGTACTTCCAGATATTGGAATATGATGCATACCCGTTTACAACCTTCATAAAAATATACTTAGTAAACTTTCTACCTACCCAGGTATCTATGTACTTCGAAAGATGTTAAAGGCAAAAGTAATTACTGCGAAATTAAGATAACGTGCCAACTCAACCTAAGTTCAAGTTATCCGAAGTATTATATAGAGAAAGTTCTGATTCTGAACTGAACAGCATTGACTAAAAGCGAACTTCTATTGACTTTCACCGATTTTGTTACCCTGAACGTTCTCATTGAATGCAAATTTACCTATTTTATATTTGCGCCATGGACATGGATACACATTTTTACGAAAATGAAAATGATGACATAACTAAAAGGTATTTATATTACTCTTATATTAGACAAGGATGTGGTTTATACGCTTCTAAGATTAACTAGAATCTTCCTTCTTACGAGATAAGTCATAAGTATTACCGTGGATTGAAAGTAGGTAAAAAAAATAAAAATGGCAACTTTGCAGTTTTCAAAAGTACCTACAAGCGCGGTAAATTGCACATAGCGTATGTAGTGAAATCATGTTGCAAAGTTGGGCGAATAGATTAGGATAGACCGACACGTTCAAAAATTTAAGTTGTACACGGCACAAAGACATTCCAATATAGTGACTGGACGGTAGCAAATATTTGCTAAAGTCAATCAATCCAAGTCCGGGAAATTCACCAAGTTCGTTGCCGAACCGAATTGCCATCTTGAAAACTGCCCGTTTTTGTTTTATAAAAAAAAAAAAAGAAACAAGGAAAGGTGACCGGCTTTTCGACACCTGTACGATTTCTGTTAAAAGAGGTTCGTTACTAAGAAACGAAATGATAACAAAAGAGTTTATTATCTGTATTTTGATTACCTCGATTGATAGCGCAGGGATCCGATTACTCACAAAACACTATAAAAGTTAATTTTTAAACACAAAAAGTGTAGTTTTGGAACTGTAACAAGAGTATTTTATGGTTGAACGCGGCAATGTCGCCCACGCCACACCTCAGGCACTTTCCAACCGCCAACCGGTTTTGTATGGAACCACGTAAAAGTATCACGTATCGCGGACGGGGAGCGACGCGTGGCCTCCCAATGAACAACACAGTGGAACTGGCTGGAGAAAAAAAAAGATAAGCTGTGTTGCCAATGCGAGTTTCGAAAACGTACGTTTGCGAAATCGTACGTTTTTGAATAATTAAAGCATTATCTTTTGAAATTAGTGTAAATTATTAGTGTAATGTTTTGTTTATGTTTGGCCTTGACTTTTCTGCTTTAAATTATTCGTTGCACCAGTTCCGATGTGTTAACTGATCCAACTTTTACTTTTGCTCTCATTTAAACAAATTATTAATATATTTACTATAATTAATACTAGTAAGTGAAGTATTTTATTGTGGTTAGTAATTTCTAGACATAACTTAGATTAATTAATGTTATTTTACAACGCAAACAATAGGTAATCACTTTCCTTTTAAATGGTGCTGAACCTGTGGGCTGTGTCTTTACTATAATTGTGTATATTAATTGTGTGCAGTAATGCCAGTAACACAAAAAAACATTTTTACATTATGTTTGGACTTTGGAATATGGTATTGTAATAAAATAAAACAGTATATTATTATACCGACTGTTTAATAACTGAATTTTAAATTAAAAAAAACAGTACTGTTACGCAATATGCGCACTTTGTTATGTAAATACGTACAGAGATTACCAAAACGAATATTCCTGATTAAAAATTCAATTACGTTACTTAGCATAACGTTAAATTTCTTCACGTGCTTAGGTCTGGTTATCTAGTATAATGTGGTGTTCTACTTTTTTTTACTACTGTGTATTTATTTCTTGCATTTTTTTTGTTTTTGTTGTCAAATTGGTGGTTAAAGGCCTCCCCAACATTCTTCCAAAAGCACTTTTCATGCATCACCTTGAACCAGCCCCACTGTTTGCGTCCAAACCATTCGCCAACTCTCTCGGAGCTGTCCACCTTCAGGCACCAAATGTGTGGAGGCTCTTTTCCAGCTTTAAAATAATCAATTGTCACATAATATTATGATTATAATTTATATGTTATTGACTGTTTTTGCTTAGCATTTTTTTTTAGTCTATTATAACCAATGTTTTTTTTAGTTAAAATACAATACCTACAAAATCTATTTAAAAAAAAAATCTGGTGTAATCAATAAAACGTTTACTTAAAGAATAAATAGATACCCTTTAGGCTAGAATTACTTTAATAATAATTAATATTCCTGCAAAGGACATGCTCTTGGCATGATGAATTGATCAGTTTAACATTAAAATTTTATCGAAATGCTACGAAAACTTAGTATCTGGCAACCCCAAAATACAACTTTCAACGCGCACTCGTGCAACTTCGTATATCTCCGGCTAAGTTCGGTCCCACGGTTCACGGCTCCAACGGTCAGTCAGATTACAAAGAAAACAAAAGTGTATTTTATTATTTTTTGTTACTAGAATACAACTCTTCCTTTACATGATTTTAGATCAGGTAACTTTGTTCTATCCGCATTCTTTTGAAACATATAGAACTTAGAAATGTGTTACAAAAAAATTATCCTAGTCGATGATCGAAATCGATCGAAATTTGAATATTTGTAACGCCTTTTACGGTTGAATTGTCAACCCACCATGTTAATTTTTTTATCGTGGAGCCAGCAGGTGACTAGATTTTTTAATTTATGGTCTCCAGTCTACCTACCCCCATTGGAGAAGGGCGTCAAATTATTTTCTACAGCTTGTAGGTGGATAGAAATTGTTCTTACAGTCAGTCACACATGCGGGCTGTGATGTTGATGATGTTCAAGTTATTTGATCAAACAGGCTGATTGAAACAGTTTGTCAAATGGTAAGTAATATGTAAATGTGTGTCAAAAAATGAGTTGTCAATTGCCATAAAGAAATATGAATTTTCGTATTTCTATATCAAACTTGTTTCAACCAGCCTGCCTGTTTGATCAAATTACTTGAACGTCTATGTTAGATTGACAGATAACACAAAAATGCGAGTATATTCTTTTTTCAAATAACAGTTTTAGTAAGTAATTTCACTTGCCCATGTGTGACTCTGTTTAGTAATCTAGTTCACACTGTGCCTAGTCTGGGCATTCTAATGGGAACTTATTACCGTAACAACGCATTTTTTCGGTTAAAAATCTGTATAGTCGTTCCGTTCGTCAAATATCTTTCCTACTTTGCAGAAATCGAACCCGATCGCTCAAAGGTTTGCATTTTTTAAAGACAGCTAGAGCTAGAAGCTGGAAGTTGGTACCTATCGAACTTCGGATCCACGAACAACGCCGAATCTTCCCCGACCAGACCGCAAGATTGTAAATACAAAATTGTCCAATCATTCAAAACTTTCTACCGTAGAAAAACAAGGCTCTTAGTTATCAAAAAAAGTTGACGATAACGGAAATTAACCGCAAATAGTAATGGAAATGTCTTTTAGGTTTTTTTTTTTTTCCTCTTGTCTTGATGATGATCGACATAATTTTTAACCCACTTCTGCAAAAAGGACGAGGTTCTCAATTCGCTGGTATGTTTATTTTTTTGTGTTTGATACGCGATTACTCCGCCAATTATGAATCGATTTTGATGATCCTTTTTTGTTTGGTAGGTCATGCTTCAGAGGTGGTCCCATGTACATTTTATTGACTTTGCTTGCGTAGTTTTGGTGTTAGCTTCAATATTACGTATTTTTCCCACTTAGTATATGTGACCGATGTTTTAAGTTAACTCCGTCACTGTTATTTACATAACAGGTAGTGGTTTTCGAATTTGTGTGGGGTAGGTAACACGACTAAAAAGTGAAAAAAAAACATATTACAGACGAATTGAGAACCTCCTCCTTTTCGAAGAAGTCGGTTAAAAATAAAAACTTTTTACAAAAAAAAACAACTGACTGCCAAAAAAAAAACACTAAATTACTTTAATTTCGGAAGTTGGTGTCTTTGCTTTTCAATTTTCGATTTTTGCCACGAGTCGGTTTTTTTTTTTTTTGTAAAAAGTTTTTATATTGGTAAGTAGGAAAGAAAACCTACCTAAGAATTTTTTTAATACTCAACCTACGATATCGATACGAATCAAAATCGTTCAATATAACTGAGCGTTTTTCAAGCTAAGTTTTCGTAGAAGTTTTCAAACATAAAGCCGCGTCCCCACTAGGACCGCTCGGATGAGTGTCGTGAGTGTGCGTTTACAAACTCACGAGGCTCAGCCGCGCGGCCGTAGTGGGAAAATAATGTCATTCTGAGTGTGTCACGCAATTAGGATGTCTGTAATAGTGGTCTGTTCCACTTCAACCTGCGTGTTGTTTACTATCAGCACATTGTTATCATAGCAGTACCTACGATGTTGTTACACATTCCCACAGCATTGTATACCGGTTGGTACTAAGAACGGTTGTAACTTGTAATTGTAATGAAAGTACAGCTGACTAGCTGACCACTTTCATATCTAGTCTACGTTAATTAGTCAAACAATGAATGGTATGGTTTGATTCTCATACTATCTCTTTTCAATAGAGCTGCTATGGGTTATGTATATCGTGTATCACCAGCCCATGGTTGAATTTTTGCACTGGCGACAACTCTCAACAAAACATGTTGAAATATCTATTTTCTGTAAATTTTAGATACTTATGCGGGTGAAACCGCGAGGGACAGCTACGCCCCGCGGTTCCACCCGCGTAAGGATCGATGCCATGGGAATAACGGGATTAAAAGTATCCTATGTCCTATTCCAGGGCATGTTCTACCCCTGTGCGGTGTGCCAAATTTCATCCAAATCCGTTCAGCCGTTTTAGCGTCAAAGCGTAACAAGCAAACAAACAAACAAACTCACTTTTGCATTTTATAACATTAAGTTGCGAATGTTGCGATGTGAAAGTGAGTTTGTATGTAAAGATTTTTTTAAAGAAATAAGCAGTACCTTTGTACTCATATTATAATTATGTCGTATCTCTATGTATTTACTGTGTGTACTTAAATAATAAAATAAATAAATAAGAATAGGCAAGAAACTCCACCGTAAACGCCTTTTCGACACCCACATAAGGGTCGACTTAGCATAGGTATTCTTTCTCTGAAACCTTACCGGTACGGTAGCTAGCAAACTTAAATAATTATCCACATGCTTAACATAATGCTTAATCTTAGCATAATGCATAATCCACTGTCGGGACAAGACATAAATATACATAGTCCACCTACTCTTAACACTGAAAACTTGTTTATTGATTGTATTTAAGCGTCTGGGAGTCCACCCACAAGCATCCTATTCTTAGGAACCTACTTGCATGCTGCTTGAGAAGGAATGTGTCAAACATCGGTCAAATTCAGTTAAAGTTATAATTGATACTCTACGAATAATTGCTAGGTACTCTACGAATAGACATTTTCGCGCTCAAATGACGTTGACT
The DNA here is from genome assembly GCA_949152455.1 of Lithophane leautieri. Lineage (NCBI taxonomy): Eukaryota > Metazoa > Arthropoda > Insecta > Lepidoptera > Noctuidae > Lithophane > Lithophane leautieri. Next base: position 2,390,546 of record OX424486.1, read on the forward strand.
GACTGGGTGGCGCTGTTCAAACATTTTAATGAAATTAATTGGAAAAAGCAAGATGGCGGCGTTAGTTCCGATTTTGCCAACGGGTCGAAAGAACCTTATAGAACTATAGCGTTCTGTATTTTGCCACTGACTAGCTAAGTGGAGGCATCCTACACCGACTGGGTTGGCTTGAAATAAATATATGTTATCGTTTTCACCCTGTGGGCTGTCCTGTCTGGCTAGATTAGTCCGCTCGCTAATATCTATAGATTTTTTTACAAAAAAAAAAATGCCCACATGGGCATGAGGAACTGGGTCCAAGCTGCCAGTGTTTAGGGCTCTAGAGAACCTTCAACCTCCTCGCTATGCGTGCCGTATCCACATCCAGGAGTATTTATAACTATTCATTTAATCCTAATTCATATATCTTGTATCAAAAATAAAGACTAAAATCTAAAATTAACCAAAAAAAGCTCTCTCTTGATTTCACCACTGCATAAATATAATATCTACAGACACTTTTTCCTTTTAGTCAAATCTAGTAACCGCTTCCAAAACCTCATAGTTTAACAAATAAACGTACAATATTGTAATTAAGTAGTTATTATTTAGGCTTTTACTATACCTAGCTAATTTAAAAAATAATTTCACTTTCATTCAACATCAAAGCTTTAGACTTTTTGATGGATTCATAATCATTATAATTATGTTTAGAATTTACCATGTTAATTTGTCGAGTCATGGCAAATGGAAACTGACACCTGGCCTGTATTGTTAATCAGAAAGTTCTCTAAGCTTACTGTTGCAATCTCTGGTTCTTTTCAAAAAAATTATGAAACAACTGACAGAAAATAGAGATTTCAACATATTGTTTTGTTGTGAATGTTTCGCCAGTGCAAACTGCAAACGCACAGGTAGAGGTAGGTAAGTACAGTGTTTCATAAAACATACTACACATAGAAACTCACTCATTTTCCCATGAACGATGGCAAAAACTATAAAACGCTACGCTGCAATCATGGATTAATCAGGCTATTACTTCATCGACGTTAATCCTCTATAATAATATATTATGTAGGTATTTATTCATGCATAAACAAATCAAAACAACAAATGGCAAGTATGATAACCCGGCTTACATGCATGATTCATAATTATTTGATAAACAATCCATAAATAGTAGTTAGGTTCAAGTTTAGGTACTATTATAATGTGATTAGCTCTGCCCGTGACTTCTTTAGCGTGGAAGTCGTAAGATAGACGCGTCGTATCGCTCGCCCCCGTTATTCTTTCGTTTTCGTTTAGCATTCTTTCTGACTTTTTTTTGTTTTTGCTCGGCTCCTAAGCGTCTTAGCGAGATGCTAAATAGCCTATTGCCCTTCTTAAGAATTGGGCTATCAAATGCAAAAAGATGTTTTCAAATCCGACTGGTGGTTTCAGAGATTAGCACGTTCAAACAAACAAACACTTCCGCTTTATTATTATCAGATTATCTAACTGTTATTGCTATGCCACTATAAGTTAATGTGCCATACTGTTAAAATAATACAGTACTTGGCTAAAGTTCGCGATACAAAATACTTAAAGTTGTTAAAAATGTATAATAAACTCTTGGCAAGTATTTCAATGCGAACTTTACGCGCATTCGAAGGGTTAAGACAAACTTTTTAAAAGTATATGAAACGAAGAAGTAACTAAGCTTATAGAATAGAATAGAATAGAATACTCTTTATTATGTATACCATAAAAAATACAGAAACAAATGTAGAAATTTAACATAGGGTGACACAATGGGCGGTCTTATCGCTAAAAGCGCCAAGTGTCGTTATTTTTTTTTCCCAAAAGTGAGTAGTTACTTAGATGTCTAATAGGTAGCAGTGCATCTTCCTCTTCGAGTGGTTTGTGACTATCTTGGTGTCAAAGTTTTTATCCTTACTAATAATATAAATGCGGAAGTAACTCTGTCTGTCTGTCGCGCTTGCACGCCAAAACTACTGAACCGATTTAAATGAAATTTGGTACACAGATAGTCTAGAGCCTGAGAAAGGACATAGGCTACTTTTTAACGACATACCACGCGGGCGAAGCCGCGGGCGGAAGCTAGTTCTAAATAAGTATAATACTATACTAATTCTAATAAGTACTAACTTTAATATAAAAATGCGAAATGTGAGTTTGTTTGTTACGCTTTCACACTAAAGAACGGAGTTGGATGTAATTTTGCACATGGATAGACCATGACCTGGAGAAGGATATAAGATACTTTTTATCCCGGTATTCCCACGGGATCGAGACTTATGCGGGTGATACCACGGGGCGCGGTTAGTAATTACCTAAAACGGAAGCTTGAATCTCATCACAATCATTGGCACTGTTCCATAAGTGTTTCCGAAGACCATCGCGTCGTCCTCAGTTAACAAAAGCAAGAAAGCAACTTATTTATTTTGTTGCATATCCGAACAGACAGTTCACGCGCGGCCTTTTCATCGTGTCCACGTAATCGTAAGCTAATCCGACAAGACGAGTACTTACTTGAGACAAGTATCGATAAATAAACTACTTTCACCGGCTGTAGTATTGGTATGGTACAAGGTGTGAGCGGTCACGAGAGAGATCGCGGTGAAGGTATGAGAATCTGGAACACAGAGCGTGGAATGGCTGCTCCTCCGCCGGCTGAGCTGTCACTGTTGACTCTTGACAGCGACTGGACTGTTCTTGACTGGAGCCAGCTGCTTTTAGTCTGTTTTTTAAGCTCGTGGACTAATGTGACATTTCAAGTGATTGTTGTTTGTTTTTTCAAAATGGAGTTTGACATTTGCACCTGTCAAATTAGTCTACGTCTACAAACCGCGCACGCTTTCGTATTATCGGCCGAATACGACTTTTATCGATGTGAAAATTATCTGTGGAGGTATTTAAAGTTAGGGAAATAAGCATAGGCATAGGTGCTGTAAGGTATGTTACATGACTGACTAGACAGCTGAGCATTTGGTCCTTGGTTCAATCCCCAGCTCACGCAAAGTGTTATTGGGTTTTTCTTGGGTTCGAATTTTGCCCGGTTGATCAGGCATGATGTTATGAAAAATATTTCAATCAACCTTTCTAACTTATTCTTCGGGGTCATGGTCGCTCAAAGCTCTTAACTAACGCCAAAAACAAAATGCTTGCGAATCGTTCACCTTTGCATTGTGGAGTAAAACTTTCGGCGCCCGCGCCGCGTCGTGGGTGAGTTGTAACTTCCTTTTATTGATTACTCTCACATTACCATGAAGATACTAGTGGAATGCCGTAGCAGAGAATTTAGCGATCTAGCTCAAATTTTCAACCATTATAATACACTGCTACATGCTACAAGAATTAAAAGATCTTTCGGCGGTTGAATGACGTTGCCAGGGGAGGTTGTTGGTAAACATTTGAGCAGTTTCTGGCCATACGCCAAAAGAACATTGTGGCGCTATAAATCTTCTAGACGGGCTGCTACTCTACTGCTGCTCGTCTGCTACCTTCCTGCTACTCTGCTTTCGGGACGTTACGAGAAGGAGTACCCTATTTTTTTTTTTTTTTTGAGGTCGGGAAATCATCCAATGACTTCTCCCGCTCTGGGCGAAGCGGAAGGGCGTGTCAGACTTTTACTGACTAAAACCCACCCGTGTTCCTTCATTTGCCTGTTGCCAAGGTCCCGGTATCCCTTTCGGACTTTCTCGCAACCCTGGCAGGCATCGGTCCTACCGGACCCCGTCAATTTTGCTGACATCTCTTTGAGGCGCGCGTGAAACACGACGCGCCATCGACCCGGGCCTGGTCCTTATCGGACGGCGAGCTGCCCGTTGCTCGCCGTCCGCAAGCCCGCGCCTATGGTGGCCGGGAATCCGCCTGGGATTCCCGACGCCCAGGGCGTCTCCAACGGCGGCGGTTTGGGGCGTGAGGGCGCAAACTTTGCCTTTCCCTCACGCGTTCCGCCTCCTCCTTTGCGAGCATTACTGCTTCGCAGAAGGAGGTGACGGCTTCCCATGCCCTCTCGCTCCGTACCATGGCCTGAACCAGGGCCGGACGCGAGAGGTCGCTGCCGCCAATCGCCTCCGCGAGGACACGGCGGTGCTCCGCCCAAGCAGGGCATACCTCAACCGTATGCTCCACCGTGTCCTCCGGGCGATCCGCACAGTGGTTACACCGAGAAGGAGTACCCTAAGGGTCGAGTCACGTCGGAATAGCAGCGGCCGAAAGTGGCCGGAAGCGGCTGGCAGCGGCCGGCAGTGGCCCCCGGCGTCGCCGCTGGCATTTAAATCTCGATTTGGCTTGCAAATAGAACTGTTTAAAGTAAAGAAGAAACAAATGAACATATTGGCGCATGAAATGCGGCGGGGGTGCGCGCGGCCGCCCGCGGTACCGCAAGTGGCCTCGCGTCGCCGCTGGCAGCCGCGGGTAGAACCACCGACACGATGCGCATGGCGCGTGGCCGCTCGCGACACCGCAGGCGGCCTCGTGACCTTTCCAAGCTTTTCTAGCGATACTGGGCTTTTCTGTATGTAGATAAAGTTTAAAATTATTTCACACTGAAAGTGCTCGCCGCGTCGCTGCCGGCCGCTGCCATTCCGGTGTGACTCGGCCCTTAGGGTACTCCTTCTCGTAACGTCCCGAAATGCGTATCATGTTTGTTGTTATTTCAGTGTTTCATAGCTATTATTCCCACTGCTGGAACACAGACCTCCTCTATCTGTGAGAGGCAGTAGGGCGTTATCAACTGTTGGATACCTACAACAAAATACAACTGTGGTCTTCGCTTTTTTTGGTCACATCGGATGACAGGACATCACGGTTTCCTCACGCACGATGCACCGTTTTGAGAACAATGGCAGCAGCAGCATGTGTGTTGATATTGGTTTTATGTAGAAATAAGTGATCGAGTTGTAATACCACGTAGAAACAAGAAAATAAATTAACATTTCTTCTACTCGTGTCGATGGCTAATAATTATTTTGAATGGTTTTTTTTGCATATTTACGCGTAAAAAAAACATCCGCCTACAACGAAAAACTGATTTAAATATTAGTAGGTACGTTACATTCCAAAATAGTAGTGTTGGGACCATAAATCAAGCTCAGTTTAATCTTTACTCATTTTAAATGATATTTGCACATTACGTCTTCATTAAAAGTTAAAATTAATGTTTTATTCAGGAAGTAATAAAAGATAATTGGCTGTATGCATTAATATTTACTCGAGTTTGCGTGAAAGTAGAAAAAGTTAAACTGTAAATTGCAATGTTACGAGCGTTAATAAATAAAGTTTTAAGTGCAATAAACAGCGACATAAAGAACAACGTTAGTATTTGTATTTTAATGATTCTGTTTATTGACTTGTTCAGTAAAACGAATTTTAACCATTGGAAATTAGCAAAGAGGAAACATTTAATTTACATGATTGCTTTACTTTATTTTTGCAGATAAGGAAATAAAGAGTGCTAGCCCAACATTTTGTTCAAATCAAAGGTCACATTTTGACCAAATGTTTCGAAAAAGATAGCAAAACTTTCATGATTTGTATTTCATTTTTAAACTTCATGAGACTATTTTAATTCATTTTTAAACTTCATGAGAAAATACCTTGCGCTTTGAAGTATTTCAGATAAATAACTACTCTGGGTTGTAGAATTTATCAACACCTCCGAAACTAAAATCATATTTTTATAGTTTTGAACAAAATAAATTAGTTTAGTTAAAAAAAAATACAACTGATCGTAATTATTCCCATTCTCAATCTGGCAACACTACATCTGTCACGACTGATGTGTCTTGTGTCACTGTCACTGTCAATTGCTATTGTCATAATATTTTTTGTTGATCACACTCGTCACTCTTATTTCTGTTGCAAATAAATAAGAAAACCCTTATTTATTTTAAACACAGAAAGTTTTAACTCAAAATTAAACCAATAAAGTGTATAACAGTGATGTGAGAGTAGGATACTACGTCGAAACGGTAAGCTATTCGTCGTAAAAAGTTTATACTTACACATAAAGCGGTTTGGTGTTGATTATTCATTCAATAAATTATGTTGATTATTTATGTTATTTGATTCGCGGACGCTTGTAATTTTATCTCAATTGAGAGTACTGTGGTCCGCCTACGTTTTTCAACTGTGATTTTGGCTGTAAATAAGTTTTGTAGTGATAAATGAGGTGACCTTTTAATAATTTGATGCAAATTTATTGATTTATTTTGAGACATTTGGTATAAATACTTTGCTGTGGAGTTTATGAGATTGTATCTCAATTATGTAAAGTAGAATACATGAAAAAAAACATTTGTGTGTTCCATGATATTGCTTATGAGATTATCTTGTTAAGTATTGAAATGCCAGGGTTATTTTCTTATTAGCTTATGGAGTTAAGCTAATTTGAATATATTTGACGTAGAACTTGATATTACAGCTAACTTCACAAAATATAGAAAGAATGAGAGTTGAATGAGTTGACCAAACCAACTGAAGATTTATCTTACATGCTTAATCATTATTTTATACTAGCTTCAGCCAGCGGCGTGATATCTTTATAAATTATAGCCTACTAGCTGATGCCCGCGACTTCGCCTGCATTGGTGTCGGTTATAATATACTTAAACCTTACTCGAGAACCACTCTATCCATTGGTAAAACAGCATGAAAATCGGTGCAGTAGTTTTTGAGTGTATTGTGTACAGGACGACAGACAGACACTGTGGTGGACTTTGTTTTATAATATGTAAGGATGTTACTCAGTGATAACATAGAACTCTACCGGTGAAAGAGTTTTTAAACTGAGTCCAGCAGTTTTTGAGTTATTCATTACAAACAAATATACAAATCTTTTCTACTTATAATATTACGGTAGAAGCAGAATTGGTTTGTTAAAGTCTCACTGTTATATTAAAAGGTTAAAGCAATACGCTATAATGAGGTTGAGATCCGAGTTTTTATGGTAAAGTTTGAGAACAACATTTTGATGGTTGTCTCATGCAAGCTAGCAAACCCAATATTTGTGCACTGGATTTCTGGTCACCTAAGCAAGAACAAAAAATGACCAAAGATAAAAGATAATTTATTTTGCAAGTATGGGTAAACAGCAATTGATGACAAAAAGACTTTATGTTTTTTGAAGACTATGGACCTATTCATACCTTCATGTTTTAATTTTTTTTACTATTTTACTATTTATTCAATTTGCTATTTATTCTATTTATGCAATAAAAGACTATTTATTTATTTTATTTTTATTTAAATACAAAAAATAATAATCATTTCTGTAAATGTTATTATAATTATACCTCACACAGATATTGTACTTTATACATTAAAAGATGCCACGATTATTCAATGATATTCAACATTATTAGCTGTTTTTTTCATTATTCGTCCAATGGCGAATAATAGTTTGGACGAAAAATGTCACACTCGGTAGCGATACTGGTCAGCCTTCTGGTCACCATGGACCAGTAACGCTACCGAGCGCGACAGCGATATCGCGGCGATATTACTTAATCTGAATAGGCCTTTAGAAAGAATCTAACTATATTTACTTGCATAGGTACATTCAGTCCTTCTATTACGGGTGATTCCCTGCCCCGACACAAGGGTGCTGCCCACAATCGAGATGTTTGTTGTAACGAATAGGATTGTAAACTGTTGGGATTGTCAGAACTAACAATCGATAAAAAATCCTTGTAGTAATCTAGATACATACTAAAAACTCGGCAGGTCCGGGACAGCCGGAGGCTAATTAGTGCTATTGTTATTTAATACAGACTGTAGTTTCGATTTTGATGTCAAATCACTCGACTATCCGACACAGGGAATGCCGAGCAATTGCTAATCGATTATTCGCTATTTGCGACATCTCTATAATAATCTCTAATACATTGGTAGATCTTCCATAACAGTACAAAAAAATTAAACAATATCATAAGATAAAAACGAGTTTTTTTCTTTTTTTCAAAAAAAAACAACAAAAATTAAAAATAACTTTAATTTCGTAAGTCAGTGTCTTTGCTTTTCAATTTTCGTTTTTTGCCACCGACTTCTGAAATTAATGTTATTATACACTTTTTTTTTTGTAAAAAAATTATTTTTCACTTTTTAGTTGTGGTGTGGCGGTATCTACATCGCCACATGCAAACTACGCATCAATAACATGACACACAAAAATCCTGACGTCACATAAATCCTGCATCGCGCAATTAAAGTTTACCGTGCAATGGACATACGAGTATACAGGGTTACTGGTAACTCGACGTATTCCTTGCAGGACGTCATAGTAGGTTGGTCGTAGCAGACCTTTGTTAATAATTAAAAGTTCAATAATGCCTAAAACTTTGGCAAATATCACTAACAAAACATTTAATTTTTTGTAATTTTTAGCTCTAGAACTCTTAACTAATTCAAAAACTACTGAATTTCGGTAGAACATTTGGTGGCTTAATTTGTTGCATTTTAACCCTACTATGACGTCCTGCAAGGAATACGTCGAGTTACCAGTAACCCTGTATACAAGAACCCGACATCAATCGTTGGGCAGTTGCCCGCCAGACACAACACCCGTCTGGTCGGAGGATCCTCCCTTTTTTATGGTGGATAAGTGAACTTTACACCCTGTTCCTCATACCCCTAAAGTGGTACCTACCCCACACAAATTCGAATACCACTACCTGCCATGTAAATAACAGTGACGGAGTCAAATAAAATATCGTCTACATAGACTAAGTGGGAAAAATACGTAATAATTGAAACTAACTCAAAAACTACGCAAGCAAAACGTAATAAAAATAATACGGGAACACCTAAGAAGCATGACCAACCAAACAAAAAAAAATCATCAAAATCGATTCATAATTGGCGGAGTAATCGCGTAATATAACGTAATAACAAATAGCGTAATAAAACGCGTAATAATAATTCGCAAGAGCAAACGTGCTCGGAGAAAGGAAGTATTCCAGTAAGATGCTGGTAGGGATCTTGACCGTACTTCCGGGATTGTCCTGATAGCCGTGGAATACCTCTCCACTCCTCTCAAGCACCTCAGGGCATGTTGCCCCCTCGTCGCTACGACACTGTGCTAGCGACCATTTTTGGGGGGCCCATTATTGAGTGTGCAAGTCACCCATAGTCCAATATCTTTGTTTCCATGATCTGCAATAGTCCTACACCAACCGGGGGTTGTCCTTGGCTGCACTTGCATAGTGCGAACAGGGATAATCGTCGGTTGGTGCCCCATTTCATTATGGATGTCTAACGGGCCTCAGCAAGTTGGCTTCGGCCCCTCGTACGCCTTCCAAAGGTCCGGGACCCCAGGGTCCCGAGATATGTAAACATATAAAAAAATAAAAAAACATACAGACGAATTGAAGACCTCCTCCTTTTCGATGAAGTAGGCTAAAAAAAAAAACTGAAATGATTTAACTGTAACACCATCATAATCATCTTTCCAGCAGCTAAAGTCCTCACCA